>OX493330.1:17285161-17902036 GCA_950371115.1 Anania fuscalis
GTCGCCGTCTCTGAGGTTCTGGGTTCGATTCCTGGTCGGGTCAATGTGGAAAACGAACTTTTCTATATTGTCTCGGGTCTGGGTGTTGTGGTACCGTCGTTGTTTCTATAACACAAGTGCTTTCGCTACTTACCTTAGGATCTGAGCAATCTATGTCATGTTGTCCAATATTTATTTATTTATTATTTATTATTAGTATGTATATAAGGTCTGATTTTATTAGTGTTCATCCTGTTAACCTGTGACTATATAAGTGAAAAGAAATCGTAAAAACCAACTTTCAAATGTCTATCATAAAAACTAAAAAAGTTAAAAATAAATTACAATATAACAACATCGACTTCATATTGCATAAACTCGTCCTATCTTCAACTCTTTCTCGCTCTGTACAAGGGGAAGGAATAAGACGGATAATCAGATGGTTAAACGTAGCAAAGATAGGACGAGTTTATGCAATATGAAGTCGATGTTGTTGATTTTTAACTTTTTTAGTTTTTATGGTAGGTAAACATTTGAAAATTGGTTTTTACGATTGCTTTTCACCTATATAGTCACAGGTTAACAGGATGAACACTAATAAAATCGGACCTTATATTCTGTGATGTTGTCTGATATTTATTATTATTATTTATTAGGTATTTTTATCTGACGACTTCTTTCTAAAAACAGCAAGCTATGAGGATGATTTTAAATTAAAACGTACATACACTTGTATAATTTTGCGTCATAGCTATGGCTACGAGTATTCGTAGCACCCACAAAGACGGTAGCATTTAATCAGGAGTACCTACAAGAGTTTTTAACTGTTAATACTCGTAGTTGTTATAATATACATAGACTTCATATAATTATTTATGTTTACACAAAATATGAGTATTCTTGCTGTTCGCCATCGTCAAGTTCGGTTTGTTATTTATTTTATCGCAATAGAACTTTATCTGTGTTTACCTTGGAAGTTCGTTCTGAACATAAGATAAATAAATATTTTAATTGCTTCACCAGTTTCAGAAAAACGTTCTCTTCAAACAAAGCGTTCCAGGTAAAATAGACTGTAACACCCATTTTGCCTCTTTTGAGTATAGCTTATTAGTATTCAGTCATAAATCCTATGTGTTACAAACACCTGCTTACAGCAATTATGCTCACGCGAGATACAGGCAATACAAACGCTTGACATGTTACTTCCTAACACTTATACCTGACTATATTGTTATTAACGGCTACAGCTTTATTGCCTACTGATTTATTGATAAAATATATTTTCATAGAGGTTGTTGATATCTCTTTTACAACTTTTACAAAGGCTTTTATTAATGCTTTATTAATAACCTTAAAAATTTAATGCAGGACTAACATGTTTTACTAAAAGAAATACTATTGTTTAATGATAGAAAACTAATTATTGAGAAAGCATAGATAACTTACAGATAGTTTTTTTTATATAATATCATATAAAGACCGCATAATCAAACGAAACACGCTTTAAATTTAAGAATTAAAATATCAACACAATTCCATTGCCGTAATACAATCATAAAACAACCACTGCTCGGTATTTCGTTGATAAGGAAAATTAATAGCGCCTCTGGCGGCGGAAATATGTACCATTGCTTTTCTTCCCCTTGCTATTTAAAATATTACTAGTTTTAGTCTCGGCTGTTAAATTTACAAAAATATACAACCAATTTAGGGGTGCCTAAAATAAAATGCTGTTTTGTTGTAATTTTATTATTAAAGAATTATCAGTTATGAGTTTAATTTAATACAGATTTCAGCCTTAACTCGTACATGTTAAATGCTATAATATTACCCGCGTTTACTCTAGAAAATAACAACATGCTTATAGCTCGGGTAGAAATCGCCCGCTTTTCCGAGGCGTGCTGGAGAATGTAAGGGAGGAGGGCTGCTTGTTGAGAGGGTAGACTGCTTAGTTCCTCTTAAATTGTATAGGTGGCGCTTTACAAGAAAAGTTGTTTTGCACTTTTTTGCAAACATTAGGATCATTTTATTTTATTATTTGAGTTATCACTGTTAGCAATTTATTTTTTGTTCCACAAAATGATTTGTCATGAATGATGAAAATAGTAAGAAAATGTTTGTAGGGGCATCTTATTCAAATCAAATCAAATCAAATCAAATTGGTTTATTTGCAAGAAATGTGGTCTACAAGTTGTCACAAATATGAAATGTCCGCACAGTCCACCAGAAGCTGGCATGCAAATATTGTTCTCATTTACATATAATATTAAAATGAATGAATAACACTTTTGGTACAACTAATGATAAAATATATAAGCATTCCATTAAAAAAGTCACAAAGCTAATCTAATTGCAAAATATCAACTAAAATATCATAACACAAATGTCATAAAAAGAAAGCAAGTAATTGAGCTTCAACTACAACACACGAATTTTTTGTCAAAGTATTGAAAGTATTCTTCTATTGAGTAAAAACTCGCTTGTATCAACCAAGTTTTCAAGCTGTTTTTAAACACATGTAATGGAAGAGATTTAACTGTTTCGTTTAGCCTATTGTAAATTTTTATAGCCATACAGTAAGCGTTGTTACTGTATAGACTGGTTGTTTTGGCAGGAAGGTTTAATCTATTTGGATATCTAGTATTAAATCTACATTCACTCATTTTGGTCTTGAACAAATGAAAATTTGTCCTCACAAACACACAAATCTCGTAGATGTATATGCATGGGACAGTTAGCACAACTAGTTCCTTAAAAAGGGGTCTACATGATGTGAGATTGTCAACATTGCAAATTGCCCTAATGCATTGTTTTTGTGATTTAAAAACCTGATTTATATGGCTTGAATTGCCCCAGAGTATAACAGCATATCTCAGTAGTGAGCATACATAGCCATGGTACGCCTGCATGGCCACTTTTTTGTCACTAATTCGAGTCAATCGCCAGAGGGCATACGCAAAAGAATTTATTTTACTACACATTGATTCGATATGCAATCTCCATGAGAAGCGATCGTCTATATGAATACCCAGAAAAAGAGTTTGGCTGGATTCTTTGATTTCTTGATTTTCAAAAAGTATGTTTAATGATAATTTGTTTGCATTTTTGTTTAAAAATTGAATGTACGTGGTCTTATTTAGATTTACATGTAAGTTATTCTTTTTGAGCCAATTTATTACCTTACGTACAGCGTTATTAATATCCTGGTTATAAGTTTTAGCGTCATTGCATGGTATAACCAGAGATACGTCGTCAGCAAAAAGAGTGCACTGAAAGTCTATTTCATCTGGGAGATCATTTATGTATAGCAAAAACAGCAGCGGTCCCAATATACTGCCCTGCGGCACTCCAAATTTATTTTCCCTGATGTGTGATCTAAAGAAATGTATTTCCTTTTTTGAGTTAAAATTGGAGATTTCGACAGACTGCTTTCTACCATTCAGGTAACTTTCAAACCACTGGTTTGCTATACCTCTTATCCCATACAAATTACATTTTTTAAGAAGAATATCGTGTGACACAAAATCAAAGGCCCTGCTCATGTCGAAGAACACGGTCGTTACAGGTTTACGCTTATCCATATGGGCCATCACATTATCAACCAATGAAAAGGCAGCCAACGACGTTGATTTCCCCTTTTGAAAACCATATTGTTCTGTCTTAATCACCTTGTGCTTATCCAGGAATTTAGTAAGACGGATATGCATAGCTCTTTCAAAAATTTTCGAAATAATAGGCAAGATAGATATTGGGCGGTAATTAGCCATATTTTGTCTATCTCCCTTTTTATGAAGAGGCTTAATTATGGCAATCTTAAGCGGGTCAGGAAAAGTCCCTGTAGAAAAAGATAAATTTATTAAATACGTTAATACTGGTGCGATTTCAGCTTTACAAAGTTTTAAAATTTTTGTCACTATGCCATCATAACCAGTTGATTTTGTGTCCTTGAGTAAACTTATAATTTTAATAACTTCATTTTCATCCACTGGAATTAGAAATATACTAGAATTTATGGAGTTCATTTGATTAATGTCAACTGTATCATTATTTGTGTCAGAATTTTCATTTGTCAGATTTATATAGTAATTATTAAATTCGTTTGAAATGTCAATTGGATTCAATATCTTATCATTATTTATTACTATTTGGTCAATGTTTCTGTTTAATATATTATCGTAAGTCTTGTTTTTAATAACATCCCACGTAGCCTTACATGCATTTTTAGACTTATGTAAGTATCTTTCATTTGCCAGTTTTTGAGCCTGAAAAGTACAACGTTTTAGACACTTAGAGTACTGCCTGTATTTAACTTTTGAAGCATTATCGGGTTTTTTATAATATTGAAAACGAAGTTTTCTTTTTGTTTTCATTGATGTTTTTAAACCTTTTGTGAACCAATTAGTCGACTTAGTAAATGATTTTACTTTAAATCTTTTAAAGGGAAAGCATAAGTCATAATAGAGCTTAAATTCCTCCAAGAATATCTGAAAAGCGGTCGTCATATCCACTTCTTCATATATGCTGCTCCAAGTTATGCTATTTAGAATATCCAGAAGTTTTTTTATATTTTCGGTATCGTAGTCTCTTGTTTTGCAATACCAAAATTTAGGACGTTGAGCTGGAGCAACCACATCAAAAGTGATTGACTGTGCAGTATCATGGTCAGATAATCCTAGTGTATGATTTTGTCCTACAGCTTTTGGTATATTGCTAAGAATTTGATCTAAGCAGGAATTTTTACGCGTAGGTGATAATATGTGAAGTGTAAAATTACAGTTTGCTGCAATTCTTTTTAGATCGCTAGTGCTATTGCTATTTTTAAGGATATCAATATTTAAGTCCCCGGCAATTACGACTTTGTACTTCGTTTTGCGTTTTAATTTAACCATGAGATGCTCAAGTTTAGCGAGGAATTCCGTTGTGTTGGATGTTGGTGTCCTATAGATACATATTACAATGCATTTCATGTGCGCTATGTCTATACCGCAACACTCGAAGACAAAATTTTCAGAAAGTTCCTTCACCCATGTTATTTCTTGTGCTTGGATATCGTTCTTTGTTAGTATGCATACACCACCTCTTTTTTGGTGAGATCTCGAGTATGTTGTCATTAAGTGATAACCAGAAATATGTATGTTACCTTCACCACCCGCTTTTACAAATGTCTCACTAAAGCATAATATATCAACCTGTTTCTTGCTCATAAATATCTCATCCAATGTTAACTCAATGAGTTCCTTTTTGCTTAGTATACCAGCTATATTTTGGTGAAGAATGGTGAATTGGTTATTCGTTACGAAAAAACCTATCTTCAGATTCAATATGGTTCGTATCACAGTCTTTGATAAAATACTGAGTAATCAGCTTCTGTACAAGTTGTCTTTTCGGGTTTTTACAATCAATGCTTTTTCTTTCCTTGCGTGTGTATTGTTGCTGGTTATGAAGAGTCAGTTTTTTTGCGTTCATAGTGCTTTTACATTTAGTATTCCGATTTTTGTTAGCTTTCCCCCTTTTACATATTCCGCGTGTCTTGTTGTAGCCCAAATACTTCATGTCATAGTACATATAGTCAACAATAAGGTTTATCCTATAGCATACTTCATTTAGAAAATTTTTGTCATAATATTCAATGTAGTCTAAATCTAAAAATTTACAATTATCAAAATTATTACAATACATTTTAAGTGACTCATTCAAACAGTTTTCATTAATATTATTTTATTATATTAACTTATTTGTGTAAACTTATTAAAAAAATACTAAATGTGATTTCTACAAGATACTACGAGTATAAATTAACCGTACTTAGAGAGGATGTACCTAAATATCGATTTCCCGGTCGTGTTGATGTAGAATACGAACTTATTTCTATTGTCTCGGGTCTGGGTGTTGTGCGACCGTCGTTGTTTCTAATTTCTATAACACAAGTGCTTTAGTTACCTACATTAGGATCAGAGCAATGTATGTGATGTTGGCCAATATTAGCTTATTTAAGATACTATATTTTTTCATCAACATCATCAGTAGCCATTTGAACTGGAGAAGAACCCACTGCTGGACATAAGCCCACAGCAAAGGGGTCTGGGCTGTTATATTATGCATTTTTTTAATATACAATTAAATTAAAAATAGCATCTTATATGTTTAAAGTAAGTTATTAATAAACATATTATTTTAAAGAAATCAAGAAGAAATATCCCTATTCAGGTTCGACTAGCTGGCGCAAACAAATTTTCCATAAATACTGATAGCATTTATAACTATTTAAATAAAAAGAGAAAAATATATAATAAGTAAAATTTTCTATCTAATCTATTTAAGGTTACTTAGGTATGTTTTATTGACCTTATCCTGTAAAAATATTTACTAGAGCGGAACATAGAATATGGCAATAACTATGTTAACTAGATTTGTGAGTTAGTCATGGAAATTAGGAAATTAATAATATTTATATCGCCTATTTTTTCCTAATATTTTATAAAATCATACAGATACCAACGACAATTTATACTTAAAAAAAGTTGGGACGGTTATCTTATGCAGTTAAATCGCCAAAATTGCTTTTCAAAGGTATGTGACCTTTAGAAAGGAAAAGGACATTTGTTAGATTTTACAAAGAAGTCGAAATAAATGTCCGTCAAGAATAAACAAAATTCCTTACGAAAGCAAACCTATTTAGTTCTTGTTAGTTATCCGCGCCCCCTGGCGGATTCTTCCGGAACTATTCGGAACGATCCGGTATTTATTTACGTAGCAAATCAACTATTTATTTATTGGCGATCGCTTTGATCGAATGACCTCGTACAAACACACGATTGTCCACTCGGTGAAGGGTGACGTAAGGATAATATGGATATTATTGAATTCCTACTATTTTTGTAACTGTATCAGGTAAAAAAGTACCTACTACTTAATATCGGCATTCTGGAAAAAAAGAGAACAAGTCAAATATGTTATTTAACCAAAATGAAAAAAAAAAACACATTTTATTGCCTAAAACATGATTTTATACTGGGTTGTGATGTAAAAGTGGATGCATCATAGGTACTTTACATTTTTTATTTATTTTGCATATACCACCTTATTCTATGTTCAGCAGTGAACGTACTGTGGCTGAAATGATGATGCATATACGGTTGCAGAGGCCTCTTATCAAATCTTAAGCCAAACTCTGTCAAGGGCCAAAGTCTGACAGTCCTGAAAGCACTCTTCTTTATCATCACGCCAGCTAAAATGATATGAATAAATAAAAATGTGGCAGACAACTCACCTACTGTCATACACTTAGAACATCCAAATGAAATAAAATGTTAATTATCTTAATAAACATTAATAACAAACTTGCAAATTTTCGCAAAATTACAAGTCTAAATTTGTTAGTTTTTAACTGAACTATAAAAAAACTGTTTCTAAAATGAATTCACTCGACATATCCTCTTTATTCTTACGTAGCACTAAAAGGGTTCCTTTTCACGGCCGGCCCTCCTATGTTCCGCCGATAGCCATGTCCCTCCGTCCTGTTGGGATTAGTACCTTTGAACATGTTTTCAGATTGATGCACTTTTATGTTTACCGTGAAAACAGCGTATATGTCGACATTATTGCTCTCTTTAAAGACAAATGATGACCATTTAAAATGTTTTTTTTTCTCTCACTCTACAAAATCAGATTTTAAACATCAAATTTTAATAAGTTTTATTTGTTTTTCTCACTCAGGCGAACTTATTGTCTGATTTATTGCCTTTATATTAAAATTATATTTACAGTCAAAAACCTAGGCAACAAAAATTTAAATTCTTTCTACTGATTTTTTACTTAATTTAGAACAAATGTAGTTCTAGACAATGAGGCAGCACAATAAAATCTTATCTTAGATGGCGCCAGCATGATTGGTCTGTCAACCATTCTCAACAAATTGAATAATGTGAATATGGGTTTAAAAAAAAAACTTACTAATTTATCAAGCCTACACAGAGGCATCGTTTTAAAACAGAGATTAAATTATTGTGTTTTATACTTTACATTTGACCGTCTGGTGTAGTAGTGCACACTCCGGACTACAATGCCTTACTGACTGGTTGCGAGTTCAAATCCCGCAAGGGGAAAATGTTAGTGTGATGAACACAAGTATTTGTACCTAAGTAATTTTAAGTATGTTTATCAGCTATCCTAGTCGCCATAATACAAGCTTTGCTTAGTTTGGGACTAAATAATTGCTGCCATTGTGGAAACAATTTTGTTAGGTATTTGACTTAGCAGAACTATTAGCGTTGTGATTATTTGATCAGTGGCAGGACCACAGAATCGGTGATCAAATATTCACTACGGGCAATACCAAACTCAATGTGACACCTATCGGGATGAACATGAAGAGTATTTGTTAGTCCCATTAAAAAAAAATGAAGTTAGAATAGTGACGTTTAGTAATAGATCAATCAGCCGTTAACAGTACTAGAATACAAAGTATAATATGATAACTTACTGGTTGTCGGCATAGTAGATACAAAGCTTTCGGGCAGCCGCTTGAGACCACGTAAAATTAAAATGTTTACCATCTCTTTCCTTAAAACATACAACCTTTTACCATTAATATATTGAAAATATGTATTAATTAAGAATATATGTATTAATGAAAAATGTAAACTACATTTAAACTACGTGTGACTAAATGATTAGCTAGCAATCAAAACATATCAAAATTTGAAAAAAAAGCACATCATTCATTGATCAAACTTGTAAAGTTGTCCCCAGAGTAAATCAGTTTACAAAAAAAAACGATAACTGTTTTATTTGAAAATATATAATCAAACTTTTTTTATCAAGCTCCTATAAAATTAATTATAATATTTACTTAATATTTTTCTGAAAATGAAATATGCTATACCTAAAAACAAATTTCTAAATACTCTACCTCTTGCAACTCAATGCAGTTTTGTTAAAATGTACATAAGGTAAAATGTATTTCGCAACTTTTCTGAGACCCTAAGAGAGGTTTTAGTTCTAATTTTCGCCGTGATAATTAATACCCACTCTCCAAAAGAAAACAATACAGTTTGTTCTTGTTCCGTTACAAAGGGGCATTTTTGTGCAATAAATCCAGGTTTAATCCGGTGTTAAGTGATTAACACTCGGCGGGCGGCCGTCGGTCTTTACACGCCGATTTGTTGGCACTTATAAACACAGACTAGTAGTGATGGGTATAAACGTCTACGATAAAACGTAACGATAAAAAGAAAAAAAAACTTTATTTAAAAATATGAAATATAAGAAACATAATAAAAATATGCAATTTAATATTGTGTTTTTTCATAGTTCGAGCTTACCTATAAGCTATTAATGACAACCAAATCCTACGATGCTACGAAGGCGCTACGCTGCATTTCATAGCGTAAGCGGTTGTTTAAGATACATACTTGAATAATAAAATTGGTTTTAAAATTAACTATTTTAGAACAACTTTAAATTCCTACATTGCTGTATTTTAAGAGTCGAGTTTGCTAACGAACTTTCTGTTCTGCTACATATAATTATGTTTAGGACTGTATGTTCGCATTTCATATAACGTACGTTCTCATGCACGCGGAACAGTTGTAGTAGTAGCTATTTATAAAAAACAAGATGCACTATAATATTAAGATTAACACCAGTTATACTTTGTTGCTAATTTGGTATGTGCTCGAATGAATTTCACATATTTTTTTTATCGATAATACGTTTTCGCTGCCCTAAAGGTGGCAAGTGCAAGTGTTGACGGCAATATTTCTTTCGGCCGGCGAACCTCGCACGATAATTTACCCGTCCACCCCTAATGCTGGCCGATTCAAATCTGACTACTGCTTAGTTGTAATTTATTATGCCTTTACTTGATGGATAGGTTCTATTAAAATTATTTTATTTAAACTTAGTATAACCTTTTTTAGAGCGTTAAATTTTAGTTGTATAATGAGGATATTATAATAGTGTGGGAAATTCTATTTTTTTTCAAACAATCACTTTAACTTTTCAAACTAAGCAAAGCTAGTGTAATGGCGACAAGATAGCGGATAGACATACATAAATTCATTTATAAACATCCATGACTTTAGCAAAGAGGTCGTGCTTATCACACATTCATTTGCCAGTTGCGAGATCCGAACCTGCAAAGGCCTGGCTTTCTGGTCGTTGCGCGAATAACGATTACGGACGACAGTCGTCTCTCTGAAATTTCTTATCGACAGCTTATAAATAAATAAATAAAAAACGGCCAAGTGCGAGTCGGACTCGCGCGTGAAAGGTTCCGCACCATTATCTATAAAAACACCAAAGGTTCCCTACAAACTACTAATAGGTTGGTCCATACGGGCAACGAGTCTCCCTTATTGGGATGTAAATACAATTTACAAGTTTTCAAACTTTTCTTGATTTTAGGTTTATAAGTTTTGGTTCCCTTGCGATATAAAAAAAAACTTCATAGCCGTATCTTTTGATCGCGTTTGACTTTTTCACAACTATAGAGGATCGCAATTCTGAGTAGTTCATATTAATTAAAACTTGGAACCACAAGTTCCTGATGAAAAGGTTCTAAACAAACAGATAAATGGACAACGAAGTGATGTTTTTTACATTGTTTGTGAAGCACAAACCCTAAAAAAAACCATCAACAGGCGTAAGGCAAACCTAAGAGTATTCCAACACGATACCTACGATACGCGTTCCTGATAAAACAGTTCTTGACAAATAGTATGTATACAGGGTGAGGTAAATGATATATCAAGCCGAAAAGGTAAGTCAGAAATTTGATATTATCATAAAATATTTTTAAATTTTCATACAAAACATTTTTTTTAGAATCCGATTTGTATGATATTTTTTTTAAATGATGATATTCATTTTTGACTTCACCATAGTATTTATATGCAAAATATTATGTTAATTGCTAGTTTCGGCTTGATATATACCATTTACCTAATACCCTTTAGAGACGGAAAATTAAGTGATCTATTAAGTGTTCTATACATAGATGCTCTTTATTATACAAAGAAACTACTTTAATACATTTCGTGGCACGGAGCCCCAAAAGCCTATCATCAGGCATTTGTTTTTTTGCAATCGCGTGCGCAGCGTGTGTAACGTGCGTTTATTGCAACTGCCCACGCGGGACCGATAACTGAACGGGAGTGACTTATTGCAAGACACATGGCTTCGTGGCTCGCAGTGTAATTGCCTCCGATTTATTGAATTTAATTGCCTGATTTAGATGCCATTCGCGTAAGTGGTAGTGAGGAAACATTTTCAAAGGCAGAGAACATAGTTATTTTTGGGATTTTGACATATTAAAAAATATATATTATGACATGATTACACAAGTTGCGTAGGTACGTACCTAAAGAAGATTAAATTTAATGCTTAGATTCGTTTAAGTTAAAGTCATTAATAAAGCTAATTTGATCCAGAACTCATACTTTGACTATGTAGTTAGTACGAGTACTTAATACAATAACGTACGTTTTATTAAAGAGTTAGTAAATTAGTATAGTAGGTAGGTGCCTATTCAAGGTGGATGAAACATTTTAAATGTTGTTTTAACTTCCAAAGATGGCATTAAGCATAAAAACAAGCAGCTCCCTAAGTAGTAATGTAAGTGTCTTTATTCTATTTACTATACATAATAACAAATTCAATACATAGTGGTGACATCCTGCGCTCGCACGTGACCCCAAAGCGGTGCCTAACGAGTTTTTGAGCGCTCGACAACGCCACCATCTTAAATGGATTTACACTTTGTAAAGAACGTCTTTTCTAACATAGATAGTTAAACAATTTATCTTAATCCACAAGGTTAAGGTTAATGTTTATGGCAAACAGAAATAAGAATATGTCCCGAGCTCCCTCAATAACTGTAGAAGGTAGCTCATGGTTTCTTACATACTTGAGCTAGTTTAATAATGTCTACTGGAAGGAATCAGCACCTACAATTCAGAGTTTATTTTTTCCACAAGTTTACCTTACTCTAATGATACTCGAATAGAAGAAAAAAAATCTTGACTTTAAAAAGATGCTTAGGCTCTATCTTTTTATAGAGGAAGTATTTTTTGCAGTAAGTTACGAACAAGCTAAAAACAGACCTGCCCCTCTAGCATGTGGAACAAAACACGATATGATACGATATGATATAGCGATTTATCGCATATTTTTAATCAAAATATGAACATTTATCAAAAAAGCGAGCATAACCGTGACGTCGCCGGCACGGACATGCTCACTGTTTCAATAAAAGTTCAAGATGGCGGCTATGTAATCATATTTTTTAAGTAAATAGGCGATAAATCATCATATCGTATCATATCGTGTTTTGTTGATCGTGCTAGAGGGGCTGGGCCTGTTAAATAAATCTGTTTGCTAAAATATTTCTGGAAATAGTCATTAATTTTGCCTTTTTAGTATCAACATTTCAAGTAAACATTCAGGTAGGCCAAAGTACCTAGAGGCCAAACATCCATTATTCCCGAAGCCGATCCTCTTCAATCCCGCGATGATCCGGCCATCAAGTATTCATCTGGCGTCATTAGAGCTGTCGTTATTAAAACCACCTGTAAATCCGTGTGTTCCTTGTCGACGCGGCACACGTCTTGGGGGGACTAGGGGTCCAGGGTTGCCTCAGCGGCAAAATAAACACACAAAATACCTTGGTCTTGAGGTAAGGATTTAACATCCTTGTGTTAAAAAGTACTAGATAGTGATTTAACAGGTCTCGGAGACATACATAAACAAAATAAAATCTGTCAAAATGATGTACATACATGGCTACGTTTCACAAGGAAACATATATATGATGGCCAGGGCTCCCGAAAATAGTTTCTATCGCTAACAGGTAGAAACATCAAAGACACTAATTGTTTGCGGCCTGCATCCAGCGGATTTCTGTAACCTTTAATAGGTCGTCTGTCCACCTTGTGGGTGGTCGTCCTACGCTGCGGTTGCTCCTTTCTGCTCCATCGGTCATCAGTTACACGTGCTATGTGCCCCACCCACTGCCACTTTAGCTTGCTAATCCTTCGGGCTTTCAGTGACTTAATTAATTCGTTCAAAGGCCTCCTTATTTCTAATTCAATCTGGGAAAGAAACACTAAGCAAAGCCCTTTTCATAGCGCGCTGTGCAAACTTGAGCATTCTTATAAGGCCCATGGCCCATAGTGAGAGGCCACGCGTCTGTTACGTATGTCATACTGGTACACACTCGTTGTAATTACAGTCCAAGTAAATTTGAGGTTTTGTAGCAGGACGATGAACATTTTTTTTTTCCTTTGGGATATCATGCGATCACTCATTGGGTCGACTATAAGCAGATGTAATGTAAGGCAGTGACAGGTTAGGGCGCCACTCCCAGCGGAGCTAGCCCTGTTTTTTCAGTCAGTCTGAGTCTTAGTCGAATATATCGCGCCGCTTTTTCAGACGACGTAGGACTTCAGGGATCGAAAGCTGTGCCGCAAGCTGATTTGGGTGCATTTGTAAACGCAATTTGTATTTGGCGCCATGTGCGTATATCTCCTCCTTGACCATTGGCATGTCGAAGACTTCGTGGACCTCAGATGTTCTGACAAACCATGGTGCATTTGATATATGTTTTAGGATATTGTTTTGAACCCTTTGCACAATCATTTTATTCGAATCACTCGCAGAACCTCACAGTTGTATTCCATATGTCCAAATCGGTTTGAGGATTGTTTTGTAGATGAGAAGCTTACTATCAATGCACAGTTTTGAATTTCTACCAAGCAGCCAATACAGACCTCTGAACCTTGTGTTAATTTCATCCCTTTTCATTTGTACATGTTTTTGCCAGGTAAGCCTACGGTCCAAATGCATTCTTAAGTATTTCACACTGTCTTGGTGTGGGAGTTGAGTGCCATTTAGGAAGACTGGTGCGCAGTTGTCCCTTCGAAGAGTAAAAGTGATGTGCACCGATTTGGAGACACTGGCAGCTATTCTCCATTTAGTCAACCATTCCTCCATTTTATTTAGACCATCTTGCAATACCCTGGAAGCCTGCATTGGGCACTTGCCAGAGGCAAGAAGGGCCGTGTTATCGGCGAATGTCGCGACTGTAACATTTGGGCTTTGTGGTAAGTCGGATGTGAACAGGGTATACAGCACCGGTCCAAGCACGGAGCCCTGAGGCATATCTGCCTGCGGATATCTCGTGGAATCCCGACGTATAGCTGTTTTTTCTTACTTGAAATAGTCTATGAGATAAGTAAGACTCAAGAATGGGATAAAATGTATGTGGCAGAAGGGTTTTTATTTTATAGAGTAGTCCCCTATGCCAAACCCTATCGATAGCCTGCTGGATGTCAAGAAAAGCGGATGAACAGTACTCCTTTTGTTCAAATGTTCTCCTGATTATCTTGCAAACCCTATGAACCTGTTCAATGGTGGCGTGTTCCTGCCGAAATCCAAACTGGTGGTCTGGAATTATTGACCGTTCTTGTAGAACAATTGTAATTCTGTGCAGCAAGGACTTTTCAAAGAGCTTTGACACAACAGGCAGTAGACTTATTGGCCTATATGATGTCACTTGGTGCGTGGGTTTACCGGGCTTGTGAATCATCACGACTTGGGATACTTTCCATAGATCGGGATAATATCCCACCCTCAGTATGGCATTGAACAAGGCGGTCAGAAACACAATAGCTTTGCGCGGCAGCTCTTCCAAGACTTTTTTGTCGATCAAATCAAAACCTGGTGCCTTTCTGTTATCCATCGATTTGATGTTTCGATATATCTCTCCAGGTGTCACTATTTTAAAAGGTAGGTCAAGTTGGAAGTCCTGGTTAAAAGTCAAGTCTACGTCCGACTCATCCGCATTTGGATCCGCACTGTTGGGTTTAAAAACCTGACTAAGATGTGCCGCAAACGCCTCAGCTTTGTCTTGTCCAGTTCTAGAAAATTTATTAAATAAAAATAATGATACAGTTAAATAATGCGATATTTCGTATAGTGTATTGTTTGTAGCACATAGTTGCCAACTCTAAGGGAGACCGTCCCTTCCGCCCTGTGACTTTTGTCTCGAATCACAGCACGTCTTGGACATCGGGGACACGTCTTACGGAATTAATAATAAGCCAAGGAGCCGGCTGCGGTTGTGCCGAAATTTCTAACCCTCATTACGGGTCCTGTGCACTCACCGCGCGCTTCCAACTTTCGTTCGCTCGCATTCTCTGCTTGTTTATCGGTGTAGCGAACATCTTGCAGCTTGTACCGGCTTTAATAGCAGAATTAAGGGTGTTCTAAACGTTCGCAGTTGCATATTGGCCCTTTATTCTCGTTACGAGCGTTTCGTTTTGAATTCTAAAGAGATGTTCTTGGTAAAAGTTACAGTACTTAACCGTTTTTGGTGTATTTGTGAAACAGCTAAACATTATGGTGGATAAAAAGGATACAACTTCAAATACGGAAAACCTCTTAGGGTCTGATTATGGTGAAAATAAAACAACTCTTTCCATGAGATGGAGAGTGACAGCAAATAAAATTGAGAATACAAGTTTTTTGTTTTATTTTTTTACTTGAATAAAATTGGACCCAAAACATCTTTGATTCCAATCGCAGTACGGCGCTATAAGGTCTACAATTATTACTACCTCTAACTTAAACCTGCCTTGAAATTAATGAACTTAACTTCTTGGTATTTCTGTTTTTAATATTATTGTTTTTATTTAATCAAATTTCCTAACAAAATTTTTAGAATGCAGTTAGTAGATGATATGAAATTCTGATGTCTGATCTTTTTCATCGTCAATACTTACACTAAAAATACTCATTAATTGCCCAAACAGCTATAAAATTTAAATTCACCAGTTTGTAACCTAAATGAAAGCCGCCTATCTATAAACTAACTCTATTCAAATAATGTCTTACAATGTTGTCAACAAGAAACAGAAGGGCCGACGACAATGTCTTGTCGCCCAGAGCCCGCGGCGATAGTTGTCGTCATAATACTAGACATTTTGATATTTGTTGCCGAGATGTAGTATCCAAATGTCGCCTGTCTCCCGACGAGAGAACGATGTTTTGAAAACAAATGCCAATCACAATTTAGATAAAAGGCAGTGATCTTATCCATACTGAAGTGCAATCGCCTTGTAAAATGTGACCCATTTCACAATGTTTGATTTTTAGATTAGGATAAACACACATGGAGAAAAATTGGCTGGTGGGTGAAAGACACTAGACTTTCACTTCATGCTAGGGCTTCACCTGCGTTTAATGCCATTAATTAGTGCGCTATTTGATATAGTAAGCAGGTGTGGCCGGTCTTCGCGCGCTAACTTGCTTTAATCAAACCGATTTAGCGGGCTTCTCATGCGTTGTTGTTGTTGTGGCTACACCTACTACAGTCATTCGATATACGAACTTGTTAAACACGGTCATATTCAAAAACTATGTAAAATAAATGATATAGTGCATAGTAATTGGGTCAGGATGGTGGACAAATGAGAAAAGTATTGAGTTCTTGGGAGCATTTTTTATTTATTTTAAAAACTAGTATCCACAGACCATACGCTCACTAAGGCGCTAGACGCTAGAATCAAACGTCAAATAAGTGTTGCCACTCATTTAGCGCGTAGCTTAGTGCATTATTTATGAACGGTAATCATGTCGTTATGCGAGCGTTAGGCGTCACGCAGGTAGCCCTAGTATAACACTATTTTTGGACTTGCTATTAATACTGGATGGTAACCTCTTTTTTGAAGTAAGTAGGTAGAACATTCGCTTATATATCTTTTTGGGGATTTTTATAACTAGTAGATCTCATTTTGGTTATTTATTATTGACTTTTTTTTGTTGTTGTTGTATGGGAGCCCCCCAAAATTATGGTTTATTAACAAAGAAAAATAAAACTTAAACAAGAGCAATAAAAATAAACTAAACTAACCTAAAAAATATAAACTAAAACTGAAGGCTTAGCTTAGCCATTCAGCGAGGAAACGCTGCTAGCGTTCTCGCCTCCTTGTCTCTTGAACACGCGTTTATTTTTAACCGACTTCAAAAAAAAGGAGGAGGTTCTCAATTCGTCTGAATGTTGTTGTTTTTTTTTTTTTTTTTTGTATGTTTGTTACGCGATTACGCCGTCAATTATGGACCGATTTCAAAATTTATTTTTTAGTTTGAAAGGGTATACTTCCGAGGTGGTCCCATTTCCACCAAGTCAGATTCTGATGATGGGATCCCTGGGAAATCGAGGGCAACCCTCAATTTTTATAGGCACCTATAATGTTTTGCATATATTTTCTGACTCAATGCTGATTTTTGGGTCTGGTAATCATCATTTCATGTTGCTGACCTGATGATGGAAGCCACAGAACTCCTTAACGGATAGGAGTTAGAAGATAATACTGCAATTTGTCGACAGAACGTATTTCGCAGTGTGTTGAGCAGACGTGGCGCTTATGAGGTACCAGACCGCCAATTTTTATTTACTGGGGGCGTACCCGCACACCCAGTAACGAAAAAAAATTTGAAAGTTCCTTTCTTAATTTGACTTGTTATTTAACGCAAGACCTTATCCTATGGTTTCGACACCAAAATAGCCGCCGTTCTGGTTGGAGTGTAGGTAAACCCTTTTTTCTTAAAACTTAAAAATTTTCGTCGAAAAATTGATTCTATATAACACCTTATTTTTATGGGTCCATAGAGGACCAATATTGATTAAGGTTACTTTGCTGTAAAGTAATTTTTGGCGAAGTTAGGAGGGAAAGAATAGAGGACTTAACACTTAAAATTGTAAAATAAAAAAAGTTTATTAAAAAACTAAAAACCGACTTCAAAATGAAACTAAAAAGCGAATAATAATATTGACTAAAACATATCTAATCAGTTCTTTTTGGAGTCGGTGCGAATGAACACATTTTAACTCTCGATGGCTGGCACCGACTCCAAAAAGAACTGATTAGATATGTTTTAGTCAATATTATTATTCGCTTTTTAGTTTCATTTTGAAGTCGGTTTTTAGTTTTTTAATAAACTTTTTTTATGAGTAGGTAGTTTATTGAAACTACACTTTTAATAAAACTCATAAAACCGAACTAATAATAAAAACGTATAACTCAACTATTTTTTTTTTGTTTTAAACAATTGTAGGTAACTTAAATGGTCCCTCAGGACATGGATGCTCTCGTTAAACTCAACAATTCTAAAAGAAATGTTAGTCAAAATTAAAAAAACACATGTCTTAAAGGCAATTTTTTATATTTGAATCTATGTTTTTTGTCAAAGTAGATCCATTGCATGAGAACAGGCAGATCTTAAAATATAGCTGAATCTTTATGTGTTACAAGTTGTATACTAAAACACGCAAAAAGTACCTTAACAAAGCCTTCTTCGTACAATGAAATTAATTTACAAATTACTGGCATTTCAATGGATTAAAATCTGCATCTTTAATCCCCTTTATACTAAACCCTAACATTTACCATCCAAACGTCTTTACCATAAGAAAATTTTCCGGTGCCGTATGAAAGGTGAGCCATTTATTCTAAGACGTGCCTGTCCCATAGAGGGATGGAAATTCATAATAATTTCAAGGGAAACGGGGGTGGAATCATTCTGTAAAATCAAAAGTTGTTTCAAATTTCAATTACTTATTCGTTCGATGCGTGTGCTGTGTGGCCCCTTAGGAAATGAAATAACACTTAAAAGTGATTTATGGAAGAAAATATATTATAATATGAATGAGGCATTGTTTTCTCAAGTAAGCCACGGGTAGGCGTACGTGGATTAAATTAAAGTATTTTGATCTATGGACTCGAGAAATTGCATTTAAATCGACTAATAAAGTAAACAATTTCCATACCTACCTACTCTCAGTTCTTCAAAAATATAGGATCTTAAAATTACCCTTAAGTTTTTAGATAGGGTTGACATGGCGTTACAGTACTACTACTACTACCATGCAACGATAGAGAAACTTAAGTATCTACATATAATTAAGTTTGCACTTAGCACATTTATTATTATATAAGTACCTATTCTGAATTGGCATACTGTTTTACCTTGTTGGTGATCGTAATAAATAAAATAAATAAATATATGACATTTGTAACGCCCATCATACTAATACCTGCTTTCGCGGGATACAGCTGGTTTTGTTATCCAGACAAAGTTATAACGACCATGACCAAATCAAAATAGAAGCATTACGTGCATATTACACGTAGCTTAATTTAAGACTTCGTTTATTTTAATTTTAAATTCAACCTTATTTTCCAGACCAAAACAACATACATACGTAGGTATCAATCAACCCCTACCTTTTGTACAAGTGCTGTTTTGCAAAACAGTAAACAAACGTAACTCATCTAAAAATACTCTTTGGTAATCTTTTGTTAAAGTCGCTTCTGTATAGAAGTGCGTTTTTCGTCTGAAAACTTTAACTGGTCTTAACAGAAAACAACGTAATCTTGGCTTATTATTCCAGCACCTACGGCCTCAATTGCTGCATAACAAATTTTATTTCCAAAAGGCGCCCGGACAAAAACAGTGGAAGTTGGGCGGCGCGGTCCGGATTTATCGCGACAGCAAGAAAACAAAAGTGGAGTCGAGCCAAAGGTACATTATCTTAAACAAAGTACGGCAATTAGGTACACGTTCCACATCTGACTCTAATAATTTAAATTATGATAAAACAAAGTAAGACGCTGAGGCGAAGAATGAGGGCTTTCGGTGGTGTGGCCAAGATTTACGCAGTGCAGCGGATATGGGATGGAATGACGTAGTGTATTTTATTTTTATTATCCTTACTCATATTAATGAAACAAAAAAAAATGTTTCCTATGTGAATTTAAAGTTCACATTAAAAATAAGATTAATGGGGCTTTGCTGGAAAACATGTTATCTAGGTGTAAATGTATAACTAGAGGCCAGTTAGAATCTTTTGACCGTGGATATAAAACCGTGCGTAAATATCACTCCAAATCTATGAGTCCGCAAATGGGTATGCTTGCAAACTCCTAGATTTGAACTAAAGTTGAGGCGGTAAAACGTTAGCATCTTGGTAACCCTAGTCCTCGCCTTAACTTATTTATAAATTCTTCGCGAGACGTTACGCGAAGGGCCAAAACAGCCCTAACCCTTCCCGTATAATGCAATAAAGGGCCACTCGTACAAGTATCACCGCTTTAGGAGCCGGGCTAATCCCTTACTCCTTCTATTCCTTCCTGTGCGCGGTGATCTTTCTTATTAGATTTTCAGTTCATTATCGGGACGCACCCTTACGGAATTTTAGAATTTTTGCTCTTGTGTGGAGTAAATTGCATTTTAATGCGTGTTAGGAGACTTTATTCCGTATCAGTGTTAGAAAAGTTATGATAAAGAATATCAAAATAATTACGAACACCTAATAATGTTTTGTTACATTAAATGTAACAACCAAAAAATGGGACTATGATGATAGTGTCATTTTTTGGTCTGGTCCTTAAACCATTTTATAATTATATTTAAGTTTTTGACGACCTGGGACTCATTTTATTAGTTTTTTTTTCAGACCAGTCTTGTGAATTTTTACTAGGAGCCTCACTGTGCAGATCTCAAAAAACTAATTAAATAATTTTTAAGTAACCATATTTCATTGCCGATTCATTTAATTTATATATCAGATGATTAAAATACCTAATAATTATGTAGTGTGCATCTTACATGTGGTTAATTTTAATAGTCACATTGATATCTTTAAGAACCTTTCTAGTTAGTACCAGTTTTTTTGCTCTTTGTAACAAGGTAATCATCAATTTCACAGCTGGACAGCCACCGATGAATTGTTCTGACAACAGCACCAACAAAAGCACTGTGATGCGTTGTGACAACTCAGATGCTAATCAGTCAACCCTTTCAGGTCGACAAATCGGAAATTAGGGACGCATGAGCGCTCGCGGGTTAACCCTGCGACTGCCGGCCGGAGGTCTCTCTTACCCCGGAGACTTGTCGACCCGGCGTGTTCTTTGAATATTTAACGCGAAACAAATGCCATTTCACACGAGCGTAACGGTAAACTAGGTTTATTGTGACGTGAAAGTATTTGCGTGACATTTTTTACGTTTTCCGTACAGGGGGATTATGTTACATTAAAGGGATGGCAAGTTTGGAAACCATTGCTTTGTGTAGAACTATTAAATGTGTAAAAAAGAAATTATGGCAAAATAAAATAATTAATCTAGTAGGTCCGTCTAATGCTTAGCACTATCCAAATTCCATTATATTGTCTCGCCAAATATGAAGTAGCTAGGTAATGTTGAATTGTAATATGTGTCTAACATGGACACAGTAAACAAATGCCTGCACATAAAAAATACCGTTATGAGTGAATTTCTATGATCTATAAATCCTTGTTTTAATCTAAAATGTATTTATTTGTATCGATTCTTAAACATTTCAAAACAAATGTAATTAAAAGCAGTAGAATGACCAGCAAATAAATTTGATAAATACATAAAAATTTAAACGCCCTTATACCAACAAACCTAAACTTCTACAAAACACCCATCAATTAGTATCTAGCCTTAAGCAAGCCGACACTGTGTCTATTGAGGTAACGTGATCAAAGCGCGCGCTCTGTAATCGACAAACGCCAGTTTTCAGGTTAAGGCGCTACCGGATAACTCTGGTAATTTTAACTCTCTTTGACCTGCCGCTTTAAATGTAACAGATCAACCCTTTGAAACTTTAATTTATATTCTTTAATTTTTGAAGTTTTGAAGTTTTATTGGATTATACCTATATGTTTTACCGATTATAATTTTTGACAATAAGGTAAATCTATACCAAATGTGGATGTATTGTTTTACTAATTTACAAAAGCATTTATTGCAAAATTACTATTTCAATGCGAGTTGCTTTACCAGCAAGGGTTGAAGCAGGCTCCATAATTAAACTGGACCAAAATAGCAACGATGCATGCTTTGTCCCCATAACCGCGTGTGTAATTCAAGGAATTTCATAGCAATAAATAACAAAGGCGACAGGGACCGTAAACATTCCTGGTGGCCAGATGACGCTGACGTCTTAAAATATGGCGACCCCTTTCTTCAGCTGTTGACTTCTTCCCCCACGTGGTGAGGTTCATTATAATTAATAAATGACCGCCGGGGTCCCACAGGCCGCACCGAGCGCACTACGGGTTAATATTAAATTAGCGTCTCAAGAAGGTTATCATGTATGCAAAAGTAATGGGTCGTGTGGAAAATTAAAAGTATAAAATGTTGTTAATAGCTTAGAGATAGTATTATACTACGGTTAATAGTACGTAAGTATTCGTTAGTTAGATCATTATAGGTCGTAGTAGTACTTAAGTACCTAATATGAATAAATATCAGAATTAAAAGTTTAAATTATATTTTTTATTGTATGTTGCAATAAATACACTAATTAATATTTGAATTAATAAAAACTTGACCCCAATTTTTATAATTTTGTTCTTCTCTGAAATTGTCTGCTTGATTTCCAGAATTTATATTACCAGCCAGTGGCAATCGTTAATATTAATTGTTGGCAAATTCAATACATTCAGGCAGAGACGCAACTGAACTAGGTATGTATGTTTCTGATATGTTCCATCAAATCATATTCAATTACTTTGATCCGCATTACGTTAAAAGCTTAACTTGGACCGATCATGAGTAGCAATCGAGCCGTTATATCTCAACCGACTGTCTCCATTAATTACTTAAATTAAATTCATACGAGGCTACTATTTACATTCAAAAAGCGACCCGCATCTCAACCCTTGCCAACAAACTTGGTGACCCTAAGACGGGCTCCTTCAGACTTTCTTTGATAGTGCGCTCCGCTGGTTTCAAATAAAGGGCACCGGGTCGATAGAGTTCTGATCTGTAATTTTATAGCTTTGAGAGAGCCCCTAGCTCCTTACGCTTTGAGAATTGTGGCCTATCGATCTTCTCTTGTCTGTTTTTGTCAAGTTGGAAGTGATTCCGCTTGTGGTTAAGTTGGTACTTTTAGAATACAGCTAAGGAGATGAACGCTTTCGACCCGTATCTTAACAAAACGGTTTCTGTAATTTGATGAAATCACATTATAACCAAATACTATGTAACTAACCACACAGTTCTGAAAATCCATGATTACTTTATTCGTTGAATACAAAGACTTAACCTTAACTATAATATAAATATGGCTGACTCTAATGTAACACATGCTATGAAATATACTATATCTCACCTTTTGTAGAAATTTCCAATCTTTATGTTTACTAGAAACAATCAACACCAACAGTTATTACAATTCTGAAAAACATATTTTCCAGAAGTTCTAGGATATATCTTACTATCATAAATTAAAGAATTTCATATTCACGAAAGTCGTAGTACTCTTATATGTAGGTTGAGAAAAACAAAGGGATTAAGCAGGTATTTTCCAAGGAATAAGCTTTGCTTGTCTTATCTACTGTGAATACGAACAAAACTAAGACCGCCTTTTGTCAAATCGTTGCTTGCAAATTATGCAAAAATAATAAGTTGTTTTATAAAAAGTAGTTATTAACTATCACGTCATAGAAAAAAAAAACTAAAAACTTGTCCGTTAAGCAAGACATTACTAAGAAGCTTTCACCTACCATTTTAAACATTCTGGTAAAAAATTGGGACCAGCTTTAAAATAAGGGGGTTTATGAAACACAAGCATGTTATTCAAAGTCTTAGCTTGTTACTCTTTTTGAGATGTGACTTAATTTAATAAAATCGTCGTCGCAGAGTTAGCATAAATAAATGATAAAAGAAGGGTTTACAATTTCAACATCAAAATATTTTCTTATTTTAATAAACAAGGTACGGCTAATGAAGGTCACATAACATTATTACCAATATAAAATCTGTTACATGTAACCTTACTCCTTACTAACTGTTTTAAGTAGGATCATAATTTCCCCAATACCATATTCACAAAAGTAGATAACATAACTTAAACATAGTAGCTTCACGAAGAAAACAAAGCGATTGTAGTAGCAGGTATTTTCGCGACATACGAGAAACTTTTCAACTTATTACCGATCTGATAGCGCGACAAGCAATTGAATGTTTCAGTAAATTAAACAGACGCTGGATGTACGACACTTTTATTGGTACGTTAAAATAATACGCTGTGTACGTGCGTGAGCTATGCACTTTATGGCACATATGATGATCAAATAAATAAATAAATACTTTTGTTTGAATTTAAACGATGTAAATATTGCTCTATCTATATTACTATACGATTTATAAGATCATATTCTTATGCGATTAGTTTTGTTTTCGCATATTTTTTACCAATTTCGTCAGTGGTCTATCCAAGTTCTGTGCTTTTATAAATTAATGAATTGTAAACTATTTTTTCGTCTGTCTAGATTGCCGACAAGATACCAAAAATCGATTAAAAGTAACGATCAATTTGCGATCGCTATAACCTACCAATCGCTATTTAAAATTATCGAGTTTTATCGGGACAGTTCTTACGTTCAGCCAGATTAGTTCAGTATTTCGTCTCACGGAGAACCATTATTTTTACCAAATAATCCCTCTACATTATATTCTTATTCTGTTTTCCTCAAATAAGCAGTGGCCTCACGTCAGAGGGCTACCCACAGTTTCCGTCGCATTAAGCCGCAAACGACATGTGTAATCCGCAGCGCGACACCTCATGAATGCATCGTTTGTCATCGTCATCGCTTCTTGGCTTGTCATCGCCTTTTTTCGGTGGTAGGGGTCTAAATATAGTTACAGTACCGCTGACCGTCTGACCACTTTTGTTTCCATAAGTAAGTAAAATAGGGACGAAATTAAATTTAAGTAGTTATTTTATTGCATTAATTTATTTATACTTATTACTCTTAGATAAATGAATTGGTTTTATTACCGATCGGATTAATATAGAAAATTTACTTTTTTATATTTCTCAGCTTATTTTTTCCAGTCTTGGTGTTGTGGTACCGTCGCTGTTTCTGGTTTCTATATCAGAAGTACTTTATCTACGTACCTTAGGCAATGAATGTAATATTTTTAAATTTTTAAAGTCCGTTAATACTAGGTTGTATGCCTGACTTCGCCTTAGCCTTATTAGTATGTGTGATAAACAGAGCTCATATAATAAATTCGGAACGGCATTCGAACAGGTACGTAATTTGAAAAACATATCTTTGTCTATGACAAAACAAAACAGCATTACGCATTCCACACCCATGCCAATCACAAAGCGAGTTCCGTCCGTCCAATTCGCGACATGTCCGAACAAGAAACAAATATTTATCAAAACCTGTAAGGAATACGTAAAGCGACAGAGCGTCCCGGTACGTCCGCGTGATGGATTATTGCAACTGACCGCCTCTATTTTGTATCGGAATAAGGAATTACCATATGCGCCTCCGAGGCTGGGCCAGCATCCGGCAAGATGTGTGGAGACGGATCCATTTTTAGATTGTTATAATTTTTAACCATTTCAGGTTCAATCATTTCAGGTCTACTTGCCCATTTCAGGATTAGCAAATTTAATCCCGAAATATCTACTAACACGATATTAAAAATAATTATATAGCTGTCAGTTTGTATTAAAATGACGAAGACAGAAAGATGTCTTAATCTCGAACTAAACTAATCCGGTGGTGCGCAAGTCCACCTTAAATTGTTGAATAACTCCAAAATTTTATTTTGGATTTGAAACTATGGCCTTGGTTTTAGGTCAGTCGACACAATTAAATTGTCTTATGCTTTACATTATTTTTTATGCGCGTTTGTCCAGTGGATTGACGAAAATTCATGAATAATTTTAAGCGTACACAGAACAACGTTTTTGAGCTTTTTAGTAATTGTGAAACTAGTTAAATAAGGAATAGTTTGCAGACTCGTCAGCATTAATACCTACAAAGCTGCTACTCGTACGAAATATTAGCGAAGCTTTTATCTGTCTGTCTTAACTCCTCCCAACTACAGGATAGGACAAACGTAATAAGCAAATATTTGACGCAAGATGTGAAACATATAATTATTATGTCACTAGCTGACCGTATCGCCTTTGCACCCTGCTTGACAGATAAGAACAGTTTGTATGGACAGAATAGATTGTCATTTTTAGTATTTTCCTCTCAATTTTTCCACATTTTCTCACCGTTTAAATCTTTCCTGGGCTTTTGCAAATATTTTAAGATCAAAATAAACCAAATCGGTCCATCGGTCTCGAGTTTTAGCGAGACTAACGAACAGCAATTCATTTTTATTATATAGATGTTCTGAACTTCGTATCACTCATAGATATAGAAAGCGAATGCTAAGTCTATGGTATCACTAGCCAGAAAAAGTAGACATAAAAAAACCGCAAACCAATGTGACTAAAAAAACTGGAGAAATGCTAAAGCCCATTCCACATGTACGCAGCGTCCATTTCGGCGGTCGGCGTCGCGCCGGCGGGTGGCCGCACCCTTCACAAACTTCCATAATAACGCGGCCGCCGGTAATGTGACAGCCGATACGTCGCCAGTCGCCACCACCCGCCACTGGACTATTTAAATTTAGTTTTTTTTTTGTAACGTTGTATTCTACTGGCTAGTTACGATTGGGATGTTGACACCATTCAAAAATAGTTCCAAAAATCCATGTCAACCATGTATTTTAAATACCTAACACCTTATTTAAAAATAATAATAATTCGCAATTACGAGTAATAAGGGCATGTTCGGATAAGTGCTGCATTTGTTCTGAATAAACTATAATTTTACTTATTTAACGTTTGACACATTTCTGACACGATTTTCAAGCACTTTCATCCTTTACATATTTTTATCTTTTTTACATAACTTTATCCATACATTGTGAAACAGGTCCTAACTATTTGTAAAGATATTTTTTATATCGTATTAAATTTAGTAAATAATATCTTGTCTTTTCACTTCCTTATTTTTGGGCCCAAATCTAACGGATTATCACGTTTTGACAGGTCATAAAAACTAAATCAATACAAGGTGTCTTCATCTTTAATTCCATTTAAAGTTTTTTGCTTATTTCCATAAATAGTGGCCAGTATGTAGTAAAGCGGCTAATTTAGCTAATACGACGTTAAACGTGGAGAAAATATTATTGTTATTGCGCGCAAAAACTCCTAAATTTATCTTCAGTTATTTGCGATGAACTTATTGATTGTATTAGGGATGTTGAAATGACGTATTAGGTAGAAAAACTAGTATCCTTTATTGTGGCTAAATTGTAATTTTAAAATATACCCATCTTTTTTTAAAGATTTATTCACAATCAATTTGTTTTATAGCACTATATTGCTTTACATTTAAATTGCGCATGTCAATTAATTATTATCATTCTATTCCAGCGTTGTTGTCAAACTTAGCTAAGTTGGCCTTAGAGCATTGAATGCTCTAAGAAGTTGGCTAACTTAGCTCTTAATCGTCTTGGGGAAAAGAGCTCGGATTTGGTCAAAATGTAAGTATATAGGTAAATAAAAAAATACAAACAATGAACTAAGGTAAATTCAAAAGAGAAGACTTCGGACAAAAAAGAAGTTTGTCTGAAACTTATCTCCCATAGCATTAAAACCGTCGTATTTGTCCAAGACACATGAAAACATTGTTTCAAAAACTGTCCGTATCCTCCTGGGCCGGGACGTCATTATGCGAGGCGGAGCCAAGGATCGTATGCATACGAAATCGGGCTTATCAGTTATGCATAATGCGGAGACCCCAAAGGTGTGCAAAATATTGCACCCGGCTATAAGGGGTGCTTTATTTGATAGTTTAAATTGCTGAAATAGTAAAGATGCCTTCTTAATAATAACAAGGTATTTTTAATGCTATCCCTATGTAATAGTTTGTAGAGACCATGCTTTGCTGTATAATTTTATTACTTTACTTCATATAAACGCTTAATCTAAAACTATGTGACCAAAGTAATTAAATGTAAGTAATTCTAATCTGCCAAACGAAACAATATCAACAATATTGAATATTGATTTAAAAATAATACTTGCTAAATCCCTACTTTAAAAATATTTTAAAATTATATTTTGAATTGTAATTTTTATGTAACACGTCGGAAAGTATTAATCGAAATAAACTAAACATCTTTATGCATTTTTTAATAATAAAAAAAAACTTTGAGTACCTTTTTTACAAACTGCGTTAATAAAATGCTTAACACCCTGTATGTATCCCCGGGATGTGACAATATCCACACATGCTGTATAGGCAAGTTGTGTCACAGAATGTCAGACTGATGGATTTTGTTCTCTGAATTTATTACAGTGTTTTTACTATTTTCGTTGTGCTCGTTGAGTTTTTTTGCCATACGATACGAAAAGATAAGAATGTATTGTAAAATATAGAAAGGAATAAATACGCCCGACTAATATAACTTAAATTCAACAATTAGAAGTATCAACGTAGGTATGTAATTCCAAGTCTCCGGCCGATTCTCTTTTGTTACTTACGAACTACTTACTTATGGTCGGGGATTATAATTATTTCGTTTTCTATTAAAAAGTTTAATTATGTCCTAGGTTTAAAAAAAATCTTTTTAGAGATTTATTACAAAATGAATATATTTGAACGTGCGGAGCGGTGATGCTTGACCAACACAGAACAGAGACGCGCGCAGATTGTGCAATGCGCGCAAGCCGCACGCGCGCAAGCTACGCAACGCGCGCGAGGGGCGCGCGAGCCGCGCACGCTCGATATGTGAACTACCTAGAACGTGAACTAGAAATGCACGCGCGCAGATTGCGCGCACAATACAAGCCTTGCATGAGTCGCGCTAAAGAGGCGCACCAAACGGATCGCGTACTGCGCGTGATCTGCGCATTCGCCAGATCTGGACGTACCCTAACATGAAAAACTCAACTGATGAATAATCAACCCTTCACAGAAAACCGCATCTGAATCGGTCTAACCGTTTCAGAAATAAATGGCAACATTCGAGTGCACACATACAACCAAATAAACAACCTCTCGACCTTACCACATACTTATAAACCTTCTCTGTTCCAATATATTGTTTTAAACTTTCATGGTCACTAACATTAGAATAGTTTGATACGAGATTGCTACCATGTACCTTATTTTTGCAACAGTGCCGAAATATCGGGAACTCAAAAATAAGGTACATGGTAGCAATCTCGTATCAAACTATTCTCTGTTCCATCCTGGGTAAAAATAAAGTACCTACCTATTCATATAAAATGATGAACTAAAACTAAATTGCTTAACGAAATATTATTTATAAACCTTTTTTAAACTACTTGATTTTAGTATTTATTTCTTGCGCGCTCTATACTTATTAACAAGTCCACTTCAACGGCAGCGCGAAGACTACTTGACGGTAGTTTTAAATTGCGTTTAACGCTCGTAATGAATCTTGATTTCATTAACGAAGCGTTCACACGTCTAGACTCTATATTAGGTTTATAGTTTTATTTAATCAATGCATTTTGACACTATAATGGTATATTTTAGTAGGTACCTACTATTTATCTATACTGTAGAATTTTAATGGCACCTAAAATTCGTTGAGTACCTAAGAATGCCAAACCTTTACATAAATAAAAAATAGTTAAATTCTTTTTATAAAATAAACAATGACTTTTAATGAAATTCCATTGGCTGGTTTAAAAAAACAATCAGTGCAAATGCCTACCCAAAACGGCACCTGCCCAACAAATCACCGATGGCGACACTTTTAACTAACTCTGACACAGATCGGTTTCCAATTAACACCGTCTCCCTCTCATTATATTTTTAATTTGAGGGCGGAATCCCAAATTAAACCAGAGACGTCAAAGGACAAGCCCGGCTGCCATTAACGCTAAATAATTAAAGAATTCGACCGTCTTCACAGCCGTTAGACGAAATTAAGGAACCGGGTACAACTTTCCAAATTTGATTTAGGCACTAAACTTCTTTTGATATCACTGAAGTTTGCGAAAAACGTGTTTCCAATTAAGTTACAGTTTGCAAACAGTTTGACTCGCCGGGATGCTGTTCAGTATTATAAAGCTGTTAATGTAAGCAATCAATTTGTCACCAATTATAACTAGTTATACAAGTGTTTAACTATTTTATATAATAGCAAGTTAGTGCTTAACAGATTTGAATAAAAAGGTTGGTTATATAAACATTTGCATCTCAGTTGCACAATAAAACGTTTAACTTGAGGGTTCACATAAGCATATTATGTGTCTACGAAGTAGAACAAGATTTAGAAAGAAATAAGGCTGATTGTACATACAGAATACTTATTAAAGTGATCGCTGTAGTCTAAAAATATATTTCATATATTTTAATCATGTATACTTATGTTTAACTGAAATTAAATAATGTACTCTCGCAAATTAATTGTTTGTTTTGATTTAATTTGAATATATAATATTTGAATAATCTGGCTCATGTTTCCTGGGCATCACTACTTAATCTTTAGTTTTACCTTGTATACTTGTAATTGTTTATAGTGCCTAATATAGTCGCAATATATGTAGCTATAAAAAATAGTAATACGAATGTTAAATGTTTTTATTAGTTGTTGTTATTGTAACAATAAAATAAAGTACTTATCTGCAACTTATTGGTTCGAGTTTATTCTGTTTTTTAAGTAAAATAATACATTAACAGGAGAGTATAATCAGCAATAAAAATTAAAATATATTTGTGATATTGTGACCTCAAAATACCCTTGTTCTAAGTCTAAAGTAACGTTTTCAAATGCGGTGAAAACGTGCATTTAGCGTGAGTACCTCAATGTGTTACGCCAAAACGCATGTTACCATTGACATATCGCCCGCTGACGTAAAGTGATGGTTCTCATTTGTAGGCGCGCAGATGCGACGGCTTAGCGACGTTCCCGCTTTTTTTAAGAAATCCCCTAATTTGTAACGGGTTACCAAGTTTGGGAGACGTTTTGAAATAAATAACGTCAAGTATTTTTAAAGATAAGGAGCTGTAGGTAAGTATTATAAGTTAGGTGTCAATGTTTTAACCTGGTGTCTGTCACTATGACAGACAGACGGACAGCGGAGTCCCAGTAATACAACTTACAACTTAAAACTTACTTTGGGTACGGAACCCTAAAAAAAATGAACCCTCTTAACGTGTTAAATCTAATCAAATCCAAAAAGATCTTCATGGCATGCCATAAAACATTCAGTGTCGCAAAGGTGCCGTTCGCAGAGCATTCAGACGGGATAAATCCCGGTGTCCCGGCGTACTGCGCCCGCGGGAGTGATCCCGGTAGAGATGACCGCTGCGAGGTACTCGACACTTAGATGAGCCTCTCTTATTACGTGGGCGAAGCAGACGAGCGTGTTGAGCGCAAATTTTCAGTGTTACATCTAAAAAGATGTGACTAAGTCTTGGCAACAATTAAAATACGAGACCAGATTATTTATTTCGTTTGGCCTAGGACCATGGTTCATGGCTCAATAACAAATCATTTCGATACTTAACTGACCGCTCAAAGGTACATGACACTATTTTAAGGCGCATATAATGTTAGTGTAGGTGACGACTTTGAGTTTAAACATGCCAGTCATTTTATATGAATTTTAGCTTAAAAATAGAAGTAGAGTATAATGAATATAGTACTAATTATATTCAAATTCATTTCATGCATGATTTTTCTAGTTTGTGAAACTAAGTTTTTTTTAATATTAAATTATCAGTATAAATTAAAATAAGATATTTTAATCGGCATTAAATATAACAGCAAAATTATATGACTATCAGACATCTTTTCGATTTTCTACCATGCACACTTTACAAACGCATTAATACGTCATCTACACTCCGTAATATCACAAACACTGTCCTGTGGCCCTGCTAAGAAAATGATAAAAAGAAAATTATTTTACTTGATGGAAATCAGAAACGACGTTTAAACGCTCGTCAGCATAAACAATGTCGCAGACAAAATGTCGACTCGGCCTACGGTGCCTTGGCTGGCTGTGAAAGGGTACGCACTGTTTACATTTTAATGCAAGAACCACGCCACCGCTCGTTAAGGGGATAATTTCGCGTCCACGAACGTAATGACTCTTTCTAATTTAGCATTTAATGAACTGAGATTTGATTAAAGTGTATTTTTAATACTTTTATTTTCAAAAAATGCTAGGCATATTTTCCTTTACAGTTTTTCAAGCGTTTATTCATTAAAAGGCTGTAACGAATTAATTGCATTTATTACAATAGTATTTGGTCAAATTAAATCTTTAAAAAAATTATATCCATTTAACTAGCAAAGAAACAAAAGTGTTATTACAATATACCATAAGGTCTCATTCTTTTGTATTCAATTCAATTCAATTGATATTAAAAAAAAACAAATACATCTCAATTTCAAGCATTCTCATACATTTTAACTCATAATAGATTAATATTAATACTTCATAAAGAAGTCATAACAAGCAATTTTAATTCCCCATCCATAACGTAATAAACGTTACCGTCCCAATTTTAATAACTAACTTCACTTTATGAGTATTGAATTCGGTTCAACTCTTTCGTTTGGAGCAATAAAAATATTAAATCTTCGCCATGGAGGGGCAATAACAATTTCAGTTAATATTAATCGGTTTTCTTTCTAGACCCTTCCGGGTGGGACGATTTGCTTCGTTTTTCCTTTATTTGCCCCTAGAGGATAACTATGATATATTTATTATTGCAAGAGTATTCGATGACACTCGTGAGATGTATTAGACGGTCGTTCAGATCATTTATTGGGGGCATTATTTGTTTTTATTGCTATTTAGATATTTTTATGGGCGTACAACATTGTTATATGAATTACAAGTGGACACTCGGGCTAACGAAATTAGACACCTAATCATAGATATTGCTTTTCGTATATATATCTTTCTGTAATGTTAAAATAATAACTAGAATGTTTTATCATAAAGAAATTATAATCCTTTTTAAATGGGCTTTGTTAAAAAAAATGTGTGAGTGGTTTACTAAGGGCCTGTTTCACAAGGTACGGATAACCATTAAAACCAATTTATTTCTGTAAATAGGCTTAAACTAAGCGCTTTTACACGTCCCAATATTTTTTTTTCCCTACCACTACTTCGGGACAATTTTGGGCTAGCGCCGAGAAGAAGTAGCGCAAGAAACTCGGTCACTATTGTCAGCCTCTTTTTAAATAGTATATATTTTACATTACAAGATAAATGTACCTGTGTGAGCAGGGCAGTATTTATTTCCAAATATTTTTATCATTTATATAATCATTTACAGTATAATATCCTTTTTTCATTAAAATTGTTTTATTATGCGATTTATATTTTAACAGGTGCAGTTCTACGATAGACGCTGGTAATTTATTAAAAAAGCGAATACATTTTCCCATAAACGAATTACCCACTTTATGCAGTCTGAAATTGGGAATGGCAAGCTTATTCTTATTCCGGGTGTTAAGATTATGAATGTCACTTTTCTTAAGGAATAAGGAGGAAGTTCTGCATAAGATCTAAATAAGCTTTTTTCTACTTATATGAAGGATAAACACTATTTTTGCGTTTTGCCGCCGTTAAATAGCGCTTTAAGACACATTAATTCAAGCACTTTTATCCTCTACATATTTTTATCTGCTAAGTAGCTATTGGGCAATTTATCCGTACATGGTGATTAAGACCCTAAGACAAGCAAACTGAATCTATAACCTGAAGGGTTTAATAAAATCTGCACAAACTGCACCATGCGATCTGCATAAAAATAGAGTTGAGAACTAGTATAAGTAGTAGAAAAATCTGACCATAATTAATTCAATACTTATATTTTTTATTTTAATATCGTACTATTTTGACTGAGCCGGATTTCTAATTCAATAATAAAGTATTTATCATAAAATTTAAGTTAGGCCTTTTAAACAATTCATTTATGTTAACATGGTTATACTTAGCCCCTCTCATGTGTCAGTTCACAAGGTACGCCAATGCAATATACCTAAACTCTTTTAAATCCCCAAACACGACTAACAGTCGATTCCAAAATCCATTAAAAACGGACGGTGCAAATTCGCACTTCGAAAACGAAAACGAAGTAAACGAAACGCTTTCCTATCCGAAACATCCGCGCTAACGACCAAACTGCGTTCTAATCACGGAACGTCAAAAATGGATATCGAAAATTGAATTCGCAAGCCGAATTTCTTTTTTTTTTCGAATCGCAAAGGGCGAGGGCCCGCACGAATAGCCAGATCAACTCAATAAGGGGTACAGCGACGTGTTTACCCGTTGCCCGCAAACTGTGTGTTTTTTTACATTTTGCGAAACGTTATTTACCCGGTGTCGTAAAGGCATTGTGCCTGCCGGACAATGGTTGATATTTCCCGGTTTTTTGGACGATTTTTGTCCTTTCCCTGGCTGTTGTCGTTCGTATTCATTTCGATTTCGAAGCCGATATAGAGTGACGATTGTGAGTTTGTTTTGTTCGTTAGCGTAGCAGCGTTAATTTTTGCTAGATAAAACAAAGAAACGATCACAGGGTACCTAGTGGGTACTACCTAACTACCTATACAAATACATGGGATTTCACTTGACTATATACTTTGTATAGGTGGCGAATTTCTGCGCCATCGGGCCAATCGTTAATTAATGGCGCGGAAATTTACGTTGATGTCCTGGCTTTGATTCCCAGTTTAAGTCAATTTAGACACAAATTTAACTCGGTACCCTGATTCCGTTTCTTGCAAAAGTAATGCTATAGCGATAATTGTCCAATTCTGGCTTTAAAATCGCAAATTGACAGCAAAAAAACTAAAACAAAGCAATCTGCTGTCAGTGCTGCCCGTAGGTTACACTATATATATATAGTATATATCAATCGGGCGATGACATCGCGATTGTTGCTGATTGATAATTTTTAGGGAATAAGGGAGCGGGTCTGTTTGTGCTGGAAGATGCCCATGGCAATATTTTTGTTTCGGTACCTAACACATAAATGTTACAAATTCCAATAGGCATTTTTATATTTAATTTATCATAACTTGTATTACATAATTAGAACTGCAAGTCAATCACGTTAATTGTTTATTTTACATTGGCTAACAGGTCACGTTTTTATGCCCTTCTGCAAAATAAAACCTCGTTTTAAGTTGGCGATTACACAAATTCTCTTACCCAACTCCTTTACCTCACGTAAGACCACGTGACCAAGACACAGAAAGTACTTCATTCCAGTCAAGGGGTGTACGATAATTTGCATAACCACGTTAGTGTTGGTATCTCCTGTCTTGGTGGGCGAATTGTAACCTACATGTTTATAAGTAGAGCTAGTAACTGTAACTAGTTAAAATTTATAGTTTACTAGCTGTGCCCGCAACTTCGTTTGCTTGGACTACACAATGTTCAAATGAAGAACAAATGTTGAATTTTTTTAACACTGGAACATGTTAATCCAGATGCAAAATTTCATTCAAATCCCTCAGTAGTTTTCAAACACCCATGCATACAAAAATTAGCGTTTATAATATTAACTAGCGACCCGCCCCGACTTCTAAAATGAAATGAAGTGAAATGCTGAAACTAAATACACTACATTATACATATAAACCTTCCTCTGCAATCACTCTATCTATTAAAAAAACCGCATCAAAATCCGTTGCCTAGTTTTAAAGATTTAAGCATACAAAAGGATATAGGGACAGGGAAAGCGACTTTGTTTTATACTATGTAGTGATAAGGATTTGCCACACACACACACACACTATTATCAAGGTCTTAAAGTGAGGTATTACATCCTTGTTTTACGAGAAACCAAACAAATGATTTTTACCACAGATAGATACTACTTTCAAATACTACTAATAGTATAGTATTCTATAGAGAAACTTTTCAAATTTATCTATGGTTTGGGTGTTCTGGAATCTTCCAAGAAATTTTGAAAAGTTTAGGTATATACAGAATTGACCTTACCCGTAAATTGAACACGGTACCATTGCGTTCAAAGCGAATTATGGCCACTACCAATCGCTCGCAAACATATCTAAGTTGTAGTAAGGTTAAATGTGTTTTTATTTTTAATTTTGAAAACGTACCGAATAAACAAATTTTCTTTCTTTCTTTTTAATCAGGTAATTCAATATTAATGGTTCTGTGATCTACTAACTAAGTATGTACCTCTCAGTATGTCTCAGTGTAACGACAAGGTACTTATACTCCTATTCACATGAATGCGCTTTGGTCATAACGGCTATCGGTCATTATTGTTCAGTACATTTAACACACACTTCACAGGGGAGAGTTTTTGTATGACATGAGTATTTCTATGTTTGGTTACCTTTGTTCAAGGGGGGTTATATTTGTTCCTCTTAATGAACAATAGAGTAAGAACCTGTTTAGATCTATTTCAGTATCAAATATGTTTCAGTATTTGTTACAAGGAGGTTTTTGATATTTCGTATCAAATATTTTGATCAACTCTTCATGTACCTACTATTGATGTTATACCGAAATTCATATTTATTCTAATAACTTTCATCCTAGCAATAATAATATTATATTTGCAATATATACGCCGTATGAAGTATATATTTCAAACTAATAAACTGTATAATAAGTTTCTTAATATCTCACCTGTTATCGATAAAATAATCTAAGGAATATTCCATTCTAAAACCTTACAAATTCACGGTCACTTTATATGGATCTAACGCATAATCAGAGCATAACTACTGAACTACCGACCTATGAAGTTATAAACTACTCAACATATTGACGTAGGCGTAATGCTCACTCCATGTATTACAGGAAGCTCAAATAATTATATTACCCGGAGCGTTAGTTGCGAAACTATTGTAGTAGCATTCGAGCATTCACGTATTTGCGTCACGCGAAACTTCCAAGTTATAGGTAGGTCTCGAATCTCAAGACTATTCCAAGCCGGCTTTAATAATAAAGAAGCAATAAAGAGCTCCGTCCTTACCCGTTTTCAATAAACACCTTTATCGATTATTCAGCCCGACGTCCATACTTACAGCGGCATAGACAGAGAGTTCGCGAACTAATTTCCCACACAGGCATAGCTTGGGTGGATGTAGGTGGTAGCCAGGCGATAGCCGATGGCCGCGGGGCATGGGGAGGGGGGAAAGAGGGGGGGCACAGGGCGTTCTTCGCGCTGGGCGGCGCCGACCAATCGACGAACGCCACCCACCGCCCCGCCTACCTCACCTGCGCACCATTAAGCCAGCTTTCCTCGTACTTTTTTCGTGGACCTCGCATCCGTTCCCTCCGTCTTTATTTTATTTTCTCCTTTATGCCTCCTTCCCGCCTCCTATTTTACACCCGTAGGTAGAAAAACCTTTCGTGAATACGAATACTAAGCATTACGCTCGTTAGCTATTGATGTGTAAAGTAAATATATATAATAAGTATACATAAATTCTGATGATATTAAAGGTATGATTCATAAAAGATGATTAAGCAAGATGAGCGCAGGCGGAGTCCGTTTTACGAGGGTTGTCGCGTCGCCACGGTGGGTAATAAACTTTAAACTTCGCTATCGATCCGCAAAAAGTTCGCGACGAAAGTAATCTCGCCAACCTTGCTCCATATTTTGTTTCAAAAGCCGTATGCAAGTGTCCCTACCAGGGTGAACGATCCCACATCGATGGAGTTGAACTTGGAAAAAACTTGAAGAAGTTTGTTCGCGGCGTGATTAGGAAAGACTTAGTTTTGAAGTGAGTTGCGAAGTGTTTTTTCAGTTTTGAAAGTGGGTGGCTCAGTTTATGATCCGGGTGAAAGTTGAGCGATCGATGAACCCGGCCGGGTCAACTCTGATCAAAGTTTGGAGGCTAATAACCGAATTTAATACGCGAGGGAAGGGCAATGCACTCTGTCGGCGAACATCTGATTCTAATTATATTCTGATCACGGACCGGTGGGCAAATAGCTTCTGTTTATTAAAACTGGACTTAACAACTATACTTAAAGCTTTGATGTTTAAGTTAATCTTGATTGACACTTTATCGAGGTATTATCTGTAAACCCATCGGTTTAACCAATTTGTACCTAATTAAAGTACTTACTGAATAAGTATAAGAATAATAATTATAAGATAAATAATGTATCTGACGATATCAAAACTATCAGATTAATATCACAATCGTATGTTGTATAGCTCAATTTAATCGTTATCACCAGTTTCAAGATCATACGAATACAACGTTACTTATAGATTCTACCTACATAATTTGTTCTAATATTTTGTCTTTACTACTTATAGAAAGCTCTAAATGCCTAAAAAAAACATCAAGTTCATTCTCGGTAACGTAATGGTCTCGTGTAATTTCTAATTACCTAATTTGTGTCAACCAAACAATGCGATGCAACATTCCAGTCAGTTGTTGTTGTGAAATACCAAATGGAAGAACTCAAACTATACTTTCAACGATAAAAACAACACCATCGAACGCGAAACAAAAGGCGATCGACGTCCGAGTTTCGAAAAAGGGAAACAAAAGAGCATCGCGGACAAATTGTTTATCTGGCTAGTGGGCCGGGCTTATCGGCGACAGGTCGCTGCGACTCGCAACGTTGCACAACATTATCGGTAACGAGTGTTGTGTGGTAAACGACGATTTAATTTGTTTTTTATTTATTTATTTGGCATATATAGGTACCTATGCAATTAACTTTTTATCTACTCTTCGTCTATTGGACACAGACTTTTACCATCATGTAGCCTTAAATATGCTTAAAAACTGCCTAGATTTTTAAATGTATGAAAACAAAGCAAACTATATTATAATCATGGTCATTAAGGTTTAGGTTGACATAATTAGCCTTGATGATCAATCCGAAAAAAAATATCTATTTTTACTAATTTCTGGTTAGTTTTGACTGTCAAAATACGATTAGACTATATTCTAGTGACTGTGACAGATTTCGAAAAACAACAACTGAAACAATAGCTATCCTAAAATATTTTTGAACTTCTTTTACTTTTTGGAAAGTTTGTGTACAACTCTATATAAGCAGTCTTTAGTCGCAATAACTCCATTTAAAACTACTAAGCTTATCTAACTATGACTTCATGTACTATCTTTTATTCTCTTTCCCATTTATTTGAAGCGGTGCAGTTCTTATGAGTGTTTGTAAGATAAGAAAACTTACGTCGCGTCAGCTGACCAGCGGTTGAAGATGGCAGATTACAGCGGTTCCATCAAGTGGCCCTTTATAGTCGTCGTTTCGATAAACGTATGTTACGGAAACTTGTTATTTGTGACTTATATGAATTTGGCATTCGTGTTTGGAGCTAAATATTAACAAGTATTGTTGTGTTGCGTCTTAGGTAAACTTTTGCTGGATTAGATTAGTACCGAATGTATTAACATTATTATCGTAGAATCACTGCTGCTTTATGTAGACTGGGTTTTAAGACTAAAAAGGACTAAACAAAAGAAAATACCTAACACATTAATAGCTAAACATTAGTAATAATAGCTAAAAACATCTGCTGCTACACATAAAACAATTTTAAATAAATCCAATTAAATACATCCGTTTTTGATTGTAAATTGCTTTAAAATATACAAAAAAAGAAATAATAATTTTCAACAAAAAAAATCGTTCGCCGCCGTCACCTACAAAACCTAAACTGTTTTTTTGTTGTTTTGTTGATATGTATTAACAAACATGCACCCTCCTATAATAGCTATATAATATGGTGTAAATTGCGACCCAAAGCAGAAAGCTAAAGTGATAGTTTTCATTGAATAGGACGAGTTTCAGTGTATAAGCCTTATAGAAGCTTATCAATTATTTAGAACCCTACATCTACAGGACCGGATTCGGTCTCCATTCCAATTTTCTTTTGATTTAATAAAATGAGTATTTAATTCCTCTTGTGCGTGTTTTTTTAATAAAAAATCTTTACATATTTTAATGTAGACTAGGTAAGTATACCAATAAAATAAAAAATACTCATATTTTTTTAAAACATCTATAATAATATAGGACTAAATTTTCATAACATCTAACTATCCATCTAGACTCTAGATGGGTAGTTAGATGTTTTAAAAATAAAAAAATCACACTAGATTCTAGAATGTGTTTTTTTAATATTTTCAGCGGCAGCGCAGCTCTTTGCTAGTAATACCTAATAAGGTTCTCAATACTATAAAAAGTAACTTTTTACCATGCATCTACTTAAATTCAAATTTCCAGGGTCCCAACAAAACAAAATCCCTCTCTGTTCTTCTAAGACTGGCTAACAGATCGGCTACACTAATTCAAATTGTTGCTCTGAATAAATTTCAATCAATTAAGCGAGGTGCGCCGATAGTTCAGTGTAGACCAATCCCTTTGAATATTCACCAGGATCTTTGATGTAGCTCCCTGCCGGGGTAGAAATTAAACTGGCCTTACGTTTCTCATATTCTCTGAAATTAAAGTGGCTAGAAATTGAACAAAAGGTGTCGCTTTCTGTAAAGGATAAGAACTTTTCTATTCTTAGCACAGATATGAATTTAGTACTTACTATAATATACGAAATGTGAACACTATTGCATGTGCCGAAAACTTTACGAAATCAATCATGTCACTGTTTTTTTTAAATTCAATTATTGTTCGTGACAACTTTAACGTAAAAACGTGAAAATAAAAAATAACGTTATTCCACCTCATTTGCAAACATAAAGGAAAACAAAATTGTTTGCATTTGTTCAACAACCTACGCCTATTAACAATATGTGTCGGACTCCAAACATATTACCGATAAACATCGTTACCTTCCCAATGTTGCTCCTTATAAATCGAATCTCCTGAAACTTGTGAATATGTATCAATAAATCATACCAGTAGTGCCTCGGTCGTTTCTTATTAACCATTGTCTGAACTGAATGGTAATTAAAGGAGATAACCGCCGGCCATTCTAGACCTTATTGATCCAATAAATTACCTAAAAGCCGCAAGGATTATTAGGAATAAGCCGTCGAGGTAAATACAAGGCTTACGTGTAAAATAGTGCTTGAAGTTTGGTTAAATAGCTTACTTACGGATTCGTGTGGGTCTAGTATAGTGTTATAGTGACGTATATATAGCCTAAATTAAATTGATTTTGTCCTAAAATTTTGAGTAGCTATTTTTTTACATAGGTTCATGTATTTTTATCCGTGATTTGGTTTAGGGCCTGTTTCACAATGCACGAATAAAGTTATGTAAAGGATAAAAATATGTAGAATAAAAGTGCTTGAATTAATGTGTCATAATATAGCGCTATTTGACAATCGTGAAACGCAAAAATCATGTTTATCCTTGAGATAAGTATAATATTGCTTATTCAGAACTTATCCTTACATTGTAAAACAGGCCCTTAATGAAATATTGGCTAACCTCCACACAAATTTCAACTAAACAGAGTTCTGAATTAATTCATTATTTTATCCGAAATATTGTCTCAGTGCATTTAGAAATTGCATTTTAATACTTACTGGTTCATGTCCAAACTTTACAAGACGTGAATAATTTATTACAAATCAGAATACTAAAAGCATTGTCTGTTTTCCGCAGGCAGTATAACTGTGAGCACCATCTAAAATGCAATCAAATCAAGACTATAAAATGCTGAGACATTAAAACTCGCAAGACATTCCGCTTCTGGAATGCTGTCTCCGTCCGCGCCTCAAGAATTCCACCCCGATGTAAACGCGCCTTTAGTTCTAGTGATGTAAAAATAATATCCGAAAAACTATGATAGTTTATACGGCGACGGATATTTGACGACCTTCGGGTTCCGGGTTCGATCCCCGGTCGGGTCAATGTAGAAAACGAACTTTTCTATATTGGCTCGGGTCTGGCTGTTGTGGTACTGTCGTTGTTTCTGATTTCTATAACACAAGTGCTTTAGCTACTTACCTTGGGATCAGAGCAATGTTTGTGATGTTGTCCAATATTTATTTATTATTTATTTATTTATAGTTAGAATTGACATTTAATTATAATTACAAATATTAATATTAAAAAAAAGTTGAAACACACTTTACATAACAAACAGTTCGTTAAGATATCGTAGATAAGTTGTTGGCTAATTTTTTAAACATATTTGTATGTCTTATGTTCATGATATTTTGGTCACAAATTATTGAATGTTTATTACTTGAATGTTTTTTAAGATATAGTTTTGAGACAAGAGCACATGTTTTGTTGGATTTGAAGGTTCTTAATCACATGTGAATAAAAACTTGTACAACGATCAGTACGAGACTAGGTTAAAAGTTTATGCAAATGTAAAATCTACCCTAAAACCCTAAGGGTCACCTTCAAATCTCTCCATTTATACCTAGAATAAGAACATTCTATCGCTATTATCTTCAAACTGACGGATATAGATTTTAACTTAGTTTTTAAAACTAATTTTAGTAAAATTAAAATTAAGGTTGTGCAAGTAGCTTGGTCTTAATTTGCTAAAGCTTAAGAAAACTTAACGATAATGCCTCTGATTAATGAAAACTAAAGGGTATTAGAGCCATTGTGAAAAATCCCGTGAAATTATCGGTTATTCCCGCTGACCCTACCCTGCACATCCCTAGAACAGGGTGTCATCTGACCGGTGTCTTGGGCTGGCATGTCTTAAAGCCGGCCACATTAGAGGCGCTAATTGCTTTACGCAGATGCCAGGCGGTCCGGTGTCCGGCGGGTAGGGACGGTAATTTCTCTTTAGATAGGGTTTTGGCATTTATACAATTCCCATTGGAATGTTAATTGTTTACTTACCTAAACTTTTGGACTTTTTTCTGTCTTAGTTTGAGATAAGATAAATGCATTGTTTCAAACTAATGACGGATGGGCTAGTCAAACAAATTACCAGTCTACTTCCAATCTAAATTATGTGACGGGTATAATGTCTCTTACGGGACAAACAAAAATAATTTCCATAACATTTTAACTTAGGGTTCAATCAATAAATCAAAAACGGACAGTGCAATATCAAGTAAATAATAAATTTAAAAAAAATCAAGTACATCAGATATTAAAATAAATAAAAGTGTTTATTAATACCTGCAATAAATGACGTTTTTGGAAAATAGTTAGTGCTATCCCAGAAAAGTTTTGTATTAAATTCTTTATATTTCAAACCGGAATGAGTACTTATATTATGTAATTCTAATAGCAAGTAGTTTTCATCAAGAACAATTATCAGATAAAGCGAAATAAATTCGGACCCACTTATTATCAAGCACGTCCACATCATTAAAGATTTATCATCACCAATCATCTCACAAAAATGCAGAGATCTCCAATTGTATCGGCTATTGTGGACCCTCTGCCCCTGCTCCTCGCACTGTAGTCTATAATGGGGCTCAGATTAAATGCGTGGAAGTTCGAGATGCCCCTCTAAAAGCGAATTGTAGTTGGCGGCAATGGTTTATAATGTCGTTATAGTGATGTCCAGCTTAGATTAGGAGATACTACCTTAACATAATGAAAGAATACGGGCCAAGTTTTACAAAGTTTGTTTTTATCAGCAAACCCATTTCAGTACACTTACTTAATATAAAGTGACCATGGTTAACTATTTATATATAATTACTACACAAAAAGTACCTACATAGTTAAGACTCAATTGTAAACTTTCAGTTAAACCAGGGTAGTAGAGTACGAACATACTTGCTAAAAGTGGGATGTGCTCTCAAATGACAAATTCAAAAAGTGTATTTTAAAATGCGCGTGCTTCTTTTAACTCTTTGAAATTTGGTATTACGGTGTATCTAGAGCTTTACGTAACCAAAACTTGGTCTAAACACTGCCGTGCACTCGGATACTTTCCTTTTGCCATCGAAAGGGGTGGTGGGGTAAGGTATTAATGGAATCAGGATGCGGTCACTCGACGTCGACAGAGGCGGATCGCCGCTGATTTTAAAGGATTGCATGGAATTTGCGACTCGCTTCAAAGTACTACGTGTGGTGAGTTCGGACTTCGAAATGCTTTTCGGATAAACTTGATTTCGTCTGGCGAGAATGTTGAGTTTGCTTTTTGATTTTGAAATCTGTGCTTCGTTTTTGGTACAGAGGTTTGTGGTTCCAAAGTTACCACCGTAAAAGAAAAACTTTTACTGAATCAGAAATAATATGAGATAATGAAATTCTTGGTGTTCATTCGTACAAATTCGATTTTACTTCGAGTAGTAGTCTTAATCATAATCCATTACAAGACAGTATTTAGTAGGATATCGCTGAATTTTCACATCCTACCTATTGCATTTACTGCGGCAAAGTAATTTTACTATGTCGTAAATGAGTTCTGCGTTCTAAGGCAAAGTCCCTTGAGATAGTGACTATGCTACCAAGAATCCTCTTCACATGAGATGTCTCAAATACAAATATTCGTGCGAAAGTTGCAGGCCGCATATGTGACGTCTTCGTTAGAAAACTTGCTGCCAAGAGTGGGCGGACTAACTCGTTTTATTCATCGTCTTATATTGCGACCGAGTGACATTGATACTGGTATTTAAAGATTAAAATTTTATATTATATCAACAATTGTGTAAATACCCATTTTTTGTAAAGTAATTGCAAGAATTCAGTATCCCTTTCTTATATAAATATAAAGTTATTTGCGTTGTGGCATAAGTATAGCTTCTTGGTATGGTATAAATGTTTTTTTACTGTACTTTCTTTGGTTGGTTTGTGCAATAAAGAGTACTTTAGATTTAAAAAATATTAATTAAATATTTCCAGTTACGTATTTATTGCATTTGAATTTATTGAATCTAGCTCAGACTAGGCGAGCATTTAGTAAAGTGGTGAGTAATTTAGTATCCTAAGGGCATGTTTCACAATCGCTGAGTAAAGTTCTAAATAAGCTACTTATTCAAATTCATATTCATTTATTTACAAGAAAAACGGTACATGTTATAAGGTGTTATATTTAGAACGTATCTGCTCAGTAAACAAATAGGGATGTTGACTTTGACGTTGACAGGGCTATTTTGCTTGCTTTTAAACGCTTTTCCATAAATTTAAAACATCCCTATTCTTTACTGAGCAGATTAGCTTACTTAGAACTTTACTCAGCGGTTGTGAAATACTAAAACGTAAGTTACACTAAAAAAATTACCAAAAGTCGGTCTCTTGGTAGGTACCCTAAAGCCGTTCTCGCAGACTGTTTTTTTGCGCTATCTTCAAAAGGTACTTGTCACGATGTCTCAAAAAGAGACTATGCTCTAGTCTAAAACTTTCAAGTATCAAAACGCTCGCGTCGCTCTACAACTACAATCAGACGCGCATTACACGCGGGAAGATGTCCGAGGCGGGCGTGGGGCGGGGGTTCAAATATGACATATCTGGGAGCCGTCAGCGCCGCAACACTTCCAGAACTTGGTCTGCGGCCAGCGCAGATGTGTACAGTGTTCAGTCCAAAGTTTTCCGCAGCAGGGCGCCCCCGGGCGAGACGCGCCTACGCTCGCAATTATTAGCGGACATCGAGACATGACTATTTACTTACGGACAAATGTAAGGTATTGCCCACTGGCGGTTTTCGACGGGCGTACGAGTTTGCATGTTGAAGCCCTAAAAGGACGTTTATGTCTTAAGTATTAAGTAACCAATTTTTAAGCAATCATACTTAGCTATTTAACGTATAGTAGGTTTAAAATGCGAAGTTATTGAGTAGGTAATAGTGGTCTACCTTAAAATACACCTTAACTTATCATTCGATGAGGAGTCAAACCCGAATAAGCGTTTTTTTTTTTGATATTTTACAATTTTAATTTAGTGTAAGAAAAATAAATTGTTTCTTTTCTTTAGATATATAGAAAGTTTTTAAAATGTATTAAGTCTACTGCATGTGATTGAAAACATGGAGTTATTGCAAACAGTAGACGTATGAGTAACATTTCCATATTATATTTTAAAAGTTTACCATTCTCTGTACAACACTCCAAACAGTCCCCAAGAATACATTCGTGGTTGAGTGTATCTTTTCAATAAAATAAAGAAAGGCGTATTCAATAACTCTCGGACGGAGTCCTTTGTCATGCACCGCTCGGCGCCCATACTTGATGCATTGAATTTCTGTCACGTCACCGGCCCGCTCAATTTTCAATAGCAAACATTTGTCCGGAGCCGGCTGGCTCAAATCAAATTTAAAATAAGACGGCCAACAAAACAAAATTTTGAAGACTGGGTTCATTATATTTTTCATACAGCATTTTAGTCGTTGTATGTGATGTTGTCCAATATTTATTTATTTGATTGATTTGCCTTGAACGAACCGGGAATGGGTCCCGGGTTTGATTCCTGGTTTCGATCAATCTCGAAGACGACTTTTATATTGACACGAGGTTGGTGTGCTGGTAGACGCACCGGACAAAAAAATGCCTGACAGTTTTTTATATATTTATTCGTACTAGAAGCACGCACCACATATACATTATACAGTATAGTTGCCGTTGTGTACTCGTACATATTTTTTGATTATCTTTATAGGTAGAGGTAGATTTAATAATACATTTTTGGAGCATCAATTTAATTTTTCACGGTTTCAATGCTGCTTTCATGTAAAAGTTATTGTTTATAAGCAACTGATGGTGTGGTCTTGAGGATTGTCCATGCTTTTCTATATCTTCTAAATCTGTCTCACAAAATAAAGGTTTTGGATTTATGAGCGGAACCCAAATATGTATATACCGACCCTCAGACGTGCGGGTGACGAGTGGGCAGCGGATCGCTGAAGGCGTCGCAACATACCTTCAATTTTGCATTTTCAATACGTTTCCTTTTTGCATTTTGAGGGTCGCTTTTGTTGCGATTTATTTCGCTTATTTCAAAATATATTTTTGGGTTTGTATTCCTCTCATTGTCCTGGGCTTAGAAAATATTTAGTAGCCCTTGCGTAAGCGTTTTTGCCTTAAAATTACTCACATGCGTTACATTAATTTAAGTATTTGGTTTTTAATAAGGCTTGATGCAGTTACCTGAAACTTTTATCCGAAACGATCACAGTGAGTCTGTTATTTTTGATAGGACAAACAGTATATTAGTCAAAACAATTTCAAGTTCCGCCTATCAACACGATCTACTCAACAACAAAACTTTCCATTCCCTCAAGGAAGGACCAATGATACGAATTTATGCTTTATGCAGTGGAAAATGATAAATTTATGTGCGTCCAGTTCCTGTCTCACAATACATTCCGGCGTCTCGAAGGAAGAGTACTGATTTTTTATGGTTACTGCGGCGCGTTTACATAATTTATTTCACAGCCTGAATTTCTTGAAGAAAACGTCTATCTAATACAGTTTGCAACAGAACAGTACTATGGCCATTTTCATCCCTGTTGCTATGAATATAAAAAGCATTGTGTTGTCATCTGTACGTTATAATGTAGTCGCTACATTGTCTTTTTAAGTTTATGCTTTAAAAGTTTTGTATTCTTTAAATATTCCTTTGTTGTAAATTATTTATTTGAAGTGTTTTTTGTAGCCATGGTTTATTGAGAAAACAGGGCTTATTTAAAAAAATAATCTGGAAACTATTACACACGTTTTTTATAACTTTTTTCTACGTAAAGTAGTAGAAAAAGTCTCAAATCTGATGATAAGTTACTTAACTTACCTTATCTTATATTGGCAGTTAAAGGACCAATTCTACTTTTATCTTCACTGAAAACATTTTGTAGCTGAAAGTTCTTTAAATACAGGATGTCCAAGAGAATAGGACACTCCTTAAAACCACGTGATCAGCTGGTCATATACAACAACTTCTTTTTCTATGGGAGCAAATCGAGCCTTCTCCATACAAACCTACTCGCATACCTCGATGATAATGTATGCAGCATCAGAAAGTAAAATCACGATTTCGATGTTGCTCCCATAGGAAAAGTTGTTGTATATGACCAGCTGATCACGTGGTTTTAAGGAGTATCCCATTCTTTTGTACAACCTGTATAATTCCGATTTTAAAATAGTTGAACTTAGAGCGTACACACTCAAAGTAGTTGAAGCATTGTTTCCTTTTATGCTCCTCCTCCCTTTGGGCTCTTTCGATATTTGGATCTTAATGACTTATCATAAGGTCAAAAACAAAAAAAAAATTCAACATGGCTTGCCCCATAGAGGGTAACTGTGGATATTTAAAAAGTTTCGATACAAAACCTATTTTGAAAACTCTACTCCAAAAGGCCCACAACTTTTAAAGAGTGACTTAATTTGCTTAACATTTAATTCCTGAAAAGATTATACACCGCTGGGGATGATTGATTTAATTATTTGACTCCTTAGACGCGTCCTGTCTTATAATTACGCTTCATTACTTAAACATCGCTTAATGCTGACTAATTACTTAATAGAAGTAACGAGTTATTTCCATCTCAAAGCTCAAGCTTAGTGATGTACTTGCCTGATAGTACAGTCACTAGTATGAAAAATATTTGTTACGTATTTAGCGTGATTTTGACATGATCTAAATTTCATGTAATTTATCTTTATGTTTTACCTTTAGCAAACTCTTTGTAAGTATTGTGGGTTATCTATATGTTGAAATGAAAAAGGTAAGGCCCATGTCGGGATTTGAACCCAGAATTCATCCTGTAATGCGCTTTTTAATATTCTCCTCTATTTTAGACTCTATTCTCAACCACTCCCAAAAATTTTTTTTTACTTTTTTAACACCCGGTATATTTAAAAGTGCAGACAAAATCTGTTTGTAAAACATTTAGAGCAAGCAAGAAGCTATGTCAAATACACAGATACAATAAGTTTTTATAAAGATGACTATCACCATCGTTATTTATAAATTGTCGAATGATGGTGATAGAACATATAAATTAACAAAGCGATGAGTGTTTTTTACCATTTAAGGATTATTTTACTTTTTTTAATGTTCAAAGGCAATACGATTTATTTCCTTAATGGCAAATCTATTTATTTTATTTTTTTATTTCATCAATTTCTATCACAAATTTTCTATGCTTGGAACATCACTAGTAAAATGTAATCAACATGAAACGGGGTCGAAAACGAATTATAGAGCAGGAATAAATATCGAAGGACGCTGTTTGCTGGCCTCCTTGATCTCTTTAATGTGATTGTCAAGACGTTAGCGAGATCAAATTAATACTGGCCTGAAATTAGCAAAAGGGTAAAGACTTAAGCAGACCAAACTCAGCAGAGTAAAAGTTCGTCAGTGGATCAGGGTAAGGAATGATGTAAATATAAATGTCTGTATTCTGAGGTGACACATCAACTGTTGCTATCGAAGTAAGGAATTAAAATCCTTGTGTTACAAGGTACCTGACAATGAAACGAGGAGTATGTGGCGAGCAATCCATACACCTGACAACAACGAACCCTAAAAAAGCTTGTTTTATGATTTAAAGTAAATCAAACATGAGTCCAAGACGAACCATTGAGCTGCTACGCCAATCGGGTCACCTTTAATAAACTATAACACGTGGTGCAGCAGAGCAAAGCAGCAGTAATATAGTTAAAACGTTCCGTGTTTTATAAATTTTATAAGTGCACGACAAGTAGGTAATGTATAAAAATGTACCAGTTTCCAAAATAATACTTAATTGCTGACTTGACCGGGTTTGAGCTTGTATTTTTAAAATTTTCTTTGGTTCAATTTCACGACGACAACCATATTCTTAATTTCCTGAAATATTCTCAACCTTTATGTTAGATCTCGTATGGAGTGTTGAATTAACACCCTATGGCTTAACGCCATATTATGCTTTAAATATTTAGCAACAGTAAAATATAACAAGCAACCATTCTTAAACTTGACACTACATTTTGTAGCATCAATGAGGAGTAGCCAGACGAGGTCTCTCTAAATTCGGATATCTCAGATTTAAAACAAACACTGCCATAATTCGTTGTCCTACCAGGATCATCTTGGGAAAATAGGTCAGAGGGACCCTCGCCCTCCGCCCTGATACAACTTCGCTAACAAACTTTTGTTTTGAGCACCTTGGAGCCGCGCCGCCATCGGGGACGGTGCAGTAGGAGGAAATTTATATCGCGACTGCTTTTTTCTTATCTATTTCGATGTAAATGTAAGAAACATGAAGAATACGGTATGAAACATAATATAGCAGAAGTACATTCTTACATTTACTAATTAATATAAAGATGAATCTCTACTCTTTCTTAGCAAAAGAAATAAAATAAAATATTTCATATTTAGAATATTGGTGATGGACACAGTAAGTTTAAACGTTCTATTGTGTACATCTAAGCTGAGTAATGAGTATGCTGCTTGGTATCAATAAACTAGCACAGATTCAATTGAACCACCAGCAAGCTTGGAATTTGCCACTATGTCACACCATTTTGAAAAACTAGAGCCATTTTCTGGATTTTAAAGAAAATAAAAGAATACATTTTATTAAGGCAATAACATAATTTCAATTGTACTTTTCCTACCCATCAACAAGAAAACCTCACCACATCATCAAATGCGGTTTTTTAAAAGAGCCGAGCAAACAACCCACTCTGTTGTAGGCAATCAGTTACTTTGTGCCCAGTGGTCGGCGCAAATAGGGGGGCATAAATGTGAATGGATGTTAACGTGTTTTTTACGACGCCACGGTCAACATATCGTTTTGTTTGCGTCCGCCGATATCTTTATACCCCTGTTCACCCCAGATTTTTGGGGTATTTTGGGATTTCAGAGATGGTATCGTAGTAGAGGCTATTTCGTGGACGATTGAGTTATCAAAACATGGATCAGGCATTAAGTGCTGAGGTTTTTTTTACAAAATATTTGTAAGATTGTTATTAATTCGCAAGATATATAGTAGAAGCGAGGTAAGATATTGTGTTTTTGTATAAAAAGACAGTCTTCTCAGTAAAACCAAATAATTTAGGAAAAGACTTGAAAGCTTCTACGGAATTTTAGGCTTGACCTCACAGGGTTTTTCTGGGAACCAAAAAATGTTATGCTCTGTTTATGTGTAATTTTACCTTTTCTTATCTACCAAAAATCACGACCGTATCAGAAGTCAAATAAACAGTATATTGACATGGTATATTGACGAAAGGTAATTTATTTATACGATTTATTGCCGCGGCGAGGGGAGATCGGGAAAAGTCTATATTTGCTCATTGTCGATGTGTTTGCTTAGTGGCATGGCCGAATCGACACGAATTCTATTGGCGTGTTTTCACGTCTGCTAATTATTTCTAGGTCAGAAAGAAAATAAAAAAATTTAGGTAATGAACTTTTTGGATAGTAAACTACTGGTTTACTTCCTAAAAGCTGATGATGGTGATGAATGAATAACCATTTATCTGAAAATAAAACAAAACGTAAATCTCTTTAACGAAAAAACAGACAATGTTTTAAAAACGACTAAGTTAACCAAAAACATTTATTGTTCAAAAAAGTTTAAATTGTAATTTAGTTAGTTATATAGATAGTTAAATAGGGTATTGTTAAAAAATATGCCTCACTAAAACTTCAGTATCATAATTATGCTACAGTGTGTGATATACTAGCTGAAATTAAAATATTAAAACCTTTGCATTTAAACCAAATGTGACGGTTCATATAAATCATTGTAAAACTAATGAACATTCAAAATAGTGCCTTCTTGTTTTCGATTATTGATTACGACATACCAAGTCCATACAATAAAGAGTAGGTACCAGAGATAACGCGATCAAAGCATTCCGGAGAGCAATTACTCGGTTCTGTGATGACAAATTGACTTCATAACGTGAACCAGGGCTTTTTGTCTTTCGCTTTGACTGATGCCTGAAGGCAGCTAGCTAAATATGGACGAGAATTCTGTGTACAATTTTAACTTTAGTTTTTTATTTCTAGTTATAATAATTACCTAGTTGAACAATAAGAAAAATCATTTAAAAAAACGAGGCATTTTGCACAAAAAATACAACATAGTAGACTCAAAAATTAATCACTGTGCCTTATTCCTTACTATATTATATTGTCTTGATTGATTTCTTTTAAACAAGTACAAAAATAAATATTTAAACTATCTACGCCAAGAAAATTGTTTACATATTTTTCGAGTCTTTTTATATGATCTAGAATCAAAAATATTTCGGTTAGATTTTTTTATATAATTTGAAGTGCAGGAAATGATACATCTTTATACAAAGGTCTTACCATGAAATTGTTTGCACATTTTTAGTTTTTTGTATTCGATTTTAACGTAAAAACAACACTCATAACTAGTGTTAAGGCACCAGCGGTCACATTAAACGTTGTCGATCATAGAATCCGCACACAAATAAATCACGATTAAAATATCCTAGGAAAACTTACTACATAAAAGTCAGTTTTGAAAAAATCTGTCGCTTTAGGAAAATAAGGAAAAAAGGGCAGAGTTTTGTTTAGTTTGAGAGTAGTACAATCGTTTTATTGTTTTTATTTCAACCGTTGTCTCCATACTATCGCATCTGCGTTGCACAGCGGGAGCCCATCCCAGCCTATTGTCGTGTCGCATTATCGTGAATCGCATCATAACTCGCGATAATCTACGTTTATTGGCTGCGCTTCCTACTCCACGCACACAACCTTACATTATTTGAGTATTTCTGGGAGCAGTATTACTTCAACCTTCTTTTGTTTTTATTAAGAACAGTAATGCTTACGTTCTATTTAAAGTTTACGGTACTATGTTCTATAAAGTAATTTTTTTCATTAGGTAATTAAGTTTTTTGCGAGTTGCTATAAATACTACCTACTGATGTACTACTGTTAATACAGATCATATTCTATATGTATGCAAAATTTCATCCAAATCAGTTCTGTAGTTTTTGCGTGAAAGAGTATAACAAATATCCATCCATACTTACAAACTTTCGCATTTATAATATTAGTATGATAGACTGTATAAAATGGGACTACGTCAATACTTATTCCCTGCAAAATCTCATTAAAATAAATCCATGTCACTGCTGAACATAGTCCTTTAACCTAAACTCAGTAGCTAGGTACTCAGTGTAGTTAACAAAATCAGATTTGTCGAAATTAGTCAAAATAGAAAATATGAAATGTGTATTGCATTTAAAGTAAAATTAGACACACAATTTTGAGTAAAAAGATCTTTAGTATTCATAACGTAGTCAATTTACCGTGTAAAAACGTGCCAAAAGATTTTATGAGCAAGCTTAGCGGTTCAGCTATAATTTTTGATCCGCAACCGATTTTCTAGCGATTACTCCCGAACAAAGGCTCTCAGACAATCACGATCGGACATTATACTAAAGACAATTCATTATTAGAGAGCCGTTACAACGGCCATAATCGGCTGTTACCGCCCTTTTATAGCGGGTTTTATGAGCGAAACTATTCAGCCAAGAAATGTCCGATCTTATCTCGTTGCGTCCTTTGTTACAGCTAATTACTAGTACTTTAATGTTTATTATAAATTAATGGAATGTTCTACATATATCATTTATATTGGTTTTGTTGAAACTTAAGCAAAAAAGTACCAGAATTCAATTATGATTTAATGTTCAGATATTGAATCAAATAAAATTTGTACTTCTATAGCCATTAGCCGACACTCAAACATCTACACCTACACTACATCAAACTAAAAAAAGAACAGCTTAAGCAAGTTATAAAAACATTTCTAACAACTAAGCGATCAGTTTTTATGATTATAATATCAAAAAGGAGGTTTGCATAAATTAGGATAAACAGAGGTTTGCTTTAAATACTTACGATTTATTTTTAGTATAAAAAGAAGAGAATAGTAGAACACTTATTCAGAACGATGAATACACTATTAAAATTCACAAAAATTAACTGGAATAATGACTATATGGTCATATTTTATACTGAAAAGGTATCTCAGCATGTCAAAGCACCTCTGTGCTTTTGCAAATGCCCAGAATAAAAAGAGCGCCATATTTATTATATTAAAAGGAAGCGAGATAAAGAAAATGCCCGGTAAGAAACCCCAATTTCCCATTAAGTTGTAATAGTTGTTTACAACCGGCACTTGCTGTGCGTTTACAATATATTATGAGCTTGTCGGCAATAAAAAGGGGTAAAAAATGAAGCAAGAAACGTTAAAATAAAGGCGCCCCGCGATATATACGACTTCCTAGAGGAAATAATAATGCTGTTTGCAATTCATTTGGCTACCTGGTAACCCTCGTCTTTAGAAAACAACGGGGTTTTTCTTTTTTTACCCTTCCTTGGCCCGATTTTTCTCGGGAGGGTCGCGATTCTTATTTCGAACCCTTTGCTCGGCGGCGAAATCAAAGCTTAATGACTGGTTACGTGCAGACGGACGTAGCTGATATTTTTACAGTATCTTATCTAACTGTTTTAAATAAATGAAATATCTAGAACCTAATTTAAACTTCTTTACCATTTCTCTATTAGGTAAAACTTTTCCTATTTACTTTAAAATTGACACTTTACTACGTAAGAGTTCTTATGACAGGTGTAATATAATTGTGTCTTGTAAACCGGAATATTTACTTGTAAGATTGTAAAATCTTATACGAGTATAATAATCTGCATCAAATTGTTTTCTGTAATATTGTTATATAATATTACAGAAAAACCATTTGATGCAGATTATTTTATGGCCGTTATGGATATTTGACTCAGAAAATAAATTACTTTTAGTAGTGGATGTCTTTTGACTTCGATTATATTTTTTTCTTTATATTTTTAAAATTTGATATTATTTTTTAACTAAAGCTTCAGAATAAACAATAAATTTTTCAGTTACAATCTTTTCCTTTTTCCCTCTAAAGCCGACAAATGGCATGTCGCACAAGAAAAATCAAAGCGTAACAAGCAGCCAGCTTGCTTACATTTAAAAACGTAATTGTAACTAACCGCTCCCTCTTATTAATTTACCTCATTTATCAGCCAGCCCTCACCGTCACTATGAATTCTGAAAGAGTAAAAAAAGTTGCGAATTCGCAGTATATTTCGTATAAAATATTCATGTTACCGCGACCTCTGAATGCTCTTGAATTGTTTATCAGAATTTTAAGGAATTTGTATGGCTGTTGTCGGTTTGAATTTCAATATTAAGGAAGTACTTTTAAGATTTCGCCGAGGAAATGGTTCAATCACGCCAGAAGCATTTTGCCTTTTTGATTCGGTAAAAATTCTATCTCTGATTTAGCATTCGAATATTTTTATACTTGGAGATTTTAATTGAATGAATTACTGCGTTTAGTTTAGTAGTTGAATGAATTAGTAAGTTGTGTTATAAGCTAGCAAAATAGTGAAAAATTTTTTTTAGATTTAAACCTTCCCGTACATTCGCTGAAGCAATACTGATTAATCCACATATAAATGTTCGGATAAGTATAATAAAGGCTTTGAATCCCGCAAGGTGCAAATTTAGTCTGTATGATAAGTAGGACTATTAGTACCTGCCCTGAGTTTTGGATGTCAAATAATGTTCACCTATTCGTTTTCCAGTCGTCACAGTGCAAACTCTGCCCGTTCTAGTACCTGCTCAGGTAGTTGGTATTTATATTTATTAGAATAATTTAGTAAACATAATTGACATTTGACGACCTCCGACGACCTCCTTGGCTGAGAGGCGAGAATGCCAGACTTGGCGTCGCCATCTCTGAGGTTCCGGGTTCGATTCCCGGCTGGGTCAATGTAGAAAACGAACTTTTCTATATCTAGGGTTTAGGTGTTTTATAACACAAGTGTTTTTGTTACTAACTATAGGACTATAGGATTAGAGCAATGTAATTTGATGTGGTCCAATATTTATATTTCTTTTTTTACATTTAATATAGTGTACCTATTAACGCGAATGCTCGGAAAAAAGATAACAATTAAAAAATAATGGCACCGTCACACATGTATGCGTGAACTGAGCCAAAGGGTGAGGATATAATTATACCTTATACCGCGTAAGTGTTTCTAATAGTTTTCCACTTCATACTCACAAATTAATTACTCTCACTCATTCTACATTAATTACGCTCAAATTCTAAAAGCACTAGCGATCGAATTAACTAATAACATTCAGGGGCGGGCAGTTTAGAAAAGTTCCTTTAACTGAAAGATGCGATCGAGAGTTACTCCCCGTGAATATTTAAGAGCCCTCTAAGTCTCAAGGGCTTCAAGGAGTCGCTTAAAATGCTTGATGAGCAATCGAGTTACAGACTGAGATATCAAAGAGACTGGCGTATTTGGTTACCTTTGTGGACGGTCATTTTGGAGGGTAAGAAAAGGCTGAGAAACTGATACTTGTTGCGAAATCATTTTCAATGAAGTTGTAAGATTGAGATAACAATATTCATTAGATAATGTAACAAGTATTTAAAACAAAAAACGTTTCCCGTTTTACCCTTTGGTTACGGAACCCTAAAAACGGACTACATACATATTCTACACACTATTCTACATAAGGTTGTCTTAGGAATTACATGGGTCTTGAACTACTTAAAAAAATGTTAAAATAAGCATTAAGGGGTCATATTCTGAGTACACAGGTGTGCTGTAACGATGTAACTGACTCTTTATACAATATTGTATACTGAATTTATTTCAACCAAGCAACAGTTTGACTCTATCACTAATTTATTATTGATAGCGAAATGTTTACATTTACAAAATTTGTTCAAATTATATTGATTTCAAATGAACTTTATATAAACACGCTGTTTTATTTTGGTGTTAAAATTTTAATAACATCTAATTTACAGAAAGTTAAGTTAAAATGACAGCGCTGTATTTTCATTTATTTATCAATCTTGACCCTGGATTTACACATAAACGGACCTAAACACCTCTACAAGAATCTCAGTACCTATTCATACTGGGATTGGAATTTAAACGAATAAAATTTTAATCCGAATCAAAGGTATAAATCTAATCAGGAAAAATCAGAACGATTACAAAAATGAACATCAGTGAGCCGCCCCTTTAACCCTCAAATGCCAACAGGGCGCGCATTCCGTCCCGTCTGAACCATTCCTTTTTTAAGCCTCGGTAACAAGCCAATGAATCCGTGCGCATTTTTCCGAAGCCCGGAAAAAAGGCTTACCGCGATTACAGAAAAATTTACTTAACACCAACGCATTAAAGCGGCTAATAAGGATCGTTAATGCAATTCCCTAATCCTACTCGCTGGCCCGTTTTAATTCGATCATATTTGAGAAAAATTTTGGGAGATAATTTCATTTTATCTGTGTATTTTACACAGACTTTTTACAAAAATGTAGAATACTAAAAAGATGTCTTGATATTAATTTGTTTTTTTAACAATGATCAAAACACACAGTTCTGAATAGTAAATTCTACTAAATATATGAATGTGCCTAGTTTTATTTTTTATTAAAAGACGAATGTCATTTAGATTCATTCAGTCTTCATTAGTTTTTTTTCAATTCGTAATTTTAATGCACTGCGTTTTTATGGCAATAACTCACCTATTTGAACTTTTATTGTGTGGGCAATAGAAAGTCAATAAATCAAAATTTAAATAATGCAATTAGTGGCGCAGTAATTCGCCTTAGGCACAAATTTTCTTGGTTAGGGTTATTCAGCAAACGAGCTTAACTTGATTTGAATCTAGGTATCCTAGAAGAGCCCCTGGCAACATATTTTGTCTAGTATCTCATAATACCTACGTGGATTTTAATTCAATAAAACTATGACAATAGGTACTGTCTCGCATATATGTATTATACTTACTTACTCTTCTTTTTTTTAACTAATATGATTAAATTGCTACCATTGACCCTGATTAACTTCATAGTAAATATACTGACATCAGTTCGTTAGCAACTCGCGTCGCAGGTAAACAGCTGAGCGGGTCCTCGAGGACACTTTTAATTAATTAAGTATATGGAGAGAGCTACGAGCACGTGACTCGCTGATTAGCTCGCGAGTGTTTGCGAGGACGCTGGGACGACTTTGGAGTTAGATGCTTTGGTTGCTCGTCGAGGTGACATTTAGTTGCAGAATTAATAAAAAGTTTTGTTAAAATAGGTGTATTAAGTAATATTATTATGGGTTCAATCTCCAAAAGAAAAAAAAATCACTATCCACCTCCTTGCTCCATAATCAAATGAGTTCGATACCATAAATTCAATGTGTTGTCCCCCGAATGTCACATACTTGCAAAGTTACAAATTGATACGACTGTATAAGTGAGTTAAAATTGTTAAAAACAACTCGAAGTCGTATGTTATCACATAATTAGCAGTCAGTTATAAATGAAACTTTGTCAGTTATTAATAAAATGTCCCAGGTTAAGTTTTTTTAGTTCAATTTTATTTTCCAAACTAGTAGGAAAGAAAACAATAGCAAGAAATGATGTAGGTAGCCTTTTCCTTCTCTGCATTAAAAAGATAAGACTACAGAATAAATCATTTATCAAAACATTAACTTTATGGTTACACTAACCCTATCGAATAAATTACATCCCCCAAGACAAGACGGCCTCCTTATTACAAATTCACTTTGGTTGTTCACTACTTAATCCTTCCCATTAGCGGAACGGCCTGCGATTTAACAACATTTCGATGGTACCTATAATGTTCAAATACATTTTACATTTTTTTTCTAGTTAACTTATACATAAAAAGTACTTTGGGAAAAGCAACACAACGACCATTTCAATGTCAAGACAATAACGGCAATGTTTTCATCATAGATTTGTTAAATTAATTACTTGGTAAATTAGAAATCTGATTCGCACATATACGAGTAGGTACCTAAGTTTTGTGTGTTCTTACCAATTGTGATTAGCTCTTTTGTTACTCTAACACACTTGCTTTGGAGTTAGCTAATCATTTATAATTTAAGCTACTACCAACACGTTTTAAGTTTGTATTTACCTAAATAGGTAATATTGCGCGGTAAAAATCATTGGCTTACCATGTATCGCTTAAATTAACCCTTCCCAAGACAAGTCAGTTTCCTAATTACAAATTCACTTTGTTCGCTTCGGCCCATTAGCAAAACAGGCCGCTACTAACAACATTTCGATAGTAACCTGTCATCGGTCACCGAATCCGAGTAATTAGGTATCGTGGTCAGTTGGACCAACACCGTCCGGTCGATTGATTACGAGGTTGATGGAATGTGGCTACCGATCGTGTTAGGAGAACGACAGTGGACGGCTTAATGAAATGGTGCTGGTAAAATGACGGATGGGTTGAAGTTGGGATTGATAACAGGGTTTCGCGTAAAATATTTTTTATTGAAATTGGCTTCTGAAATAGCGACAGTGCCTGACCTTGTTTTTATTGAACAAAAAGACAAGTTAAACAATAATTTTGGAGTATGGTATGTACTTAATTCACAAAACTGGTTCCAAAAATAAACAAGTTTTTTTAAATTCATTTTTTTTATTTTATGTAAATGTGGTCAAGATATCACGAGAAATCTATGATTAAAAGTTTAAACGCATTTAAGGTTATTTTAAATGTATGCCACAAACAAGCCAAGTTTCATTTTACATTTTTAAAATCTCATTACTGATCAGTGTTAGTTATGCTGAGTACCTAATTTTGGAAATTACTCCCTAGCTTTGGAAGCACATGCGCCATGCTTGCCCTCGCCTTCATAAATTTCAATGTAAATTATTCAAATTCGTCATCGGACCGGGATTATTATTACTACTCGTCACAGAAGGCGGCCGATTAGTAACACGTCACCGGTAAATATGGCAACACTTTCACGATTTATGCGGGGGAGAGTGGGGCAATGGGGACACTCGGCTATAAATCTAGTCGAAGTGATTTGGTACAAAGCACTCGTGCCCGCTGTTAGGGCCCGTACACATGGAAGCGCGAGCACATTCGTTATAGGTACTAAAAGTTGCATCCTCACGTAACTTTCACTTAAATTTGCAGATTTTAGTAATAAGTATCTTTGACGTGAATTTAATGCACAGCGAGAAAAAAATTACACGCACTTAGATGTTAGCAAACCAGTTTACTATAAAAAATAGTTATCATGTTAATAATTTTACTGCATTATAAAAAAATGTGGAATAAGCAACCTGAAAAAATATTATAAACAGGCGTCAATGGCACTACCAAAACACATCAAGAGTCAAACAACTAACAGCAATTTTTTTGAGAGATCTTGATAACAAAACCAGGCGCATGCATAATAGATACTCGTAAAGCAGATTTATTGTAGTTTCTGATGACAATTTATACATTTCAAAGTAGGTACTGACTGAGTCAACTGACCGCACATTATCTAGTGTGTGCGCGCCCTAATCTACCACCCAAGAACATCCATTGTGGGCCGGCGCCCGCGGAATCCGATAATGCCTTTGAGATTGTCCCGACTTTCCTTTAACACCTCCAATACCCCTTATATGGACCTAGTCCTGAATTATGTATTCAATTTGAGATTTGTAACGAATTAGATAGGTGTGACTTTCTTAATTATACAGTGATTATACATATATTATTATGATTATATTATTACGTAATTGAATAACTTTTTGATAATTTATAATATTAAATTAAAACATGAGAAGGGATTGAAATAGAAAACATTTGTCATAAGATTATTAGTTTTTGTTTGTTTCGGAGCTCAAATTACAGTCATCTGTTTAATATCACAACGTTTTCTATGGAACCAGCATTGAAATCTATAAAAACTTTTTTTATCTAGATTATAATAGGTGATTGGTTATTTTGTATGAGAAAGTAAGTTTTTATTTTATAATTCAAGTTTGTTTCTTATATTATTATGTTTGTTTTGTTATGCTTTATGAATTTAAGTATTACTTTTGTAATAAAAAAAATAACGTTTTTAAAAGCCAACGGAATGAAACAAAACATGAATCTTAATGTTACTATCGTTCATGACAAAATGCTATAAAATTGAGATTTCCATAAATACTATTTTATTAAACCTAGAAGAATACAGTAATGTAACATAATAAACTACAAAATAGTTCGTTATATATACTATTTATTGCACATCAAACAAAGGGCTGAATTAATACTGCTGAATGATCAGTTAAATTACAACTTGATTTATTGACTACTGGTGTTTAAATATTAAGATATCATATCAAGTAAGTAGGCAATAAATCAATTATGTAACTAGTCACAAGTATAATCCACGAAATAGTATCGATTAGGGACACACCAGAGAGGATTTTAATATGTCAGCGGTGTACCGACGCCGCGTGCACGGTCCCGACCTAAACTTAATCTATAAATCAACGACTGAAACTATTTCGTAATTAGATCGCATTTAGGGGCACAACACCTTCCTACGGGCTCCTTGAGAAAGCCCAAAGGGTCCGAAGGTAAAGGCTCCCATTGCCTTTCAAGCACCTCTTTAACGGCTAATATCTTTAGTAAATGGATCTAAAATATTTTACCCATAACCGTTATAGCGAAACGATGTTATTATGTTTACTGCCTTCGACCCTTATTAGTACCTCTGTATTTATCCAATCCGTAACAAACAAAGAAAATTTTCGGTATTTTTTTGGAATTAATTTGAAAGAATACAAACACAAAAATCCTCTTAACAAAGAGCCATTCTTTTTGCGACTGCTTTGATGTTTCGGTACTTAGTGTTTAATAAGTTGATCCTATTACAGATGTCCAGGTAACATCGTCACAATGGCGGGTCGCTAACAAGATTATAACTTTATTTCGTAAATTAATAAAAAGTAGCGGGCCGTGTGTTCCACGCTTCCCCATTCCCCCGTAGGGTGTGTTCGGGTGATAATGAATTATGCACGCCTACTAGGCTTTGTAAAAATGTTATTGTTTGAACTTAAAACGTACGTTGAGTTTTATTTTGTAAGGCTTTATTGTTATTTGCAACTGTTTATTCCCACGGTGTAATAATTACAAAATATACCAAGTTCAAAATAACTACATTGTTTAATACACAATATTTTAAGACGAGGCTAGTCGATGGCAAGATGCCTATTTTTATTGGTATTATTAGAATCGCGCATGCCAGAAGAGTTGCCAATATATGTATATGATTTAAGTGATAAGGACCGAAATATAGGTCAAAAGTAACATTTGCTTCTTCATGTCACAACCTAATAAAGCTCATAAGATTCTCGCCTTTAAAGACCAGACTTTTTACCTATACCTACTTGAAAAAAAAATGTTTTACCTGTAGAAAAACACACTAAACAAGAAGATTACCGGGCTATTAATATTTGCCTGTAATGTTTGTGATGGAAATAGAAAAGGAAAAACTTTTGTCTCAAGCCTAAACACTACAAGTACCACAGATAAAATAAATCGCTGGTTCATCTGCTGAATTTCGGACACATGTCATCTAATCCCGCGTTAATGAAACAATAAATTCGTATTCTGTAGACGCTTCGTATGGAGTGACGTACGGTCAACTCCACTTACGTTAATACATTACCATTGTATTTTCGACCTTATGTCTGTATAGATAAGAGTCCAGGTGTAGTTCCTGGTTTTCTAATAATCCCCTGCGCTTGAGTGCTGCGGCTGACGCGCGTTGTCTCTCATTAACTTAATACGTTATGGTTTGTACTTAGCAATATCAGCGAAATGAAATATTTGCGAGGTACGGGATGAATTTTCCCGGGAAATTCTATGCTTGAACTCTACACGGCTACGTTTTGTTGAGTAATTATATTTAACGAACTTTTAATGTAAAATTAATACATGACTTTCAGTTTACTTGGTTAAGGTTTGTTATGCTCATATGGTTTATTAAATGGTATAGAAGAAACGTAATAGGCAAAAAACTTTTACTACAGTAACATTCGACAGCGAATGCGACTTTTCACGAGCGAAACAAATGTTTTAAACATTTTTTTAGTCGTATAGAGCCGTTACTTTTGTTAAAATCGGTAAATGAACATAATTACTCATTATTGTCTTATTCTTTTTACAGGTATGTAAGCTGTTATATTGACAAAATCAGGTGCGTAAAGGATAACAATTTTCAAACAAAGTTTAAAGGCGTTCGGTAAAGAAAATGCAACGAAAATATTTGCCAACATAATAAGTACACTAATCAGCATGGATACATTAAGGCAGTCAAGTACATTATTAGCCCCCCACGACATGAGGCAAGGAGGTAATGAGCGTGATGAGAGGAATCGGACGAGACAGCCCCGCGAGCTTGCTGTATTGCGAAAGGCGATCGCGACTGGTCTCAACGAAATCGCTGTCAAAAAACTCAGTTATTGTTTTCTGTTTAACCTGTAAAAATTTAATACTTAGCACTCTTGATTTGGTCTTATTTAATAAGTTCCTTGTAAATTAAATATCAATAATAGTTCAGTGTCACCTCACTAGTCAGCTGATCAACTACTTAGCATACCGAAGGATTTTTTTAAGCAATTTTGATTTTGGTCCTATATTAAAAATGTTTTTGAGCAGTAGAATTCCCCATACAGAAAAGTTTACTTAAAAGCTTTATATAGCATAGCATTTATCTTATTATAGCAAGTTCGAATAAGTTTTTGTTATTTTCATTATTATTTTATTTTCAACCTATGATTCTGCAATAGCGACTAGTTTCCATCGTAATTGGTTATCAACCCCCCCGGATTACACGCGTTGCTGTGCGCTCCGATAAGCCTTATTCGTACTAATAACTTGTCCTGCTATGCAGGGGAAAGACTTGTACAAATTATGAGATAAATTTATGTATACTTCGTTAATAAGCCGTGTTGATGGACAGCTTAGTATATTATTGCAGTGTTTAACAGACGAGGGAACACAGTTTCTCGGACGCTTATTGTAGTGGATTTTCATATATCACTTAGACTAATTAGATAATAGGCGGTCACATCTTCATCATCTCAGCCACAGGACGTCCACTGCTGAACATAGGCCTCCCCCAGTGACTTCCAGATCGGCCGATTGGAAGCGGCCTGCATCCAGCGTCGTCCTGCAACCTTTACCAGGTCGTCTGCCCACCTTGTGGGTGGGCGTCCTACGCTGCGCTTGCCTATACGCGGCCTCCATTCCAGAACCTTTCTGCCCCATCGGCCGTCAGTTCTACGTGCTATGTGCCCCGCCCACTGCCACTTCAGCCGGCTAATCCGTCGAGCTATGTCAGCGACTTTGGTTCGTTTACGGATCTCCTCATTTCTGATTTGATCTCGCAAAGAAACACCGAGCATAGCCCTTTCCATAGCGCGCTGTGCAACTTTAAGCTTCTTAATAAGGCCCATAGTAAGAGGCCACGTTTCAGTTCCGTATGTCATCACTGGTAACACACACTGGTTGTATACTTTCGTCTTTAGGCACTGAGGTATTTTGGACGAGAAGATGTTGCGTAGTTTCCCGAACGCTGCCCATCCGAGTTGGATTCGTCGATTGACCTCTTTCTCAAAATTGGACCTACCCAACTGGATCACTTGTCCCAGGTAAACATATTTGTCAACAATTTCAAGAATAGAGCTCCCAACTGGTACTGGGTAGGGCGCAACATGGGCATTCGACATAATCTTTGTTTTGTCCATGTTCATCTGAAGACCTACCTGTTGGGAAACTCTATTAAGGCCATCGAGCATTGTACCGAGGTCTTCCAGCGACTCTGCCATGACCACAATATCGTCGGCAAACCGAAGGTGAGTAATGTGTTCGCCATTAATGTTAATGCCGAATCCTTTCCATTCCAGGAGTTTAAAAGCATCTTCCAATGCGGCGGTAAACAGTTTCGGAGAAATAACGTCTCCCTGCCTTACGCCTCGCTGCAGAGGAATAGCTTTTGTGCTCTGCTCCTGTACTCGGACCGTCATGGTGGCGTTTTTATATAAACATTTCAGCACCTCGATGTACCGATAGTCAATATGGCACCGCTGTAGAGACTGTAGCACTGCCCAAGTCTCGATTGAATCGAAGGCCTTCTCATAGTCCACAAACGCCAAGCATAGTGGTAAGTTATACTCTTCGTTCTTCTGTATAACTTGTCGCAGCGTATGGATGTGGTCTATGGTACTAAAGCCTTTTCGGAAACCTGCTTGTTCGGGAGGCTGGAAGTCATCGAACCTACGTGCGAGACGATTCGTGATGACCCTCGAAAACAACTTGAAGACATGGCTCAGAAGCGAGATGGGTCTGTAGTTCTTCAGCAAGGTGTTATCTCCTTTCTTGAAGAAGAGCACCACCACACCTCTGTTCCATGCCTCCGGCGTTATTCCCTCGAGCAAGACGGAGTTAAAGAGTTTCTGAAGGACCTTCAGTACCGGTGTTCCACCCGCTTTCAGAATCTCTGAGGTAATCCCGTCATCACCCGGCGCCTTGTTGTTCCTGAGCTGTTTGAGAGCCATCCTAATCTCATATAGGCTGATGTCCGGGATATCTTCGGTATAGTGTCGGGTAAGCTTAGCTCTTGGATCTGCGGCTGAACTACTAACAGGTTTAGTGACCGAGGTGTATAACTGCCCATAGAACTTTTCGATCTCCCTCAAAACTTCGGCTTTTGTCGACATTATACTACCATCCTCCGTCTTCAGCTTCGTCAGCTGGCTCTGCCCAATAGACATGTCTCTTGCAAACACTTTGGAGCCTTGGTTCCGCTCTATCGCCTCTTTAATACTATTCGTATTAAAGTTGCGGATATCATGTCGCAAGGACTTCCATATCTGTCTATTGTGCTGCCGATACAACTTAGCGTCAGCGGAGGACTGCAGTGCCAGTAAACGTCGTTCTGCCATGAGTTTGAGGGTGTGGTCGGTAAGTTTTTGCGGTCTGTCTCTTCGACGGGGCTTGAAAAAATTTGACCCGACCGCCTGGACAGTTTCTACAAACCTGTTGTTAATCTCGTCCACTGACTCGCAGTTTTCTAGGCATTCAAAGCGATTTGACAGCTCAAGCTGAAAGCTTTCGGGGCAGTAAATATGGGCATTAGAGGGTCGGAGCGTAGACTTCATCAAACGGGACCTTTCTAGCTTGACGTTGATGTTCAATGTGCCTCTAACCATTCGGTGATCGCTACCGGTTTTCACCCCGTTGATCACGGAGACATCATTGAACACTCGTCGCTCTGTGGTCATGATGAAGTCAATCTCATTTTTCGTGGACCCATCGGGGCTCATCCAGGTCCACTTCCTCTGAGGCGGCTTCTGGAAAAAGGAATTCATCGCGAAGAGGTCCTCCTTCTCCAGAAATTCGGCCAGCCTTTGTCCCCTAGGGTTCCGTTGCCCATATCCAAATCGCCCCACTCTCAGCTCATTATCGCCTCTCATGCCCAGTTTCGCGTTAAAGTCTCCCATAACAACATTGAAGTGGGTTTTAGTAGTATGTATGGCTCTACTAACGTCCTCATACATAGCCTCCACTTCCTCATCGGGGTGTGTAGAGGTCGGTGCATATACCTGTATAACCTTCAGCGAGTATCTATTTGACACTCTGAGTATCAGGTATGCCACCCTACTCGATACACTTCCGATGGTGAAGATGTTGTTAATGAGGGACTTGTGGACGAGAAACCCGACACCACCTTGGGACAGTTGTTCGCCCTCCCGGTAATAGAGTAGGTTGCCAGATTTCAGGGTTATCGTGTCCTCGCCCTCTCTTCGGACTTCTGATATTCCCACGATACTCCAATGCATCCTACTCAATTCCTCTTCCAGCTCAACGATCTTCTCATCAGTCCTTAGCGTGCGGACGTTGTGTGTTACCAGGGCCAGTCTTCTTTGGGGCTGGTAGCCGAAGTTCCTCCTCCGGGGATTCTTAGCACCCCCTGACCCGCCGTCACCCTGACCGCTACCGTAGCCAGGAACAGCGGGACCACCGGAGACTGGGGGCCTGGTCTTTGTCGTGTCTGTCATTGGGGGGTGGTTGCCAGACTCGCCACGCTTGGCAGGCGGGTTGGCGAGCGCAGTTTTTTTATATTGTTTCGCACGCAGACGCTGCTCCCCGTCTCGTGCTACAGGATTTAGTCGCCTCTTACGACACGCCTCCTGCACGGCGGTGGGGAAGTGTATTCTTTACGGCCGTCCCCACACGGCACTACACATCTTATGTGTCATATAAAAAAAAAGTTACTTAACGAGGCTCCGCGCAGCAGTAGAATCGCCTTTCCTAAATTTTAACACTCCATTTAAACACGAACGTTTTCTTTTATAGTTTTATCAAAACAAATAGATGATACATTTTCACGAATGATTTAAAAATTTTGTTTCTATTGGCCTAACTCTTAAGTTCATTTATACTTGGATCCCATTACTTCAGTATTCTGAGACAGTGCTAAGGTATCTAAGACCGAATCCAAAACAATATCGCATCTCTCGGCCACGGTCCAGCTGACGCTAAACAGAAAACTGGCCAAGTTGTGATTGCCGCACATGCCGCGGGAGGGCGTTATTGTGTCCTGAGTTTTCGCTGCAAACTCATCCGCAACTGTCATTTGGGGGATGCCGTGACTTGGCTGATGAATTCGCACCGAAAATAACGTGAGTAAATAAGTTTTGATGTGGACCTATCATTTTGTTATTTACAATACCTTTAAATGTTGTACAAGTTTGGTACATAGGTACCTACTTATCTAGAAACACATTGATAGTATTTTGTGTGTGTGCTTTCAGATTTTTCTTAAAATATAATAACAATATTCAAGTATCTGTGTTGTTTGGCGCATGTTTAATATCAGTTACAATGATTACTCAAAATAATAAAAATGGGGTAAATAGTCCCCTGAATTAAAAGAGAATGCGTTTTCATATGGATTTCTCGTGGCCAAACGGGTTTTCCCGTAAAACAGCTGATTACTGTATCAAGTTGGTCTATAATTATTTAGAGAGAGAGAGAGAGGCGCTCGTTATTAATTGTATTGTGCTTATATACCATAATAACCCTTTTAGGTAAATGCATAGTGCCCCGAACTTAAAAGGACCGAAACAAGCCCTAAATTAAATTGTAACGGTCACCGTCCAATTTTCATATCGCACGATAAACAAAGGCGGCGACCCTTGCCATTTTTATCCTAATTGTAATTTCATTGATAACAGTTTACAGTTTGACCGGTCCATTAGGGCGAACAAGGTGGCGTCCGCCCTTTCTGGGGTATTTATAACCTTTAGTATAGTTGCGGCAATAATTTCATTAGTGGGCCACAACTAGAGGCTGGACAAGACAAATGGTGGCCATTAGGGCCCTAACGATGGCCCCGTCAGCCCGAAACTTTTAACGACGAGAATCAAAGTAAATAGGTGCGTTATCTTGCCGATTTGCTGTAATCATAATCGTAGTGCAAGGGTTGCTATCGGATGCCCATGGCAGGTGGACCTGTCTAATTAATAAGCAAATCCGTGAGCCAGCGTTTATCGGCAGATGAATCATCAAAAGATACGGAAGCTAGAGGATTTGTTTTGTTTCAAACGTGACTATGGACTTAGTGACCCTTTATGTATTTATATTATGTTTTACATATTTTGTTATGTTTAAAACTTTAGTGAAAGATTGAAGAATTGTTTTTTTGTTAGACATTATTTATAATTAGATAAATAAATCCTAATAAGACTTTTTCGAAAATTTGTGTAGCCTTTATCGCACCGCCGACAAAACATCTCTGTTTAGCCTAGGGGTTGACTGGTAGAGAATGCCTCATGGCATCAAGTCCACCTATTTTATGATTTTTTAATTTGTGCAATAAAGTTTTTTGAATAAATGAAAAAAAATCTTTCTAAAAACTTTTTACTTTGATTGTATTTCGTACTTGTTACAGCGGGGTAACCATTAACTCTTAAAACAATCTCAAAGCTGTCATATCTGTCAATTTTGGTACGTTATTACGTGCAAAGTTTGACAGATTTGATCATTTTTGACAGATTTGAGATTGTTTTAACAGTTCGTGGTTACCGCCCAGGTCGAAAACACACCGAGTTATAAAACCCATTGCACGAATAAAACACAACTCGATGAAAATCCCTACAAACTTAACATTTACACACCTACACAGCTTATACATGTTTGATAAAGTAAAAAAATCTCATAACTTCTTATATCGTGCTCCACCACGGAAAATGTTAGTGCCGCCTCCCGCGGGACGGTAGCAAATCAGCCGTACTCCGGACCGCGGGCCCGTCCGTTATTGTGTCCGGCCCTGGTCATTAAGGCCCATTCGCGGCGAGTAACTTCTACTGACAGTGCTCGCGGCTCGCACACGAGGTTACGGTTTGTGTATAAGTATAGAGAATCCAGAAACATAAACCATAGGGGGCAAATGCTGGTCAACTTTCTCAACATGCAGGGGCTTTTTTGCATGAACACATTCTATCAAAAAAAGCCCCATAGAAAGTGGACCTGGCGGAGTCCCGACGGTAAGACGAAGAATGAGATGGACTTCATCATGACGAATAAACGGCACATATTTAGAAATGTCTCAGTGATCAACAGGTTTAACACCGGAAGTGATCACCGACTAGTAAGAGGCACTCTAAATATCAATCTCAAGCTGGAAAGAAGCCGCATGGTGAGGTCTATTCTTCGTCCGACACTGCTTCAAGCTGAACACGGTTCCGAAGCGTTCCAACTAGAGCTGAAAAATCGATTCGAAGCGCTGGGAACCGCAGATAATGTTGACAAGGACCTCGACAGCGTAGTAGGCGTTATACGCGAGGTGGGAGCTAGGCATTTTAGAAGGAAGCGACCAAACAAGGGGTCCAAACTCTCGGGGGAGACTCTAGAGCTGATGCGACTGCGACGGGAAGCGCCAGAGGGAGCTCAGTCAGATGCCATCCATAAAAGGATCCGAAGATTGGTGAGACGCGATCTCCGAAGCTTTAACACCCGCCTCATACAGGAGGCGATCGAGCAAAACCGGGGGTCAAAAGTCTTTGCCCAACGAATGGGGAGATCGCATCTGACAAAGCTGAAAACCTCGGATAGCAGAACCGTCACATCAGTTCCGGAAATACTCGCCGAGATCGAGGACTTCTACGGCCGCCTATACGCCTCGCATGCCCTGAAACCTCCAACTGACGCAAATGATCCTAGAGCTACGCTTGTACGCCACTACACCGATGATCTCCCAGAGCTAGACGTAGACGAAATTGAGGCGGCTCTCAAACAGCTTCGTAATGGGAAGGCTCCCGGCGAAGATGGAGTCACTTCAGAACTTCTCAAGGCAGGGGGAATACCCGTTCTTAGGGAACTGAAGGGACTGTTCAACTCCGTAATAGCCAATGGGACTACCCCGAAGGCGTGGAGCGAGGGCGTGGTGGCTCTGTTTTTCAAAAAAGGAGATAAAACTCTTCTGAAGAACTACAGACCGATCACGCTCTTGAGCCACGTCTATAAGCTGTTTTCAAGAGTCGTTACAAATCGTCTAGCCACAAGATTTGACGCCTTTCAGCCGCTGGAGCAGGCTGGGTTTCGTAAAGGCTATAGTACCGTAGACCATATCCACACAGTAAGGCAGATTATACAGAAGTCAGAAGAGTATAATCAGCCTCTGTGCCTAGCCTTTGTGGACTACGAGAAAGCCTTCGACTCCGTCGAGACCTGGGCTGTTCTGGAATCCTTACAGCGATGCCAAATCGATTGGCGGTATGTAGAGGTGCTGAGGAGCCTGTATAAAATGGCATCGATGACTGTTCAGGTCCAAAACCATAAGACGAGACCTATCCAGCTGCTCAGGGGTGTGAGACAAGGAGATGTCATATCTCCGAAGTTGTTCACGAACGCACTGGAGGACGTCTTCAAGACACTGGATTGGAAAGGAGCGGGCATCAATGTCAACGGCGAACACCTCACGCACCTCCGTTTTGCCGATGATATTGTCATTATGGCGGAATCGCTGGAGGATTTGCAGAAAATGCTGCAAAGCCTCAACGCTGCCTCGCGACGCGTGGGCCTGGGGATGAACTTAGACAAGACTAAAGTCATGTTCAACGATCATGCCATCCCCGGACCGGTCTCCGTCGAAAGCGTGGCGCTCGAGGTTGTCAATGAGTATGTCTACCTCGGGCAAGTGATGCAGTTGGGTAGAGACAACTTCGAGCGGGAAATCGCTAGGAGGATGCAGCTTGGCTGGGCAGCGTTTGGGAAGCTGCGTCATATCTTCTCGTCGCCACTGCCACAATGCCTGAAGAGCAAGGTATTCGATCAGTGCGTCCTACCGGTGATGACCTACGGAGCTGAAACGTGGAATATGACAGTAAAGCTGGCCCACCGACTACATGTCACTCAGCGAGCTATGGAAAGGTCGATGCTTGGGATTTCGTTAAAGGACAAAATCCGAAATGAGATCATCAGGCAGAGGACTAAAGTAACGGACATAGTCCAAAAATGTAGCAAGCTTAAGTGGCAGTGGGCTGGCCACATCTGTCGCAGAACCGATGAAAGGTGGAGTAAACGGGTTCTCGAGTGGAGACCACGCCTAGGCAAACGTAGTGTAGGACGACCCCCAGCTCGATGGACCGATGACCTTAGGAAGATGGCTGGCAGTGGATGGATGAAAAAAGCGGGAGATCGTGCTCTTTGGCGCTCTTTGGGGGAGGCCTACGTCCAGCAGTGGACTGCAATAGGCTGAGATGATGATGATGATGATAGAGAATCACTTGTAATAAAATTAGATATAGAGATAGAAAAAGGTATTCACAGTTTTGCCAACTAATTTTTTGCCTATAGACAAAATAGAACACCTACTCAGTATGGAGCATAGCTTCTATATCTATGGTATGGAGTTGTCATTTTTGACGTCACGCTAAGTCACGTGATCTTTCAATGGCTTATGTCAATTCCATACATTGTTCTGTGTCTTCCATAAGCTTTGGCTTTTTGCAGAATGCAGTCGCTTTATTGCTCTGTAGTTCGTTTCGGTTACTTGTTCTAAACCTTTGGAACTTGTTTCTGTAGGTGACAGTAAGTCCTCTCGTACTCTACTTACGGACTAACTCTGCGGTCGTAACAACTTCCAACTTTCCACCGCCGCGTGGAAAAACTCCATTCAGAATGTTCATTGAATGTTTCTAAGAATACTAATAATATAGTGACTGCTTGTTCGTACAAAGGCTTTGAATGTAGCTTCTAGCTTCAATCAACTGGAATAAATTACTTACTATACTGCTATGAGTAATACATATAATGTTTGAAAAAGTTAATAAAAAAATCCGTGGTAACACTTTCCCGTGACATATCGGCGCAAATGTCTGATTTCCTATATGTACTTTTACCTCCTTCTATAAACTCGTTTCTATTTAGGTAAATACCTCGTTATTACAAAGAACACATTATATATTTTTTCTATCTTTATTGATTTGTCCTTTGCCTTGTATGAAAGTTAGACAATTAGTTAATCAGTACATCACAATGCTGATTTATAGATAGCGAAATTATAAGTGGCTGAAATAATTTATAAACAATACTATACCAAATGCATGAACGAACATGAACTTTAGTAATCATTAATCAGTAAGCTGTATTTGGTAACCTCGCATCGAAGACATTATATAGGTAATCCACAATTTTATCTCTTTCTGCTGCTTTATTTCATCAAAAAAATATACCACAAATACCCTAATCTTCGTACATCAAACGAAAAGCAAACCTTGATATTACACGCGTCATTTGAGCGATCTCAAAGACATTCTTCGACGGAAAAATTAAAATAACAGAGAGAACAATGGCGCCGGCTGATTTGTGGGGGGCACACATGCGCGTCGATGAAATTAAAAATTCTTTGCGGAGAGATTTAATTTTTCAAAAGATCACATATCGTATTTTTACCTGATTACATGTGGTTTTTGTCAGTATTTTGAAAGAAGTTATGACATTTTAGCTTTGTTTAGTATATGCATGAAATTATTTTCTCTTTTTCAAAAGAATTTTAGTAAAATGTATTTTACGTTGATATAAAGAAAACCATTTTTACAATCTACAACATAATTTTTTATTTCTTTGTAGTTTACAATTGAAGATAAATAACACTTGAAAAAAATCATCGACCTCAGGTAGTTTACAATTCTCATGTAAACCGATCTCAAAATTTGGTTTCTTTAAAACATTAAATTGAAATAAAAATGCGGTGGTTTTTGTTACAATGGATCGGAAACAGACGTTACATTTAAACAGATCGTTCCTTTGCTCCTTCCCCCAGACCGCGATGACACATGATGGATCCTCACCGTTCTTTGTGTGTTTCCCAACGGTTACCTCTCGACACACTCTCGGAATTTAAACAAATTTCTCCACAATACTCTTATAATACCTTACGTTTTTAGACCTAAAGTCAAATAGTGACTTTAGGCGTATTAATTGACTAGGTACTCCACAAAAACATGTGTGCAGAATGTCTTCATTATAATTATTTAAAACAAGACCGAGCATTGTTTATCATGGAAATGCTGCCAGCATCCTCACCTACAAATAAATTTTGAGTAGTACGTTTTAACTGTCTTATTTATGTAATCACTTAAAAACTATATAATAGTTTTCATTAAGTTTTTGTAAATAAATAAAATCTTGCACGATTCTAGATAACTTAAAACATTTTTGATCTATAGCATTATATAAGTTATAATCCATCGTTTAAGAAAAAAAACTTTAACAATGGAAAAGCCAAACGTTCCATTTCACTCATTCACAGAAATCGCTCCGACCGCACCGACACATGATGGATCAGTGCTCGCCGCTTTGTGCTGCTTCCGAGCGGTTACCTCCACACGGTCGGATTTTAACGAATTCCACCATTTCGTGCGCCATTAGTCGAGGTGAAAGAGACCATGATTATGATTGATCGCGCACAATGACGTCGACTTGTTGAATGGGACCGTGTGCACCCGGCTTATTTGTTACAAACTTTAGCCGATTACGGGCAATCTCGACACTCTCTCTGATTATAAGGACTGCACTTTCGTGATTAGATTTGAAGGAACAGTGTGTTTATTTATTAGAAGTCAATTGAATCGGAAACAAATAGTAACTCTACAGTATTTTATTAGTCCAATGTGATCTTATTAATTACTAGCACTAGTTTAATTAGATTTGTTATATGTGACCACGATGTATGCCACACTGTCTTTTGAGGGTTTTTTTATAATAGAAATAGTAATTTTATTTATGAAGATTAATCTTTGATTCCCAACATACTATTTTTATTGAAATATGAAAACATCCTTACAATAGCGCCTACATTATTGCAATACAAATAATCTGATCAAGGCAACTGGCCATTTAGACATTGTTAGACATTTTTTCATACATATAAAAATTCATGTTTTCTTTCCGAGTGTTTTAAACCGTACCTATTCGGGTTACGATTGATCATGATCTGTGTAACAAATCCAGCGCGCTCGGTGTAAATTCATCTGAAAACTCGTCAGTTAATTCGAATAGAACTAAAGCCGCTGCACCAGTCCACTCCGTTGCATTATAAAACGGGCGACGCAGTCCAGTGCATCTATTGTGGCGCATTCGGAGCAAATCGACAATGAACGCAGATTAACTATTGAGAACTCCGCCTTGAGACGTTAATATCGCAGCGAGATATTTCTGTTAGCTTTGCCCGTTGTCGAGATGAATTAGTTTCGATGTAGGCGTCCGTTTGATGTAGTTCGCTGACGGCTGGAGAGTCGCGATAAGGACTAACGAACTGTAGTTAATTAAAATAAAAAAACCTGCCAAGTGCATGTCGTGCCACGCGCAGTGTAGGGTTTCGTAGTTGCCCGTCGTTATCAAAATATATTTTAGCAATTACTTCATTTCAGTCACTTCTAATTGTTTCCTCCTCCATCCATCTTAAACGAAATGATTTTCCTAAAAAGTTCATGAAAAGCACTATTATCATGAATTTTTCAAATTAAAATAGTTAAGCTTTTCTAGAGATTAGGGTTCCTTGAAAAGGGTTCCTTGTCAGGACTACGGAACCCTAAAAAGTTGTTTAAAATCTATCCCTATATTTTTATCATCAAGCCTTGTTCCTCCTTAGGTGTTGGTCTCTTTTAAACTTCTTTAGATCTTCGTTCTCAATATCTACTTCTTGTCTGTTACCTTTTGGCTTCTCTTGTCTCTTGCTATCATTCTATTTTTATCTATATTTATTCACATTACGAAAAATCTTAGCAGAACTTTTATTTTTAGAAATTTTTATTTTTATTTTAATTTTGATTTTTAGAAACGGTTGTCCATCTCTACAAATAAAAGTACTGCTAAATCACAATTTTGTACATAGCTAGTAACTTACTCATGCAAAAAATATGAGTTCACTAACGATGATATTTAATAGGGATGTTGACCCCATTTATAAATAATTCTAAGGCATCACTTATCAAAACAGACACTTTATTTTAGGCCTAATAACTCAGTACAATTTTTATTTAAGAGACAAAAAGATTTTTGATTGCTTCAAAATCGTAAAAAAGTAAGGCAGTTGAGTTTATCGGATAGTGACGTCATAATCCGATATCGCCATACAAATTATAAGTAAGATATTCGTTTTGACAGCTCCAAAAAAGTATGTCAATTGATTGGTGGTGTCAACTAGCCTATTTATGTATAAAAAAGAACTAGTTACCATAAGCATTCTACCGCATGTGCTAACAGTAAGTATTTCAGCATAAAATACATTGTTTATTCTTACCTTGTGAGTTCCAGGTAGGGGCGCACGAGCCATCACGACTCTTGAAAACAAAAGTAACGGAACTGCCAATCGTATTTGCATTGCATTCCGTTGTAACGGAAGCAATTATTTTTTATCGTTACGCACGACCGGGCAGCGGGATGCGGGGGACACCGACGCATTGCACCCGCGGGATCTCGCAGATAGGACTGAACAAAAAACTGTTCAAAGGGGAAATCTGGGAGACGTTAGTTTGTTGGAATTTCGGTTGGTTAGCGCTGTGGGAATTTTTTGTCCATAAAAACAGATCTTGAAGTCGATATGGTACTTACCTATTAACATTACAGAACTTAATTTTATTAAAAAAAGCAGTAATGTCTTATGGACTTAAATTGTTTGTGGAAATGAATGAAAAATATCGATTTAGGCTATAAAATGTCTTAAGGTATAGGTACTGAATAGGCCGTACATAAATTACTTTCTTAAATGTAGACTATAAACTTTACACCCGAATCAAAACATAATACAATAATAATAATTAGTGATCAACAACAATATTTTAATCCAGATTCTGTACAGTTCTATTTATCTATCGAACCTTAGAGACTAAGGAAACCAATAGAAAAATAAATTAGGAAAATAACTATATATTAACCCAGCTTGATGTTAAAATCTGACCTCAAAACAAAAGAGCACCGCTTGATAAACTTGAACAAATGAACATCGTCTCAAAAACATCACTGATTTACGAGTGCAACATTTCACCTGACTGACCAATAAATAAAAACGTCTGACGTCACCGCTGAGAGTTCACGGCAAAACAAAAGAATGTCGCGACATCCAGCCAAAGACGGGGCCATAACTCAGCGGAGCCACCTACCGGATTTATTGGTGCAATTGACAAAGTGGCAAATGGGCCATTAGAAATTAGGAGCGAGCGCGCAACCGAAAAATGTACTGCAATATTTCCAACGGTAAGCAAAATTGGTTGCTATAAATAATATCCGGCTCTTACTCGGGGCGCACTGCGCAGTCTAGCTATTTTCTTTTTTTTAATGTAGTAGTTTAACTTACTCAGATATCTACACCTAATCACTCAGATAAGGTTATTTTTATCATCATAAACCTTTATGATTATAGTTTTTAAAAGTGCTTTGCATCTAAGTGTAGAGTAAATTCGTGTATAATCGACTCACTAATATAGTTTATCGAATGCAATAATCGAATCTTATGATAGGGTGGGGAACTAATTCTATGAATGTTTTCAGTCGATAGCTTACGACATGTTTATCGTCATTGGGCAATAAAAACGCGTCTAATGACTCGGCAAAGTTGGCGGATGCGGGCCGAGATTGAGCTACTATTTCATACATGGCCCAATAAAAGTTTATGTACAGTTAAACTTTGTTAAATGTTTCAGGAGAAAATTAAGCCCTATTAGGGTTATTTTTCCTTCTTCCGTAAGCGTTGTATAGATGTTTTTTTCTTGTTTATGGTTGTTAATATACCCGTATTGGGTAATTTTATAAATAAAGAACGCTGTGTATTCCAAAATTAACTGAAATATTTAGTAAGCTCCGATGTTTCGTATGAAATACAAATATTCCTTACATTTAGATAAATATACATATGTATAGACATAGACTATTCTCTTACTCAAAATACATGAGCTATTATTTAAAAGGTTTACTTTTAAAATATTCTCGTCTTTAAAATGCTTTAAAAAATATTTAACATTAAATTAAACAATATGTTAAAATAAAAATACAACGTTTATTGATACGAATTAAAATTCATAAATAGGTTGACTTAAAGTTCCGCTTTTAGTTTAAGTATGCTCAAAAAAAATAAAACAATAATGAAAAACAATGGCCCCATCACACATGGGTGCACGAACTGAGCTAAAGGGTTTAGTGTTCTAACGACTATCTAGCCTAGTGATGCGCGAGCTGGACTACAAAATTAAAGGTTGCTTGAATCTCGCAAGAATTTTTCCCAAATCACAATAAATAATACTTTACAACACAATAAAAATAACACATCGTTTATAAATTCATCGACAAACACGTCGGATACTCGGTATAAAAAGATCATCTTTGTCGGGACGGAAACGCAAACAGATTATAAAAAAGACGTTCCGCAATGTTCCCGCGTTCCTTCGGGCGCATTCCTTGGGGCTGAGGTTAATATTGTCTTTTTCCCACAATTTTTTTGTCTTTGGAAAAATATTTTAAGCGTATCATTTTTCACTTTTAATAAGCACAAAAAAGATTGCTTTTTAGTGAAAAATGCTTCATAAAAAGTACATATCTGATTTAAAATTAAAAAAAAGTGTGTATGTCCTTATTTTAATCTAACCAAGTTCTATAAATAAATAAAAACATTGATAACAGTAAGACCGCCTAAAGTATTTTTTTTAAACATCAACTGATGTATCTTTTGTAAGTTTCACAACAAAGACTGTTTTATATTATACCACAAACTATGTCTACGTCACTTGTTCTACGTTAAATAGAAAAATAAATAAACAAGGTTGAGTTAATACTATTCTCTGGGTTGACTCCATGGTTGCTATTTCGTATTTCCACTTGTGGGCACTCTCTGTCCCCGGCTATTAATACTTTAGCATATCGGTGGCGATATTGGTAATTCCGTACTGATAGTTCAAAACAACTCGGAACTCGCTCATTTATTCAGAAGGTGATACCTGACTGATGGCAGGACCGCTTTAATTGCCCAGAATATTTATACAGACACAGTTCGCACTGAATTAAAAATACTTGAAGCACTATGCTTACTACTACTATAATTAATAAAATCACGAATATGTCTCTATTGCATTTTGTGACAAAAATATTTAGATGCATATAGTATCACTTTAGCCAAATAAAATTGAGTGTCCAAAAAAGTTAGGTACAATAAATTTTAATTAAAGTACCATCGGATAGGTAAAATCGATTCGGATATTAATTCAGGAACCCGCACTAGCCTTTATAAATGGCTTTTGGCTGACTGTCTGAAAGCAAAGTTGGGATATGGTTTCCTATTTTCGAATTCCAGTTAGACGGAGTTTTTAAATGCTTACAAAAATGGTTTTGATTGAATCGTCCGGTTTGTAAGGATTGAGATATTAACAATAACTATTAAAGATTATACATAATGTTAATAATGCTACTGCCGACAAACTGTTGTACAGTTTGGCAGAAGTAAGTAATTTGTAACTCTTAATGTATGTTTTTAATAAATAAAAAAAAAAATAACTTTTAATTAAATACATTTTCGTAATGTTTTGGCCCAATCGCATGTACGATTAGCACAAGATGGGCCATGACTGCGAGACTTAATGGTCATAAATTGACAAAATGAGTTCAAGATGACACAATGGTCTCGGAGTGACTCAATGTTCATGGGATGACTCAATGGTCACGATGTGACTTAATGGTCATGGAATGACTCAATGATAACGATATGACTTAATGGTCAGGGTATAACTCAATGGACACGAAATGACTGAATAATCACGAGATGATTTAACGGTCACAAAACGACCCGATAATAACGACATAACTCAATGGACACGAAAGGACTTAATAATCATTAGGTAACAAAATAACCTAATTATCACGAGATGACTCAAGAGGCACGAAATTACTCAAATATCAGCTTTCAATGGGCTTTGAACCAAGAAAATTAACCATAAAACTTACTTTTTGCATTAATATACAATTAATTTTCAAAAATAGATAAAGTTGGTTAAAATGGTGAACGAGATTAAACTATCATGTTTTGCCTTTTACGTCTAAATCCCCTACATCGAGGTTGTTTATTTTAATCCCGTCAGTTGCCGCTTCAAACGTAGCCTTTGATTCGCCTCAGCTGACATGACATGCGGGCTTGTGTCGCTATTCCTGCTTGTTACGACGGATTTAGCCGTTCAGGTGGACAGGCATTCAGACTTACTTTAAAACTAAGTTGATTAGAGGCATCAGTGCTCATTACACATTTCGAAACTGTTTTATCGTCCGTTTGGTTTGAAAATTTTTGACTAATGCAAGCATGACTGTCTCGGACACTGATTAGAAGCGACATCATTATGCAAAAAAACGTATGCAGTTTTTGTTTGTTAATTCCTTTTTATGCGTGTAGTGTTCTTTTCTATGTGTGTTTTTTAAAACACCGTATTCTGTTAACAGTTTCATAAATACTTTAACTCGCTGTTATTAATATAAAATTAAATTTGCAATTCTAAACATAATCTTTTTTAACTTTATAACTTAGATGCAATAACTGGTTTTCTTAAATCCTTTTTTTTACTAATTCTTAATTTTGCACTATCATAGCCTCCATACGTTGAACTTTGTTAACTTTGAAATCTTGACACAAACTATTAGTTTCCGAGAAACATTAGACAGTTTTGACCAATACGACACAGTTTAAAGACGAAATCAAACAAATTACTATACACAGTACTTACATCACTTAACACTGAAACATCCACCACTAACGTTCCAGATAGTGCGGACGCTGGTAAATAGTTGCGGTTCATAAAATTTAATTAAGCGTAGTCATCAGTCACGGACCTACGTCACTGCTCCTGCAAGATAACGCGGGGTCAGGCTGCACTCCTTGATGAATGTGCTCAGACCTCAAACATTCACCGTTGACACTAGAGTTGGGTGCTAAAAGGACGGAGATTGCTGAATAGTTATATAGTGTACCAATATTCTTAAACAATTTGACCTCAAGGAAATAAAGATACTGCATTTACAGCCAAAATAAGAAAAAGGCTATATTCTTAATTAGAAAATACTTTTTTTTAAACTAAATTATTTATTCCATAGAGCAGCTCCTACAACTTTTTTTCAACTCGTCACACATATGTTTTATGATTGTTATAATGAATGAAGTATTAAGTAATTTTATAAACAAAAATTGTTATCTAACACCCGAATGAAACGATACTCTTGACATCAATGTGACCAACATTGCGTATCTCCCACATGCCCTGCGGGGTAACCATGAACTCTTAAAAAATTCGTACGTAATGACGTACGAAATCGACAGATTTGAGATTGTTTTAAGAGTTCATGGTTACCCCCCAGCACAGTCAATCATATAATCTTATCTATGGTTTAAATGGCACAGAGTGAATCCTTATTCTTCGTTGAATGTAAGCGCAAGTAGGTCGCATACTCGGTACATCTTGCCATGCTCTCTCGTTTGCACAACCGTACAATTAACACCAGATTTTACGCGACGGACCTCGCAAGAAAATCGATCGACGACGCTCAACGCCGCGTATTATTCATAAGTTTGTTACTACCCCCGGACGGTCCAAATGCAAACAGACCGCGATTCTCGATTAATCATTCACTGCGCCTTGTTATCGAGTGGTGGCGGCGTGATGAAGTGGCGGTTCACCTAATTCTGATTATCACTAATTAGGTGACGGCTGACCTCGCGCTGACCGGCCGGACGATCATCCATAATGCACGGCTCCAACCGCAACCTATACTTGTATAAGCAAGAAAGGGACTGGAACACCCCGTAATTGAATCTCAAGTGATCCTAAAACTTAGAAACTCCAAATTATGGCGTAGACCATTGTGACACGTGTAATATCATCATAATAGAAACGCTACAAATTGAACTCGAGTTTATTGAATATTAAAATGTCCATACAAAGGCCTCGGAGCTCGTTACACAAATTCACCTTCGCGCTCCTCATTAAAATTTGTACGACAGCGTCTAAATTCTACTCTTTTCTCCGCACCTCCATTTCAATGTACAGGAAAAAGTGGAAGAGCGATGTGTACGGAGTACTGAGGCGGGCTGGCAAAACTTTTGCCTCCACTACCCACGGAGGGGGGCAAAAAGTGTTGCCGACGGGTGAGCGCTGGTTATAGCTATGTCGGGGAAAAGTTTTCCGTGTTGCGGGCTGGGGGTGGAGGGGGGAAGGGAGGCGCATGCGCCTCGTGACGCCCGCAGCACTGACGTGCCAGTCCTACCCAGGACTTGGTATCAAACGCAGGAATGCTACTGGTTTGATATAAAAATGCGCACGTTACGTAATGCGATGTTTTTTTTAACCACCTTTTTAGCTAAACAATTTTTTCGATAAGGTTCCATTAATTTTTACACTGCTTTAACTTTAAAAATTGGTACTCTTAGTTATGCTTAAGTATTTTTTTTACATATTTTAAAACGAATTTTACAACAAAACTCAAAAGCGCAGTAGTAATTTAATTCTAGTCATGAGTCTAACACCATGAAACTAGTTAGGTCACGCGGAGGGCACCGACTGCAATCGATACACTCTGCCTCACACCCCGGCCTGCAAGTAGCGGCTAGCTTGACACCGCCTACGACGTAGCCCGTAGCTACCGCGCTACGAGATAACTCCGTAGTACGACTACGACGCGCTACGAAGTTGATTCTTGAAAGGCTCAAAATAGCGACTAACATTTGTTTAAAATTTATGGGTCTTCTCTTGAACTCGATCCTCTGTATTTGCAACAAAACCTTAAATTATTTCCAATATATTTTTATTGTAAAAAAAACATAAAAATAAAACAAAGTCTTCATTAAGTAATCGGCTGGGACGATTTTTGTGATATTTGTCTTAACCCGGAATACCAAAATTATTATTTAAATATCAAAACAATCACAATTGATAATACTTACGAGTATATGAAGTTCACCGGGTCAGCTACTCGTAAATGGAATTAACCCAAAATATAATTAGAATCAATTTCAAAAGTTTAAGAATACTTAAATTTTTTAAAGGTTTTATTTTAAAACCCACATTGAACACTATACACACGGGTATTTATACAACACATACCTCTTTTTATTATAAATTAAACCTACAACTGCCTATGGATGTTATGATGGTCTCAGACACGTTTTGTTTTGTTCAATTTATGGCAACGTATTACTTTTTAATTTTGGCCCAAGTTTGGCTAAACTATTTTTAAATAAAATAAACTAAATTTAAAAATGTGAATATATTTCAAAAGTTTTTATAATACTTGACGTTCACTAAACTAATGTGAAACTTAACTTATTTTTATTTTAGTGTATCGTAAATTACGATTCGAGAAACAAAAACCTAAAAAAGTAATAATGTTATGTGCTACAAAATAACGTCAATGATGCGAAAATAAGTATAAACATAATAATTACAATAAAATAATTTCAATAGAACCTTTTCCTGTCCTGTCACTGCATCGTTTTTTTGTATTTGAAAACAAAAAAATATTAAAGATTTCATAATTTAATAAACACAGGCGTCATTTCAGTACAAGGTAGCTGTTAGTGGATACACGATAAATTACGTTAAATTTTATGTTATTATTTCGTAAATAAAAAAATAACTTAATCGTTTTTTACGATTTTCTTTAATTGTATTTTATCATAATTGTATATTCAAATTTTAATGTCACTCTCCTATGTACTGATAGAAAATAACAGCCAAATAATCCTAATATCTCAATTCAACCCGCTCATTTATTAGCGCCTGCAAGACGCATCGCCTTGCGGCGTGCGACATCTTGAAAATATCGCTTTGATATATTATTGTTGATAAATAATGGCCCGTAGACCCTCCCAATTTAATTGTGGCGTATCCTCGAGAACGGCTTATTAAGCGGCCAGTTAATATTTCCTTATTGGCCTGTAATTAATTTTGTTAGTCAGGTGCGATGCCTCCGGCGGCTGCGGGCCGCAAACGGCTATTATCTAAGGCATTATTTTGTCGCGGCCAATTTGTTTGAAGCCTTTGACGGGTATAATTAAGTCGATCGACGGGATGGGCCCCAGTCCTCGATTTTGTTTATTTTGCACACGGAACGAACGGATTATTTGATTATGAATTAATTACGGTTACCAAAAAGGAATTAAGGTTTAAACAGCTTATGAGTTGCCGAAATGAGTCATTCGGAAAACACGTTTCTTTTTTTAACTTCCTGCTGCTTGTTATTTTATTTCTTTCATTAAAACTAATTTTATTGTAAAGAACTTTAAAGAAACTTCGTAACTCTTTTGGTTAGGTTTTCTTTAAGGTTTCAGTTATTTCTTACTTCGGAAAAATTCTATAAGTATGGATTTTGCTTTTGTTTTTCTTGATGTAAAGTTTGTTGCTTTGTTACGTCTCATTTAATTTAGATAGCCTTGATTAGTATCAAGGAGGGGAACAAATATTTTTAATTAAAAACCAACTGCGTCAAAACAAGTATTAACAAAATGTTTATGTTATTTGAAGACAGACCTAAACCAAGTATAAAATATTTTCAACATCGGGCCCAACTACAATATGTGAAACAGAAACTATAATACAAAACACACCTATTTTTTGAACGGAAATAGTATTTATAATTCCTAAAGTATTGAAAGTAAATTGATGTACCTAACAAAAACAAAATAAGTTTTTTACATCGGTCGATTTGTATAGGATGTGACAAAAAGATGTAATGGAACTTTAAGGGGCGGTTCTACTGCACGAATACATCATTTCAATTAATTTATTTGACCCAACATTGCTACGAAAAAAAATCACCTCTCTGAAGAAACTGTTGTCAGCTTAGGTAAGGTGGTTCAGTATAAAAGTGTTTTTTTTAAATTAAGATTTATATAGAAAAAGTTGTATTTGAGTACAACTTTTTTTATATAAATCTTAGAACACCCCTTAAATGTTCACTGCACATTTCTGTTATACTTTACAGTCCAAACTTTTATCAAGTTTGGTTCGTATCCTGTAGGTTAGGTTAATACAGTGACCAAGCGGTGGTAGCTACGACAGTGGGCGACAGAGTATCAAAGCCAAACTTTACATGTAAGCAATAGTTTAAAAAGAATAAGAGATCATAAACGTGGTTCAGAGACAAGTCTATAAAAACAGAAAAAAAAAATCGTTCAAAAATTACAACTTTACGAGCGTTAGATTAAGGATTTTGAGAAAATTATTTAAAAAATATATATATAAAAAACAATTACAATGGATCGACAATGGATTTTTGCATTATACTACATTTGTTTAGGAGTGATCAAACTTAAAAAAATATCAACTGATTTTAAATTAACATTTAACTTAAAATTTTAGGGGATGGCTCCGAATCATCTAAGCCCCCGTATTAAGGACCTATTTTTGTTCCATGTTGGAACACTTTTCCGTAATCAAAAGGGAACAAGTGATGACGTCGTTCCATCCAGCCCAGCGCTGCACTAACACAGTCCAATTACCAACTATGAACAGTTACCAAACACGGTCCACAAGTTGAACAAGGTCAAATTACCGCCATGACCTTCGCTGCAGCCCTCTGCCCGTGGTCCAAGTAGTTGGGAACAACTGCCATAACTCTGCCTCTGAAACTGGGTGACGGTCTAGCGGCCGTTGACTCCGAGAAAAAGTTCTCTTTAAATATCCGCAAGTTTAGTTTAGCAACTCAAATTTAGTTTGGCAACAAACAGAGCAACAACAAGTCGCAACAAATCCCGGGAAAGTTGCGCCAGAGTCGTTTCAAGTTCAGCTGGTTCATTACGCCCTGCAACTATTGTTTTTGGCGGAACAGTAATGAAAATAAAAAAAAAATTACCTTCCTTCTTAAAAAAATCATTCAACGTGACCTTTTCATTACTTTTTATTTATTTGACAGTTTCGTTTTCATGACCTCATGTCTTAATGAAAATGGACTGGTTATAAAACTTTAATCTAAGTTTTGGTTATCATTTTAATTAGATCAGAAATAACGAATCGTATCATATTTTTATTATGTATTTAATATATTTACCCCATCGTAATAATTTAGGGCTATGATCATATCTACGTTCTCTCAAGTTTCTCAAACATTTTTCCCAAATGTATAGCAAAGTTTATGCTTATAACTTTTCTCAATATTGCAAATGCATAAATAAAATAACATTTCATTACATTAGGTATTTCGAGCATTCACAATACGGGTGTAGATCAGAAAATATTACAAGAAAACATCATGGCGTTCGCCGAGCAAAACACCACGCCATATTTATGGTTATACGACGGAAAAGTTCCGGCGTAGGAGCTGAAGCCATCGATTTTCAAAAGTTTTTCATGGAAATAAACCTACTTTCGTTGTGTTCGACTGTGTGGGCCGCACGCACACAGCCGCGCGGGTCACACGCTGCGATGCTTTGTTATTTCGATATGAGTTCTGATGGATTAAGAATTATTTCGCACGATAAAGAAAGGCTTTGTGTGATTGTGTTTGTATGGTATTGGTACCAGCATTTCAAAAATTTTACGTTATTCTGAGATCAATAGAGTCGAATAATAACTGTTGTTCTGAACAGTGGCTCAACCAACAACATTTGTTCTTTCAAATCATATTTGAATAAAAAGTGAAGAACAGCTGTTTAAATACCCTTTACCTTCATTTCAGTGGCATCGGTTACTGAAATACCTTATTTTTAATTTGGAACATAAATGGGGTTTTCTTTATTTACTACAACAGACTTCTTTATCAATACCAAAAATACCAAAGATAAGTATTGAGACTCATCTTTATGATCAGAATGTGTATGTACGTTAGCTCCGCAGCCATCGACCGCGTGTATCGAGCGGCGCACACCACCGCACCGTACTTGTAATGGGTCCGCAAAGAAAACTTTTTAAAACTTTTCCAGCGAGGCAATATGGCTCGTGTTCTCAGCCGTTATGTTTTATTTAGGCAACCGTCACCCGTCTCGCTCACCACCACCCACGCTCATACCACAGCGAAAGAGATGGATATATCTTTGTGGCTTTTCAACGACACTGCTGCCTTGCCCGGGATACGAAGTAATTATTCCTATTCTGTCATTGTCGTGTATTTTTAATATACTATCGTCCTTCCGTTGGACTAGGACGACTAGTCTGTTAAGTTGATGTCGACTTGACAAATAACTTGTTTATTTTATGAGTATTTAAAACTCTGAAAAAACAGCATTTCGTTCTATTTCTTTGGAGCCTGCAATGATCAAGGATCCGACAATATTGCTGAAATAAGCTGGCTTTTGTACTTACCTACGACGGTTCAAAATATTGATTACTAAAAAGTTGCAAGTCAACCGCCCATTAAGACTGAAGTTAAGCCATACATTTTAATTGCCAAATATTCGAAATGCCTCCGCCATAAGAGCTTGCATGACGGTAAGCAATTTTCGTCGTCGTTGTCTTACACCGTTACCAAAGAGTAAACATTTCAACAGAACACCAATTTAATTCATAGCGATAAAGATTTTTTTTGTGGCTGTGACCTCAAAATGACGAATGAAACAACGAGGTCCTAGAAATTGTTTTCTGAATCGACTCGAATCGGAAATCAAATGTGTGGCCCTTTGCGTTATGATTTTTCTATTATGCATTATTCTGTGTATCTCTCCAATATTTTAAATTCTTCTAATTATAAAATCCTATCTATTAAGCTTTACATTTTATTAAATAAACCAAATGTTTCTGAAATCAAGGCAATACAATTTACCTTGACATATATTTTAAAACCTATTAGCATGTCTGGTCAACGCCATATATCGTAGGTTTAGTACATATTAAAAACGAAAAGATGTCACTACAAGGCTCATTAGGATTGGGTTGATTTCAATGAACGATAAATCTTGATAAAAACGTTATCAAAACACTTTTTTAACACTTTTGTTTTTTAAAAATGAAATGTTTATAGATTTTTAACATTTATTTCAAAACAAATCATTTTAACTACAATTTAAAACATTAACTGTATAATGCCATCTATCGGTTTTAACTTAAACTATCTTTTGGAACTATCTATGGAAACGCAACGTCAGCTATTGGATTGAAAAAACTAAACACGGCATTTATGTTAATAATAGAGGAAATATGCATTTCATATTATTTTATCGAATAATTTATAAAAATAAATAATGGAAATCTAAATTTTAAAATATAAGTATTTTTTTTAAATGAGTAATTATATACTCTCTGCCAATTAATGGTCAAAAGCAAGAAGCTTCAAAATAATGTTGGTTTTCGACAACCGTCAAATGTTTGTATGTAGGGCTACCAGTTGGAGCATTGTAGTTTTATAATATGGGGATTTGTTTTAATATTTGGGAACTGATTTTAAAAATCAATTTTTAAGAGAAAAATATGGATTACCAATGTTTAGCCAGAAAACGTTTCCCAAAATATCACAACCCAACTACCTATTTTACGCAAATTTTCATTTTGCAAAAAACATTTATCATAACAACTCATTGCAATTTTTAGTTACGAAATCTCTTTTTTGGGATATTATTGTATAACAAATAATTGTTTGGTCATGTTTTATGTAATCAAATATTATTTAATCACATGATTAATTTGGCACAACTTACTCTTTGCAAAATATTGCATGGCATACAATTTACATGCTTACATTGAAATTATCATGCTGCATCGACGTTTGTTTTACCTTGGAAAAATAATTTACAAGTAAAAAATGGTTGAAATGGCTAAAAGGGTTTTAAGAGAGTTTTGCTTTGATCGAGAGAGAGATTTGATCCCAAAAGCAATAATTTTGGAATATAAATTCTTAAGTTAAATTTAAAAAAGACAATTTAGTAACCCTATTCACGATTCCATTTTTTTTCATCAACTATGATTAACAATGTATTTTATTTCAAGGCAAATTTGTGTGTCACGTCCAAAGGTCAAGTCTAAGTGACGTAAATATGTCATAAACGGTCGTTTCAAGTAACCTAATTAGTAATTTCGTTATTGATAGTCAAGTATCGATGCCCAAAGTGCTAATAATTTGGGATAATATTCCATGGGACGCGACTTCGAATCTGGGTCGGCGACAATATTTTTTAGAAATCCAGACTTGTAATAAAATATTTTGATGTAAAATTGTTTATTTACATAAAAAAAAAAATAATAAAATGAGTACTAAACTTTTGCATATATTTTTTTACATAATATTCACAAAATAAATAACAAATAGAAAATGGGTCAAAGCTCGCCATCATCAGTTTTCATAAAAATTAGGATAATACTTTAGTGAAATCAGAAACCGACTAAAATAAAAATAAATATGGTACTTATTATCTTTAAAAAGTTATGGATGTGCACAAAAAGTTATTCAAGATAATGTAACCACTAGAAAAAAAAGACCGCAACAGGCGGGATCCGAACCCACACGTCTCATTACACTACGAGCGAGTGCCTTTCCAACTAAGCTACAAGGACGTTAGAACGATTTTCGAAATATGTCGTGTTAGTTTATATTTTTTGACAGAGTGTGCAAACAATTGTAAACCTTATGGTGGTTTGGCATTTTCTGACGGACCGAAACAGAAATTAATGTAAATAAATCGTTATATTTTGACGTAGTATAATTCTTTCTCTATGGTTGTATGAATTATGGGCAAGTTATCTATCATTGCTCAGATGGTGCCATCTAGTCAGAGAGGGAAACAAACGCCATCGTAGTTATATTTTAGTTCCATTTACTCACCACCTTCGCTGTCTTTCGCGCGAGTTAAGGTGGAAATTTTCAAAGTACCGATACTGTCCCTCTGTTTTACGTAGTATTATTCTTTCTCTATGCTATTAGTGATCGTTTGATTAGCGGCCAGAATCCCTGAATCAGTGATTAAACAATCACTACGGGCAAGTCCAAATACAATGCGACCACCTACCGGGATAAATGTGCAGTGTGGTTCTCCGTTGTATTCGGCTAAGTAAGCGAACTAAAGTATTTGATTTATTTATTGATACTTTATTGCACAGACAAAAATAAGTAGTACAAAATTAAGACTTAACGCCAAAAGTATTCTTTACACTACCAGTCAGCCAATGGAGCCAGGCAGAGATATGTCTATAGAGATATGGGTATGGGCGATAAAACAAGATGAATTTACCAATTTACTATCTGTACTGACTGTACCATCTACCTTACGTAGTCTTTGCACCGCAAGAGTGCAGTCTCACGGGCGGTCGTTTATCAAGATCGCCATCTGATCGGGGTGCGGCTCAGCTGCGTTTTATTGTCGAATTACCGCCCGCCCATTCAAATTTTAATTTATACTCCTTGTACGCTATACATTGCCAAATTGAAATCCTGGAAGAAGTAAATTTGATTATAGCGTTTGCGTTTTGAAAAATAATTAAATTGTAATAAATTGCTTGTTGTTACTTTTGTTGTATGTGCAATCTTATTTTTATATAAAGCCACGTCCTAGTAGTAGACGTTTACGTTACGTACGTTATGTAGACGTGGTACTAACACCCATTGATTTTAGTACTATTTCATGAGATCTTGATCTCAAATTCTACCCTAGAGGCATATAACCTGACTCTCTTTAATTCCAGAGTGAATAGGCATCTTCTGGGCAAGCTCGCTCCATCGTAGATCCCATCTATGCTCTAGAGCAAGATTGGGGTCAAGAGTAAGCCCATCTCAAATAAAAAATAATAATAATAATAACTAGTATGAAGGGTTTTGGCTCAAGATTGACCAGACATTTATGACCCTAATTAAGACATTTAACTTGTGCAAGTCTTATTTCAATCGTAAGAATACTTGTTAACATTGTTTAATTCTAGTATAATGTTTTTTGAAATATTTTTTGACCATAGAGAGATAGATAGATACTCTTTATTGCACACCAAACAAAGAAGTTAAAATTGATGTTTACAAAAAGATGTACAGTTCAGACTGTCTTATCACTATAAGAGAGTAGGAGAAATATAGTTCAGATAATTTACAAAATGATGCGCATTTATACACATTTCTGCAAACAGAACTCGTTTTTATGCCATTTTCCAGAAAATTTTCATGCTTAAAATACCTTTTAATGATAAACTCCCATCTTAACCCCATAACGTTTCTGCGTAATCTTAATGCTTATTTTAAAAGCCGTATTATCAAAGAAAGTCGATGTTCTATCTCAGTCCGGCTCCTTGGCTGTGAGTCGTAAATTACTCGGTATTGTTTTATGCTTCTCATTACATAGATTGTTCCAGAGGGTGGTAATATTAACGTTCTATGGATTTCCAAAGGACCCCTAGAAAGAATCGCATTTTGTAATTAATGGATTGCACTTTTATTGTTTTAAAGTAATATGTTTACCACTGGCTTACAATTTTATTTATTTGGTCACAAATATTTTAAGATTTGTAAGTTGCATAAATTTTCAAGTTCATTTATATACTAAAACCTGTACGGATTTCAGCTTTTGATGATTTAAAACAAAACAATAACGGCTGGCTGACGGTCGAGTCTTAACAATAAAATCCTTACCGGCCCATAGCCTCACTGCAGAACAGACTTTCTCAAAACATCGCCTAGAATTCAATCTGAACTTTGTAAGACTCATTTCTGAGATTATCTTTGATTTCAGAATTTCATGGTAAAAATTATAATAATAACGTTATTTTATCTCCACCATCATAATTATACTTCGAACTTGAGATCCATTATAATGATAAGTAACAAAATATCACTTCAAATAACCTCACGCTATCAAATAAAACCGTTGGCGCGTTAAATCAGAAAATTCGCAGTCAAAACACACCAGTCACGCTTACCGCATCCACTGAGTGACATTCCAGCTTTATCTGGCGAATCAATTAATGCTTTAAAGGGTGGCCCGAGCCTGGCACGGGCGGGACGATAACAGTGGGGTAACAGCTTGATGCATGTAACTAGATTTCTACAATTTGTTGTGGGCAACGTCTGAAAAAATATCAAAGACCTTCTAGTATTGACCAAAATACTCTTCAACAACAACAATTTTGTTAATCTCGGTAAATCAAAAATACTATGTTCCGAAGTAGATTAATGTGTATTCTAATAATCCCCTACATAAACAAGTGCAATATAGTGTCGGGTAGGAACGGATAATGCATGCACTCTGAACAAAAAGAAAGGACTGACAGATATTGAAATAAAAAAAATGTTTACTTCTAAATTTGCAAAAAAGTGACTTTTTAAACTCGCACCACTCTCACAAGTGGTGTGTATCAATAACCAACATGTTTAATAAAAAAATATTGTTAGTATAATTACTAAATTACATAATAAATCTAGTAATAAACATATTTATTTCTCTAGGGTCAAAATTTATCACAAAGATTTTTTGTTTATCATAGTCAGGGTATTTGTCGTGCGGATGTGGCCTTGCCGCCCGCCCAAACGCACCGCCTCCGCTGCCGCCTGCCTCGGTCGCGCGTGGGCGGATTCTGTTTTGATACCATATTTAGGGATAAAACCTTTTGTTAAATAAAAGAACTTTAATATAAATAAAAACAATTCTATAGGCAAAGTAAAAGTAAATTTTAACGTTCTACATATTGTCGTATCGATTTGAAACTTTGTATACTGGGTTTTAGATAAATGTTATATCAAGCCGAAACTATCCTATGTTAATTTAAATATATAAATATATATATAACGATATATATATACATATAGCTATACACTAAACTATTCATTATTAGCTACGAGATACCTTAACTTGTTTTCTTTTGTTCCAGGTAAATATCATCATATCACCGACAAGCAAAGCGTTTATTGTCAAACAATGGAGGAATCAAAATCACTTGTTTTTATCACAACAAAAGAGTCCAATAAATGCTCACATTTATAGGTTAACCAAACAATGTGTTGTGACACAGATAGACATATTCATTTTCAAATAAGTAGCACGCAACCATATTTTTGTTGCTACATTATACAATGAAATCTAAAAAGTAACATCACAACTCATTAGTTCTTTTTGTTGTAAAATGCATTAGTGGTGCATCGAGTGCAATCCGCACCGCTGCCGCAGCGTCACGTGCTGTGCAAGCTCCGGGTCGCATGTTACCGTACTCTCGTTAATGTTAACGAATTGTATCTACTAAAAACTACTTAACTAGCAAAATGCTAAGCTTTATTAGGGCTCGCGTTGTCTTTATATCGAGCAAAGTCAAATGAGTTTTATATACTTGTAAAAGCTTGTTTAAAAGATTTCTGTTTTAAAAGTTTAATAAAAAACTAATAACCAACTACCTTTGTTTGCGCTTTCCGTGGCAACCTGTAATTAAGGCTGCACCATCTCTTGTATCACCGATCTTGTAAAATTTAGCTTTTAAGGTGTGTGATCTTGTTGGTAGTCCAAATATATATCCAGCAAAGTCGTTTCTGCCACATAAGGTTTTACAAGTAGGTATGAAAAAAAAAACAAACACTCGAAGCTAGGCCCCGCTTCGGACCTATATCCAGCAAAGTCGTTTCTGCCACACAAGGTTTTAGAAGTATGAAAAAAGAAAACTTACAAATAGATACAAATGTTTGGAAAATACTACTGATTTATCTTTATAATCATTAGCGTTAGTAACATGCAATATTCTGTTAACTCTTTCGTTTTCCAACAGACGGCGTTAGTAGTACAATATTATAAAGGCAATGAATAGAAAATTATTGTTAATCTTCATTCTTTTAAATGGTTAAAAAAATATATTTTTTGACAGATACATCAAGATTTGAATTTTAATCACTGTGTTAAGGCACAAATCTATAGGCGTGATAATTTTTCCGTAAAGTGTACCACATCATTGCTCAGATTATGGAATAGTGTAGGTGTCGCTTCGCTCGCTAAATAGTAAAATTATTGGACAACATCATATACATTGATCTGATCGTTAGCAGCTAAAGCACTTGAGTTATAGAAATAAGAAACATGGAAAGCACCACAACGCCCAGCCTCGAGATAATATAGAAGTTTGGGTAATTCTTCGACGAGACCAGGAATCGAACCCAGGACGTCAGAAATGGTGATGCCAAGTCTGATGTGCTCGCCTCTTAGCTACGAGGGTCCAAAAAAAAGCATAATCTATATGACCATTAACAGCTACTCCATAAGTAGCCAATAGGCATTTTTTTTCCTTACCTGTAAATGCAATACAAGTCATAGCAGCATTTCATTTAATGAAATGTATCGAATAAGGTTACAATTTATTATCTCTAAATAGTCTTCTCTAGTAAGATGTTAATACAGCACAGTTTATAATTACCATTCCAAGGTAAGGCAATTTAAAAAAAATCCTTGCATCAGTTTAGTAGCTAAAGCGCTAACCGTACCGCGACTACAATGTCACGGCGAGTTATTTAGCGGTCGCAGCGCTGTCACGAACAACCGTACTCCCGTAAATACTGAAAGTAATTAGCATTCGTCCAGGTCTTGTTTTAAACAAGCTTAATTTTTGCTTTCCGTGTCGTCTATCGCTAAGGAAACGCCGCAACAAATAACTGTTATCATACAGTTACCTTCCTTGTTAGTTATGCTAACTTACCCACAAAACTGCCATTTAACTAGAATTTTCGGAAGCAATGACCTAAATGTTCATATTTAAAGACCTATTTGTTTGTGAGCGATGAGACAAGAGTTGACGTTTCGTTCTAAGTTAGATAAGCTAAACGCTTTTTAGCTAAACCTGCGATCTAGATTTTGGAATAATAAGCTTTATATATTCGTTTGTTGAAGTTCATTTATGTTTTTAAAAAGTCTAAGGACAGATAGACACTAAACTTTAAAATTATTTTCAACTGACATAAAAAAATAAAAGATTATAGATTTGTTTTTTTTATAATAGAGATTCTACTTTGTTTAACATGTTTGTTGGTATTTAACATCGCCAAATGTGAATCAATTTGATGTTTTGTTTTTATTGAAAGGTACCTAAAATGGTGGATTTAAATTCATTTAAAAATACGGATTACAGTTATAACTTGTCTGTAGACATGTGGTTCATCTTTTTGTGGACCTGTGACTTAAAATTGTCAAAAAAGTATTCAACAAAAAAGAGTTAAAAATCGAAAATTGATATAGTGTTTACTTACTTGTGCATACGTTATCAATTATTTTTAAAGTTGTTGCCAGTCGAGGAGAAATTGAATGTTTATTGTACGCTATGACTTTAAAAGCTTTTTTTTACCGTAGAAGATATTGCGCAAATAAAAAATAACGTTACACCTCTAACATCATCCATTATATAATTTTTGGTCAATATATTTAACTTTTTCGATAAAATGGATAGTTAATGCTTCTGCTACCTGCAATTTACGATATAACCATTTCATTGTCTATTATTAATCTTTCTTATTGTAATAGAGCCATAATTCTCCTTACATGACAAATACGCACAAATTACGATAAAATTACAGCAGGAAGTATAGCGACATTTAGGATCTCGTGCGTTGTATAACTGCCGTTCATTAGGCCGTGTTGACAGCGTGCGTGCGCGCCGCTCGCGCCTGGCACCGCCTATCGGCCACCATCGATGACTAATAAACCTCCCTATCTCCACATGTAAACCAAACAGATTTAGATCTTATTTATTACAGCATACAGTCCATTACACCCGCAATTGCAAGTTTGTTTTGACGTAATCGCGACGTATCAACAATGTTTTCTGTGCAGTCGTACTCTACCTTAACTTTTTAAACTTACAGTTGGTTTTTGAATGACTGAAGAATTGAAAACAGGGTTAGTTTTCGTTATAATCGCGACCACTTCTAGCAAACACTTTAGAACTTCGCCCCGAATTGAGCGATCCGTGTTGGAATTATGTACTTGTATTATCGGTATATTTTCTGCGTGCGACGCATTATTTCTTCATTTTCATTTTGATATCGTGACGTACCTATTTACTGGTTATCTTTAGGTGAAATGATATTTATCAACGTTGAAATTGATTTTCTACGAATACGTTTAGAAAGGGTAGGGGAATTTTAAAAGCCTGTGGTTGGTATGAATATCTTTGGTAACCATACAATTATTTTTAAGTTTGCATTGCGTTTGATTGTGGTATGAGGAGTGTAAGTTCTGTAGGAACGTTAAAAAAATGTTCTTTAAACTTCAAATAGATTTTTCTAGATTAAAAAAAAACTATTGTCTCCAGTGGAAACCTCTTTGTTTTTAAGGCTTCTTCGCTCTTCAAGCTTTTTTTCGATACAAGTCTAAAACAATACATTTCTAACGTAACAAATTGCCATACACATTATTCAAATACAATGATAAAGAAATTTATCACCTACAATACGCCTGTGCTTGGGTTAGCTTTTTATTAGGCCACAATTTTATGGCTTAAGGCCTAATAAATGCAGCCATAATGGTGCTAACATCATCGCTGATATAAAACGTTAGCTGAATTTAAAAACATTTAAGCTAGAACAAATGACTAGATCTGATTGAGACTGATCTAGTCTTATCTAAGATTTATACTAAATGTATATTATTTTATTCTACTATTCAAATACAGCAACTTTCACTATATGGTCAGAATCGAAGTCTAAAAAATGTTTAGCTTGGAAAAGTTTTACTTATTTTTTTTCGTGATATCAATATTATTCCCATAGAAAATTATAGCATTTAAGCAATAGATCTACACATTAACAGAAAGTTAAAAAATATAAACTTTATGATATTGTTTCAGTACATTATTTTTTTAACAAACTATGCTTATTATTTAAGCTAGGATAACGGGCTAGGTGTGGTAGCACCTTTACCCACTCCGTAACCTTTATACAAAATCCGTACCCGAAATTTCTAGTGTAAACTTGCAAACACTTTTTTATTTTTCCTGTCTCAAAAGTTTTATCTCTCGAGCCGAGCACCTCTAGATTACTCATTTTGCAATAGCCCGGGGCAATTAAAAAGGAAAGGGTAGTACTATCATTAACCGGGAGGCGGCCGTCTTAACAAGAATGTAATGCAATTTTAAAATAATCCCCGCAAAAAGAAATTAATGCAGGCACCTCGCTGGATTCCCTTTTTATCTCCTTAATTGGTTTTCACATCTTCCAGTGAAAAAAATATCGTGTTCTTTGTAATCTCAGGCGATGTTTTAATAAATATAACTAAGTGAGGAGCGGGAAAAATGTTGCTCCCTTAAATAAGGTTCACACTTGAAGGATTCGAGGCCAGTGGCGCGTTGAAGATTTATTGGGAAATAATTAAAGGAGCCGCTTCCTTTAATGGAAGTAATTAAAGTAAATTAAGTGTCTGTGTGGTTAGCGGTTTATGAAGTTTATTTTGAAGGGAGATAAGAAAACAACAAAAATGTCTACGGAAACAGCTAAGCTACTATTTAAAACTGTAGAAATAACCTGGTTGGCGTAGTGGCGCAGTAATTCGCCTCGAACGTAACGGATCCTTGATTCGATTCCCGGTTCAAGTCAATCTAGAAATATATTTTTTTATTAATTCTCTTGGTTATGGGTGTACTCTTGCTGCACATGGGCATGGGTTAACTCAATAGCCCTGGTATTTTTTTCGAAGTTAATGCTAATACATTTATACTAACTAGCTGTTGCTCACGACTGCGTTCGCGTAGTCTTTAATGAAAAATAAAAACCCTCTCCGGCATCCTCAGGAAATCCTATACTAAAGTTTCATCACAATCACATCAATGGGTTAGGAGTACATAGAGGACACACATACTTACATTTATATTGATATTTATATAATACTAAGGCTGGGTTTACTTGTATTGCCAAAGAAAATGCCGCTCAGAAATACAAAAACTTACGGACGAATAAAGACACAAATTTGTAAAAAAGAAACTAACTGTTTATTGCTTACGAGCGAAGTTTGTCTGTCCGTCTTAACGGCTAATACGTTCGTTGTCAGCAATTTTATCGCCTTTAGAGCCTCTTATTGGTTTTATAGTCGAAACTTTGTCCTTGTACTATTTTTTTTTCAAATATCAAACTGTTTTTCTTAGATATTATGGCTATTGCTATTCTTTTGCCAATATTCGTAATAAAAAGTAGTAAAGTTTCATAATTATGGAAATGTTATGTTAAACCAGTTAAACACTAAAATAAAATAACGTGAGCAAAAAAAAACATTTACCTACTTTAGTATAGCTTTGTTATGATTTTAGCAACACATACGTTTCTAACTTTTTTTTAAAAAAGGAGTTACCTACTTTTTGCGTAACTGCTAGTTTTTCTTACCATCTTTTTTCACATCATTCAGCAGATTTTAAGGGCTTTTCTGTGCTAACGTAGTTCATCACGTGCAAGGTAATCTATACTATACTAAATCTGTAACTGTAATTCTTGTCTGTCTGTCTGTCTGTCGCGATGTATACGCTAATCTCCAAAGATACTGCACGGATTTCTTTGCGGTTTTTACAAATAGATTAAGGTCACCCGTGTGCTTATATAAGGCTTTGTTTCATTAAATTCTGATTCCGGTAAAAACAAGATTTCAGAAAAAAACATGTTCAATTCGCTGCGCCTGCTAAAAAACTCATGGCAAAATGACACTGGAAGGATTGATTCCAATATAGAATAAGAAGGAACCGAAAATCTATTACTTTATTAAACCGTATTACGAGTACCTACATTGAAGATATTTTTAACAGGCTTCAAAAAAGGAGGAGGTTCTCAATTCGTCTGAATATTTTTTTTTATGTTTATACGCGATTACTCCGTTAATTATGAACAGATATCAAAATTCTTTTTTTTTAAAGAGTATACTTCCGAGGTGGTTCCATTTTCACCAAGTTAGGATCCAATGGAGGAATTACATGGAAATCAAAGAAAATTCTCAAAAAATGTAGGCACATAGGGTGTGTTTGTCAACTTTAAATAACGTATTCAGATGTTTGCGCCTGTCAGTTATCATAATCATACTGCTGAGCTGAAGATGAAAGTCACAAAAATCCTTAACAGACGTCAACAGATAATATTGTGCAGTGTATTGGGCAGACGTGGTGCTTACGAGGTACTGATAAGAATTTTCAGCTCTTTTCTTAATAAATAGTGTTTCACGCAGTCCACAGCGTTGCTTGATATAGCAATCATCCTGTAGTCCACGCAAACGAAGTTGCGGGCACAGCTACTTTTAAATTACCAACGTATTAAGTTTGATATCTCAATATTATTATTAAGTTATTTTCGGCCCACATACGACACATATTATTACTAGATTGGAACTAAGTATTTTTAATCGACTGCGCGACGCGCAAGATTGAAATGTGTTTATCATTTTAAATATAATTCTACACATAGGGACACAGTAGTGAGCCTGCCAGCCTCGTTAATGCGTGATTGAATAAGAACCCTCGAATTGTCAACTATAGGCATTATTTCTCCACAATGACCATTAAAATAGTAGGTATCTACATCTTCGGTACCCTGTCTAAAACCAACCCGTCGCCTGCAGTGGCGTTTGTATCCGGCGTTGTATTAAATTTTATTATTCCGCGGACTTAGTAATGGGAATATCGTGTAAGGAGCACCGTCCATCCCTCGGGCTGGGGCGGTGATTAAAATTTCGACTACCGTTGATGACGGGACTCCGGGAGAGGATTACGACCGCTTTATGTGTGTATTACATTACTTTGTAGGTGTGATTTATATGAGCACGTTTACTGCGGTTATATTTTTGATGTGTATACTTACATACCAAGCAAAGAAAAGTTGAAGAACCTATAAGATTAACAAATAGGTAGGCAACGTGTTACGGGCATAAGAGAATATAAGACTAAAAACTAAAAAGCGATCTTCTTAGCCGGGAATTGAAACCACATCTCTTATTCGACATCCGGGTGATTGCTTTTCCACTAAGCTATTGAGATTTTTATGTGTTAGAGCCAGAATTTTATCTGTTCAGTTCCGCATACGTAACTTTTTTACAAATATGTAAACAATATAAATTTTGACATTATTTCAAAGGAATTAATAAAAAATACGAAACTTACCTATATCAATATGTTTTTTGATGTAAACTTGTCGCTTTTGTTTGTAAATAATATTATCCAACTATTAAATGTGAAGGTTTTATGAAATACTAGCTGATTAGAAACAATATTTAAGATTTCATCAATCTTTTAATCTGCGATCCACTTCCAGTTTTGGTTTTCAATCCACTACTATGGAGCCAGCGCCTTTCATCAATCAGTTGGTAAGTAGTAAAAAAAATACTTTAAAATACTTTAAAGTAGTTTATAGTAGTTTTTACCCATGACATTACCTTTTGGTGATAACTTATACCATTTTAAACCTGACCACTACAGTGTTAAGATAAAATTTAACCCTCGAATACTTCGGAAAGCAATAAAATTAGACAGCGCAGTTTCTGACTCGGGCACGGAGAGCCGCGGGCTGTCGAAGGGTTACAGTATCTCGGCGTCCACCGCTAAGAATAAAGGGGCTCGGCTTATACAGGCTGGTCAGTTTAGAAACATGGTCATAGTTTACGATTTTTCGAGTAGACTTTTTAGAAATGGTTTTGACAAAAAAAAAACATAAGAGGCAGGTTGCCTCAAACTATTTGTTTTGACACATTTTCACTTATCCGGTTTGTCATATTTTGAAGCATTTTCTTTCTTATTAGTTGTCGTGGGGACATATTTGTTATAAAAAAAACTTATAATATTGTTGCTATATGTATTTATTGTCGTTCAATAATACTTCACTACTACAAAGAACCGCTACATTATCCTTACTTGCATTGCCGTCTTTAGTCTGTTGTCCATCAACGTCTGTGGCTGGGGATTGCTATAGATATCAATGTCTGTGGCTGGGGATTGCGATAGAGGATTTTAAAGTGACAGGTTGCCCTGTTTTTTTTGTAGTCATGGGTTTGTCATTTGTAAGGGTTAGATGAAGCATTTACTTTGCTTCGACTAGCATTTGTTACTTTACTACTTCGGCAAGGTTTAATTTCATAAACATACCGTGAGCTTAGTGATACTCCACATTAACTTGATATCAGCGCAATTGAAAATAAATATTTTTTTAAATTTATTTTTATTAGGTACGGTGGTGGTGATATTGTATTTCAAATGGTTTGACGGTAGCACTTCCTAATTCTTACATTGTCTGGTTTCTATCTCGCATTACTACACCTTCTGTCAGTCTTACCGCACACCCTGTATTTACCGGGCAAAATTGAGAAATGGACCGGTTAACGTCGTTACGACCCCGAGCCACGGATTAAGAGCGGGTTGAATGAAAAATGTTTTGTTTTCGCTACAACTATTGCAACGGAATTTATGACCGGCTCCATTCAGTGGGACAGGATTTTTTTCATTCCCTTTAGTGGACCGTAAATATAAAACGTAGTTTGTTTTTGTTTCGGAAACAAATGGACATTTGTTAATATTTGTAAATTTACTGTGACGCATACACACATGGTAAAGTACGTAGAAAAATGTATAGCCCTACATACCTATGTATATTTCACACTGGTACGTTATTTGCCTTTTATGGTACGATGTTGTGCGATTTGCAAATCTGACACAATTTCGTTAACCCCTTAACCTTTCGCATGTCCCATTTGGTGATTAGCGTAGCTCCAATAATGTGACAATTTAATTAAATTTTTGTTTTGTTGGCAGCAATTTTGCGCTAGGGCACACTGGTTCCACCATTCTCAAATATTAAAGAGTCACGAGAAAATAAAGATACAGTTAGTTACACAGCACGTGTTGTAAAAATAATGCCATATTTTGGTTTGCTAGGGCCTTTTATTTTTAGCACTCAGCGTACCCCTTAGCACTAAAAGAAGCTCCTACCTGACTAATTTAGTTTTTTTTTTAAAAAGAGCACCTCTTGCCGGAAAAAGATCTGTCACGGTTGAATTGCAAGTCCTTAAATAGACTTCGGACCCAAGATCGGATCAAGTATCTTGAACTATGTTACTGATAGTTCAGATTTGACTTGCGAGTGCGGATTGGCCTGCAAATAATTTTATATGTACAATTTAAACCTGCATGCGTAAAGAGCTTTTGAATGCCACAAAAAATTCCATTCACGTCGCAAATCACTTGGCCAACTAAATTTAACATTCTTTTCTTGCCACCGACACGCTAAGAAGAAGAAATAGAGTCTATAAGATTACCGCTTTAATTGATGCTGGAGATAGACACACTTGTTTCAATGCTGATGTTTTATGTGATTAATGCGTTTTGTATACAACCCAGAATTCTGGGTTCAGAATTCTGCAACCTAAAAACGCTAAGTCAAATAATTTTAAAATCAAGAAGCTATTTAGTTAAAACCTTATATTTCTATGAAATTGCATGAGAAAAAAGTATACACGGCCCAAATTATAAATTAAAAAACTTTAGCTTAAGAAGTTACAGAGATTTTCAGTTTTTGTTTTTCTTGCATTAAAACGTCGTGTCATACCTAATTTGCAGCAAATGTATGTAATACATCAACTCCACAATCAACATTCAAACTTAAATGCATACATCAAACGGTTACTTACGTTCCGTAAAGCCGCGTTTTCTCATAAACCTAACATTGTTCAACATGTGCCTTATTAAAATGCTAAGGAACTCATTCATTACAGACAGCCGTACATTGTAGATCTTAGACTGGCTGATAGTCTGGGGACTAATAAACCCGACCACGCGGGTGCATGAATAAAATTATAATGCATTACTACCGCGTGCATTTCCGTATGCACATGCTGTCGGAATTGGAATTCATAAATTCGTTCTTAGTTAAAACTAGCCGTAAACCGCGCCATTAAGAGATGGCCCTACCTGTATGTTAGATCTCGGTAGTTTTGTTATTTACCCAGATTGAGTATAAATTAAATTTAAAACTCTTTCAAAAGAAAGTTTTCTTACAGATCTGGTGATGTCGCAAATTCAATCGCGCGCTACTTGCCTTAGTTACTGCAAGAAGGTGTTGGTGCGCCTCTTTATTGTTACTCATGAAAGGTTCGCATCACGTCAACACGTATGTCGACCGTATGCAATTCACTTCACTTCTTACACTAATCAAAATTGAAGCACTCAGTGAGAGCATAAGATATGTGTTACATGTCCGTCATGTCACTAAAATGAAGCGTCAAAATTAAAGATTATAGGTATGTAAAAGTCATAGATATAGCGTAGCGAATGCTAAGTCTATGGTAAAAGTAGTAAGACATCGGCCCGCATAGGTATTATATAAAGGTTACAATCGCGTCCCCAGCACTCATCAATGACGTGTTCGTCGTGTCGCTGAATAGACATCGTCAACATTTTTAGATATGTAAAAGTAGCAGGACATCGGCATCATATCAGTCCTGTAAAGTCCTTTTGCAACCGTTGTCTCCACATTATTGCACTTACAGCATCGATGCTACGACTGATTGGCAACTTGACGGAGACGCGACTAATGTGTGCACGTACCCTTATACACACAAGTCGTCCAGGCCTAAGTCCCCGAAGCCAATCAACGTCTAAACCCTTAGAGTGCGCGACCGTCGCAGCATCACTAATAACGCCCAAGAACACAAACACCTACCGGGCCCAGCTAATCGCTTAATCAAAATTTATTCCGCACTTTGATTTTAAATTTGGGACGCAACATTTATTATGGGGCCCTCGAACAACCCTTCGCGGGGGCGCTTCATTATCGCGGATTAAGCCAGCGGAATATTTTATCGATCGGAGTATTCATTTTCAATTAAGCGCCAAGTATTTTATTAAGTTGGAGCGGAATTGATGAGTTTCGAGAACTAATATTTACAATGAAAGCGTGCACCCACCTGCCTTGCGGTCGCGGGATTATCTTTTGGAACGTGTCTCGTAAGGCGACGTTTAATTAAGTGTAAATAGATTTTAATTGATATAAGATTGAAGTTATTAGCAAGTAACGAAAGTAAATCTAAACCGTGTTGCAGCCGAATAATGAAACGCAACTCAAAATTAATGTTATTTTGTATGGCGTTAATTTAACCATATGATATTGATCATCTGCTTTTTACTGTCACCTATAATTATAATAATAACCTGTGGTTTAAATATTACTTATTATTAGTAATTTATCATCTATAATTCTTTGTAAAGTATGTCATTGAACTATACTACGTATTATCACTTCTATTGTGAATCGACACCGACTGATCCTAGATATTTTTTTTTTATCCTTTGTTCAAAAACTTGTCTCAAAAAACTAGGCAAATATTTTTCATCATTTTCAACACGACAGACAGATTTTCATACGGACAGTCAAAGCTCAGCATTATTCTACGAAAGTTAACCCTATCACATTCTGAAAACGTTTAAACAAAGAACATCATAACAAACGAAGCTCCGTCTGAAATCAATATTCAATTTAAATGGTTTAAAACAAATATAAATTAGACCTTCTTTCACAAAGCATTGTTCCTACTTTGAATACGTTGAGGTGACTTCAATTTCCTGTGAGCGATCCAGCATCCGGCGCGCGTCGCGGGCGCAACTTTTGAAAGCAAGTCGGGATCCGATGCACCTATGCGCTTGTGTGCTGTGTGCCCCTGAGCAAATAGGCTATCGTCTGCAGGGTACAGACGGGCGTGGGAACGCAGCGTTTAAAAGCCATTCGGTATCTCATCGGTTGCAGATGGGCGCAGGAACGCTGTTTGGAAGTTGTTCTGAATCTGATAGGTTGCAGACGGGCATGGGAACGCTGCGTTTGAAAGTTATTCTTTGGAATCTAGTGTATCTATAAACCAGTTTATTTTTTAGTATTATTATAATAGGTACAATAGCAAACCTATTCTGTAAAGTCCATTACGGTGGGCGCAACTTTTAAAAGTAACACGTTATCCGATGCACCTATGCGCTTGTGTTCTGTGTGCTCGTGAGCAAATAGCCTATCATCTGCATCTGCTGATGGGTGTGAGAACACTGCGTTTGAAAGCGTTTCTGTGGCAGGCAGTTCATTTCATCAATAAACATATTTAACAGCACTTTTCCTGATTGGTTATATGAAAGGCATAACTTATGAATACAGAAAAAACACTATTTTAAACGTCTGTTGCCTTCCTTCCATAAATTTACTACAATAAGATACAATAGCCATAATATTCATGAAAAATTAAAATACTTACAGTTATGTTATACTCCATACCTCTAAGAAAGTTAGATTTAAGACCTTTAGTGCCCAGTGCTTTGTATGCCCAAAAGAAATCATTGTTTGGCGTGTTTTAACAGCCCGTCTGCGCGCCCTAAACGCATGTGTAAATAACTAGAAAAGCCTTAGCGTAGCTGCAACCTGCGCTAATGCAATTTCCTGCAGGTGCGCCGATAATGCGCGTCATCGCACAACACTCATAACATTAAACTACATTTATCAAACTTTAAGTGCAGCTAACGATGCGAATATCGATATAAGTTATTATTGCATGCACGTCGAATAGGAAAATACTTGAAAATAGATACTCTATAACGTAATTACATTTGTTACGCAAGATTAGAAATCATTACATGGGATTTTTATTGCACAACCTTCTTAGAGTTAATGTAGAAGTGTAAAAAGACGGAAATTTTTGGATGACCCACGTACAGAAGAATTGAATTGGGCATAGCTATAGAAATCAATTACACGTAGCTTTTCTAAATGTCAGTGAATTTATAAAGTAACTTTTGTGCACATGACTAATTTTATTGCATATTTAAGCTTTCAAATATTTTAAAAATCGATGGTTTTGCTTTATGTAAACAGCTGCCGAAATTCAATCTCATCCTTCAAATATTAATTTCCTGATTACGAAAACGATGCACCTGCATCTTCGTACATAAATTTAGGGTGGCTACACGATGGGCTATAGTGCGATCTATTTAGATTTAGTAACAGTTTTCCATAGAAAAAGGCTACCTGCACTAACGTCAATATATTATTGTTACTATTATAGTTTAATTATAAAACATATTTTGTTGTCTAAATTTTAGGAAACAAGAACTCACCCGAGGCAATGAAAAGAAACAGTGATTTATAAACTTTCAAACTAACATTAGTTAAACATGCAACTTGTTTTTATTAATTTCTTTCTATTTTCATATAGATATTTTCTTTCATTTTCAATCATGGCCATAGCTAGTAACGACCATTTCAGGTTTCTTTTCACAGTATTTATCCTTTTTTTTCGATTATTATAGTTATTATTTGTGATATGAACCAAATAAATCCTTTTTATTTCTATCTAATTACAAAAAAAAAACATTTTTGTTCACTTTGTTTTATCTATAATCTTGATTATTCGGCCAGGAGGGCCAATTTAGTTGAGGATTTTGTCTCCTAATTGTGTTTTTTACTTTATTTGACCGCATGCAGCATGCACGTTCTACCTGCGTTTGTGCCTGCATTTACAAACCTCCTGTATTTAGCGGGGTCGGGACGCACTCGCTTCATATCCCATTTATCCGACGGGATCGTGAGTTAGCCCGTTTTAGAATGTACGAGTAGGTAAGCCAACTTTTCACTCTGCGTCGTAACTTTGTAACTTCAATCAATAACCTGCCTCTAATGTTTGCATGTATAACTCTGTGGTTTTAATGTATATCATGTCTGAAGTCTACAGAATAGCGGATTAGGTGTTTCTAAAATTGGCGCTGATGTTTAACTTCTGCAAGAGAATGTAATAAATTGTTGTTTTTCAGACGCATTCCGTACTCAATGTTGGAAGGCTGAACGCCTTCTATAAAGATTTAAGTACTCTTAATTGGAACCATGAACCCAAAATATAGAACAAAAATCTAATGAAATATATTTTTTCATTATTCATATTACATAGCCTTTGCTTAAATAAAAAATGAAGTTATATTATGTTTATTTTGAATAAATGATTCTGATTCTAAATGTTGAATTGCTTATAAAACACCTAAAGCCACCACTAGATAGATATTACAATATAATTAATTAGTAACTACTCAATGATTAAAGAGTGATTATGAGTAATATCATTTTTAACCGACTTCAAAAAAAAGGAGGAGGTTCTCAATTCGTCTGAATGTTGTTGTTTTTTTTTTTTTTTTTTGTATGTATGTTACGCGATTACGCCGTCAATTATGGACCGATTTCAAAATTTATTTTTTAGTTTGAAAGGGTATACTCCCGAGGTGGTCCCATTTCCACCAAGTCAGATTCTGATGATGGGATCCCTGGGAAATCGAGGGCAACCCTCAATTTTTATAGGCACCCATAATGTTTTGCGTATATTTTCTGACTCGATGCTGATTTTTGGGTCTGGTAATCATGATGTCATGTTGCTGACCTGATGATGGAAGCCACAGAACTCCTTAACGGATAGGAGTTAGAAGATAATACTGCAATTTGTCGACAGAACGTATTTCGCAGTGTGTTGAGCAGACGTGGAGCTTATGAGGTACCAGACCACCAATTTTTATTTACTGGGGGCGTACCCGCACACCCAGTAACGAAAAATAAATTAAGTTCCTTTCTTAATTTAACCTGTTATTAACCGCGAGACCTTATCCTATGGTTACGACACCAAAATAGCCGCCGTTCTGGTTGGAGTGTAGGTAAACCCTTTTCTTAAGACTTAAAAATTTTCGTCGAAAAATTGACCCTATATAACACCTTATTTTTATCATACCATTGGATGGGGGGTCCATAGAGGACCAATATTAGTTAAGGTTACTTTGCTGTAAAGTAATTTTTGGCGAAGTTGGGAGGGAAAAAATAGACGACTTAACACTTAAAATTGTAAAATAAAAAAAGTTTAATAAAAAACTAAAAACCGACTTCAAAATGAAACTAAAAAGCGAAAAATAATATTGACTAAAACATACCTAATCAGTTCTTTTTGGAGTCGGTGCGAATGAACACATTTTAACTCTCGATGGCTGGCACCGACTCCAAAAAGAACTGATTAGGTATGTTTTAGTCAATATTATTTTTCGCTTTTTAGTTTTATTTTGAAGTCGGTTTTTAGTTTTTTATTAAACTTTTTTTATTATCAGACCTAAACGCCAATGAGTCTCAAACAACTAAAAAACAACAAGAAATTACAACAACAACAACCCATTTCTAAGTGGTATATTTTAACTGGCTGCTTTTTAGCTATTTTGCCCACATGATACTCGTAAATTTTATTCTTTAACGTACCGGGCAGCAAAATGGAGAACTAGGAACATTAAAAACGACCACCATTTTGGCCTGCTAACTTTCAGCAAAAAGACAACGGCGATACGGACGCATGCATTACCCAGGCAAGCGCTTCAGCTTAGTACTCATTGCGGCAATAGCTGCCTTCGAAACGAAAACTTTCCGAATGCCCAGCCGAGCCTTTTATTAAAACCCAGCATATTGCATAACTGACGGCAATAAGTAAGGCGGTCGCCTCTCGCCGCAACGAATTCAATATTCGGAGCGAGTTGGAAAGTTTTATTATTGCGGCGTAAATATAATGAGGGCAGGTGAGGCAGTTGTGTCTGGTGGGATTTATGCGCGCAGTTAGGCTTGGCTTGCATCGGCGAGTTTTGCCAGTACAACAACAAAGACAGTTGTGCGTGACGTTGTATTCCCTAGATTTATTATCGTGTCAATGATAGGTAGCTCAAAAACTAGACAAGGTAACCTTTGGCAGCCTTCGCTTGTGCAATGCAGCTGACAAGGCACATACTTTGAACTTGACATTATGTGGTCCTTTTTTAGAGATCCGAGAAGCTTTATAGGATTCTAAACCTTTAAGGTTTTTTTTCTATAAGTCTATCTGTTTTGGTATACAGTTTAAAATAATATCTAAGACACAGATCTGCAGGTTTCGAAGGGTCAGATTATAAAAAAGAATAAACTTCTAATCGCAATTGGATGATTTCAAATCAAAATGGTTCCGTTATGAAATTTGGTCAAAAGCAAGTTTATACAGCACAAGTAAAACTAGATGTGGCATGTCTAGTTATTATATTTGGAGCCATTACCGTAAACCAATTTAACATGGATTTTACTTTACAATGTCAGGCTGAAACTAAAACTTTACAAGTAACAAGTCTTATTTTTCAAAGAAAAACGAGACAATATTTTAATTTGTTTCCCGACCTTAGGCGACCGCTTGGAAGTTTCACGAGTTAAAGCGTAATGCATCACTTGCCCTTATTTCGACACATCGAGTATAATCTGACTAATAAAAAGTCTTTATTGCACACCTAGCCTTACTAAGGTAAGACAGCAAACGCTCAAATTAACTTAGCGAGTGCTCGCGTAAATTAGTTGCCAGTTTTAACGGCGACTACGGCCTTAAGATGTGTAGCCAAAGACGCGAAAACTGCATTAACTTAAGTCTCCGTTACGTCAGAAATGAATAAAGTTTCCGTGGATTTTAGTAGAACTACCTATATGGATTTTAAACCGAGTCGTTATTGCCACCACACTCGTCATATTTATAAAAATCTGGACAAGTGTGCGTCGAAACACGCACAGTAGAGGGTTCCGAAGTCTTTAAATACCAGTACCGGGAAATTATCATACCAAATTTACGCGTATTTTTTTTACTTTGTATTTTTACAGTCAACTATTTTAAAAATAATCTTTTTTGTATTTCTAATAACGATCCATTGCGCAGTTGCACTCTTTTAAGTAGGTCAGGATCTAGAGTTAGATTGACTTGGTTAAGAAAACAAGGTATTTTAAATACCAAAACAAGGTCTATTAATGTAATTTGAATATTGAATATTTGAAATAAACTCTTCTATAAGTAGCAACTCCTCATCGTCACTAAGGATAACTGTGCCTAACAAAAGCACATTAGTCATAAACAGATACGGTAAAACTGTAACCATATTCGTCAAAATTTTCCTTTGGCTAGGGGAAATGTTTTTGCGCCGCCATAAACCTTTTTATCATCATATGCTAAAAAGTCGTAACTTTGCTGCAGATAGTGCATTCAAGTGAGCATGAATCATCACTTATCTAGTCCGACTGTAGTTTTTGCACATTTCGCGTGAAAGTTGGAAGGAGAGAGCTATATGAAATGGATGTGTAGAAAGGAGATGGAGGGCTCACGGCATAATCCCCGCGGATAATGTATGACCAGAGTGCTGATGAGGTGCCGTCCTATATAAAGTCCAGTTTGTCTAATGACTTTAGAAGCTTTTATAATTTTATGTCTGTACTGCTTAGGTTATGAAATATACCAATTGCACAATCGAGTGACTGCGTTTAATACGCAATGTAGTGACACTATAATATTTAAAAAATTGATATTAAAACTTTTTGAAACTGCACTTGCACCTCCAAGTTGCAGAATCGATTGGGTTTGAAATTATTAATAATGTCTAAGGTGTTTATTTAATTATTTAGTCAATCTCCATATTAAAGGAGACAAATGTGTTCATCAACAAACAATTTTACTAAATATAACACAATTTAAAAAACCCGTATTAATAAGCACATTCACATCTTTTCATATACAGAGTGACTATACACCCTGTATTTCTTAGATAACGTGTTTTATTACTTAATCAACGATTATTTTAAAAATATTAACGATTCCTCTTAAAATATTGCTAATTTAGTGTCGTATTTTCATCGAATTCTAGACAGAAACGCAGTCTTATATCGCCATACTAACACTCTAATACAGAATCCACAAGAAATGCCAGCTGCTTACTTCTAAAATCATCTTTCGAAAGAGTGTTTAATGCGCAGGGAACAATATTTAAACCAGATCGCCGTCTCGTAAATCAATGCGCCTGAGGAGCGCATATTTCATACTTAATTCTTTCGCGTTATGCAGATTCCTTGTTGGTTTACGAACCTTCAGTCTTTGACTGAAATTCAGTGTTGTCTTCCCCTTATTTTTTTGATGCAGATTTTTCGTAGACTGTGATATTTCATGCAAAAATTATATTATTCTTGTAACCTAAATAAAATTATAATCTGTAACATTTTTCTCTTTACTTACGAGTATTTTACCCACTTACACAACGTTCATTAGTGTAATAACATGTTTTTCTTAATACAGCAATCAATTGTTATATGACAACCAGTTAAAGAATGATGTTTTAACCCAAGCTGTAACTGAGTTCTACACGTACACGGATCGGGATTTTTTTTCCTGTAACTCGGGAATCCATCTGGAAAAATAAAGATACAAGTTTAAAATTTTTATAACGCATTTAAAACGGCTTGCAGCTAAAATGGTTTGCTTTTCTTGTATTTCAAAATTACGAAAGTGAATCCAGTCAATCAGTTTTCTACTCCAATATACCATTTCTTAGAAAATTACCTCAGTCTTAGATGATGACAGATTTTTCCCCAATACCGTTTTCATATTTCCCCACATATTTGAAATTGTAGACACGGCTTGATTAATATTCTTGAAGGCGGACCATAAATCTTGTGTTTGGAAATCTCAGCTGTACTCTCCCCTGGCACCCATATATCGCATTATCTTGGCTTCGGCGCGGTACAGGGTTTGACTCCCGGAGCTGTACATCCCTGCGAGGTTGCATGTCTGGGCTAAACATTGTTTAAGCAAGATTTACGAATGAAAAAATACGAAATGAAATGATCCTATTCGTGAAATGATTTCTTGCTTATTAAATAAACTATTTAAGAATGTTAGTAAGTATTTATATGTGGCTCTTAAGTTATTGCATGCCTAGCTAGAGATTTCACAAGAACGCGTAACAATAAAATTTATATTATGTTTACTTGTTTTACTAATAATGGGTTATTGTAGATATTAATACAATTAACATAAAAAAAACATTTTGTGTGTAATAAAAGTGATATCCTTTATATGCGCGAATAATACAAACTATAGATTAAATTACGCTCACTTGGTACTACGAACCTGATACAGCAGTTCAATGTGGTAATTCTCCAAAAAATCTACTTTAGTTTGTACTGTGCAGCAAATGTGTACGTTTGGGTTTTTACTTAAACACACACAAAGGATTTACACACATTTTGACGACCCGCAGGAGTAGTAGCTAGATGATTTGCTTTGAACGCAAAAGGTCCCGGGTGCGATTTCTGGCTCAAAATACCTAATCATTTTCTTATTGGTTGGGTGTGCTAGAGTCACCTATAACTTAAATCATTACCTGGTAACACAAAGATGCTTATTTTTTACTTCGAGATCAATACTTTTAGGGTGTTGTAGGACACATATTATTTATCTCGCACTCGGTTATTAACCGTGCAGGTTCTTACGCTAAACTATTTATAATTAATAGTATCGCAATTTCTGCATGGGCATCTTTTATCTTGGTAATGTCTACATACTTTAATTTATTCCCGCATTTCAAAAACGAACAAGAAAATTGCTTATACACGCAAATTCAGATCGTAGTTACGAAGCCAACCGCTTTTAGCCCAATCAAAAGCCCAAACGCGAATTGTGTATAGGTGCCGTCCCATGTAAATGATGGCTGTACAATAGACCCGAACGAGGCCCAGTCTCTTTGATTCGAAAATTCACACCCCGGTTTACGCTCACTAATTTTCTTGTTCGGACAATCTCCCGGCTGGAGGGTCCACAATAATAATTTCTGAAACTATTATAGTCGATCCTCTCTAGCCAGTAATTAATTTTGCCATAAACTGTACCAATTGAGCCGTGAAAATTTCGTGTAGGCTGACTCGACTTCAGTTTTGAGAGTGATAATTAATTTCGGGACGCTGTGTTTTTAATTTTAATATAGACGAAAAGTTTCTTACTTTGATGTTGATTTTGTAAATTGTACATTTTTTACTGATACTGTCATTTCAATGGTAACTACACTGAAAATCCGAAAACATTAAAATCTTTGCTTTTTTTTCGAAGTTTTAACTAAAGTGAGTTCAATTACAACAACTGACTATTGATATTATACTTACACTAGTATTTTTAAAAAGGTTCTAAATAATTTGTTTTAACTATTCAAATGGAGTTTTTTTTGTTAAAAGCAGCTACTTAAAACGCAAGCTAATTTTAAATGTTGACATAGTAAAACTTTTGATAAGCCTCTATAAAATGGAACGGGATCGTGTCAGCTGCGATTTTAATTGCGAGTCTGTTTACGTTAATAACGATGAGAAACGAGTGAATAAAGTTTCGTAGTGGTTAGTATTCGCGAAGCATCGAGTGAGGTCTTGGTAATTCAAGCCCGCATTGAAGCCGCCGTCAAAGTTGCGAAGTCTTAGCAAGTCCCGGCCCCAGGTGAGAATGTGTTAGACGGCGACCGGCTAGACGAGACGCTGCCCGCGAGCCAATAATGCTGCATGCTAACATGCGACACACACGCTCGGGGAGGATGACGAGCCGAACGCTCCAAACAAAAAACGAACATAAACGCAGTAAAGCCTTAACAAAGTTGGGCGTTAGGTAGCATAATAATAGTTGGGAAGCATGTATAAGGCTGAGCTTAACACATCTGGGTAGGCTAAGAGCAAATTTCAACCGAAGCAGAAATAAGTAGGTATTTAAAATATGACAACTCGAAACTGTATTAGTGTACGAGCGTAACCGAAAATAACCCCTCCGTTATTATGAAACTCGTCAAATAAGAAAAGTATAACATTATTATGCTATTCAAGTAGGTAGATGAGACGCGGAAAAGTATTAGTTTGATACATAATATTATAAACTATGCTTAGCTACCTGCCAAGATGTAGATAACGCTAGCCTTATATGATAACATCGACATACAAAAAACAATGTCTACCTTTAGTCCCTTGTCACAGTAATATTATTAATTGCATCCGATTGCTTGACAATTTATGACTTGTTTTTAAACAATGTATCTTTGAATCCCGTATATTTAAGCCGTGGTAAAGTAATTGTTACAAAATTTTGTCAACATGTATTGCGCTTTCTAAATCTGTTTCACTTTTAAATTTTATTGTGCAAATTTTACTAAATAAATCTTCTTCTTTACTGCATGTAATTGGTTCCACGTCCTACTAAATCCAGTGTGTCACGGCATCATGGTCGTATAAGTGATTTCGACAATGCAATAGGTGTACTTGTATGAGTGGAGGACGAGTTGCGGCTTTGTTTGGAAACTTGGATCGTGACGTGTCTTATTGCTTATGCGGCCAAGTAAAGTGGCCGTCTTAACTGAGCAGCATTGTGCTTGATTTACTGACTTGTGAAAATTGATACTAATAATTTCGATTCGTAAATCTTGTTATTGAAAATTAATTTGTGTGCAAACTATTTAGCAGTTGCATCAAATAATGTAATTGCTTTCTTTAATAGAGTAACAATGATTATAAAAAGAAAAATGTGCCTTTTTTGGAATCATCTACCAATTCCAAATATATATCCCATAATGAAATATCAAGCTAATATATAATTAACATATTTGAAGCGCAAACAAGCGTTATAACATCTCGTTTGCCATTAACTGAGTTTTTACATCTCATAATTAACTACCAACAGCCACGTTCGCTATAAATACGAGAGAACCGGGCCCATCCCTCGTAAAAGGCTCCGATTATGTTAGGGGGTGGTATTAGCAAAGTTTGTCCGATCGGGGAGGTACCCTCCTATAATACATTTTTCGTTGATGTAACACGATTTCTCGACGGCGCTCGGTTACGTGATGGATTAAGAACGCTGGGCTACCACCGACGGATTATGCCGATATTCAGGGCTTTCTAATATAAGGTTGGCGATCGACTCAAGTATTCGGAAATAATGGCGAAATATGTATTCCGATGAAGGTACGGCCAAAGCTTTGTCTGAGGCTTAACTCGCCCGATCAATTCGAAAAATGCAATTTCGCTATTTATCATGGTATTTATATTTTTTTAAATATTGATAGCAGATTACATTATGCTCTTTACTAAGAAAAGTTAATAAAATGTAGGGAACATACTTTTGGGGCTGCACAATTGAGGTAATCTTAATTTTTAGAATGATCCCATATATTTTTATAAGGCTTCCTACGGATTAATAGTAAAGCTTTACTTGTACTACGATTCTTCAAATATTTTATCCTAAACGCAAAATGTTCAATAGTTATTTTCAAATCTTCTAAATTGAACGACTGAGTTCAATGAAGCAGAGTATGAAATAGAATAATATGTAACATAAGTTCAAACTTTCTCTACAGATATCCACGTAGCATAATGTGGCTGTTTTTCATCAGCTGTCATTAGCCGAAAATATTTGCTACGACGCTACGTCGTAGACTTTCGTAGCATCCGCTCCGTACGGGGTACGTACAGTATGTAGTTTGCGTAGTTTAGTTATGAACCTTAATAAGATAGACATAAGGAGCAATACAGGACGGTACTTTAGTAGCTTTTCTGTGACAATAATCATAAATACATTACGCACGATTGGATAAGTGAGCCGGGTAGTAAACAACGCACGGTACGCTCAACTCTTTATACCCTATCTAACTTTTGCTTGTAAATATAATTTCACCTTCATTGCGTCAGCTCTATTATAAAAATTTAATTCTTGAATCGCTGGCCCCGTTTACATTTTAATCGGTTCCTATTAATAGTGATAAAAAAGAAAAATAGAATATTCTTTCACTCAAACATCTTTTAGTATGTTATTATTGAGAAACTTTACAAATTAAGCCCATTAATTTTCTGTGTTGAAAAAAAAATGAATGAAAGATGATAAGGTCAAATGTTTTTTTTTTCAAGGGAAAAAAATTGGAATCAAACAGTATCTATAATTTTAGCTTTTATTGGAAACCTAACTCAAAAAGAAACTCATAACTCATGTTAAAAACATAAATAATAGTAAATCAACTCGTTCTCCTAAAAATACCTAATTGTTTTTCGCTTCCTCCATAAATGAGTGATATACGAGTTAATAGGGTTCGGTTCTAATTGAAGCAAATTTTACAAATTTTCCTTACACCGGCCGTCTGAGACGAGTGGCAGCCCCCCAAACGTATAAATACTGAATAAGCAGTAAACTGTATTGCTTGGAACCCTTTTCACTTGGCGAATTAGTAAAAAGCTACTGGGGAGTGAAAATTTTAACTTAAATGCTCCGACTGTACCTGCGAGTGTGTTTGACAGACCAAAGTGATTGCAACATAGCGCCGAGTTCCCTTCCTTTTGTTTTGATTCGGCGTAATTTGATTTGTGACGTTTTTCTTCACACATGCGATTAGGGCTGGTGCAGGAAGGGTTATTTTAATGTAGTGTTTAAAACAAATAGACGTAGTACGCTAGTATGTTTACATGATATGTATGTTGAAAGAAAATTGTACCTTACAGCTTTCAATTATGCGGAATATGCAATTTTGGGAATCGTGAGAGTATTTTTTGAAATTTATTTTAATATTACGGTCGTAAAAGCTTCTTTCCTTTTGTTTTTATTCATGTATAAACTGTACCCTGCAGATGCATATCTATTGTAAGTAAATAAATCTCTTTAAACGTATCAAATCAAAATTAAATGGGAAATGTCCAATCCTTTTAGTTTTTCTTGAGCTTAAACCGCTCAAAATGAGCGTTCGCGCATTCGCGCGGTTGATCATAACTGTCTTTCTTTCGTTCAATTAACTCCCATTCTTTTTATCTCTGACTACTCATTCTCAATAAAAACACTTAAGCAAACGAGAATTAGACAGCAATGGTGGTAACTGTGTGTTTTGTAACTCATAACCCGGCCCAGTGGCACAGCGCTTCGCCAGACAAAATTATCGCGCGTAATTAAAAATGCCAACACACGCGCAGACATGCCCCGGGCCTGTCTAATTAGCAAAAAGTTAATAAACAGACGTGCGGCTTGACAGTGACAAGCTCCCGTGAAAATGCCAAGATGAAACACGTTTAATTTGCGCGCTCGTAACGGTAAGTGGGGCAATGCAACTACTGATACTCGTACGCCTAACGGGAGAAGGTAACTTTCGCAATAAAATTACATTTTATACGCAATGAACTCCTTATATGGCACGTAAACTCGTCTCATTTAATTTTGAGACGTAATCACTGTGTTACTGTTTTAAGTATCTATTTATAACTAACCTTTGAAACTTTTTTTAAATTTTTGAATATCTGATAAATTCCATTTACATAATCCAATCCAATCCATTTACTAAATGGTTCGATTTTGTGCGAACACTTGAGGAGACTTATAAAACTAGCCGATCCGTTTATTTAAAAAATTATATTATCTTAGGTCAAGGTTTAAACTTGTAGTATTAACCGCCTTTATGAAACTAATAACTGTAAAAACGGTAAATTGCTAAATTACCAAGTAATTAGTATAATAAAATATTAGCTATCGATGTATTATGAAAGCTAGCAAGAAAGTCATATAATTTCTTTCCAAAGTTCATCACAGCTGTAACTAGATCATATTTTCAGCAGTATGATGAAATGCAAAATAAGTCTAATAAATTCCGCATCTTTATCACGTGTGTGTGCATATAGAGTATCCCCATGGTTATGTTTAGTTGTCTTTGTAACATACGTGCGAACTCAGTAAATATATTCACCACAGGCTCAGCGTTCATTAGGCAGCCAACCTTTTGTGAGCCCAATAAGGGCGAAGGAGGAGGGTGTGCTGAATTCGAAGTATCTTAGCCCGTGGAACAAATTTGACGTTTCCGTATGTCATAATTTGCATGCAATCAAGCGTTACCGCATATTCAAGTTTATGGCGCTATTTTACTTATTTACCGTAATTGCAAAGGGTTGAGAGAAAAGGTGGAGGAACAATGAACCTAACTTCTACTGTCAAACTATTGATGACGCATAAATTTAAACAGGTAAACGTTACCTTAAAATATATACCTACAACAGAGCAATCTTCCGAAAGCGTGTTCAGATTCCAAACTATAACTCCAAATCTCCTGCCTAATTACATAACTGTCGTCACCATTAAAGAGCGTCATGAGATCACAGACAGCCATAAGACGGGGCTCTTGACACGTCTGTCACGTAACCCCTGGTAGATGGGAAATCGATGTCATTATGATAGATTATCCGTTAGGGCAGACGTATGCCGCTGATTGGCTTTGTTAGCGATGCCGTCTTGCACCTGAGAGCTCTCGGTAGGTCGGACTAATATGACAGATCGGTGGTAGGATAGCGTGTTGTGTGAGATGACCTTAATGGCTCGATGTATCGCCTGTTTCGGATTGGGTTTGCAAGAAACTGGAATAGAGACGTTCTATTTAAAGTTTAGGATAACTATAGAACCACTCATTATTCTGGTAAAAAGCTTTACCCAGTTATACTAAATAATATAGGAACATTAGATACAGCCATTGACCTAGATTGACATACACTAGTAAAATAAATGTATATAAAATGCGCCACAACAACGCATTTTTGTAAAACTTATAATTTTAACTCTGACGAGTCTTCGAGTCGTCTTCGAGTTCAAGTCGAATAAAAATTTAATTTTAAAATGAGCCCTAAAAGCAAACGTTTTTTAGCAGTTCATTTAAATGCAGATCTTGTCTAAGATGTTCTACCGTAAGCTACAATCGCACATATTTCAAAATATTTACACTCATTTACATCACCAAACGTCCCAAGCCCATTAAGCCGACTCATCGGTTATTAAAAGCAAACATTTGCGTACAAATTAATAAGTGCCGAGTTTCTTTTGAGCCCGACGCATCTTAATTACTCAGTACGCAAACAGGGGTGTCTTAAATAAGGCCGTATCTTTGCATGGGGCTAGATGGAACAAGTCTCGAGAAACTATACGAATCCTTTCGTGTTTGTTTACGCGGGAAGTTGGTATAAAAGACGACTCCGAATACTGAGATAGGAATGGAACTGACGTTGTCGTTGAAGTATTGTTTATCACTTTAATTTTAAAGATCAAACATGAGGTAAATTGTAATGTGTGTTAACCACAGCGATAGATTGTATTGTTTGGTTAAATTTAATTGCGTTTAAGTGTGCTAGAAAAATACCCGAAATAATCGTTTCCTGTTTACACATTTTTTAAATTGAAATTTCAGGTGCATTATACAGGCTGTTTAGTAAAGTTATATCAAGCCAAAACTAGCCTATGTTAACATACCCATATAGGTGAAGTCAGAAATTTGATATATCATTTTAATTTTTAAAATTTTCATACAAAACATGATTTTTTGATGATTTGTATGTTTTTTTTTATGTTGATATCAAAATTCTGACGTCACCATAATATTATTACTACTGCACCATACTATTTATATGCATATGTTAATATGGGCTAGTTTCGGCTTAATATACCTTTTACCTAACACCATGTTTAAAAATAATATTAAAACCACTAAATCTTTTCTTAAATTTCAGTGGTTTTAAATTAATAGAAAAAAAAACAGGATGGCATTGTCCACAAAATTAATAGCAAAAAAATATGTCTATTGAGAACAAAGGTTAATGATAATTTTAATATTTATTGTTCTAGGTTAGGTTTCTAGGTGTGTGTCATCTTACGATTATAAATCATAAATAATGTCAACAAGCTTTTATATACGTAGTGAAATTAATTAACATACCCCAGTCTTATAGTTTCAGTTGTACAATTAAGCGGGAACATTCCCCAGTCCACGAGACATCCGAAGGCGCTTCCTTGACACTTCTGGGCGCATAAGAGTCGCGAAGTTGGCTCCACAAAGACTCGAGAGGAAACCATTAAGGCCCTAGACGTCGCCGCCGCGGCCGCTTCATTAAGAAAGAGGGACGTGTGACGAGAGCGGGTTGTATTTCGATTTCTTTGGTTGAATTTCTCAGGCGATTTTCCTATGTTTTTATTAAATGTCTTAAAATAATTTATTATTTTAATTGATTTTCTGGTACCGCATAACACGAGGATGCTTACTCTTTACTTCAAAATTATGCCAGTTGGTATATTTGTGGTTCTTGTATGAAAATTCCTGCGTTAAATGACAAATTCAGCCTGGACTGATGACGAGGTAACTATCTGATTCAATATTGGTTAGGGCACGGACACAAACTTATGAATACTTACTGACCTATACTTAGGTACTGGCTTTGCAAAAGTTGAGTAGATATACTAGAAATAATAGTTATATAATAGTCATTTATTCATTTATCCTTTTTCGGGCACTTAAAGATGACCCATAAATATAACTCTGCCCTACCACCGCTTACATCGACTAATATGCAACAAACTCAGTTACACTTTATTGACACTGGTATAAGTAGAGCCTACAGAGAATCTAGCCGCAGTTGAAATCTGTAAGTAAAAAGTGTCTGAGCAATGGAACCAAAAACGATCAAAAACAACAGACGGATTACGATTATACGCTTCGAGTTATAAAAGTCATTATGATTATAACAATGTATAAGAGCACCCTTCCTCGCAAATTTTGTAGCGGGCAGTCAACTCCAGCGAGCACCAAGCGGCCACAGAAGCGTCTTATTAGACACGTAGCGACGCGTGCTTCCGTCCCACGTCAAAATGTGATGTGATGAGCGCTGAGCAGGAGTGTGAGAGTAACGGCGAAATGAAACAAATGAACTTCAGGTTCTATAGAAGTTATAAATGCTGCAGTTATATTTAGCAGGTATAAAATCAGCTATCTGTTTTTAGGAAACCTGATATATGAAAAAAAAATTTGACCGATTCAGGTGGGACCCTAATACACGACCATTGCACCCAGCGTCGTTGGGGTTCCACCTGATGCGTTCGATTTTTTTCAAGTATTAATAATAATATATTTATTTGCAGAAAACATGGTACAATGGTTCTTAAAATAATTACGAATAGTATGAACAAGCATGTTTTACCGATCTATCGGTATGCAAACATTTAGTCGTCTTGCAATTATTTAATTACTTATTAAATATTACTTATTAAATATAATTATTATTATTATCATCTTGAATTAACCTAGCATGTAATTGCTAAAAAATATAAAATTTAGGAAACCTGGTATTGATGCCATACTTGGACGACTGAGAAAATCTGTTCGTTTGTCATAATCTCAGAGTTTCTAGCTTGTAAACCGAATAAGTAACCAATCTGAAATTCAGATATTGATCAGATTTGTTGAAAATTTTTAAAATATTTTTTTTCCATATAATATACAAAAATAAAAAATAGGGCCCGGCAAAGTTGTTAGTTTGAAACCATTGTGTTACTTGGTCCTAGACAAATCGGTAATACTGTCAAATTTCAATTTCATGTTATATATCACACTCTATTAAAGCGCATATCCTAAAGTTAAACAAACTATAGTAAAAACAAGTGAAGTTTGAGTAGGGCTCGCGCTAAAGATCTTTTACTAAGGGACAGAAAATACGGTGGTAGTGTTCCTCCGCGTCTTTTTTTTCTTGTTTATTATTAGTAGTGGAAACTACATTGGATTTGTTTGTCCATAAGCGCGATATTCTTTTAACAATATTAATTTAATAACACACGCCGTATTTATATCGTTATTGAATAAGTAGCCGCCTCACCGCGTACCGACAGCACAATCTCCATAAACTTGCCGAAACTTCTCGAATGTAATTAAGGGGCGTCACCTGTGAAAGAGGCTATGCAAATACAAGTTGGATCGGAAATTTTCTGCACCTCGTTATAAGAATGGTAAAGTGCGCGAGATACGGTCTCATCTGATAAGTAGGCCCATCCAATTTCCCTATAAGGGGTGCCTATATTTCCGATTATCAAGTCAAGGAAGAAGTATTTCATCGATTTCAAATCATATTTGCTGCAGCATCGAGCCTAACAAAAAAAGTTGAGTCGTAATGCACAATTCAAACAAACCTTTTAAAACTATTGACAGTGATAGAACATAACGGTTTTTTTTTTCAGAAAATTGAGTTTCGTTAGACCATAAAGAAACAATGCCGGTTACATGATTTTCTTGGTGACAAAATGTATTGGCTACCTACGTTCAAATATGTATCCCTTTGAGCCCAGAAAAAAGATACATATTTAATTACGCGGTCTCGTCTGTCCATTACACATTATAAAAATGTGCAAAAGTAACAAAAAATAAAATAAAAACCTTTTACATCAAACACGTTTTCAATCTACAACACATTTTTGGTAGCTAACATAATCAAACTTTCTTAAAGTTACTTATAAGTAATTCTAGCGGTCTCTCGATGGCAGTTGATCCAATGAGCCAACAGGATTCGTGTTGCCCGGACCAAGAAATCGGATCAACCAAATATTAGGTACATCCCTGCCGCACCTCAACTCGACTTCGAATAACATTTAGGGAGAAAATATTGGTCATTACTAATTTATTTCCCGTTAGTCGGGACTCGGGAAGGTGTGTGCACAATATATTTTAATAACGCACTCTCGAGAGACTCCAATGATACGGATAACGAAGTTGGAATGCGAATTTTTACTTCGCTCCTGTAATTTAAAGTAAAATTCAGCGATAAATTTGCGTTAGCGTACCTCCTTGATTATGAGAGGGTACGTTTTTGGGTCATTATTTTAACTGACCATTTTGTTGAGATGCTGTTGATTTCGGGACGAGTTGCGCACTCATTCATTTAAACTTTTAAATTAAGTGCGCTATTACAACACAGACTGTCGTAGGGATTCTTTTGTCTTATTTTTTACGTTTTATTGTTGTTTTCTTTAGAATTGAACCGTTCAATTTTACCCTTCAACTCTTGTAAGGGTATAAATAAGAGTTGTGTTCGTATATTTAAAAAAAAAGTTATTTCTCTTCTCTCGAGAAATATACAAAATGACGAATTACAAATTTCACACTTTGCCGTACCTACTTTTAAACATGAAACGGTATTGATTGAAACACAAGAAAACTTAAATAAATGGCTCCACTTTAATTGGTGCCATCAAGTCCGTCTTATCTAACTTGTAAACATCAAAACGAGTGCCCACCTCCGCGACTCAGCGGAAATATGACGCTGCGACATCGCACGCAGGTCGCAGATTGGATCGAGTTAATTTCACTCCACAAACAAATTGACAAAGTTTAGAGCGGGGCATATTTCTTCTGCCCCCGTGCCCCGCGCCCTGACAGATTCCCGTAACGGAAATTAAATTTCACATCCGAACAAGAACGTTGCGACACGCGTAGTGTGCGACAAGCAGCGGTGTGTTGCGACAAGTCGCGGGATAAAGATTGATTGCGAATTACGGTAATACCACATCGTCTACGTTGTCTGCTGCGGTTTCCGAACGTAAGGCTTCTAAGTTTACGAACTTATCAACAGAGAATATAAGAGTGCACTGGTGTGTAACATTTAGTACAGTCAAGAAATGACACCTATCATTTCTTGACTGACATTTTTGCGATTATATTATGATATGAAAGTTTGTTATTTTATCAACCGACGAATAAAAACGGAGGAGGTTCTCAAGTCGACGCATATATTTTTTTCCCCATTATGTATTTCTGAATCATTTATTTATTCTATTGCGATGAATTTTAGTGTATTTGCGCACACGCTGGGAAAGGGTTTCTGAATTGAATTAAAAAGCAAACCAAGTCACTGCCCAACTACCTATTACCCAAAAGGTAGTTTTAAAAAAACAACTTATTTTTTATTTAAATAATAAAATACCAGCTAACACTTTAATCATAATTTAAACCAAATAGCATTAACTAATTACGGGAGTAAAAATACCGATAGAATACTTAACCAATTTCTAGCTAAGCCATAGATGACTAAAACAGACAGAGCCCTCAAATGCTGAGTATTCTAAATACACGCTTCACTGAACATATTTTAAACCCTTTCACAAATCAAAATTACTCGCCCGTAATAATATAGCCTCTATAACAAACTGCACACTTACGCTCACAAACGCGAACATAGCAAAACTAATCCGGCGTGTTCTATCAAAATTGCAATTAAAAGCCCATTTACGGAGCCGAGACAGACCTGGGGTCACCTCTAGAAGGCCGATTGGCCATTAGCGGGCGCTTCGGACCTTGTTTACACCACGCTTGGCCTAATGACGACCTTTGCACTGCTTCCCTTTCGTTAAGGCGAGCGAAAACCTCACACTAAAAGGCACGATCCCCAAACTGGACCCGTGGAGACCGGCGAGATAAAACATAAGCTAGTTAGTAAGTGTGAGCGGGACAGGAGTCGATAGCTTTCGGATTAATGGGCATGTACAAGCCCGTTAAAAGGCTAGCCAACTCGCTCGGTGCGCCAGGGTTAACAAGGTTATTACGGGATGATCCCGAGTAACCGCCGCCGTAAAAGTGTTAATTATGTTACAGAAAGTGGACTAACGCCTGACATACGAGCGCGCAAAAATTTGATTTGTCAACGAATTATGGTTAACTCGCGGTGAAACGTGTCATAATTATAGCACTGGTTCAAATTTGTCGGGTATATGAAAACATTTTTCAGGTTTTTAAAATACGATCCTGAATAGCATGACCAAAAGTAACAAAACTGATCATAGGACCAGAATTGGACACAGTCATAGCAACAAACAGCAATAATAAAGTAACAACAGTCATATACCATACAAACAAGCAAAAGAATGAAGAAACAATTTTGTTTTTGTTTTGGTCTAGGTACTTAGCATCGAGATAATTAGCGTTCTTCGTTTACCACCGGACAAAGCCAGCCAATACACATAGAAAAACTTCAACTCCGTCGAATTCTAATGGGGCCCATTGACATAAATGTTTTATTCAATCGCCGCTCGCGCCAAAACAAAAGAAAGTGTGTCCTCGTCATTATGAGTTGGAGAAGTTTTTGCATTCCACTCGTTACGCTCGGCAAAGTGACTTAAAATAAATAAGTATGAAGGAAGTTGACCTTCTATCAATTGTGCAAAAACAAAAGGTATACTAAGGTTCTCTGATCTTTTTCGTTGATACTTAGATGGGTCTTACAATAAGGAAATTTTATTCTTCTTTTTTAATGAATATGCCTGACACATAAATCCGATTCGATAAATCATAAATTTAGGTTGCGACAATTTAAATATAAAATGAATCAGTAGGTATCAAAGCCATATCAGAAGAACACCAGATTAATTTAACAACTTAACGTTAAAACGGATTTTAAATAAAGCGTTATCAGAACTAACCTACTACTTTTCAGGTTCAAGCATTTTCAATGATTTCTCATGCAATAGCTTAGAACTAACATAACATTTTCATTTCAGTCCAGGTTATACCTAACCGTAAACGAAGTTCGTTTACGGCAGCCCGAAACTAAGTTGATTACTCAGTGCACCACGTGTGCAAACTCACTATAAATCCCGGCATTAGGTAAAAGCCTTCATTACTTAAGTCCGTAAAACCCTTATCCCATAACGTTAATAACACAATTACTATAAATCTATCATCGCTGAGCAAACACGGTCCGAATCTCAGCCTAAGCTAATACATTTTGTCCACACCCGTATTCGTATTCATACTTAACGACTAGGGAGTAGTATTTGCCGAGTACACACGCGGCGCCCGCACGAGTAATATAACCTGAAGACGGCTGGGTCGAGCCCCCGGGTCTTTCCCCAACCCGAGAGGACAGTAATTACGGTAGGCAAATTAAGCAGTAAGGGGTCGCAGAGGCCCCACCCGTGTCCATCTTTGTACTGCCTACACGCGGTTTATTTTAGGTTATTTCTCGTCTTATTACAATGTAGTCGGCTCCCCTGCGGCGCGCTCACCTCCGAAACTGATTTCGGCCCGGCACCAGAGTTTCATTACGCTCTGTCGAAAACAATCCACTCTAAATATCTATTCTTGGGCGCACTCCGGAATTACATTAGTCTGAGGTGGCGAAGGCTCGACTCAATTTGTTTGGCCGTAATAACGCTACGCTATCAGGTTATAACAAATGAGCTATTGTGAGAGCAAATCGGAGGAAAACGGTTTTGCAGTGTCTGCTTGGTTTTATAGTTGCGGCGTGGAAAGGTCGGAATGTGATTTTATGTTTGCGCCGGGATTTCACCGAGATAGAATTATTAGTTTGCAAAATGGTTACGCTAGTTATTTGTGATACCCCGGGGATTACTATATTACAGAATTTTAGGAAGGAGCATAGCTTGTGATTAAAATGGTTGTCACAACTTCTTGTTACGAATGTTTTGCATAATTTTCTTTGAAAAACAACACAACCGACTTTCAATTGTTTTTCTTTTCACTGCTGTTGATTACCCACGCCAACTTTAGCCAACAGCCGAAGAGGCACGTGAGCAAACCACGTGGAGTTTGGTTTGGAAACATTGTTTTTCAGTATAAAAAGTATTCTTGAGTCTAAATTCAGTCGCAGTCCTTCTACGTACAAAGCGTAATAAATGTAAATTTTTCATACAACATTTCATCGAGTATTTTTAAAGTAACGTTTTTCGAATGCTTATCGCTTGACTGTAACATTTCTATGACTTGTGTTTGTGTAACTTTTGTTGAAATGTTAGATGTACAAATTACGTTTATATTTCAAGATATGGCAGGTAGTGCCTATAAAATTGAACAAGTCTGCAAATAAAACAGGGAAAGGACTTTGAAAAGCTACATATACAAAACGCAATAATAAAACACATTGTATAAATCCGTCATTTAAAAAATATATTTCTTAAACCTTAAAATAAACAGGTTCATTTTTAAAAATATCCGAAAGTAAGTCCACCTAGAAAAGTAGGGACACCATAGATTCCCGATCCATACTAGTTCCAAACACGTAACGACTCAAATAAAAAGCTCTTTCAGCGATTCGTACCATTTCAACAGTTCGGCATGCAACACTCGCGTGTCCCCTGCGACTTTAAAAGGCCAGCACTCACAATGCTCACTCCAGGGGATAGCGGGCAAATATAATTTGTCCATTAAAAAAATCAACAACCGTTGACCACAGTGGAGATGGTCACAAAGCGTCTCGTTAGCGGCCGAACGTGCCCTGTCCCACACTTCAGCCCATCGGCCCTTCGTAAATAATGAGAGGACGGCCCTTAGTCGCGCCGATGTGCGAAACATGGAGCTGTAATACGATATAAATACGACCGTTTCAAATATGGCATTGTGTGGTGAGTGAACTGCATCAGCTATTTGGCTAGAAATGGGCTTTTTGGTATATTTTTAATTGGTTTTAAAGCACAGAAAAGAGGCAGATGTGCTAGAAGAGAAGAGAAGAGCTAGTTGGAGAGAGGTGTTGATGAAATAACACAAAACCTTTTATATTGTTTTAAACTTTCATGGTCACTAACATTAGAATAGTTTGTTACGGGATTGCTACCATGTACCTTATTTTTGAGTTCCCGATATTTCGGCACTGTTGCAAGCGCCATGATCACGGAGTAACTGAAGATTTTGCGGGTAAGTTGTTAAGGGCAAACATATCGGTCTACCCTCTTTCGCTGTCTTTTATTGCACGCGTCGGTACCATTGTCTACAAACTCACTATTTTCTCGCACCTGTTCTCGACACACAACACTAACAGTATCTAACCGCGAAAAAGCAGTTTGTTGTTTTTTCCGGTTTTTGCACATACGAATCACTGGATTCCAGACACTTGACAATTTATACCCATCCTCGCGATTGAAATTTTTGTGCCAAAAAACAGGTGCGAGAAAATAGTGAGTTTGTAGACAATGGTACCGACGCGTGCAATAAAAGACAGCGAAAGAGGGTAGACCGATATGTTTGCCCTTAACAACTTACCCGCAAAATCTTCAGTTACTCCGTGATCATGGCGCTTGCAACAGTGCCGAAATATCGGGAACTCAAAAATAAGGTACATGGTAGCAATCCCGTAACAAACTATTCTAACAAAACCTTTTATAGTACAAACATCAAATTTGCAAAAAAAAAACTTTCCCATACTAAACAGCGACTAGGACTTCAGTTTGTATGGAACGTCAATTTTCTTTGAGAATCCGATGTTGGTACCATGAAAAAGTGTATTTGAGTGGTGTATTTGAGCACCAGAATCAGCCCCTATGGGGTTTTGCGTTATTTTATTAACACCTTGTACGTCCAAATGAGAGGGCCCATGGCAATACTTGGTTCATCTTCGCCTCACGGTGATTTAGATTTAGATTTTAGATTTAGATTTATTTATTTGCATCCAACATGGTATATACATACAGTTCTTAAATACATTTTCAGAGTCACATGTTAGGCTACATAAATGAGCATGCAAATGTCATTGAATGGACATAATTATCTTGTTTAAAAATACAAAATTAAATTAAATTAAATGTCACTGCATAAGTAAAAAAAAAAAAAAGTCAAAATAATTACAATGATGTCCAATTCAATATATAGCACAAGATATAATTGAAACAAAAGTCCTCATGTTTGGTGTTTGGTGACGCGATGAATTTTATCTATACTACTTAACATCGTAAGTAATTTTAAGAGTCAGCCCATAACTAAAAATGTATGCTTTAACAATGTTTTTTTATAGTACAATCATTTTTGCGACCAAATATAATCCTATGATAACTGAAATAGTAAGCTTGTGTTTACAATGCCCTTTTAATTCAACGAAAAATTACTTTTATCAAAATACCTCATCCACTCGTACATCGTTCTTCGCACCTCCATAACCCCTTGGGAAACCAAAATCGTGGGGCTCCGGCGACTTGTCTCAGCCTCTAGGTTGAATGCCTCTTAGATTGCCTCCGACCTCCAAATATAGCCAAACAAGGACTTGCATTAGACGGCAAATAGGATTTCCTAGGGCTGCGGTCTGCGCACATAGGCATGAATGTGTGCTGACTCGGGGTATTAATAGAATTCGGGAGCTCAGCTATGCTAGAAGGGCGAACGTTTTGATAATTAAGATGTTTGTCTAGCCGCCTTTTGATATGGATGAAGGAAAATATTTATCGATATCTTGCCTCAATAGAATACAGGTGAATAATATGACAACATCTACCTACTTGTAAAATGACAGCATCATTTATTTGTTTACAATAGTGTGAACAATAGTGTTTATGCTTGCACAATTAATCACAATAGTACTATAGATGTCAAGGGACAAATATCCCTAGGGATTTTGTTTCTTTCACACAGATATTTCTGTGGTAAGGAACCGCTGCCTCTAAGATTGCCAAAATACGAAGATATAAAAACAACAAATCAGGCTTTATGCAGGGAAGTAAGAATAAATCCTTAAACTCAGAAAAAACAAACATTAATTGGGTCCCAAAAATCTATGAAAAAAAGAAACAGCTAAAAGGCTTTCAGCCTCCAGCATCTCAACTTCGAGTAATTCGCTAATAAAACATGCGGCTACGCTATCATAACTTCGACTCGAAAAATCGAAGGTTACACCAAAAGAGCTATTTACATGAATTAGCCGACATTTATGCCCCCGCCGAGACAAACCACAGCGTCGCAGAGCCACCTGGCGGAGAATTATACGCTCGTTTCTCGCTCCACCGCCTTCGCGGCCTTTGTAACTTGTACCTATTTATTGGTAGCTGGTGTACTGAAACTTGAAAGTCGTTTTTAAACGTCGCAAGGCTGCCCTGTGGGGAAATGACATATTAAAGCGCCACATCTTAAGCAAGGTTTTGAATGGGAGACAAAATGTTTGTTGTTCTTGGATAAAATATTGTAGTTTCTTATTGCTCATAGCTCGAATACTTCAACAGAAATGGTCATAACAATAGCGAGTACAAAATTACCGTACCATATTTTGCATTTGTTTGGTCTCTCTACCTACACTGTATGTCATCCCTTATTTTTAACTCTCGCGCAATCATTTGCTAGACCATGGACCCGGACATGTCAAAATGCCTGTTAAATAAACAATAAAAATCATTCTGAAATGTGTGCCTCTGTAAAATAAATCCATCCATCCCATTACCATCTCTATGAGTACTTGCATCCTATATTAGATGTAGCCAATGCATTTATAGCATCGACAGAGCGCAGGTTGTATAAAACAATCGGATTCGTTCGACGCGCGAGACATGCCGATGAGTCGTAAAGAATAGGCGGCGCGGGCCAACTTTTCCCATGGAGGGCATAAATTGGATTCGGAAGCAGATCACGTAACGGTTAAGAGTTCACAAAACTGTGCCATAAATCGGACGCGCGGAGGTGCGCCGGAGACAAACGGCGCCGGACAAGGACAAGAGATGAGTGGAGAGGGCACTTGTTTTTTTATTAATTAATCACAGTTACTGATTAAAGGATTTTTTCTAGAATTGTCTGGTATGGTTACAGAAGTCTAATGGCAATCATTCCAATAAACATACTTACCGTATCTAGAATCATGTTCAAAGGTATGCCCCGAGTCCACGACTAAGAATAGGATAAACTTGGAGGAAAAGATAAGAAGGTATAATGTAAAAGAAGAGCAGAAAATCGCGCTCAATGGTTTGCTCTGGGAGTCACCTATGTCTGGCTGTGAACTAATATGGACTGGTAATATTCATCCAAATCTATTGCTATTCAAAATCCTAGCAAGAATTTTAACACTGATCCGACCACTGCGTGAGACCAAGCACATACCTCTGGGCTTTTTGTACGGTGAAATAAATCGTATAAATATAATCAAATCTTGATTTGATAACATAATGCAATTAACAATGCAGCGGTGCTTTTCTCGCAGTCAGACGCATTAAATCCACTTAAAACGACACCTACACACATCCTGCGCAATCTCCCTACCTGCGATTTGCATACGCTCCATGGCTCCCGAAGGCTGCACCGATAGATTCCACAAGGAGCCATTTAAAGCCAGCGCCGGATAAGGCGTAACGATCAAGTAATTCGCGGGCAAAAGATATACATGCCGTATTTTACGGGCCAATGTTGAATTGAAACAAGAGGCCTTTTAATGTACGTTTATTCAACATTTGTCTTCCAAGTTACAACGTTTTAATATAGAATAAGATGTAATATGACTTTTCAAAAAGTATTCTGAATTTGATGGGTTTTTGTAGAATAGGCTATTGCCTACTTGCAGCATAATTTTAAAAGAAAACCACAGGAAAATACTGCATGCGTTTTATCATAAATATTTACCTTAACGTTTAATTTAGCGTTCACTCGTATATTGCTAGTCATGTCAATCAAGTATGCAAATTCGACAATGCTTTTAATCCTGACAAAATCAAATCGCCCTTCGAACATACTATACGTTGGTTAATAAAGCGAGAACGGCAGAGCGAATGGAGCGGAATCCAGTTGGTGCTGCGAAGGGTCCGGTGTCCTAACAAAATATATCCTAAATAATTAGCCTGCCCGGGCTGATCTCGCTTCGGATAACCCTTGTTAGGAAAATATCGTAATGGCAAAGATTGAGCAGCGGTGGTGGTTCTATAGTTGATGATTCGCTTGACATTGTTAGATCATGAATTTGAATATCATCTGGTAACTCTGGATTTTATGTAGAAATGGATGGAGACAATATTAAAAAGACACTACACACAAGTAAAAGTTCATGCTTAAACAGATAATTTAAAAGCTCAGGCGGCAACCACATTGTAATAACCAAATGTCGGATCCTACATCATAGTCAAGCACGCTCTGAATTAGCAAATGAATTTAAAAGAATGAGAGTTGAAGACTTAACAGAATAAAATTAGTCAAATAATAAATTGTTTTATTACTTTTTGACTCTAATCAAAACACAATTAATAGATTGATTTATACATTTAAGCTTTCTTAAATTTTATACAAACAAAAAGTTACATTTATGCTAGATGGGTATTATTTTCTTGCACTTAACATCGTTCCAGCATACTTGATGTATTGTTACCGATCGGAATGTGGCAAGCGGAAACGCACCGAGCATCTCCCGGTCAGCAGCGCCGTTTAGTATTATTATTTATTGACTCTGTCGACCCCGGATTCACTTTTCACTTCGCCCCTCGGCCGGCGCAAATAAATCGGAAGAAGTAATTATTAAGAATACAGCAAATAGAGGGCCTTGGGCAATTTTATTAGACATTTCGAGAGTTACTTAATAAATATTCTGATATACTGTGGAGTCTGAAAGTTCGATACTTGTTTGGTGGACAATATGACTTGGAATGAATACCTATTCAATTTGCTACTTAATTTGACAGAATCCACTCGTACGCTTGGGTGGAATCATATTTTGCAGCGAGCTGTTTATTTGTTAATTTAATTATGTATGAGTTTTTGTAATCTGTACTCATTTTTTTTTATAATAATCTAAAATAATGTTGTTGTAGACATTTTGTTGATTTTCTTTAGAACTTAACAAAATGGTAGATATGTATTGTCCTTTATTCTGAGTAGGTATCACTTAATAATTAATTGCCTTAATTAATATTTCAAATTTGATCTGGTTCACAACAATTTATCACCAAGCTGATTTTCCTTAGAAAATTGAGATAAATCGTTATCCACTCATACGGCGTAGCTAGTTTTGTTATTTCGCGCGGGATATCCTTTGTTGCATGGATTCACGTTAAATGGGAGGGAAGTTAGTATAGGAGGTGCGCCCAATCGGCCGAATCGAGCAATCTTTGTTTCCTTAGGCCATGAGACGACCACCCATATCTGACCCCTGAAAAACTACGACACAACCCCTGCCTCGTCCTATTTTTCGCAAGATGAGAAAAGTGAAGGAGGTCAGAAGAAGTTGGTGGTTCACTTCCAAATCGGAAAGGCCTCGTCCACCCTAGGAGTCACCGGGAATAAATCAGAATCTAAAACGGTGAGACGATTGCTGGAATTTTCCGACTTATTTAACCTGCTTGCTATTGGCAGAGATAGACGTAGAAATTATGGATTGAAATGGATTTTCTTTTAAATTAGTTTTAAGTTACAAATCGAAATAAATGTAAAATGCAAATCTCAAGAATGACTGCACTAATAGACTATTTTTTTAATAAACATAGCATTTCGTAAAGATGAAAGCATTATTTGCTTTACTATATAATATCTTAATCTTCATATTTACTGTGTATCCACTAAATGATTTTGCAGAAACTTTGAACTAATAAAATATCAATTTTCCGTTCGTATTTAGAATCAAGACATCTAGAATCGAATAGTACACAATCGATTAACAATTGTCTGAGTATCAAACGAAGCGGGGTCTGCAACATGAAAATCTAGACTTGCTCGGAAATTAATTCCATTCTAAGCGATCGTGTGGTAATGAGACGACGCTACCTCGTTTAAAGATGTCTACAATTTGGTATTTTCGTGATAGAGCATTTGATGTTCTGTGATTTGATGTTCACTACATAAATAAGTAAAACTGTGTATGAGATTAATTACTCTTTTTTAATTGTTGAACTTTATCGTTTATAATTTTTACCCTTGATAAGTGGAAAACGATACCAATGTACTTTCATTTAGTTTGTGTTTTATTTAATTTATCAGAAAACACGTGTTATTTATTTCAAAAATAGTTATAACTACTAAACTATAGTTTTTAACAAAAAATATTTTAACAAGTTTAGTTGATAAAAATACTGCGTTGTGTTATGATGTTTTCTCCTCGCAATCAGATGCAGAAAAGCAACCCTTTCTAATTCTAACTAAAAATAACATTGCTAACGATGTTTCGTTTAAACTCAAAACCGCAAAAACAGCTTTGAGCAGGAGCATTAGTAATTATAATTCTCGCGACCTGAGGCCATAAGATGTGCTGCGGAGCATGAAATAAGGCTCCCACACATGGCGCGTGCGGCCGCGAGTCGCTCATGCGGACGTGCTTTACGTCTAGTCCTTGAGTGGCTACTGAGATTCACCGGAGTATGATATTTGAGATGATTAAGTGGCCTTACTGTATTTGTTTAACGTTCCATTTTACGGATTAGAGACAACTTCTTGACTTTGTGAGATCTGGAAACTTGAACGGACGGTGCTTCTTTCATTTTATCGTTTCTGTAAGGGCAATTTTAATTAACAGAAGCGACTTGTTATTAAAAATATTTTATAAAGAAGATTTAAAATTGACGAGATGATTCTTTGTATTCATACAACCGTTTTCTTCAATAAAGCATATCGCAACGTTTCCAGTAACTAAAAATAGAATTGCTACGGCTCAGAAAATGTAATTTAAAAATAATAACATTGAAGAGAACATCGTTTTATAAGGCCTTTGTGCGTTCAGGCTTGACGCGCGGACTGATAAACTATCTCATATCCGCAGATGCATTAGTGCCGCGCTCCTGAATTTTGTTACCAAAATTACTCTACAATCTACATCAACGCTTTGAGCTTCTACATTATGTACCAGCGTGTATCATATACGGTCAGGGTCCTAAACAGTATTATTTTAAGCTTGTTAGTTTTCTGTATAGAGACTGACATAAAAACCAACACTGCTTAGGTACTGATCGTAGAGATGGGTAATTGTGTCATCTTTTTTTACTTCCATAATATCAAATCTGTCTAATCTGTAAAATTTTGTACGTAATGATAATGACGTACAAAATTGACAAATTTGACAGAATTGAGATTGTTTTAACAGTTCATAGTGGTTACTCCGCAGTAATGTACGAGAATGTTTAAAAACTTCTTAGGCACAGGGTACCCATGAACTCTCAAATCTGTCAAATTTCGTACGTAATGACGTACGAAATTGACAAATTTGAGATTGTCTTAAGATTTCATGGTTACCCCGCTGTCTTAGGATGATTACCTACTAATTTTAAAGTTATGGTCTGTTGCCAAGTTTTTCTATTCTACTCAATGCTATAACACCTTCGTAAAGTCTTAAAAATAACACTCCCAGCAATTAATAAAGCTAATTACTATTTGCAATTTAAAATCTTCTTCTTCTACAACCTAATTTATAAATTGAGCCTTTCGCATCTATCACCGCTACTTTGCCTAGGACATCAGTCCAACTAGCAGATAGCCTGCCCATGCTCCTACGCCCACTTCAAGGACTGCACTTCTACACATTGCTGTCATAAACACGGTTCTTAGGCAAATATGGTCCACCCACTTCCAACACTTTCTCGGTATTTTAGACCTATGTTAGTAAGCCTTGTTTTTGAGGGTTCCGTACCCAAAGGGTTTTACCCTTTACTAAGCCCTATTACTAAGGCTCCGCTGTCCGTCTGTCTGTTTGTCTGTCTGTCTGTCACCAGGCTGTATCTCATGAACCTGATAGTTAGAGAGTTTAAATTTTCACAGATGATGTATTTCTGTTGCCGCCCTAACAACAAATACTAAAAAACAGAATACAATAAATATTTAACCCCATACAAAAAACGTGATTTTTTTGCCGTTTTTATAGATAATGGTACGAAACCCTTCGTACGCGAGTCTGACTCGCACTTGGCCGGTTTTTCTATGATGTGTTCTTTACACGATCGAAGAATTCAAAGAAAAATCTTTAAAAAAACACTTTATTGTCACTTAATTATCTGTTAATTTATCTTGTTCGTTCGCAAAACCATCCAAAAGCAGATAAATCAGGTCTAAACGTAAACATAAACACGTACTTTACCTACAATTTTCCGGACGCTTTTAAATTAATTGCCAGCTCAGCGAAATAATGGAATTAACTTAATCGAATAGTTGTTTACATTGTGTCACTGAGAGCAATTAAAATTGTTTCGGAAGACAATAAATCATTGGTGGGAAAGTGAAACATCACGCCTTAGTGTGCACCTCGCCATAAATTTCCCAATTACTGGGAAAATTCCACGCTGGCAACACCGGGGGCGGTGGGAAATAAAATTAATCACTAGCAACATCGCGAATTAGACAAGAACGCCTAATTACTTAGTGTTACAACATGGCGGGTTCATGTTTTTAAAACATTTTCAGCTATAGTTGTTCGGTTAAATGTTTTTCAACACAGTTGCTCGTAAATTGACTCTTATAAACACCGTTTTTAGTTTCATAATTCATCATATTACGCACTTATGCTGTAATAACATTATCACACTAGTGCGGTAATAAAAACCTTTTTTTTTTAAATTTCAGCAAAAGTTTATGTCTAAAACATTGAATATTTTACGAATATTAAATTATTTTAGGGTTAAGATGACAAATAAATATTTCATTTTATCAAATTGTATATTAATAAACACAAATTAACTTAACTATCATTTTCAGAAACAATAATTTATAGTTTATTTTATTTTTTATATTGCTGCTGCTTTGGCTGAACAGCCGGTTCTTCCTGTGCCTTTATTGAACCTGCGCGCGCATTGAAAGTGCGGCACGCGAAAAAAACAAAACTTACGGGTCATTTTCCTTAAATATTTAAATTGGTAAAGTTGTTCCTGTGTGGTTAATTACTATCAAAAAAGTCTACCGCAAATAGTGAAGACGAGTAAAATATTAATTTAACGCGCCGGAAATACTTATCGAGGCACGAAACGCGAGTGATAGCCTCTGCTGTTGCCGCCAAAATCCAGAGAAAAATACCTTGCTGCTTACGAAACATTCAATCAGTGGAAAAACAGCAATAAAGCCGTCATATTCGGAGAAGGTATTTTTAGTTTTTGATTTGTTTTTTTTCCTGGCAATTGTGTTGAAAAACGTCGTATGCAACTCGTGTGCATTGATAATTACATACGAGGCATTTAGCACACTCGTATCATAATGTACTATTAACGTTTTTAAGAATCCATGTTTTAACCGTTACAGTTAAAACCGGTTTCCTATTTAGAATAAATATTTTTTGATTTAGTACTTTTTTAAATAATAAGTGCCAAATAAGGTATAATGACGTTAAAACTTCGTCGTAAAAAAAAAAGAAAATGCGTTATAGATATGTATGAGTCTTTAAAAAAGTAGGCAAATACCTAACTACTCAGTTTATTAACTGATCCTAAAAATTGTTAAATTTAATAATTATCCCTCATTTATCAAATAACGATTGCCTACTACGAGTATACGAATGAACGTTAAAACAGTAATACAACTACAGTCTAGGTGTAAGGTCTAGCCACTATTATTATTTATATTCTATTCCAGCATTTATATTAATAATTTTAAGTCCTCAAACAATACCGTTCATCATTAACTCCCACAAAATGCAATGCGGCAACCGCCAAATTTGATTAACGTCTATGCCTCAGCTTGATTTATTCTTCGCGCAGTCAATTTAGATAAATAGCGATATTATGGCGAAGATAATTTGCTCTCTAGACAGCGCGGCTTGAAAGGAGCCACATTAAGGCACAATTACCTACGTTCTGGGTCGGTAGCAAATAGGTATTTTAGAATAGAGCTGAATACTTAAGGTACTATTTGAAATGTAAAGGTGTGTCACGCAGGAGAAATAAAATGATAAATCATGTAAACAGTCTAAATAAACTAACAAATACATGGCTGTAGAAATTATTAAATTACATTATCCAAAAAGTGAGCTAGATGTATTAGGTCCTGAAACACAATATTTGAAATCAAAACACACTTTTTATTTGAGACTTATAGTCTACACTTTACCTTCCTTTCTTTTCCACGATGAGGATATCGCTGAATAGGTCCAACCGGTTACATTCAACTGTGTACATTGATGACACTATTCCCCAACTAGGGCAGATCAAAGGTAGGTGGATTAGCACCAGCACAAAGATTGAGTTTATCATCATCAAGGCTGCCTTTGAAGGTCTACTGCTGGACATAAGCCTAGAGCTGCTTGCTGTTATGTTTTATAGGGGTTTTCAATTTGCATCCAAGGGTTTCCCGCAACCTTGATTAGGTCGTTAGTCTACCAGGAAGAAGACCTGTCCACACTGCGTCTTCCAGTTCAAGAACGCCACTTGAGGATTTTTCTTCCGAAATCAGATAAGATCCAAAACGAGTAGATCTGTACAAGAACCAAAGTCAACCAAATAGCGTTTCAAATAACAAAGTGGCATAAGCAGGCCACATTGCTCGTAGAACTAAAAAGTGGTGGAAAAAACCTGAATTAAGTGTCATCCAAAAATACTCCAGAGACACCTCAAACCTTTGCATAATAAGGAAAGTCCAAAATAAATTATAACTGATAGGACGCAAACGGGTCGCGGTAGACCTCAGTTAACCTCCGTATATTGTCGGAGACGAAGCCCCACGAGGGGCAGATCGAAGGTGGGCGAATTAGCCCCAACTCGAAAACCTCAATTAAGTCTCGTCTAGCGCGCATTCACGGCGGCCACATCCAATTATCGCAGGTACCTTTGTTTCTGCGCCCACCGACCGATATACTCCATTGTATCGGCTTCGAAATACTATTGGAAGGTTTCGTTCCTGAGGTTTCTGGATTTGGGTAATTGAATCTTACATTTGCTTATTTCGGTACCGCTACTATAGTTGAACGCTTGATATTATTAAGTTGAAACCTATTCCAAGTGGTTTGATGTAAGCCCTATTAGTTTGAATCTCATTCCTTTGAAACAGAAAAGGCGAATCTGTATTAGTTGAAAATGCTTTGTTACGATACGAAATTTTCAAGTGAAGCTGTAAATTCTGGATTGCAATGTTTCATTTTTAAGAAATAAACTAGTATAGTTTATTCCAGTTCTTACAACCGGTTAAAGCTTGAGAATTACTGCTTGTATATTATTGTAAAAGAGGAGTTTGTGCCAATTCATTAACTCCCGCTACCATTAGTGTTGTCGAAACAATAAAAGTGGCACCTCTGACAAGTCACAACTTTTCGACTCCAAAAACGCGTGTCATCTTTGCATAATCAGTCACCCCTTTAGGATGATCTTACAATTAGACGTCATAAAGAGCCCCGAGCATGACGGATGGCGTTACAGTCATTGCCAAATTAACACGAGCTAAGTGCGGAAATGTGTACACAATGTCCCGATTTTATGTGGATATTAATGTAAATACAGCACCCTCTGTGTTTTTGTTTAACGTCAACGTGATTTCAAGTTGAATGTACAATTTTTTTAAATAAATATATTGTCTAGGCTAAATGTCTCACAAAGGCTAGTTTATTTTATTAAATTATGTTATTTTACTAATTAAAATTCTACTGTGCCTCATTTTTGTGACCTGGCGGGAACGCTTTCAATGCAAAAAACTTACACATGCAACATAAGTGCATATAATCTTGTCTTCTTAAAAGAATAGACGCACCACACATGAGCGCATTTCGGAATCACCACTGAGCTCATTGTCGCGACTTATCAACGCATTCAGTCCGCCTCGCATGCGGCGAAACTTATCCGTCGTGAATGCGCACGTCACCGGTGAATTTGTAAAGAGCAGTGTGTCGTACGTGCGCGGCCGGCTTTATCTGTCGACAAGTTTGCGCTGTGGACCGCTGAATGTAGACTCTGATGTGGGGATATTAGGATGCGTTCTGGGTTTTAGTAAATCTAACGTAACTATGCGACTAGCACTGGTACATTATTCATTTTTAAAACATGGGTATTTAAAATGAGACTAACATAGTGACAGAGTTTCTAGCGCAGCTTCTAATTCGCACTATCCTAGAATAAGCCCGAAGCAGTGATAGTTTAGTTTAGGCTGGGCTGTTTCCGCACTTAGCCTCTTAATTGGGCTATTGTGCGTGCTACATATTTTTTCTGTAGTGAAGCAGTGATAGGGTAAAAATAGTTCGTGTAAAAATGTCCTATTTGACTCTGTTTGTTGCATTAATATTTTGTTAAAACGATTAAGCTTATAAGCACTGCTACAAGGAGCCTTACTATATCTCTTATGACAATATTTCTTCAACCTTGTTTTGATTTCTGTGTAGAGTTTGTAGTATTGTGTATTTTTCATGGTTACCAGGGTTAGGACCCTGATCCATAAATGTGTAGAGGTGGCACGAAGATTTCAGTTCGGCTGGAACTCGAACTTTGTAAAATATTCTCGTCTAGTATCCCCATGAGTCAAAAGACAAAATCGTTGATCAGTGCGTGGTACCAATGATGACTTGCGGCACTAAAACATGTTTTTTTTTCTGTTAGTCTCCTAAAAACCCTCAAGTTGGACTTCCAAATGCTGATAATGATTATGTATTGGTATTAACTGGACTATTTCTTAACAATGTGGTAGTAGCAAGCTTACATGTAAACTTTACGATGTACTCGGTGCTCACTTAGAAACTTTCTCTCCACTCCACATCAATTTGTAAAGACGCACGTACGACACCGCCTTTATCTCGCAAGTTCTCACTATGGACCACTGAATACGGACACGAAGATGATTATGGAAATCGCACCAGCCCCGGGATGTCATGTGGATTGGAAAGGAACGTGCCTCGAAACTTTCGAGTTACTTCTATATCTTATCCGCTTTGGTCTCTCGAATCAAATATTCAACTACACGAAACTCTAGATGAGTCCTTGTTCTGTGGAAATAATATTTCCAATTCTGTCTCTATTTGTTTATCTCTGTACGAAAGTAATGCAAGCTGACGCTGAAATACTGAATCAAGCTAAAAAGTACCAAAACTTTTACAGTATTCAACGATTTTATATAAATCTAGTTCCAAATATTTTAAACTTGACTATTATACAACTTACACACTTACACTTTTTCAATGTAGGTATGTTTTATTCTGGTAATTAACGCAACCAAATAACTCCATAGCTTCACAACATGGAATAAATCGTATTTATAGTAATAGACGTATTCGCAGAACGGGTTTAAGCCGTTAATTATTGAATTATCCCGGAGGAACACACGCGGTCTGACGCGGCGTCGCAAGTCGCTGCTGGTCGGCAGCCTGCGGCCGTCGGCAGTGGAACAAATGGAACAGCCAGTCCATTCAAAAGTTCTATTAGTCACAGTAATTCAAGATGTAATGTTTTATTGAAACTTTCATTTTCTATGATCCTTATCCGATAAACTGACAATTAGACGATTCCAATCATTCTATCTAGTCTATGCTTTGATGCTCAAATATCAAATTACTAGCTCGTATTTCAAATCCAAGCAGAGAATTAAGAATTTTAGAACAGTGGGTGCATGTCAGTGAACTGTGATCGTGACTATTTCATAAATGTTCCTACGTGCATCATCATTGTTTATACATATTTATAGCCCTATTACGTCATTATAAATTCAGGCATCTCATCAACTAACGTCAAAATATGTTACTTCCATTGATAACAGCACTGAAATTTAAAATCATAGGTCCTTTAATGTCCGTTTGTTTAAAATTGGTTTAGTGCAGTATTTTTGCTATATGGAGAACCCTAGAGTTTTGACTGATTTAGACACTTATGGCCTTACTACAAAAACATACTAGTGCTAAACACAAGATTAGTCAACCAATTTGAAATGTTGACACATCAGACATTCGCGACATATTATGAACAAACTAGTCTATCTTTTTTGTAATAAGGCCATTAGTCTATTATTGCACTTTCTATTATACCAGCAATTTTTTTAGGGTTCGGACACAGCTATCTTATAAATGACTCACCACTTGACTAAAAATACTCGTCTATTCCCAACTTGGTTCCAGGCAGCAGGTACAAGTATAACTAAACAATATGGCTCTTCTCTTTGCGCTATGACGCCAGGGCTCCTTGGGCCCCCACATGACGTGCCAATTAATTACGCATAGGCCAACTTCGCCGGGCACATCGCCTAAATAGGCTATTGTTTCTAGATGGCTAGCCGAGGATAACGTGTAATTATCCAGCTTATTGATTAGAAACGTTCTGAGCCAGCTAGTTCAAATTCAACGTTCCCGAAAATAGAAACAGAATAAATCCAAATACCTAAAAGGACTCGTAAATATTGAAACGAAATTAATCAATCGAATTCAATGGCCGAGTTACAGAAAAGAACAAAATGCGTAGGTACACAACGCAACACAAACGGACCTAAAAACAGGATGGCGAAATAATTTGAATACGTAACGAATCGGAGGGTAACGTACGGTCGTGCCATTCTTTAACTTACTCTCCTACGGATAAAGAGCTAAACTTGTTTTTAAGGGATGACCGATCGTGAAAATTTATGTATCGCGAACAGTGCCGGCGGCCGGGCTGGCAAAAAGAGGTATTCGGTAGGGAGATACAGGAAGATGCCAGATGGATGGAAGACTCCTCTCCCGCGGGCTGATGAGGAAAATGCGATTGTGAACTTTTGGACGCTATGCAAATCGGACAAGCGGGATACGACCCGCCGGATCCGATGCAGATACGACGTCATCCACAAATTACAATCGGCGTATCCACCAATGTCGAGGGAGTTATTGTAATCGAACCGAGCTCTGTTTTTTGTTTGCGACGGGTAGGTATTCTAACTTTGTGTAAACTTCCACGAATGTTGGCTCAGCCCAATGTATTCAAATTGATTCATCGAGAACCGATTGATGGATGGTCGGCTTGCGAAAATACTTGAACTGAAAACGTTGTAATAACAATCTATTACTTTTAGGCGTTGTTTCGATGTGCGATATTTTAATGGTTCGTGTTTAGATAGGGCTAGTGGTTCGAGTATTTTATTGTAATACAAATGAGTGAGAGGCCGCGCGGCGACCCATGTGTGCTTCGAATAAAAGGGTCTGAATTTGAATAATTTGCCTGCCGAACGAGCACAATTCTTCACATGGAGAGACCTTAAATTTCACTATTTTACATACTTGGGATTATCATATCTGCGCGGGTGTGGGGCGGGTCCGGCCCGCTTTTTGTTACCCGCACCCGGCCTCTATCGGTCGTCTCCGAAATATTTAGTTGTTACTTTTTGTTGCGTGGCACGTGAGCGAATTCTTAATCATCCTGAGCTTTCTATTTCGTTTTTGTGTGTTTCAGCCGGCATTTGTCTAAAGCGGGCTTCATTTGTTTTGTTCTATTGTTGCGTTTGGTGTAAAATGATTAATTGGAGAGGCCGTTAGTGTAATAAAGTATTAATAAATGGGTTCTGAACATTAAATTGCTGGACATTACATTTACTTGTTTGTTTTTTAATAAAAATAGTACACGATACTAGAAAGCAGTTTGTTAATAAACTTTAGTACTTGGGATTGCAAAACTATCTACGTTTTCTAATGAATAACCTCTAATGCAGTTGAAAGCTAAATTGTTAGTGCATTGAAACCACTAACCGTGCAACGTGCAACTCGTAATAATGACAAAGAAAAGAGAAAATATGTCGCCAGTTGCATTAGTGGAATAGATGACCCGATCAAAATAAGATGAGAATTATCCTGGGCATTATGTTCCGTATGTACGTATTATTATATTACCTAGAGTTCCGTAGTCTTGTTCATCGTCCGAATAGTCAGGACCGTCAATTATATGTATTTAAGAGACAAAATAATTACTTACATCTGCGTTCATATTTTTTTTATAAAAATTTACTACGTTTGGGTAAATTCGAGTAATTGAATATTATAAGTAGGTGAACCGGTTTGAAAGCAATAAGGTATAATGTTTAGAGCATGTAATATTTTAAATGCATATAATTAAAATTGGTTCGAATTAAATAAATAAAAAAAAATAGAGAACACACACACTGACACATAAAGTCAAAGTAAATCACAAAGTTTTTTGTCTAGCTTTAAAACCCTATAAGAAAACAACCCCTGCACACAAAGCCTCCATAAAATTTATTTCTATTGAAGTTTTACTATCCGGATTTTGGTACGGATCACTAAAACCGTCTCCGGAAAAGTATTGAAGGAACAAACCCGATTCCGGAACGTACGGGCACCGGAGCATGGCGAGTGATTCATGCTGTTATTCAATAAGCCGCTCTGTCCTCGCCCATGGCAGCGTGAAACACCGTCGAACTAAGGGTTGGCTGGGAACCTTTTTTATTTCTCATAGCTTTAACCATGGAGTAAGTCATCAAGTCCAGTAATGTTATTGTTTTCATAACGATTCCATCATTATTTAATCTGTGGCTGTACTGTTATACCAGGGCGGTAACCACGAACTCTTAAAACAATCTCAAATCTGTCAAACATTATCAAATCTGACAAATTTTGTATGTAATGACGTACCAAAATTGTCAGATTTGACAGCTTTGAGATTGTTTTAAGAGTTCATGGTTACCCCGCAGGACAGAACTGCTCAGTTCACGCTAAATGTAAATAATCACCAACATATTTCGGTGGATGGTCTGTGTTGCTAAAATGTATGTCATATCCTATCTATAATACAACTTATACATGCTGTGTTCTATAGATAGGATACCTATTGGAACTCGATGGTTTAAACTAACGGCGCCTTAATGTATAATTGTTTGTTTGGTCGATATTATGTGTAAATTGTGTAATGAAGTAAGGGGATCAATAATAAGTTACATAATACATTTAATGACCGAATTCAAGTAAAACTTTTGTTTTTCGTTCTTTATATGACTAGCTCAAAATGTTTTTTGGCGGCATTCCGAACGCAACGTCAGGTGACAGAAATCATTGCCTGTGGAAATTAGCGAAACAGATTTTTCCTTAATAAGAAAAAAAAAATACTTTACGACCAGTTTTAAGAAACACATTTCACCATTTCTTGAATTTCTTAGGGTGTGTGCGTAGCACGTGGGTTCGACGCGGGTCGGAGGCGTACAAATCATGCAATACCACCTTATTTAAACTAAAAATACCTTTATAGCTTGGTCAATGCCATAATTTGGTGAAATGACTATGTTTCACCTGAGTTAGGGTTTGACTTCACCTGATGGTAAGTTAAATGATGAGTTTACTTTATAACTAACGTAAAAAAAGAGATTATCAATTAACTTTGTTTTTTATTTAAAAAACTTTGTTACATTTAGGTTACATAACGATTCTCGTAACTTATGCCTCGTTTTAGTAGAACTTTTAATGAAACCCTTTTAAAAATAATAAAGTAAGTATGTATGGGGTTCGGTGCACTAATAAATATAAGTATGTACTGCAAACTTTTATTTTAATAACGTCATATAACATTTTCCTATATATATAACAAATTCTATAGCGGCTACTATCAGCAGCACGGCCCAACTTTCGCCTCCCGAGGCGGCGATGCTCGAATTTGTCAAAGCAAAACCCACTGCAGTCGTTTTACAGCGCAATAAAATATTCAAATAAAATTTTGCCCGCGAACAAGCAATAAAATAAAAAGCCAACCGTTTTTACGGCGCCGACAATATAATGAAATAATCGTAACGGCCGTCGACGTCACATCGAATTACCCGATAAATCTTCCTCGGGTCATATTGTCCGCAGTCCTCTTGGCAACACTTTAATATCGAGAAATATCATTCCGATAATCGAGCGCACTAGCCGCTCCGTATAAATCAAGCCCCCGCATTCGGCCGTCGTTTATTTTTTTCAGACTTTCCATTTCCAAATAAAGTCCCTCAGCGACCGGCCAGCTTCCTCCTTCCGGGGCGGTTTCATATGATTTGTCGGCTGTCCGCCATTTCCCTTAATATTGTCAATATTTCAAATATTAATTGTTATAAATCAGAAAACTTTCCCGGCACGCTTTTATACCGGCTCTCGAAATTGGATTTTTATTACGACGGAATTAGCCCGCCGCGGCGCTCGTATAAAAAACTGGCTGCATCGATTCATTGACAGCTGAGGGACGTTGAAATATGTAGGTACACTTAGCGCGTCAATCTACGCACTACTTAGAAAAGTTCCGCCCATAAAACATTAACAAGCACTCAAGAAAATTCCCGAGCGGTGACCCGTTCGTTAAGTAGTGTCAGCCGGTAGTTTTTCCCACCTCGCGTCCACTCGAGGCGGAGGGTCGCTGTCAACGCGGGCCTCCCTGGAGTGCGCCCTTGGCTAGAGGGCCAGCTCGAAGATCATCGCAAAGCCCTCAATTAATGACAAACAATGCCCTTCACGCGCCCAATTTTCAGTTGTCGCTCCCGTTTTGCGCGGTGACAGTTGGCACGGGTCGGCCTCACGCAACGTTTCTTATCGTATTCCCAGAGCTGCGGGAGTTAAGTTTGGTAACGAAGGTAATACGGAGACGGCCTCGTTTCCTGTTCGATGATCTAACTATAAAGTTTTGTAATAGGGTAGGTAGATAACAAGTCATAAAGTGGAAAGGTAAGTATAGCAAGTCAGAAAGCAACAATGCATGGTAGCACCTAAGTAGTTAAATAATGTATCCAGCAGCACGTAATTCTGCAACTAAATTCAAAGCTACAAACACACGGGTTTCAAATCACATGGGTGCTCACTAAAATCCTGGCAAAGACCGAAATCCTAGCCACAAAACACGTCATGGTAAATACTGAGGCGAAGTGTTGTCCGGTATTTTCATGAGATGCGAGTCGGCGCTCGGTGCGCGCCCGCTATCGATCCTGGGGGGAGCCGGGAGGGGGGCACAAATTTGGGAAAACTTTGAAAGTTTCGCGTCTAATTCAGGCGCACGCACACACTCGCGCGCCACCCACACACCGCGCTCGTAATTCGTGTTTTGTTTTGTGCCCGCTGTTCTCGAAATGTCACGTGTCTTCGACCTACGTGACTGGATAAATCTGGTTACAAAGGCTTTGCTGAAATAGATACGTGTCTATTATGCTCAATAGCCAAGTGATTGTTGAGTATCAATTCATAAAAGATATAGGAGAAAAGAAAGTAAATAATTTTGGTGGCTAACTACGAACCTTTATGTGTCGTGCGAGTAACTTATTAATATCTATATTTCAGCACTTTATTACCTAAAAGCCACTCATTTCAACCCCAAACATACGACTGGCATCTTTGTCTCGCATTTTAGCGTTAATCCACGTCTCTCAATTGCGTCCATTGTCACATTGAACATGTCTCACTAGCCATTCAGCAGATCAAAGCTGCTCACTGTGCGGTGAGTGCGTCAAAGAAAACAATTAGGAAGATGAGTAGGGTGACGCGTGACGTCACGGCACAGTGGCCAGGAGACAGCATCCGGCGTGGCGCGATCAAAGAGACATTTAAAAAGTAAATACAGCAGTCGTATTGAAAGTGGAATTTGCTATAAATACTTTATGGTTACCGGTTAAATAGTTTTCTTTTTGTTTGCCTCATAATATATAACATTTAGTCAAGGTTAACAAGACACGCGATTTTGGTACAACGCGAATATAATTATGTCGCTTCCATTTAAAATTGAAATCTAGATTTAACAATTAATTTAATAACCTACGGTGATTTGCTTCACACTAAAGGTCCTGGATTTACAGCCTTCGAGACGATGAAACTTCTGACGCATATTACTTTGTTTATTATTAATGAACCATAAATACTTGTATATTTTTTACCACTCGGTTAAAGCGTCTACATTTACCATATGAATAATTGTCAAAATTCATTTCTATAACTACCCAACTGCCGTAAACCTCTTTCTGCTTTCCGTTTAATCAAATTATTCCCCATTAATTTGCTCAAATTTATTGCGGGCATAATTTTTATACATCCTTTGTCGCCTGTTTACCAACAGGCTGTTTGGCAAATAAAGGAATTCCATTCATAAAGAGCCTTAGCCAGGACAAAAAATGGCCGAAAATAAAAACAAAGCCACGAAGCGCAATTAGCGTGATTTAATGGCCGTTTAATATTTTTTATGTAATAATTAACGCTATAATTTTGAAGATGACGCGCTTTGTTAGGTTTCGGAAAATGTTTAGGAATAACCCTTTTGTTTGTGATAGAAAAGCATTTGTTTTGGTGGTCTTATGGCTAAAATTTATCTCATCCAGACAATTCTTTATACTCTGACAGTTGAATTAAAAAACACATTTCGCCTAGTTTCATTTAGAAAAATGATTTTACGCGACCATTTCTTCAATCCAGCCTATCGTTGTGTAATGTTATATATATTTTCTAACTTGTCTTGTAATTGTTGTACTTCTGTTTTGTGTACTGTATAAATAAAATAAAAAATAAAATAAAATCAGGAATAATAAAAGTATCCAGAAAATATAAAGGTGACTACGCGTTTTACTGATCCAATCTCAATAGAAGATAAATAACACTTGAAAAAAATCATCGACCTCAGGTGGGACCTCGATGATTTTTTTCAAGTGTTATTTATCTTCAATTAAACCTTGCATGGAATTGCTAAAAACAAAAATTTACCAATCTCAATAGTTTTCAACGCATTTCAGACAAGCAAGATAATGTATTAATTACCAACAATAAGATTTAAATAAAAGAAGTTAAATAAAACTAAACAATAGGGTTCCGTTGGTACCTTTTGGGTATCACTAATTAAAGAGCTATCTTATTAAATAAAATTAACTTCTTATTCCATGATTTCTTCTTGATCCATTAATTAACACGATATTCAAGGTTTCCTACACTTTAGTTCCTGTCTGACTATTGCAAGTTCGCGACAGATCCCTAGTTAACAACTTTGTTCTTTAGACATAATATTAAGTCTTCATAGCAATCTTTTCGTTTTCCTTAGACACACTTTAATTAAAAATCCCAAATGATCTCAAATTGTGACAATATATCACCTTGCTTCGAGAACAGTCATCGCCCTATCTAGTAATGAACAAGCGTGCCATTAGTGTAATTAAAGTATTCTCTTTTAGCGAACACACTTTATATTATGATTAACGCGACGATCATTGTTTGCTTTCCAAGTATACAGTCAGAAGCATAATAACTTCGAATGTTCTCTCCTCACTTTTCAGTAAATTGAAAATCGCAATGCTTAAATGTATCTAACGTAGAACGTTCTTAATAAATTATATACCGAGTGGTTGCATTAGAACGCCTTACAATAAATGTATCTTCTCTTCTCGTTTTGATGGGCTGAGTTACGAGACAAATTGTGCAATCAGCAATAATCGCGCAGTTATCGCCCGATTGATGCTTATTGTCAAAATCTATTGGTACATTGCTTTGTTTTTTGCTTTGATTATTGAATATGCGATTTTAAAGGCAGAACTGATAAATGTTTGCTATGGCATTGTTTTTGCAAGATACGGAATTAGAGTGTGGGTGACTCTAGACAGACGGACAATGAAGTAATCCTAAATGGTTTCGGTCTTCCTTTCAAGACGCGAAACCTTAAAAATGACCATAAGTTTTAAGCAACTTGTGACGTCAATGTGTTTTTAATTTGACCTGTACCATCGGAATGTAATAGCATATATTACAGATATTATAATATTAGAACAAAGTAGAGGAAGTACTGTCTGGCAGATAATCACCGGCAGGCATTAAAGACGAACCACAGAATAGATAAAAGATAAACTGAACTGGCAAATTGAAATTCGCTGATGGCTATCCAGTTTCATTGACCTTTGTACTCGGTATTTTATTGAGAATTCTAATAATAGAAATTAAACCCACAACTAAATATGTTTGTGAATTTAAAGTTATTCTTAGATTAGGTAAAATTTTGTTACAGAGTCTACAATAAAAACGGTAAGACAAACAAGCCCCAAAGTTATAACATAAAACCGATAGTACGATAGAAAATAATATTAACCTGTCAAGTATAAGTCAAGCATCCGCTAAATATCCTGTACTATAACTGAAAAAAATCGGTAGAAGGTCCGAAACTATCAGTCAGCGATTCTACGCCTTCTTGACTAATTTTCTGTAAGTGATGTATCTGTAAAAAAAAAATTGTTTATTGATAACCAATGAATTTAATGCAATGCTGTAGTAGCATTCATTCATTGATTATCTATTTGGTTATTATTATTCATTGGGTACCTCGACCTAAAAATAACGGCTTTTGAAAAAAATCACCCATCACTTCTTATTATACGTATAAAACATTGCAATAAAATAGGGTTTCCAACCAGCGCTGAAGGCACGTCAGCCAACAACGATTTACCAGAGTGAGATATTAATAAAAAACTAAAAAGCGATAAATAATATTGACTAAAACATACCTAATCAGTTCTTTTTGGAGTCGGTGCCAGCCATCAAGAGTTAAAATGTATTCATTCGCACCGACAAAACATTCAGACGAATTGAGAACCTCCTCCTTTTTTTGAAGTCGGTTAAAAAGACATATCATTTGATGAAACGTTTTGTTTACGAATTGATAATCAATAACCACGTGATACTAATGTTAAGTTCTATACTATCATGAGGCTTATCAGTTGTAACTTCACTATCGAAAGGTTCTGAATGTTATGATAATATTACGAAATGCTAAACAGTACCGACGCGGTCTTATTTTTGCGTGAGACCAAACAAATTTGAAGTAATATTGCTAAAAATATCAGAGTTTAAACCCAGTTTCTTAGCAAGCCCAATAATTTTAAAAAATCACGACTAATACAATCATTTGCCGTGTAATCCCTGCACACTTTGTATTTACTACTCGTATCCGATACGAACTATCGATTCTACGTGCAGTCTTATTTATTTCCCGAAAATAAAATCCGAAGGTAAAGTGACACGCACGTTAGCGTAGTTTTAAAGAGTGGCGGCAACAAATAAAGCTGTTATCTCCGGATCCGTAGTCGGGTCACGGCACGGATCAAGTGCAGCGTCCGCCGCACATGAGACGATACGTGTGGAGATATATCGTTTAGTTTACTGTAGAAATCGTTGACTTATACAAGGGGTATCTTAGAATTCCCAATAAACTTTAAGAGGATGATTCAGCTGCTCTAATAGTGTACAAGAACTTTTTAAATAGAAAGAACATCGTGGTAAAATGAAAAAAAAATATTTTTCCAAACAATTTAAATCTTGTGAGCAAGTAATTAGTTTGACATTTTTTTTTTTTTTGAGATTTGATTGTTTGCAATTTTTTTTTTTGGCAGCTGAATCATGTCCTAGGTGGTTTTGCGTGTGGTGTTACACGTTGAAACTAACAAAATACCATGATATGTTTAATCTAAAATACTTCGAGTACATTATTACAATTTACGGTTATTGAACAACATTTTCCTTAAGACAAAATCTTTAGTTTTTTTTGTGGTAAATTGTGTCCTGTTTATAAAAAAAAACTTGTAGGCTTCCGCAATAGCTTCACATGTTCTGAAGATTTATCTTTAAACTAATCTTAGTATTTTTATTGTTACAAGAGTACAAGAGAAGAGACCTTTCGAAGTGCATAAGTATATCTTCAGATCTATCTCCGGAAGCTTCGTCACCCATCGGTCACAGTCCAGCTCCCAAGAAAACCGTAGTGAAGTAATAAGAAAAGGCAGGAGTGCCCCATTGAATGATAACTCCGCTCTTTGTCTCGGCCGGCCTGATCGAATTAAAAGGCTTACTGTGTCGACGTGACAGCTTCAACCAAACCCTCCTTCCCAGTTTTTGTCTCAACCAAACTAAAATATTACAGGCCATTCACTAAATCCTTGGGGGAGATCCGCTACTCGAATTTGTACTCAATTTTTAACAGGGACCGTTAATTAAGAGAGCTGCTCTTTATTGGAGCGAAGTCTTAATGCGTTAATTGTCGAAATGCAATCTCGGCGAGGGCCTTTTTAATCTATCAAATGCGTCATATTTTAATTTAGAGGTGCTAAGATTTTTTGGGGGTTGATTAATGAATTTTAATAAGAAAAAAATTTGACGCCGTCTATTAAATGAATTATTGCCTTTGTCAAATGGTGTCAAAAAAATGAACAAAAAAGGCCCATTTGCAATTTGGTTTCAAGCAAAATATACTTTAATTGTGAAATTAATAATTCCATCTTTTTTAAGTATTTGTTTGCATTTTATATTTAATACGTGAATACTTAAATTGGCCGTCGCTGCCAAGTAAAAGACTCAAACTTTGGCCAAATCAAGAACTTTAAATAGTGTCCAAGCAGTTTTGTTTACTTAAATGAGAAGTATTATTTTATGAGGCCACTTTATATTTTAAGTCCTAAGGGCTATTTTAAGTCTTCAGTACAGCGTTTATGGTAGACCTATGTCGAAATAAATGCGTGGAGTATTATTTGAAAATTTGAGAGGTTTATATTTTTATTGAGAAAACAAACATCCTACCTTTAGATTTTTTTAGACATTATTCACGATTATTTTTAAGAAAATGACAATCCATTAAAACGTACATCATCTTGTTTCAGACCTCATTACGGCCGCGGATGCCATCGCCAGACCAAGGTAAGCTATAAACATCAACAATCTTCAGCCATGTCCCAGAGCCATTCACTCTGCCAAGCGTATGACGCTTGTGGCAGGGGTCCGTATCTTTTTCGTAAAAAACTTTAAGTCTGTAAGCATGTTTTCGGTAAGTAATATTTTGCGATATCACCAATTGTGAACGAAAACTTACTTAGGTAAGTTATTAAGAAAAAAATACTATGCCGATTGATTTTAACATTACCTTCGAAAACTAACGTCAATAATTGACACGTAAATAAAAAGACAGACGACCTGGTAAAGGTTGCAGGAAGCTGCTGGATGCAGGCCACTTCCAACCAGCCAATCTGCAAGTCTTTGAGGCAGGCCTATGTTCAGCAGTGAACGTCCTGTGACTGAAATAATGATGATGATGATGAAATAAAAACCTAGTTATTTAAAAATCTTAGGTCACACTAAGAATGGTCAGACCTTGGCTCTTTGGCCAGAGCTGCAACGTGAAAATATTCGAAACATAGAAGGACTTGGGAGAGATCTTTGCCTAGCAATAGGATATCTTAGGTTAAATAAACCATACCCTAATTTATTAATAGTTCAAATATTATTCCATGTAATCAACACTTTCGATTTCTCTTGAATAATAACAGGTGTACTTACTATAATTCCATAATAGAGCTGCAGCTCTAACCTGCAGGTGAAGACGTATCTTTCCTATACCGCGGAACTCCAAAAGGCACTCTTGTACAACACGTCTTAATTATTCATTACAACAACGCTCCTTGCAACATAAAAATATGTACTAAAACGAACACGCACATTAATGAATGCTTGCAATATTTATACACCAGCCTAATCGTTAGGGTGGAGAGTGGAAAAAATGGGCAATTTCACGTAATGTAATATGTATATTTAAGGCGGAATTTCCGAAACCGGAGCTCTGTCGCGGTGCTTATTACGGGCCACTTCAAACGTCTTTCTGTGCGGTTGCGGCGAAAGTGACTCTACTTTGCTGTGGTTAGAGCAACTGGCTTACAGATTTTTTCAGGCTGTAAAGTTGGCATTAGGCTTAAAAATGTGGTTCCTTTAGGCATGATATTAGGTATATTATCAAACAAAAGAGGTCTAAAAATATAAGTACTCTACTTTATTCTACCAGATATTTTTAAGTGACATCACTGAACATTATTGGTATCTCTAAAATGTGACTTCAAAACGGCATTATTTATTATATAGTATGTTATAATGAATGTACTGCAATTGTAAAAAAAAAGACTCGTAGAGATTTAGTTTAAAAAAAAGCAAATTATTAAGACCTACGGGTACCCTTTCTTATAAATTTGCCATAAAATAAATTTTGATTAAATAATATCTTAGATAACCTAGTTAGTAGAGCAACTATAAATGCGTGTTCACAGTAAGTAGCCAGGATTTTTATTTTTTCAATATGTTTATGTGCTCAGAGCTCCCCTCGCCACAATTTCCTCTTGACGGAAACCCTCAATCTAATGATACGGCTGTGTTAAAAAACACAGGGAAATTTAATAACGCCAGCCAGCCGGAGGAAAACAAAGAAAATTTAATTTCCACGATTCCCACATGCTCGATATTGCTAAGAAGTTGCACTCTTGCTGAGGCTGCGGGAATTAAAAACACCCTTATTTTTTATTGGATTATCCAAATTTGTTCCTTGACAAAATAGAAAATAGGTGTAAGTGATGAGTTCGTAGTCTGGTGCTTACATTATAAGAACCGGTTTTGAGTTTTAAGTTTAAGTTCAGAAGCCTTGCCTTGCAATAAATCCAAACTAGAGTACACTTAAATGGCAGAGTACAATAGCTAATGACCAAAGTTACAGTCAATTGTTGACATTCGCAGTGTGTTATTAAAATCAATAAGTCATCTTCTTTTCATGTCGACGGCCATTCTGTCAAATTCCCGTTGACTATACGAACTGCACTATTGATGCCGCGTAACAGGTCTTCGCGTACAGCTATCTATACGCGGAACTTAAAATAAATTGTCTAATGGTTTAGTGGGAAGCACAGCAATCGCCGTTGCTATTGATCCCGTTCGACCTGAGTTTTCGGCCTGTTCAAAGCTTTCCAGATAAGCCACGGCAGTTAAATTTCTGCGCTTTTACGTATCATGCAAGTAATCACTTGAAAATAGATCAGATAAAGCTAATTAACTTAATAAATTGCAAAATAATTCGCTTGAAGCAAAGGGTGCACAAGCCACGTAAACGGCACCAGGAAAAACCAACAGGCCGCATAGGAAATCTGCATATCACGTTCCGGGGACGGCCACCCCAGTAATTACCCGGGACAATGCCAACACATTTCAAAGGTAAGCGAATTAGTTCCGCACTTAATGATCCGACAATGCGCGTAAATCTTTTTAAAACGCGCCCTACGCTTTCCCGTACGTAAACAGTACGTAAAAAAATATTTGCATAAACCGGGGTATAGAGTATGCAAATGCGCGTCCCGTGCGAGGAAAGGCGTCGAAAATTGTATCAAATTGCGACACGTGGGTGCGGCAATTTGTCAAGCGAGCAATAATTGTTTTGAGGTCCCGCTTCGCCCTTAACACAATGCTGGTAGAATTGAGTGGTAACTGTGATGGTGTTATGGGTTTCCTTCAAAAATACAATTGATATACTGGGCGACCACCAATACAAGTCGACTCATTTTATTTGACCGTTCATTTTACTACAATATCAACTAGCTATAAATAAATATTAATAAATAAATATTGGACAACATCACAGACATTGTTCTGATTCTAAATTAAGTAGCTAAAGTACTTCTGTTATATAAATCAGAAGCAATGATGATACCACAACACCCAGACCCGAGACAATATAGAATTTTTTTTCACACTGACCTGACCGGGAATCGAACCCGGAACCTCAAAGACGGTGGCAAAGCCCAGTCCGGCTCGCCTTTCGACTACGGAGGTCGTCAAAGTCTTGTGAAAATGTTTAAGCCTAACAAAAAGCCTTACTGAAAGCTCTACTCTTATCATTGTCGTCACTTTTAAACATTATTTAAAATGACTGCAAAAAATATTCACCAAAATACATTAGTTAAAAAATTCTGTACTGGTCAAATAAATAATACAATCAAACAGCTTACTCAAAAAATCATTTCCAGTCACAAACCCCGTAGCCAACCAAACACGCTATTCACAAAATAAATATAAAGCGTATTCGACGTGTTCCCACGGTTTTCAATAAAAACAAACTGCGCAAATCGGCCAGAAGAGGTGGAATTAAGCTGGGCGGGCACGGCCACTGAAAAATGTTATGCGCCACCTGTGGAGCGGTGTAATCGTATGCGTTTATCTCTGCCCGATGTATGCACTGGACTCTCGTGCCGGTACAAGGATGTAGAATGCTGGTGGAATACAGAAACTTGTTATCAATGGGTACAACACCCGTAAGATATTCCCATTGTTTTATTTATCACCACACATATGTAGGTATAACGAGTTATAAATTCATATTTTTGCCATGAGTATCTTTAATATTTGTAGAATCTTGATGTCTGAAATCTTGATGTTTACTAAAAATAATCAGGCTATATTAATAATTTAAAATACAAAAATTGATGTGTTGACTGCATCTGTTGATGCATCAGATGCCAAAAATTCAGAATCCATTACAAAACGTAAAACTTAGTTCATTAAATCCAGCTGAAATAAAATAACTAGTTTAATAATACCCCTATTTTTCCGTTGGGGGCTAAAAACAAGGACCGAGACCTTGTAAGTGTTGATATTTAAAAGATAATTAATCTGTAACACTTTTAAAAATATTTAATACACTGACAAACTGACTGTGCCGTGTGGTGCCGGCACGTTAAAAGAATTGCACCACCCCTTCTCTTCCTATGGGTGTCGTAAGAGGCCACTACAGGAGAACCGCCATAAGAAGATGGGCAGCAGCGTCTCCTCTCCACCATTGGCCAAACTGCGATCGCCAACCCGCCTGCCAAGCGTGGCGATTATGGCAAAATACTCCTTTTGGAGAGGCCTGTGTCTAGCAGTGGACTAATATAGGCTGGTGATGAATACACTGACAAAAAACGGTTAAGTTAATTTTGTTATAGACCTACCACCTACTTTTAAATATTATAATCTGAGTACACAGACAAGCCAAAACAGAGCTATCTAGCGTAGACGTACAAGATGACCCGACCTCGGCTAATTTTTGAAGAGGATTGGGCAAAGAAGAAGATATCTAGACGACCTCCGTAGCCGAGGGGCGAGTACGCCGGACTGTATTGGCGTCGCCATCTCTGAGGTTCCGGGTTCGATCCCCGGTCGGGTCAATGTAGAAAACGAACTTTTCTATATTGTCTCGGGTCTGGGTGTTGTGGTACCGTCGTTGTAGAAAAGAAATAGAAATCAGAATTCTATAACACAAGTGTTTTAGCTACTTACCTTAGGATCAGAGCAATGTATGTGATGTTGTCCAATATTTATTTATTTATTATTATTTATTTATCTAGCTCTTACTTTCTAATACAAAGTATTCTATGTCGTATCCAGTAAAGTACCTAAATCCAGGCATCACGTACAGGCTGTGTATGCATTCAATTCCGCACCGATAGCCGTAGTCCGTGCGCCCCGTCCCAGCAATTATCATCCACGCAGCCGAGTGTCCACTCGTCGCGATACACCGCACCCACTCAATTAGCACGCCCGCTCGACGATTTATATCGATTGGGCCTATCGATACGCTGAAAAGGGTAAATAATGACTGCAAATGGTGATGCTTGTATTTACAAGCAATCTAACACAGACAGACATGCAGAAGAATCGATTGGGGATATCGATACCCTTAAGAGGGTAAATACTGACTGCAAGGTGATCATGCTTGTATTTAGCAGCATTCTAACGCAGAAATCATAAGGAAAAACAAACGGATGACGTAACAATGTTCATCTGTTGTGGTAAATCAGCTCATTCTGTTTGCGCATTGGCATGTAATGCTAGGAAATGTGACTGAAACTGTCTCGAGGGGTTTGGTTTTTTTTGTGTTGGCTAAACGGATACTTAAACGAGTAAATACTGATGTTACTGGCTGACTTTGCAACTCAAATGTAATAATGTCAAGCCTTGATCGTGCTGTACGAGTATTATTTTTACTTGACCAACTAAATGCTACCAATAAATGAAATGAATCAAGAAAAACTTTTTAAAAAATTCTTATATTTTTGCATTTTCAATTGCCATTCAAACTTTCAAACTACTCCAAAGAAAACCAAGGGCACTCGAGAACTTTCCCACGCTTATGAGGTCTTAATAGTGAACCACGGTCCTTTATGAAGCCGACCGAACACAATAACGATAAAGGTGAGCAGAAAATCCGGACAATAAAGCCGGGCAAAAAAGCCGAGAGGGCTAGTGCGGGGCAAATAGTTCGTGAAATTTCGGAGGGTCCCGTAGCGTGGAGGACGCGGGACACTTTACGACGGTCTTCCCAGTAAACCTGCCCATTACGTTGGGTTAAAGGATCGTCCAACTCGAGTTATAAAGATGCCGAACGCTCAGTAAGATTTGTAGCCGGTTTATGGATGTAGAAGGGTTAGATGCAGGGTATTATTATGATCATGTTGAGTCGAGAGGTCGTATCGTCTCTAGAAGTCAACATTGCGGGAATGATTGAGGGCTTTTGAGGGCGGACGAAAATATAAATTCTGTTTGCTGAAATCCGATGGTTTATTAAATTGGGAACCACCATTCGTTTCGGGATAAACAGTGGCGTTCTGTACTAATATTTTTTTGTCTGAAAAATTGTAATATGATCAGCAATGAAATTAAAGCTTTCCTTTTTTAATGCACCCTAAAAAGTAAAGAAAGTAGCAGGCAATAATTAAGTATTTGCAGTTCCGACACTCAAAGAACGGGCCAGGCATTCAGATGTACTTATTCTCTACCAAGTAACGTCTACTTTGATGGCTCTTAGGTCCAAGACTTTAGGGTCCAGATTGTCTCTTTATAACGTATAGTGGAATTGGTATCCAGGTGAGGCGTCTGAGGCTAATTGTACAGTCCGGCAAATAGAGCGAAGGCGTTTACAGGTGTTTGCCAACGGCCCCCACGTAAACACCTAGTTTGCACCAACCTCCTTGCTATGCGCTCTGTGAACGCCCGCTTTGAACTGAGTATTTGGTTAGTATTTTAGCTGTAGTCCGAATAATTTTATGTCTTGCCTTGCCCTATGCTTTGCATAGGTTAAAATTAGACAAGATTTAATACAGTTTTATTTTAACCGACTTCAAAAAAGGTTCTATTTTTGTTTTAATGAAAGTACTCCCGAAATGGCCTCATTTTCACCAAGCTAGGATCTGATGAGGGAATAAGGAAAATTAAAGTAAACCCTCAAAAAATATTGTCATCTAGAGTGTGTTTGTTAACTTTTCATAACATGTTTAGGTGTTTGCTTTGCGTCTAGGAGTCACTAAATCATACTGCTGAGCTGATGATAAAATACCACTCTAAGCTGCACCGTTGAAATTTCATGTCAGAATTTTTGTAGAAAGCGGCTAATCAAAATATTCAACAAAAGATAGTAAATCCACACTCCTATAAAATAGAATAAAGTTCCATTAATAATTCCAAGTTGGGTCGCAAGCGTTCACCCAACAGCGTGTTGGCGCCACTGTATTGCGGTGCGGCCGGCCCGGTCAATCCTTTGACGCAGTGTGAACACGCCCTTTGAGCTCGCACCTATGACCGCAAACGTTTTGTGCACGCTGCTTTATGCCAGTTGGTTTCCGACGGTTGCGCTAACCCCAATTTTGGTGAGGATCGTTTTTGCACTGAATGCTAACTATGACTATACAGCGGTTTACCTTGGCGTGCATATTTTGGAGAAATCCTGGAGTGAGGTGAATTATTTTGGCAAATGGGCAATAGTAGTGAAAATATAAATGTTAAATAAAATCATCCATGGTGCATTGGGGCTGGGTACTTTAGATAAAAACAGCTAAGTCTTCAAAATTTTAGGTGGTATTTTAGCTGTCACATTAAAAACGGTGGTTTCAGGTTCATATATCAAATAAGATCATCATCACCAGCCTATATAAGTCCACTGCTGGACACAGGCCTCTCCAGAAGGAGGATTTTGCCATAATCGCCACGCTTGGCAGGCGGGTTGGCGATCGCAGTTTGGCCAATAGTGGAGAGGAGAGGCTGCTGCCCGTCTTCTTGTGGCAGTTCTCCTGTAGTCGTCTCTTACTACACCCATAGGAAGAGAAGGGGTGGTGCAATTCTTTTAACGTGCCGGCACTACACGACACCTAAATAAGATACCTACTTGATACTACTCTTCCCTTTTTTAGGTGGTAGAAGTTGGTGTGCTGCAATATCCTAGCTAGCATTGTTATGGTTAGACCGTCAGGGCTGGACCAGCACTTAGCATAGAGAATGGCATTAGGGGCCGATTCCGATATATTGACAAACCATGCCTTGCTGCCATGCCATACATAAAACAAGGTAATCCCTTGAGATTCTTAATGGCAGCAGGGCAAGGTTGGCAATTATTATCGTGCCAATAAAAGTTGTCTTAAAATTACCTAAATCCTTTAAACATTGATAAAAAAATACACATTAAGATCATAAAATCTTTACGGAAGAAAACGGTTGATTAAACGCACATCCTTGTGTTTCTCATAGTCTTCCACAAAGAAAAAATGTTGTCCAACTTATTTTACGAGAATTACGCATTCCCTAAATTGAAACAAAGGCTGAAAAAATATGTAAAGCATTCGAATATAAGTAAGCGCAGACGAGTGCTAAAAGTTGGCTCGTTTGGATCGCGGATCTCACAGAATATGCAAGTGCCGACGTGGCGTGGTTTTTGAACAAACCCCGCCTCTCTGCATATTACATGAGGCCAACTTTACCCGATTTCTTCAATATTTTAAGCGTGGGAAATCCGAAAAATTTAGCGCTGCAAATTCTGAACGTACCTGGTAAATAAGTTGTACGGCCCTGTTTCTGAATTCTATCGCAACGGCGATTTTTAAATCGGTAGCAATATTTTTTGTCTCATTTTGCTTTACATAAGGCTGGTACCCTCGTTTCAAGAAATGTTTTAAAGTTAACGGACTATATTACGATTGGGCAACTCCAATATCTTATCCTCATTGTGTTCGGTTGTGCAGTTTCGTGCTCTTACCCCTTCTAAGACCGGGTGTTAGCATCGTCATTTTCCAATTTGTACAGAACAAAGTTCAGAAACTGAAATGGACGTCTTTATTCAATATCATGCTAGTATAATTGTGTAGCACACAGTCTCACCGCAGACTATCCCCGCGAGCGCTCAACAAGCGTTCGCTTTGTGTTCTCGATGTATAGTTCTTGCCATATCCAATCGCACTTGAGACTTAATTTCATTCCCTAATACACGCTCGTATTTGCTCGCCATACATCCACGTTTGCACTCCACTGCATTCATTTTACCCCACAGACGTTGCCATATTTTCCTTTTGTCTAGACGAAATCTTAACGAATATTTAAGTAGTATGACTTAAGGGCGTTCTCTCATTATTTTAATGAAATATGCACATGAGCGTGTTGCTACACTGTGATGAGATCGAGATAAAAATTCAAGTAGTCTATGTTGTTGGCATTAAAGCCATTTTTACTACTTTTATTTTGGGTTAGCGTTAATTATAAGAATACAGGTTCCCTACTACTTCATCTAACTCTCTTAAGAGTTTAATTTTCAAAAATGCTCAGTTATTATATTAACGGAACCTTTAAGCAAAATTTGATGTTACTTAGATCGGTTTCGGCCACGCTTTGATACATCGGTTAGTCAGCCAGTCACCTTTAGCATTTATATAAATGTACCTATACGAGTTGACTGACCAAAGACAGTGATAATTATGTCGATCGCGGCCAGTTTGTAGTCAATGTGTGAATTCAGTAATAAATACTCATAGTATTGTAATTCTTGAATAACAGTATACACAACATTTTCTACATCGCTACCTACATACTAATAAACTAATATTCCATTTCAGATACCAAATAATAATCAAAGCGCGTTACTGAAACCTAAAATCCCACACCACTAATTAAGGTTTGCTCGCTATATTATTAACGCGAAACAAAATCTTATAGAATCTTACAAACAACAATTGTTTGAGCGGTATCTTAAAATTGCTCATGTAAGGCGAAATTAACCCGCGCCCACATTAAGAGAGATAAGTCGGCGAGCTCATTTGCGAGCCTTCCGGCTGGCGTTCGGCGTTCGTTACATCTTGATATTCTTTACCCCTTGCCGATACTCGCACCACACGAGCAATAAATGGCGCGGAAGGAGCTGCTATCGCGCGGCCCGATACACTAGTGCGGAGAGAACGGCCAACAATCGGGTATCGTAGTTTAATCCTCTCTCTCTGTTCGTCCACATGTGGCATGGGTCCATCGTTATTCAATTGTTATCTTTTTTTTATGCATCGTGAAACTGTCGAAATTTGACATTATGGGCGCGGCCTCGCTTTTCGCTTGATGCTCGTTCGGCAAGTCCCGTACCTACCTATATTTATTAAACGTACTTGGTTCAAGCAGCTTGACATGGAAAATCGTCTTGGTGTATCACACTTCGGCCTACAAAACTAATTGGTTGAGGGATCGATAGTAGGAAAGTAATATGTGATGACCAGTGACCACTTAAGAGTCATGGATGTCATGATTAATGTATGAAAAATTTCTTATGTCTATTAGTTATTTTACAACGTTCTTATTCTTGCTCAAAATGGCTGTTCTATTCCAGTTTTGTCGATATCTTCCATCCGAATTAATTTCTGAGCTCACAGAAACGAACGAACTAACTTGTTATTTCTACGTGAACCCGAGCGAGCGCGACTTCTAATCGGGAAGAGTCGCGAGATAAAATGGCGACCCGTAATTACCATAACGCGCCTTTCGAAGATATGTGGAGAATCTTAATGGTACGGTGGCTCCGTAAATAATGGGCTCTTATGGGAAACTTGGTAAAGAGCACTGTTTCGTGTGTACTTTTTAAGGGTTTCCTGCCTCACGTGCTTTTTGAATAATGTGCCAAATGCGGAGCGACTTTAATGACGGCATCATTTGTTTTGATATAAAATTAACGCGCGTCTTGTGTTCGGCAGAATATTACGGCTGCGGCTGAAATAAAAGGCATTGTATTTTCTACCAAAGGAAATGTTTGTAAACACAATAACACCTATATTTCAACGGAGCCATTGTTTTAATAATAATAACCTGGGTTCTTTTGTACCTACTTAAAGTTCGACCTTCTGACCTTACTCAAGTTAGACTACTTATTGCGTCATAAACAACCATTGCCATATATTTTAAAGAATGAAATAAACGTCATTTATTCATTTAATTTAATTGTATGAATGTATAATACTGCCTGGTTCCAAGAAACATCCATTTACAAACGCGACTCGGTGGGAGTAATCATGCAGTAATTTAAATAAGATCTATTATCTGGAAACAGTTAATTACCCACGTCGAGTGCACCGACTCACCGCTATCGCAGGATGCAGCGCGCTCTGATACGCGTGAATTATGAGCGACTCCAGAATTACCCCCTGGCGATGCCTTGTGACGTCATCTTTCTGTGGTGCAGAGAAATCGCGAAGCATACGCTCACAACAGACATTATGATTCTGGAGTAGATAGCTAGTTTTGTAGCACACTGTTTTATATGTAGAAGACATAGGTACGTGGTGTATGTAACGTATGTAAGTACGAGTTGAAATGAACGTCAGATAAAAAAAAAATAAAAGTAACTTGAGGCATACTCTACTCAACTGCTAATGCAAGATAAATTTATTAGATAGATATATAGATAAGATTATATATTTTTGTTGTAAATAAAACTCTTTTTGAGAATAACTTAGTTATTTTTTAGTAAGAATCTTAGCTTTATCTTTTTTATTATATCATTCCTATAAGGCACACCCATGCTCTGTTAACCTTATTTTTACCTGAATTAGTTTTTATTAAATGTAAAGCTTCCTACAGTAACGCCTTTCTTTCACATTGACAAATCTGAAATTAAGCCGGATTCATTTGTACTAATTAATTTTTGAGAGTTATATTTTTTCAACAATAGTTACGGCAGGTTATTAAATGACCTGTTAATTTATCTGTAGTTGTAACTCGCAACAAAGTGGTATCAGCCAGATTGCGCTGAGTTATGAGGCCGCTGTAAGTTGTTGTGGGCTGTTATAAACTCTGCTGTATTAGTATTTAAGAATATAATTATCTTTACTTTTAAGAAAAATAAGACTGCTAATCATAAATAACTAATACTTAATTGATACCATATACTATTTTGGTATAACTTATTCCGGTTTGTTGTTAAACATAACTTATGAGTAATTGACTATGAAAGTTTACAAAGAATTTAGATAGCAAAATCTTTGTTCGTTAAACACTAACGAAATAGAAACATTCTCAAACACAGCGAAACAGAGGAGTTTTTAAATTATTTTAAAAAGCCTGTTGGGCTTAAAAATTTAATTAATTCTTTATAAAATTATCTCTCGATTAAAAAATTTGACTCTTAAATAAAATACCTAATGCCAGAGCAACAAAAATATGACAATAGATCCAAGTGCTTCATAAGTAATAAAAGTTAAATCTAAATTGAAGTACCTGCTAATTCACCTGGACAACAATTTAATATAAATAAATTTTCAAAGTTTCAATCTGTTTATAAACAGATTTGTTTTGTTTAATTTATTTAAACAAAACTCTATTTGCAATTCAAGTTTACCGAATAAATACAATTGTAATGCACCTTAAACCGGTTGCTACAAAACAATAGTTTGCTAGTGGCATTATAACACTTCAATCTCATACATCCGCTTACCGCAGCATTGTTCCTGCATATTTGCCAACCTTCCCTCCGCTACACTACAGGCACCCTAAATTAGCCACCAAAAACGTTTCCATTCTCCAAGGGAACACCACAGCTAATATTGTCTGCCTCCTTAAATATGCAGGCTCACCTGCGAAAGCTGGCGGAATATAGTGTAATTGTCGCGTGTACTGCCTCGTTTAATCCACGCTACATCTTCTGGAATGTTCGAGAACGCAGCCAAGATTTGCAGACTGCGGTGCGCGACTTGGCCTCGGGCCTAGCGCGGCTTAATAACTGGCTTAACCCACACCCCGGCTTCTCGACCCACTCGACTAAGCGCAGAATACTAAAATAACCGAGTGAACGAACATTAAAAACTCGTTTACTTCCCCGAACCCTTTTAAAAAGAGTTAAACTTGTAACTCCCCCGAAAACCTTCTTCAACAATCCCGTGAACTCTACAGTAAACAGCGTCAGCTCCGTAGATGAAATTGCAAAAATGTAAAAGAGCTAATGTTTGCTCACCTTAAACCCTTCCCGACCCCACGTGCGGCGTGACGAGCCGGATAAAAGGCTTTAATACACCCTCATCCCTTATTACGAAACTTGAAAAAGACAACAATATAGATCCAATGTGTCGCGGCGCGGGCAATCATATGCGCATCAAAGGTGAGCGCGAGGTAGCCAAGTGTGGAGGCGCCTTTATGTCGATTCGTTTTGTATTAGCTGCGTATGGAGATGTCGAGTCAAAGGGCCGCGTTATGAGATCCGAAACAATGCGGATTGTGACAATCCCGTTTCCTTCGTGTAAGGAAATGGCATTTGAATGCTTAATGAGAAGCCCTGGTTTGTATCACAATATGACTTTACATGTCTGACGTCATTTTAGTGATATGAGGAGCATCTTGGTAATAAGTTTCACTCTGTATTGCAGAAATAATCTTAGAAATAACAGTAAATTTTCTTTGTTATCTAAATAAAAGGGCAATTTTTTTGATAAGCACAAGTTTTCAAGAGCAATACTAAAGATTGCTAAATAGTATAAGATTATTATTTTGCATCGTAAAAAAATCTATTCAACTATCACTAGGAAATATCTTTTTTTTCTATCTTTTAAAGGTTTATATTAAAAAACAGTAACCTAACGTTTTTTCCATGAATAAAAAAACGACAGTATCCTTCGCCATAGTATACTCTCACGGAACACATCAAGCAATCATTACCGCCCTTCTAAAAAATCTCAGCAGGCTGCTTTGCAAGTCAAAAAACTAAGGCAACTTTGTCCGTATAAAACATTCTCGTATGATACAGTAAGATGTAATGTTAAACACGTTTAGTTCTCCAGTGATTTCGTAAATTGAGTTGTAATAACATTTTACGATTATGATATAAAACATTTTTTTTTCACCCCATCCTACAAGAATCTCACTGAATCCTCTCGCTCGCTCAATTTGTGCACACATTTGTGACAGCGCCATTGTTATTCAATTGTTATCTTTTTTTTCGAGCATAGGTACGGGTTTAAGGCTAGCGAACACCGGTTGCGTCTGCAGCACGATGCGTTGCATCTGCGTGCGTCAGGATTTGTAATATATGAATTTGTACGCGTAGGTTCACACCGACGGTGTTGCAGATGCATTGCGATGCGCTTGCGTGCGTCAGTCGCACCGCAGTCCGCGAGCTACAAACCGAACCCGGTCGCGCACCAGCGGAGCGGCAACGTCGCACACGCGCTCCGGCATGATGACGTTGTATTCCATAGGATGTCTTAGTTGAGGCCACACTGCACCGCGGTGACGCATACGTTTGCGTGCAGCTGCAACACCGGCTGCGGCACTTCAGTTGTAAATATTTACAAATTTAAAGTTACTAAAAATCATAGATTTTGAAATACGCGAAAAGTTCATCAATATAGTACGCAAATACAAATGTGTATATAAGCCACAGGAGAAAAATTATAAGAACCGCTCAAATAACAAATTTGATCCGAAACGAACACACGGTGTCGCAGACGCACGGTGTCGCAGATGCATCGCAACGCGTTGCGTTGTCCCGGGTTTGGTTGTTGCGGTACCGTTTTTTTTTCTGATTTTTATAACACGAGTGCTACTTAGAGTCAGCGCAATCTTTGTAATTATGTCCAATATTCATTTATTTATACTGTAGGTATTTTCTTTATGTTGCTCGCGTAGCTAATAAATATGATAATCAACTTTAGTTCATGTTTTATTTATTTCAAAACAATGTATGACGTGACTTCTTTTAGAAGCTAGGCTAGGCGAGACTAAAAAACCCTGGAATGTGACTCTTGAAGTTCCTTTGCCACAGTATAAGAGAGAAACACATGAAGCAATCTTTACCCTCGTGATAGAATCTCAGGCTGCTTTGCAAGTCAAAACCCGATGCGCGGTAACTTGGCCCGCACGCATGTGGTGGCACCTTTACGAGAGGCTAAACAATCTGCGATGCGCCAAATTGAGCGAGAAGTGACAGAAGAGATTCAAAGGGTATATACAGGTTGATCGCAAGAGAGTTAGCCAAACGTTTTGGGTGGATAGGTAGAGCTATTTTAAGAATACTAATTAAGCCATTTTTAGTATTCTTAAAATAGCCAAGAACTTATTCGATACTTAACTAAGGCTCAAAACATGATTGAAACAAATAAATAAATTTAAAATAAATAATTTTAGGTCTTTCATAGAAACTTAAATAAAAGTTTAAAAAAATCTAAAATTGGCTAACCCTCTTCCGAATACCCTGTATATCTTTTGTGAAAAGTTAGGTACATGTAATAGTGTTGCACTTACGATTTCTAAATACGATCATACTTACTTAAGATCGTTTAGAAAGAAAAACTTCTAAACGGTCACGAACAACCTTAGAGCATCTAAGCTCTAAGCGAATAACAGTTGTGAGAATTTTCAACAGAAAAAATAGCTGGCTGACCTGATTGATCTGTGCGATTTGTATCGTACTATAGTAATTTAATCATAGATAGAATGAATGAATGAATGAATGAAAATCGTTTATTTGGCACAATTTACAATAATTAAAATTCACGTTACACAATTTATAAACAGCCATGTACCAAATAGGCCCCCGCTCAGCATATGCCGAGGCACAGCGTGCCGCGACGCTGGTTTTCAGCGGACACCTTAAGACAAGAGAGTGGGCGTCGAGCCCTACAAAAACGGATATTATTCGTATTAACATTGTGAACTCATGTTGAAAACAAAATGAACAAAGTTCCTACATAGTTCTCACAGAGCTATATTAAATTATTCATTAATATATAATTCGTGTATTAATAAATATGTATATTTAATTGTGTATTTGTTTATATGTATTTTTTTTAACTTAACAAGTGATACAATATTTGTATACAACTATTCTAAACAAGGTATGTTTTTACAACAGTATTATATATATATATATATATTATTAAAGTAATTACTTTGTTATATTTAATAAGCTCATTCGGCTTTTTGAATATTAAGAAGATGTTTCTTGTATTTAATTTTAAAAGTTTTAATATGAGAACAATGTCTGATGGGCGGAGGAATGTTATTCCAACACTTTGATGCCGAATATCTAAAACTACCACGAAAAGCTGCTGTTTTAAAAGTTGGACAAATTAACCTATCATTAATTCGTGATTGGCGTTGAGTGAACTTAATTTTATTAAATAAATAGGGAGGATCGTTTCTTTTGATAACACCAAAGAGCAAGGTTGCAAAATGCAATTTGCGTCGTGTCTCCATGTTCATCCAATTTTTGCTATTTATATACGGAGTTATATGAGATCTAGGGGGAATAGGAAAATAAAATCTAGTGCAAGAATGTTGAATACGCTGTATCACTTTTTTAGTGCGACCCAATAGACACAGGCCAACCACAGAGTCAGCATAGTTCAACTTTGACAATATAAGCGATAAATAATTTTCAAGTTGCTTTATTTTAGACAAGACGTTTCGTTCTTGAACAAGACGCATTCGACCTTGGGTAGGTAGGTATTAGCAATTATTGTCTTATTTCTTAACTTTTTTCTTCCTTCAACTTTTTTCTGAATCTGTGCACCGGTGTTTAGTTTTTTTTCAAACTTAGCAATTATCTTTATTCCCCAATCTAATTTTATTATGTGTCTAGAAGTAACTTATCACGACACTGGCTTTAGGAGCCATTGCAGAACTTTAGCTATTCTGCCATTTAATTTTAGCAGACCCACTTCATATTTTTTATAATTCAGCACATAATTTTCATAATTCCGCCGGCAGGTGAGTTACGGCGCTGCCCGCGACGCGCAGGCCGTTTTAATTTATGTCCGCGCATCTAGCGCAGCTGCCGACTTGGGATCGGTATACTTTGGAAAACCTTTATTTTTTACCTTTTTGACTTTTAAATCACTTTTTTATAAAAATAAGAATAACGTCGTTCAATGTACTACATTCGAGAGAAAAAAAATAGATTACCCTTGTTATGATGTATAGAACAAACAAAATTTAATTTTATGAATGTCAAGCCAAAAAAATATAGAAAATTCACCTACTCAATATCATTCAAAACATTGTCAAAAATCCTACCAATGCGGTGGGTAACATATGAGTCTGTAATTATAATTAACGGAAATTGTAGTATACACACAAACATTGACTTTTTTGTCAGAAATATATTACGAATTAATGTGCAAAAACGATTCGCAGGCTGGCAATCATTTTCGCCTATGTATCTCCCATTTTCCAATATTGGCAGCATCTTCTGCCAAAATCATCATCTACCACAGACATGAGTCACACTTCCGATTCCGCACGCATCCTCGCCTCATATCGTTAAACCGACTTGTAAGCCATTACGACAAATTATTCCCGCGACATCCCGTTTGGTGGCAAATTGACATTCAATCAGCGTCGCAACATTGTTTCCCTATCAATCCTTATTGGGAGTAGGCACACGCGCCGCCCCGATATACCGCCATCAAATTGCAATTTGTTTATGAAAATTTATTGTATTCGCCATTACCGCGGATTCTTTTCCTACGGGAGCGGGGAAATCACCTTATTCAATTCCCTTTTTGCATACATCACATGAGGGGCGCTTTCGGGAGAACACGTGAATCGCGTTTGGGACGCATGTTCACGTCTTATTAGTCTGGATTGGGTAAGGTTTTTCGGAATCGCTCGCGGGTGTGCGGTAGACAGCTTTCTACGCATGTAGGTGTTTTGTTTTTCTCTCAATCTGAACATCTGCGTTCGGAATCCATCTTCACGTATTTCAATGTTTGGCCTGACATTACCTCATACGATGGTACACAAAATTATCTTAAAGTAGTATGGTAGAATTTTCTGGCTTTAATAGTTCCTACAGGATAATAAATTAAGTCATTCAAAGGGGTTACACTTTGGACCTTCAGTTTTTAGAAAGCATGCTTTTAACATTACCTTAAATCCTTGATACTTATTTCAGCATTTTGACGCTTAATATCCCTTTTGCAAGCAAGCTGTGTTTGTCTGTAAATCTGTTGAACAAACTGACTTGTAACTCTTAAAAATGTTATATTGAAGCTAGAATTATTGTAATAACGAATGATAAACCCAACAAATAAAATAAATAAATAAATTAATAAAAATACCTTTTGTAATTGAAGACACACACACCCCTTGCGCCAAAGGCATATCACTGGGAAATTTCCAATTCCAAATTCCTCCAGAATCATTTATCAGTTCGGAATTAGTGAGTCACGTCTGTCTGCGAGTGCGCACTGATATGACACCTCCCTCTGTTTTGCATCTGTGGATTTGTGAAAAAAAAACTGATAAATACATTTTAAATGGTTTTTCAGATTATTTGAAGCAACACTATGTAATGATAGTGTGAACAAAGTAGGTACTCGTAGCTATCCCGAACTATAGTCAAAGTCATTTATTCGGTATATAGTAGGTATAGGCCCTCTTCCGGGCACTTATACACGTCCCAAAATATAACTTAGCTTACTATATAACTTATTGGATTCCGAGCGGTCGCATGAGACCGCGCAACAATAAAATTTATTGTTTCTCATTTTGCAGTGCTAAGGCGTTAAACGAATGTACACTATACAGTTTTACAATTACTCGTAGTAAAAAAATATCAATGGGTAGCATTGTCACTTGTCTGTTGTGGAGAAACTTGGGAACTTTACGTACCTAGTATATTTTGTAAAAGTTTTGATTTGTACTAAGTCTGTTTTGTAATTTGCATCTACGATTTCTCCATTACTTCTGAAACCGTCTTACATCTCCATCCCAACGAATCGAGCGTAACCCAACCGCGCAATATGACACAACCTCCCTCTGTTCTCCGGATTTAAAAGAATCGTCGCATATATCACAGTTAATAGGGTAAGGAGAAAGCACTACTTATGCCTAATGCGACAAGGAAACATGCTTCGCGCACGCACGAACACATCCGAACACATCCGAACTGGGTTTCAATGGCTATAAATATGGGAGCAACGAGCCGAGCCGAATGTATGTGAATATGAGGTAAAAACATTGATGCATTATTCAGGTTCCTGATAGGACAGGACTGTTGTGATATAAGTTCAGAGACTTTTTATGAGTTGGTCCTAATGGTGTTAATCTCGAAATATATTTTTATTGAACGATTGATAGAATACGAGCAGAGGGATCTTAGTGGTCGAAGAATCGGAGTATTGCCTTATATCCTCTAGATCTTTTTGAATCTACTATGTAGAGATTTGTACCACTTGATCGGCGATTATAAAAAAAACATCAAGAGCAAACCTTCATATTCAGATAACCATATCTTGGTCCAAAATGTCCTGTCTAAAGGTTACGTAGGTCATATGGCAATCGCTCCAATGCAATAACCACACTCGCTAGATCTAGGAACATGCTCAAGCTTACCCCAGTCAGGAACGGGACAAAGACTAAGAAGAAGTCAACGTCATTTATACAGTAAAAAGTACAGCCCTCTTCCTAGAGGCGTATTTTTAAAACATTCGAAAACAATTCGCATACGACTTCACAAAAATCGTATACGAACTTCTAGAAAATTGCACACGATTCTTGGGAATTTGTATGCAAATTGTAATTCGAATTCTTCAAAAACACGCTTCCTAGTGCTTATACACGCCCCAAAAATATAGCTTTGCCATACTACCGCTTCTGGACTATATAGCGGCTGGTTCTTCTTCTTCTTCTTCCTATCGTTCTTCCCGTTTTATGACAGGGTCCGCTTTTCCACTCTTTCTTCTCCACTTCACTCTATCTTGGGCATCCTCATCAGTGAGACCGCAGCTCTCCATGTCTTTTTTGATAACACTCAACCATCGCAACTTTGGCCGATACATAGCGGCTGGTGATGAGAAGAAATGGCGCTAGTCGCTACTCATTCAGTCTGATTTTTTTACAGGAAATACAGTTTAAAGAAATGTAGTTAGTGCGAGCTAGGCAGATGTAATACGACTATCTACATTTCTTATTTTACCTTTTCCTATCTCAGTCCAAAGCGTAATAGATAGGTATCTTATGAAATAATAGCAACTCATGTGAGGTTTACTTTATTGTGTGATTTCTGAGCAAGGTTACTAAGTAGTAGTAGGAATAAAGCCTAATAATAAACTTAATACAGTTCTCAGCTAAATTGTCCCAATTTGGCACTTCAATACACCTGCAGAGATGCCACAAAAGTGCAACATTAACCCCTTTCTATAACATAACAATGAACCGTGATGGCCGTAAACATGGCCGAACGACACCCGTAAAAAGCTACGACGCCTCTAAATATGGACAGACGATGTCTTCACGGCATAAAAACGAAGGAGCTTTTAGAGGGAGGTGCAAGGCTAATTCTTTATTAATACTATGCATCGCTTAGCGCCTCACCATATATTTTCCTACAGCGAGGGCGTCGATTTTAAAATGCCTTTGACATTACCTTGTTGTTTCAACAAACAACGTGTTAAGTACTTCCCTACGTGTGAATAATGGAAATTGACTTACATGTGGGGATTAATTCTAATCTATTTTTTTACTCAGCACCTTTTATCCATTTATTTGTTATCTAATCGCACATACGAGTAGCGCAACCTTAGTTTGGTCTCTGGACATGACCCTGAGGGTCTATATCACCTGCCCACTCGTATTGCTCTAGCTACCACTCTTGCCAGCTAGTTAAGGCAAGCCATAGGTGAAAGTCCTCTTGGGTTTCACTTCGGAAAGTCAAATACTAGGATGTTGACCAAGTTTTGGGAGGACTTCGATTTACGACTGCCCCCTGGCTGGTGTTGCTACACTCACCATAACTCACCACAATGGCTTGCGGGATATTGTGCTACGCTACTTAGTTGTTTTGGAGGGTTGTAAAGAAGTCATATAATTAAAATAAAACTTCTAATAATAACACCAATCTCAAACATTTTCCCCTTCCGTGATTCGAACCTACATCCGCCTGGCTGTAGTCCGGAGTGCGTATTACTAGATCAGATGGTCGTCAACATATATTTTACTTTGTACCCAGAACCTAGTCTCAATTTCAATAAGCTTACATAGTAAGCATGAATAAAATGCAAATTGAACCGACAATACATTCTAATAACGATGAAACTGACAGCGTATGAACTCGGAGCACATTTCCATGCAATATCTCATTTCACCCATTTCCGAGACTGCACGCGAATTCGCCAAAGATTATGCTAAATACTTGTAGGTATTATTTTCGGGACGAGTGTCGCATACGTAACTGGAGTTTATCAGACCCCTCGCTAAAAAGCTGTTATATTTTCAACACATGATTATGTAAAAGAATTCCGAGATTTCTACGTACGAGGGAAAGAAAATGCCTGTCGTTAAGACTCGAGCTCCCCGATTTGCATCTTTACACTCTTCCAAGGGGTGTATTTTCTCACGATGAAGCATTATTATGTTATTGTTTATATGGCATTGTTTCTGGGAATTCTTCGCGGCGAGAAATTACGCTAGTGTTGGGGAAATTCCAGAGGGTTTCGCGGTGTGGGATAATGTGAAAATTACTGTTTTGTAGGTTTCTTAAAAGTGGATTCTACTTATTCAACAACCATTAGTGATTTTACTCTTTCGAATAGATCTATGCTATTTAACATTGATAAATAATTTACTAATTAGTTATTTAATTGATTAACAATGGTAATTTAGAATTCAGCAAGTTAAGGTTTAAAATGCTCATAAAATCTCTTTGAAAATAGAACAAAATATTATTTTTAATATAATAAGACATCAGTGACAGTCATTAGTTGCAGATTAACCCTTCTTCGGTCGACCTGTGCTGCCAGCTGCGACTGGGCCTGTCCGTCGCGGTTTGATAAGCGACAGTCTGTGCGTGTTGGTTGCCAGTTGTCTGCACCGGATAGCCTGGCAAGAATTATTGAATTGACATTCCAATTTTGAATCTGACAACTATAAGTCTTAGAGAGTTTTGTTACCAATATTGGACTTTAACAGGTGAACAATATATATTTGATTACCATCTAAGGTAATTGACGTCACTAATATTTTGAACGTTTGTATACGTCACGTATCATACGTTTTAAGAGCTGTGAAAATGCACTTCTTTATTATAATTATAATAGCAATAGCGAACTATAACGTTACTGTTTACCTAATTTAACTGACTATTTATGAATAATGCAATAAAAAGTTAAATTTTGCAACAATGACTGGATTTTAAAGAGTCAAATTAGATTTGTGATTTGTGTCAGTACCGTTTCACCGTTACATAAAACATATACCCATTCCCTATAACTCTGTAATAAAACCAAGATTTACCTGTAATCTGATAAAACTCTTACTTTTTTCTAAAAAAAAATAAACACCATCAGCAAAAGGAAATGTCATAATTTCCATCAGACTGAAATGAGCAACCTGTGCCTTTGTAAGTAAAACGAGTCCAATTTTCCGTCCCGCTAAACGACTGTCTCGTCAAGTTAATAACACAAAACAAATTACCAACGAAATCTCCAGGCGGCACCGAAACAATTAATCATATCCCAAGAAAAAAAATTAAGGAACCAATCCTTCCTTCTATATTATTATTATTTAAATCTTCATAACGACTCGACAAAACTGCGCTGTACAGATATAAGTCGGCAATAACCCATTTCGAGGATAAGAAAAAGGGATGGTAGTCATTAACATATAATGACAGTAATTAAAATACACAAATAGAGCTATAAAGAACCACCCAGGCAGTGAAGGGTTGTCTTCATCGTAGATTTTATACATAGCAAATATTTTGCCTGCGGCTCAGGATTGAGTTAAGAACACCATTGTTTAATTTATTAATTAACGGCTCGTTGTAGCGTGGTGGATGACGCGACGCCATACTTCAGATTAGTCGTCAGTAATACTTGCCTGCCATAAAAGAATATGAAATTTACGACTACGACTATAATTCTTCACATCTAAAATATATTTAGCTAGCAAAAAGATTCACAAATACAAATAGAGATTTATTGTTATGAGGTCATATGTTACCGCAATATTTGCATCCAATAGGTAAGTTAACAACTTAAATGTGTTAATCAAAATAGGGAAACATGTTAATTCACATTATCATTATTTCTAAAAGATAAATTCAATTGTTCCATGCTCATACCAATAAAACTCCAGCTCTGTTGAAAATTATGCAGCAGCGCCAGACCCCTTTTTCCTCTAAAACACTTATTCACACTCATAGAAAATCCTTTGCGTAAAATCCCAATTCATTCGTGCAGTCACGCTCTCCCGCCTCCGCAGACAACGCTTGCTAATTACGAGATGTAAAGCTTTATTAACGCTATCGGCCGGTCATTAACATAAAAAAATAATATTTACAGAGCCCTCTGACGCTCTTCATTTACGAATACAGCGGCATTACTCGCTCTGCGGCCTTCCAACCCTTCCTTACAAATAATTGCGCTGCACGCCTTGAGGAATGGGATAATCGTCAAGATTAAAGCTCATCACGACGGTTATACTGAACAAAATTTTGCATTGTAATAGCCCGCATTAGAGATCCACCCGCGAGATTTTCACCTACAATTTACTCAAAAACGTCTTAAATCACCACCTTGCAAATTACCTATTGATATTTTAATCAAGCCGTCCCCGCGAAGGATTCGAGACATCACTATTAGCATATAAATGGCAAGTAAAATATGACGTCAGCATTTTAATTTTTCGATATTACGAGACGATTTACAAATTAGCGCGTAAGAAAAACGCCGCGGCTGCCTTGAGAGGGTGACCTGCCCGCAGATGTTCTATTTAAATGTAAATTTTCTCGACACGCCGATGACACGAATGAAAAAAATAATTTAGAATCCAGAATATTTGACGCACCCGTCAATACATAAAAAAAGTTTAATAAAAAACTAAAAACCGACTTCAAAATGAAACTAAAAAGCGAAAAATAATATTGACTAAAACATACCTAATCAGTTGTTTTTGGAGTCGGTGCCAGCCATCAAGAGTTAAAATGTGTTCATTCGCACCGACTCCAAAAAGAACTGATTAGGTATGTTTTAGTCAATATTATTTTTCGCTTTTTAGTTTCATTTTGAAGTCGATTTTTAGTTTTTTATTAAACTTTTTTTATTTTACAATTTTAAGTGCTAAGTCCTCTATTTTTTCCCTCCTAACTTCGCCAAAAATTACTTTACAGCAAAGTAACCTTAACTAATATTGGTCCTCTATGGACCCCCCATCCAATGGTATGATAAAAATAAGGTGTTATATAGGGTCAATTTTTCGACGAAAATTTTTAAGTCTTAAGAAAAGGGTTTACCTACACTCCAACCAGAACGGCGGCTATTTTGGTGTCGTAACCATAGGATAAGGTCTCGCGTTAAATAACAGGATAAATTAAGAAAGGAACTTTCAATTTTTTTTTCGTAACTGGGTGTGCGGGTACGCCCCCAGTAAATAAAAATTGGCGGTCTGGTACCTCATAAGCTCCACGTCTGCTCAACACACTGCGAAATACGTTCTGTCGACAAATTGCAGTATTATCTTCTAACTCCTATCCGTTAAGGAGTTCTGTGGCTTCCATCATCAGGTCAGCAACATGACATGATGATTACCAGACCCAAAAATCAGCATCGAGTCAGAAAATATATGCAAAACATTATGGGTGCCTATAAAAATTGAGGGTTGCCCTCGATTTCCCAGGGATCCCATCATCAGAATCTGACTTGGTGGAAATGGGACCACCTTTGGAGTATACCCTTTCAAACTAAAAAATAAATTTTAAAATCGGTCCATAATTGACGGCGTAATCGCGTAACATACATACAAAAAAAAAAAAAACATTCAGACGAATTGAGAACCTCCTCCTTTTTTTGAAGTCGGTTAAAAATACAAACATACTGACGACTACTTTGTACGACAGAGTTTAAGGTCAGTGAGTTAGATTCCAGAATAAGTAAATAATATTAATTGTTTAATTAGTAAATACTGGTATCACTTGTAAAGAATATTTTGTAATGAAAACACAAAAGTTATCACTCCGAATAAAGAATTTAAATAAATAATGATTACTTTTGAATAGAAATTAGTCACAGTCCAGAAGCTTACGCAATAAAAACATCAAAAACTTTCCACTCGGGAAGGAAAAATTAACGAAATTTGACAGGGGTATTTAATCAACGCCTCTCACAACAAACAGTAGGGTGACAATTGCAGGCGGATGGCGAAAAAGAATGAAAAGAAAGTATTCTTTTCAGGGAAAAGGGCAACAAAGCGAGCTCTCGGAAATGGAGGTGACAGATCACCGACAATGGTGGAAAGTCACACCTCTTGTTTACGGGGCTGCGAACACTGAATTAGCTATCATTTACTTAAGCACTTTATATAATTAAGCGGAACGGCCATTAGTGTCGCAGACGGTCGCCATATTCTTTTCATGGCCTCTAATTGCGAGTGTAGGGCGGAGTTGGACTATTATTTTCTTGTGTGTTACGTAAAATGACGCACATTTGAGACACTTAGTATCTTTTTGTAGATTTTTTTTTTTGTTTCTACTACTAATTTACCAAGATTGTTATCAGAATACATGTAATGCTCTTATAACAATATATCTATTTTAATCAAGATTTCAAAGAGGAATAAGAACGTAATTAATTACAGCCAATGCACAAAACATTGTTCATCTTGTATTTCATTTTTTATTACAATGAGAGCTCTCATTAAATCCCCTTTGCATCGGATTAACGAATCGATCATAATTGATTAAGTACTACTCCGAGGCAGAACCACAAAGGAGTCCATTCGACCACCTCCGAGGAAAACAAAAACAAGCCTCTCTCCCTCCCTTTTTTGACCGAGCTTCAGCGTAAAAGGCGAAATCTGGCTTTGTTCATTTACTCGGTAAACCGATAATTTCATTAAACAACAAAGTGGGCCGACTTCGCAAACACGGCAAGAAGCCAATGTCCCCTAAGATGGGAGATTCATTTGGAGAAAAAAATTCAAGTCGTGGCATTGAGCGCCGAATTAGGAATCGCCCCCCGCTTGTTTGTGCATTTGATTTGCAAAAAACATTGCCACTGGAGACAGTAATTTTAAATTACAAATTGTAATTAAAATTTATTGTATGCTTCTTTAGATTATTTGGACTCACAATTTAATTGCTTATAGGCAAACCTATAAATGCACTCTGAATTCAATCAAATCCTGCGTCAAAACCTTCTACTAAATAAAATATACTTTATGCGTCTTTGCCAAGATCAAAATTATATCCAAACATCATTGCCCAAATTAGTTCACCATTTCATAGTCTTAACCCTTGAACACTCCATCGAACAATCCGGTTAATATCGCTTGTAACCCAAAACGGTTGCATTCCTCGCGTTAAAAATATCGTGAAGTAATCCTGAGCATTTGGGCACCGAAGTTAGGCAGGGGCAAATTAAGCCGAGCCCCCGATATATTGCGTTTGTTCTTTTGAAGCCCAAGTGAAGGGTTAAACCAAGAATGCTTCGCTTTTTATAGCAAGTCCAATATGTTGGGGCGAGGGTGGGTACATATTTGTAATCGGTTTCGGTATAGCTATCTGTAAACGATTTCGGGGTAAGTAATCACGAGAATATCGACTGTCTTTGGTTTAATTAAAATGTTGTTAGAATTTCTATACTTACATGATTTTAAAGGTAAAGTTTGTTTGGATGAAGGAGGCTCACAAACAGATATATATTATGACGAGATTTAAACCTTCCAGTTTTGGAAGGAAATTGGATGTCTACCTTGTTACTTTTTCTTAAAGAATTAAAGATAAATTTCAATGTAGAAAGTGCTAATTACCGTAGATTTCGCTTTTTAATCTTGTCTAAAATGTTTTGTGCATGTCAAATTAAATTCCACGCGGGCGAAGCCGAGGGCAAAAGCTAATAATTATAATAAGAAGGAGGCATGTAGCCAGGATTAGTAAATAGATAGACATAGTTTATTTTGTGTGTTTTTATATATTTTTTAAAAGAAAAGTGGATTCCATTTGTCATCATGGTTAGCAAACATTTAAAATTTGTTGTGTCCACATACATTTCGCGCTTTAAAATAATTGATTCATAAACATCTATTATCCTACAACTTTTATTCATTTAAATAACCTTGATATTGCCGCAACAACCTTTTAAGTCATTTCACTCCATTCAATTGGAAAATTGGGTATTTAACATCAAATCGAGCACACATCCTATCAATATGCCCCGAATCACCACACACGGATGCCCACAAATACTCGTTACGAAGCCAATGAATTATACCTCAGCCAGGTAATTAGACCGAAAATACCATTAAATTAATAAATAAAAAACAGAAGCGAGGCCCCATCGGAGCGACGTGGGCCCCTCTGTCGAATAAATTTATGTAAAAATTTTCATTAATATTTTTGAGGCCGACCGGCCGAGCCCTTGGGAGTCGGAATCGAGTTCGCGGTAGCGATGGAAAAATGCAAACCGAAAATAATGGTGACCCTCGCCTTGTATTTGCTTATGAATATCGTGCTAACACGCGCCCGGTATTGTCAGGTATAAATATAATATACGGCACGGGAAAATAAAAATAAAAACACTGATGAGGGTTTCATGTACGCGAGGTAAGCGAACTGGCGTATTATCTTTCAATTATTTTAATATTGATACACTCAAATACTGTGCTGAAAATACAAAATGCAACCAACTATTGTTGATTTAATATAAATTACAAAATACGAACTTTATGACCAACGAAGATCCTCATAAAGCTATATGATGGTAAAAAAATAAGTGGTAATAATAACTTTTAAATTTTTGCGTTGCATGCAATTAAAACTCACTGTAACGGGAATTCCCGCGATCATAATAATTATAGTAGAACTAACATTGGCAGGCAGTACAGAAAAATATATATATATATCGTTTATTAATTAAAACCATAAGAAACATAACTTGAAAGAAAAATTTTCAATCAACAGATAACAACTTCCCATTTATGCTGCAGAAAATTAAATCATTTTTATCTGCAGAAGAATGAATACCAATTTATATAATTACTGAAACTTACATATGGGATTAAATTATTAACAGAGGGCGTAAATATCACTGACAGTTCTTTTAACAAACTAATCCTCGGCTAGTAAAGAAAAGAGCTGGGTGTAATTAGTTTTTTGTATTTTAATGTATCAAGATAAAAGTTTTAAGAAAATGCTTTTCTTCCTCACTGTACCCCCTGTACCCTGCCGTTCCTGACACCTTACTTTGTCACCGTCACTGTCAGAGTATCGGGCAAGAACTTGTCAAATCATACCGAGTAGTCTAGTACCAGCTATTTTTCAAATTTTAAAATAACCGCCCCAACATTTCATATAAAACTATACAGTAGAGTCCACACGATCAAGTGCCCTTCACCTTCTCGATAAAAATAGGGAAAAATTCCGGTGTCTTTTCGCTAGTTTTGTACCCTCGACCTGTAAGGCTGTAAGTACACTAGAGTAACGCCCCTCGGCTCTGCGAGATTATGAAAGATTTGTGAGTGCTCGCCGCGGCCGCTCGCTCAGCTTAAGAGATTTAAATCGCTCGCTGGGCCGGAATCCAAGATACAAACAGATTTCTTACGGCCAAGATATGATATCTTGCGGCAAGCATCGGTGCTTCACGAAGGGTAATAAAGTCATACAGAAATATATAGCTTGTCTGGTAGAAATATTTTAAAGTAACATCAGTTTGTAATTTTCTTATTTATGATGTATTGCGTAAATGCAAATTCAATTTACTTTCTTCATTTTTAAGGGCTTTTTTCTCAAAATTTGGGAGATACCTACATTACAATTATATTTTTGTCAATGATAAGAATTGTCACAGTATACAAATTTTATTTAAGAAACCATAAGAATTGATAGTATCTTATGCCTAAAGGAAGTTTTTACGCGTGGCTGACATGTTATCGAAGGTCCGGCCTTTTTATTTCTTTACTAACAACCAAAACTCGACTCCATAAGCGAAACTGGCATCTACGACGAAATCAAGCTATAACTCCAACCTTCTGCCACCTACTAAAGGCGCCACAAAGCGGCAAATCTACGCGCGATATCTCAGCGGGACCTGTAAATCTTCCAGGCATTTTTATATTCGCTCGCCCCACAGGGCTAAGCAGTCGCGCCAGCCCCAGATTATATCTCGACACTTGATGGATGAATGGTTATTGGATCTCAAGGTTTTTATCATTTTGATACAGTGGTATGGTAGCAAGGTGCGCTCTCGCGCCGCGGGGCGTATAGTTCGGAATGTTTAAAGTTAGTTGTAGTGTCGCTATGGAAGATAAACTGCCTGAATTTTTAGTATGGAGAAAAGTTTGTTCAAATTTTCAGGTAAAAAAAACATTCTATAGAAATAAACAGATTTTTGGTAACCAGTAGTTTATTAGGAGCTCCAATAAATTATATTACGAGTTCAATATCCTTGATTTCTGATGACATCATAACCTACTTTCATTTGTAAAGCCTTATTTTGTGATACGGAGTAAATGTACTTTTAGAATATTTATAAAGAAGTAGTTCAACAGTTTTAAAGGAAGCAAGTTTAATGGAACCCCGTAAACTCATTAAAAGGTGAACTGTAGTCACCTTTCTAAGACATCAAACTTACGAGTAGCACGCATAAACCTCTTAACGAACCGAATAACGTGAGCTAGTGACTGCCGACGCCATTATCGCATCCCTCTTAGAGTATGAAGGTTTACTTGAAAACCTGGTAACTCAACATATTACTTAAGGATGAATTTATACTTGCTTTCTCGGCATGCTCAGAAAGCTTCATGTTAAGGTATTTACCGCGCTTACTATACTTAATTCCGAGTAATTCACACATGAGATGAAGTCCAAAATAGTCTATGCTAGTCTTATGAAATTATTGCATGTGGGTTAGATTGTGATGACTTATTATATATTATACGTTGTAAATGGCCCTATACAACTAACATTATTACCTATTCCACAAGATACAGGTAAGTGATAATATCAGTAGGTGACAGCATCACCTCGAGGTGTGTTCTAGTGTTTTATTTTTCTGTGGTTCTAGTTACAAGAGACACAAATAGTGCTTCGTGAGTTTTCAGGTGAAGATCAGCCTATTGTCGGTTTTATATGTAAGATAGACGTTTAAGCGAACTTTGCACAAATCAACTCAACAGCTGGTAAAGAAGCATTTCTACCAAAAAGTGGCCAAAACAAGAAGCACTGACGTTCTCTTACAGATTTTCATTTGCGTAGTTCTAAGAAAATCCGATACCCTATGACGTCACTAGTACCCCACCTATCCCATTATCTTGCTACCTAATCCCAGGGAGCATCGTAGATGAAGTTTTACATGCAAATGAATTAATTCTTCGCGACGGAGTGTGTTCGCGGTGCATCGGAGACGATGCCTCGTTGCATTCATAATGCGGGTTCATTACCTCAGCCTAGTCTAGGGCGTAATGGCTTCGGAAGAAGCGCTTCAATTATGAGCGGGATATTAAATCGGTAGCTATCTATTTCTTGTAGTACTCGCTGATATGCATGTTTTAATAAAGGTGGGTGTGCATTACACATACATACATGCACTAAGGTTTATCTACAGCAATGATTAGGAATGCAAACTTTAGATGTCTTACTAACATTTATGTGAACTTGGACCATATAAACTAGCACACAAGCATAGCCAATATTTTTTAACGTCTATGCTCGGAAAAAAAGATAACAATTGAATAACAATGGACCCGCGCAAACATTTGTGCGCGACCCGAGCTTAGTGCTTATGAATGACAATAAAAATTGTCACGTAACATTTCAGATTAGTTGGGTAAGCGTTGAGAGTTTGAAATTAAATATGAAGACTGTATGGTATAAGGCGCGTAGCGAGTCTTACTTGTTCTGTGGTATAAGGTGATGAAGTATAGAATCTGAGCCATAAATTTTATATGCGATACTTTTAACCCAAACCAAACCATCCAATTATCTTAACATGGTCAACAAATTCATAAAAATCAACAAAAACATATGCCAAAATGGTTTCAATTGTTTGTAAAATAAAACAAACAATTTACAAATGCTTAAAACCTGGCTGAAATATCACAAATAATTTCAACGGCGTTTAAAAACAAGGGGCCGAAAATATACTTAAAAGATTTATTTCCAGAATCTTGGGGTCGTAACGTGCTCTGTCACAGCTAATAAAACATAAACCCTTCCGATATGTTTATCACCCGGCTGCCCCCGCCGTGACAGCGTATTTCACGGGACGGCACTCCAAATTGAATTGATACGTTCCTCTGACGGCCGCGGCATTTTTCAGCCCATATCGCGTATGATGTGTGTGGCAAAGCGAGCGGAAAGGGTACTGTCGGCAAAATAACAAGTTTACAATTTTGACTATCGGCATAGCATGTGAGAGTTTAAAGGTGTTTTGAATCCACTGATGTATTGTTAAAATGTGTAATGTTACTACTATTATAAATTATAAATGTTAAAGTCTGGATGGAATGATTATTGTTACTTATTCACGCCAAAACGGCATAAAAGTGTAACACACACAGTGCAAGGAATCAAAATGATTTTTTGCAAAGTGGTAGTTTGCTATCGAATAGCAGAACAATTACGGCATTACATTAGCTTCTATTTTAGTTCCTACCCTAAGGAGTTAAATAGAAATTGACAAGCCGTATTTCATATGTTACGAAGTACCAAACAATGAACTTCGGATAAGGCGTCTTTTAGACCTTAACCAATTTAGAAAAAAATATTTGCTGAAATGAATCGAACCTGCTGCACTAATAGGCTTTTCATAATGCTATTTTTAGTTTATTATCAATCGGTTTCTTCGTAAATTCTACTCTGTAAAGGAATTAAAAGGGTATAAAACCGCATTTAAGATTTTTCAGACAAGCAGATACCTGATGGCAGTGGTTAAGGCTACTTACAGTTTTTTGTCCATTGAATATTGGAAATATTAACAAAATTGTTAAAATTTATTCTGCAGACAGTACCTGTCATACGACGTGTGAGCTAGGGGTGCAGTAAAGAGTGCAAACGAGCAGCCGCGGTGTCAGCTAAGAACACGCCCGGTTCTGCTAACCGTACATCGCACTGAATTATGCTGAATAGCAGCTGTATATAACGTGCTATTAGACATATTATCTTTTCGAAATTGAATACAAGTGCGGTGGTATTATTTTTATATATCAAATCAAAACCATAAGTATACTTGTAAGATTTGTGGTAGACATTCATTAAAGAAGTTGTGTGATGAATATTTTCCACTCTATCAGTCATCATCGTCATCAATAACCTTTGAAAATTTACTCCTAGACATAGAACTCCCTTATAGAACGCTCAATGAGCGGCCGAGTCCATCTAACAAAGTTATTGTTTGACAAAATCTACTCATACCTAGACCTAACTCTGCTTAAGAACTCTTCCTTTCCAATGGTTATCAGTCAACTTAAATATAATCATTTAATCAATAATCTCATTTAAATTCACAAAGGCAATAACAAGCTGTACTAGTGCTTTGTGAAAAAAAAAATGTCCAGGGGAATTGATATTGTACTCTATTTATACGAAATTAATGGTAGAGCTTATACGCTTCATGGCATTACATCTATCTTTATATGTTTTTTTTTTTGCCTTTCCAATAAAGTTAATAAATAAATTAAAGTTGAAAATCGGATGAGTAAAGTGGACACTAAGAAGCGTGTTGATGGTTCGTCAAAAAATACAAAAATATTTTTGAACACTTACGTTTAACCATTTTATTTTCATTCAACTAGTCTAAGCCATTATTTATATGATTAACAATTTGAGGATACCAGAATCGATTCAAAAATAAAAATCACCAACCTCTCAATCAAGAGGATCCTCCACTCTAAATTGAGGCAACCTCGCGCGGGATTGTCCTCAAGAGGCGCGAAATGCAAAAAGTGGTCCTCGAGGTACGAATTAAAGGAGATTACAGAGGAGGGTGCACGGAACCCATTACAGAAATGCAGGTATCTTAGGACTTGCAAGTCAATGAACTTGCTAGTTGTCTTGTGTAGACGGTTTTAATATCCTCTAAACTAGTTGAGTATATTAATATACGTAACGATAGGCATCATGCTATTATATTTGCAGGTTAAAACTAACTTTAAGGTAATAAAACCGTTTAAAAACCTGGTTAGGAAAAGTCTTGACGAAGAAAAAAGTAACTATTCAGTCACTTTTTTGTCTTCTTAGTTGGGTTTTCTCATGTATGACTCTGAGATCTGAGTGGTGACATTTCTAATGTGCCATAATTACGCTATTACGAGTATTCACAGAAGAACTATTAGGCAAGCTGTAATATCATTACCCAAAACTGCGTTTGTTTTTACTCCTTGCAAGCTTAATTTATTCATTTGGTCTCAAAACTCCGTCAGCCCAAAAAAATACGATAGTTAATACAGATCTTACAATTGGTTCACAAACTGCTAGCTATAAACAAGCGGAGTAAATTAAGGAGGGTAACAATGGCGAGAGGCAAATAAGAAAAATGGTAGAGTCGGCAAAAATCCACAGCGCGTGATCGGTCCCTGGGGCGCGCACTTATCATCGACATTAACTTTTTTGTTGTCCATAACATTTGCATAGCTCTGGCAACGCGCGCTTCGGTGCCTTGAGGCGGCCGCGGGGATGGTACCATACTTTACTTCGGAAGATCATTTTGCAAAACTGTCGCCCACTGGGAACGCGGAAGAAATTTGAGAATTACCCTTAATAGCTCGTGCACGGGTGCTTTGTTTTATCGTGTTTATAGGATCTTTGTACGAGGCAGGTAAAACATTATAACTTTATGTGGTAGGAGGAACATGATGTCATAAGTCTATGAAATAAATGGCACTGTACACAAACCAATAACACGTACTTCTCCACAATGAAGGTTATTCTGGAAAGTAATGTAATAAACCGGCCACATGCGAGTCGGACTCGCGCACGAAGGGTTCCGTAACATTATCTATAAAAACGGTAAAAAACACGTTTTGGAATGGGAGCCCCCTCAAATATTTATTTCATTCTGTTTTTTAAGTATTTGTTGATATAGCGACAAAAATACATCATCTGCAAAAATTTCAACTGCCTAACTATGAAGGCTTATGAGATACAGACTGGTTACAGACGGATAGAATGACCATACTCTGTGAGACTGACAGACTGACGGATGGACTGCGGGGTCTTAGTCATAGGGTCCCGTTTTACCCTTTGGGTACGGAACCCTAAAAAGGTATTGATGATTGCATATAGGTACTTAAAAAGCTTGGGATGCAAAAATACATAATTAGAACAGTTTTTTACAAACATTAAAATGATTTAGATGTTCCAAAATTTTCTCTAAATTAATTCGGCTTGGTTGAGTACATTTTGACAGCTGTCAGTGTCAGACACGCCCTTCGGCAAACGAAGCTAATTCGGACCGAAACGTCTGAGATGTAATAAGGACATCATTTTGGGAATATTAAAAATAAACAGTTATTTACACATTATATTAGGTTTTTGGCTTTTGTTGTTTTTTTAAATTAATCCAATTTTTGCAAATTGCTTTGCCAAGTTTAAGAAAAACTTTTAAATTAAAAAATCCAACATCGGGATTCGAGATTTCTTATTTTTATCAATATATAAGTTATCAAGGCACACTCGTTAACTCAATTTTTATTAGATTTTCATTGCATCTTGAATAACTTTTTTCGGATTGTTTTCCGAATATGTTTTTTTATTTACCCCGTGTTAAGAATTAACGCTAAAACACTTTTTTTTTAAACAAGAACTATCTAGCATAATTATTACTTGTTAATTTAATTTAACACGCACACAATGCGCATATTTATAAAGTATGGTCTTATAGCTATTTGCAACTGTTAGCATGGAATAAACTGTTAACAAACCTATAAAATAAAAACAAAAAAACAACATTCAGACGAATTGAGAACCTCCTCCTTTTTTTGAAGTCGGTTAATAATAAATAAACTCGTATTATAGATAAATCTTCTGAATCTTGGAAAGGAGCATCAATGTCAACGGCGAACACCTCACGCACCTCCGTTTTGGCGATTATATTGTCATTATGGCGGAATCGCTGGAGGATTTTCAGAAAATGCTTCAAAGTCTCAACGCTGCCTTGCGACGCGTGGGCCTAGGGATGAACTAAGACGAAACCAAAGTAATTTTCAATGATCATGCCATCCCCGGACCGGTCTCCGTCGAAAGCGCGGCGCTCGAGGTTGTCAATGAGTATGTCTACCTTGGGCAAGTGATGCAGTTGGGTAGAGACAACTTCAAGCGGGAAATCGCTAGGAGGATGCAGCTTGGCTAGGCAACTTTTGGGAAGCTGCGTCATATCTTTTCGTTGCCACTACCACAATGCCTGAAGAGCAAGGTATTCGATCAGTGCGTCCTACCGGTGATGACCTACGGAGCCGAAGAGTGGAATGTGATAGTAAAGCTGGCCCCCCGACTCCATGTCACTCAGTGAGCTATGGGAAGGTCGATGCTTGGGATTTCGTTAAAGGATAAAATCCGAGACGAGATCATCAGGCAGAGGACTAAAGTAACGGACATAGTCCAAAAATGTAGCAAGCTTAATTGGCAGTGGGCTGGCCACATCTGTCGCAGAACCGATGAAAGGTGGAGTAAATGGGTTCTCGAGTGGAGACCTAGGCAAACGTAGTGTATAACGCCCCTCAGCTCGATGGACCGACGACCTTAGGAAGATGGCTAGCAGTGGATGGATGAAAAAAGCGGGAGATCGTGTTTTTTGGCGCTCTTTGGGGGAGGCCTACGTCCAGCAGTGGACTACAATAGGCTGAGATGATGGTGATGATGATGAATAGATAAATCAGACCATAATATGAGAAACCAAACTATACATTCCCTAAATAGCCCCACGATACAATTGGGAATTATCCCTACTAACGCTTTTATAACTATACTCATAGGTATTTTGAAAATTGTAGTTAGTTTTTATGAAAAGCTGTACATTCCAGCGTAAGATAGCGTGTCGTGTGGTGCTGGCAGTATCGTGTGGTGCCGGCACGTTAAAAGAATTGCACCACCCCTTCTCTTCCTATGGGTGTCGTAAGAGGCGACTACAGGAGAACCGCCATAAGAAGACGGGCAGCAGCGTCTCCTCTCCACCATTGGCCAAACTGCGATCGCCAACCCGCCTGCCAAGCGTGGCGATTATGGCAAAATCCTCCTTTTGGAGAGGCCTTTATCCATATATGTATGGCTGATATAGCCTGGTGATGATAATACAGTGTAAGCTCTAAAATTAATAAGTCAAATAAATATTAATTTACTTTTTTCAGGAACCTACGAGTATAACTGCATGTTCTGAACCTTATTCTGTTGCTTTTCAAGAAAATGTATCTATAAATTAGACGATAAAATTATGTAAAATGTGTTTTACCCAGAGTGAACTTGGAAAATGTATTTTTTATCTTCTCCAGTAATTACTTTTCGTACTCTGCTACAATCCATCAGATTATAATTTAAAAACATGGACAGGTGTAATGACTGAAACAGCACTTTGGCGGTGATCTCCTGAGAGTGGATTTTAACTCGAAGGTATTAAGGTTTAAATTATATTGCAGGCTATACATCGAGTTAGATAGCCGATGGCTTAATAAGTAGGTATCGTGAGCAGCTGTTATGATACCGGCCGAGAGTGTCGCCGCACTCACCCTTAAAGAGATTTTTTCTGAGCCGATTAGGATGGAAAGAAACTCCATAAAAAAATAAAAATATCTTGAGAAGAGCAGCTCGAATGAGCACCAGGATAAAAAATGGAGTTTTCTAAAATATAGTATCGTAATTTGTTGTTTTCGTATCGTCTATATCTGTTTTCTGTGTTGCTCAAAAATTGCCAATGAGCAATATTTCAACTTGTATGAGAATGTAAGTATTATATGAATAAATATGCGACAGCGAAATTGCCTTTCTTGTGTTAGTAGGTACCAGATAATGTAATTTTTTTAATTGTCACTCTGCTGCCCAAAGGAAAATCGGTGTTATATTATTAAAAAAGCGATTAATATTATTCTAAGGTATGCCATACTAAATCGACAGTGTGTACGATCAAATAATAAAATTTCAAAATACTTTGTCCTAATAACAGATTTCTGTAGAAAATTTAAATGAAAGACGATCGCTTTCGCCGTCTTTTCTTTATTAAAGCCTTTTCAATAATAACCGAGCCGATACCGTCTCCATAGCTAAGGCGATCGCCTTTTTCGCCCCAACCTTCGAAAAAAATAGGGGAGATTCCTATCTTGTCGCTTCTAATTTACTTATTCCTCTTTTAAAGACTTATTTACCTTCAAAATCCCATTGTGCCGCGCGGGGCAAGAGTGATCCCATCGCAATAACGGCCTCTCGACGTGTCAAACGAGGTTTTTCTTAAAAAAGCTATAACAATTTACATAAATACCCGGCCCTAGTTAACAGTTAATAAAGGAAACGATGTCGCAATTGACGGAGCCTCTTTAAAGTCTTTTAGATGGAAATGCTAAAGACGTATTGTTTTACAAGGCAATTGTGAGTTGTTTGAGCCGGAATTGAATCTTTATTTTTATGGTTATTGTTCTTAAAAATTGCACTGCACTTCAAAGACTAAAAAAATAAAATCGGACTCAAAGTACTAGTCTTGGTTGTCGACCTGGGTTCCGTACTTGTAGTATTTCCATTTAGCGCGTTCAGTCCGCTTACACTTAATTTGTTTTGAGTTATCGTTATAGAGACAGCTTTTGCGACATTTTTGATATGTTTGACGCTTGAAGTTTCTGTAATCTTACTTCGTAACAAAATTGGTTAAAAAACGAATCATAATTTCGACTAGATCTGGAGGTAAAGAGAAGCAGAGAATAAAAAAGTAGTAATGTGTCAAAGCATTCCCAACAGAAACCCTATAAAAGCAATTAGAATAGCCTACAATTAGGACAAATACAACTTAATTACACAAGTATCTACAATTGCAGTCTTAAACATACAAAAGTAGATGAGGTCTCAACGGCCTTGAGGTCCAAATTACCTCTAAAAGTATTGGAGAGAAGAAACCACTGCTAATATTTTCCCATGAGAGTTATTTAGGTTATTTAACAAAAGAATACTCGTAGTGTGAAATAAACGAATTATGTTATTAATTACAGTATTGAAAACATCTAAATAATTTAACTTTTATCTGACAAGGGGTGCAAGCAAGCCAGCCTATTGCCAAAGTGCAATTAATTTATAGCTTAGTTAAATGGTGTCAAAGAAAGTTTTAAGAGAAAAAAAAGGGTATTTTACTCCATTTTTTTAGCATATAATTTTGGTGACATTTTATGTTTATGGTACTTACTTAATTTTAGAAATGTAACGTTGCTGTAACAATTTGTTGTTGCGAAAAGCTTTGTCTACACATAGCGTGTATGTGATGCAATGACCCAAATTCGGTGGACTAGCCCGGCGGAATTGTTTCATTAAAGCGAACCCAAAAGTTTCGCGGCTACGCGCGATCGATGCCTCGCACTCATTACCAAGGGGCCAGCCCCATAGCAAAATAGCCCCCTTAAAAATATCCCCATCACATCTCCCGAGTTCCCGACAAGTTACCCCTTCCCCATTAAAAAACTCCAACTGCACTAATAGTAATCAGAAACAAACTTCGCCCAGTTCAAGGTCGCAATTTAAAGTTTTTCGAAAACTTCCTTACCCACTCACTTTTTTATAAGTATATAAATCTTTTTGCCGGCGGAGTTCCACGAAGTTTTTGGCCCAGATTGTCATCGATTTTTGTTTGAAGAGTTTGTTTTTTCATTGTTCTTCTTTACTTGTTTGACGGTTAATTCATAAAAACTTTCCAGCCTGCAATCGATAACGATCGCGTGGTCGGTTTGTAAACAAAAGCCCCGTCAGATGTTCACTATCAGTATAAGTCATGAATCAAAGTCGAGAAATGATATGACCGTCGGTAACGCGTATAAAAGTGTAATGTTATAAAAACATAAATCCCGACACTAACTCACAATTTATTATGGCCCTATGTAAAATAATAAACCGCATCATCTCTGAATACCGTAAAGCCCCTGCATGAATAGCTGCGCTATTTTCAGATGCTTCATAAATATTACGTTTTCGCGCCGACTGTAAATATTTTCCCCATCATAAGGCCACGCATGGAAGTCGCCGGAGGGCTCTCATCACCTCGGCCCTGAATATTTTCGCATACATTCTAGCCCCTCTGTCTCAACTTATGTAAATGCTGCCCTAACACTTTCTCCGTTTTTCTCGCGTTTGAAGCACAATGCAGGCAATTTGAAGGCAGATCCGAACATTATCCGCGCGGGGGCTCACCTCGCGACTCACACGGATATCCAAATGGAAACAGTGATTTAGACTTTATTTCGCGGATCAAGCAGGAAATGTGTTGAATATTATTGACTCTATTTTGTTCTTGACGGTAACTGCGCACAGTGAAACGAATTGAATTTATATGGAAGACAAAACCCGAAGGGAAACAAATCTTTATACTAATAACAAGCAATATCTTTTAAGCATCAATGCTACTTGCGTAGACAAAGAAGGCATAATGAATAGCGGTCCCCACTGTCCGTCGTGGCTGATTTATTTCATGACTTTTCGAATATGCAAATAACATTAAGATACAAAGACGTAGGTATTTCGCCCCCTTGAAAGAAATCCGTGGCGACCGCAAAATGATGCCAATCCAGGGTGAATCTTAATATTTTATGTTGTGTTATTTCCCTTCTCTTTTTCCTTCCTCATATTATTTATTTCCGCGCCGACAATGAGATTCCCACTTCGGCTCGTAATAAAAAAGAATTATTGTTCATCGTTTTACAGCGCGCCGTTTTGTTGCGTCTTCATAATCGTGATTGAAAGAGTGGCGATTTGAGATTGCCACTTAATATTGAACTTCATTTTTTCTTACAGTAAAAATAATTCTTTTTTATGCTGTTAACGGTGAATTTTCGTTGGTATTGGAGCCGAAGAAATCTTATTTTCCTGCATAAAACCTACGACAATATTTAAGGAGTTAACATCACCACTGAATGCCGAAATTCATAGACCGCTTAGCACAAGACCGATAAAACGTTTAGCCTTTCTTAAGTTGATCGAGTAAACATTTGGCCTAAATAGACTTGGTCGAATGAACTATAGATTTTTTTACATTTGACCAAGTGAACGTTTGGTCGAAAAAATATTTAATTTCTATACCTATATTTTGTAAAGTTATTTATGGCTATTAAGTAAAAATACGTATGTAAAAGGAATGAAAGCGATATAAATTAAATAAAAAGCTAGCTAATTAACAGAATATATTTTTTAAAAACTTATTTGAAATAGTTCTGTACTTATAAACTTGGATGTGATAATAGAAAGATTATTAATAACGAATATTGCCGCCCTAGTATGACCAACAAAACTGGATACGATATGATATGATAAAATGTAAAATAATCTATAGTTCGTTCGACCAAGTCTATTTAGGCCAATTGTTTACTCAATTAACTAAAGCCGATATTAACTAAAGAAAGGCTAAACGTTTTATCGGTCTTGTGCTAAGCGGTCTAATGAATTTCGACATTCAGTGGTAAACTCGTCAACATCAAATCCTAAATCAGCACGTTTCCATACTACTCGTTACTGGTCAATAATCGTTAATGGGTCATATAATCGCAAGGCAACAACAACATTTTGCATATGACCATAGGATTGTATAATTGTTTCCGGACCCACGAGTATGTTCATCTCAAAAAAAGTATTTCTTGTCTATGCAAATGACAAATGAGCAGAATAGTAAAACTTATATTAATAAAAACGGGTTAACGCTTACGTTGTCAGCCAAAAAACATGTGAACGGCGTTTTCAATAAAAACAAAACGCCATGATACATCAACCCGCGCGTCTTTCGTGATTAACACGTCCCCAGTGGTTCAGACGTAGGAGAGTGGGAAAAAATCATGTAGGTGCGTGGCCTAGGGAGTGATCGGGCCGATGATTGATCACAACGCTAATTGGCTGATGGATGGTGGGTGGTGGCCCAAGACGCGCTGTAAAATATCACTTGCGACTCGATGGTGAGTCGATTATAGGGTGCGAGATGTTATTGCTTCATCATTCTGGTCAGAAGTTTTTGATATGTGTCAGTTTAGTAATGCAATTTTCTAAATAAAATTGAAGAAATACTAGCTTCTGTCTGCGAGTTTAGAAATAATCCAAAGAGGAATGAATTTATCTCACGCAAAAACAATAAAAAATAATGAATGGTTGAATGGAACATTTTGATACATGTTCTGCTTGACATATCACTCCTTGTATGACTTACAGATATAATACGTTCTTAATTTTAGCTAATTTCGTTAAGTTGTTGAACCATAATTACAGATTACAGATAACAATCATACAGACATTCACGTTTGTAATATTAGTAAGATAGGTGTCAAAAGTTGTTCTACAAAAAATATTAAAGATTACTCGAAACCAATTTATTTTTGTAATAAAGGTAACTTATTTCTAGATAGAGGTAAATTCCTGGAATGTATCAATTTGAAATTTATAAATTTATTTCATCCAGTTCATGTTAGGTACGTAAAATGAACGCACGAAATCAAGCGTAACCCTCCCAAACACAAATTAAACATCAATAATGTTTCTAAGCCATCACATGGTAATATTTCGGAATAGTAATTAAATTCTACATTAGCGGCACAAAGCAGAAGATACGCGACGGAACCTAATTTTCATAGCTGATTAGACTCACCCCACATGGGATCATACGATTACACAACATCCTTATTCGCGTCATCAAGTACGATTGAACGTCAAAGTTTAAAATAACAAGCCTTTGATATCGCTTGATCTTTAATACAACGTATTGTTTCAAGAAATTTGCCATGTTTGCCTCCCTGTAAAAGCGTTAAAGTGTATGACATTTCATACAATAACTTAATTAATAATCCGTAGTTACACTTGCGACTGCTATCTTTACACGAAAAAACCAAAATACCCTAAAATATTAGCACAGAGTTTAATTTTTTTAGAAAAAATAAACTGTTTAAAAACAATGGCACGGGGTTTTTTTTTATCTAATCGTAAGAAATTATCTGTTTATTTTAAACTAATTTGCAAATTACGATTTTACAGAAGGCTTATTGAGAATACTTTATTTAAACACGTAGTTCATACTCATTACCATAGGATATTTTACTTGAAACAAGGTCAGCTGCCTCAGGTGAGGATAGATACATGTAAAAAAATTGTATAGAAAACATTTTTGTAATTTCTAATGATAACAAGACATAAGTGTAATTTTCTGTTAAAAACTTATAATTTCTGACTTCTAACAACTTAATATAAGAAAATAAATACAACAAATTAATCCTAAAAGTCTTTCCCTACCGGCCAACCTTCAGGCTAACAGAGATTACGTAGAAATATAAGTAAACTTAACATGATAAGGCATAGAAAAGAAACGACATGACAAATAATAAGTCGGAAAAATTGTGTTGTAGAACCAAATGGTATCCACTTAGCAAGTGCGATAAGTAGGAAGAGTTTTCCTTTACCTTAAATGCAATGTTAACTTTTCTATTAATCACTGAATGAAAAAAATACTATTCGATTTAGTCAATTCCCAAATACGGATAAATATATATTTCAAGCAACCCCCATCAAATGTCATATCTGACGTCTTTGCTGATAAAAAACAAACATGAAAATCACTCCCACTCGGGGTTAATTCCTACACAGTCGCTTGAGGCAATGTTTTATCTCTCGACTAATTCCATATTCAGTTTACCTAATTTGCTGTCAAAAATATGATGCTGTTAATATAAAAAGGGTTGTAGATCACTAATATTATTTTTTAAAGCATTTGCAAATTTGGTGCTTGTGTTATGTTAGTACATAGGTCAACTGCTAGTAGTTACTAGTAATAGCTAACAGTAGCTAGGTATTATATCGCTAGAGCTGTGTTGCATAAACAATACTTAAAATTCTTGTTCGCATATAAAGTGATGTAGTCACTATGTACCTTTTATAAATAAAATGCATGATATAAACACCAGTAAAGTATACTAGAATACTCACCAAAAAAAAAATGTGCTCATTAATAATATACTTACATAATAACTACATATTAAGTTAGCCATATTTGCAAAAACACGCGAGTACGTTAAGCATAGAACCTCCTTCTAGCATACTCACTATTTAATTAGTGAGTGACTATTATGTCATTTTGGCAAGAAATGTCTATACTGTAACGTCTACAAAACCATGTTTTATGACCAGTTATGCATTATTTTTGAGTAAAAAATAAATTGCTACATAATTTTATATTATTTCATATAAAGGTGACACGATTGCATCAGCATACACATGGTGTTCAACACAGAAATATATCGAACGAACGAGTTCGACCTAAGCTAAATTAGTTTGTTGCGCCGCTTCTTTCATCAGTCGATATGTAGTCCCGAATCGGTGGTAGGGCTAAGTTATATTTTGGGACTTGTATAAGTGCCCGGAAGAGGGCCTATATACAGAAGTAAAAAAAACATTTCGTTTCATTTCATTAAAAATCCTGTTTTTACTATAAATCATGCATAAAAAACTATGACTAAAGTCAAAGATAAAACGATTCTGCATAAACAAATTACGTGACATGATCGCATCGGTACACGCGGTGATCGAGATATACTTACTAAAGAGTCGGTGCATATAAAAGCTGTCTAGAAAGTTTTCTGTCGCTCCGCGCGATCGATAGCGAGGTGCGCCGGGAATTACACCGCGGTAATCAACGCGGTTGTATACAAGTTAATTTGAGTTTTTATTACAAAATACTAAATAGGTAAAATGAGCGGATGAAATTTTGTATTATAATTGAAGGAAAAAACTTTGCGCAACTGGAACTAGAACTGAAACTAATGTGCAATCGCGAATGTTATCATGTCACATACAGTAAGTAGCTTCTTACGTTTAAGTTTTTATGTCAATTAGGTCCAATTAAATGTTAATCTTTTTATTATGAACAATTTTGTTTATTAAAGAACACGTCAAAATTACAGGTAACCAGCATGCATTTACAAGCCGTATCGTACTACAGTTATTTTTAGATAACATTAATATGGCACTGGTGGCCAAGGTAGACTTTCACTGGTTCGTAAGCTTCGAAGAGGCTAATTGACTTTAATGTACCTTTTAAAGGATAAAGGAAAAGAATGATTATGGTAATTTATTTAGTCACTCGTCATTTCCAATTGTTGTGCATTAAAACATTCTCGCAGACTCAGCATTATGTCAATTAAGTAGCTACATACCTAATCTTTAAAAAATATATATTTTATTATATTCATATTTTTTACGCTATAGCACAATCATGTAGGTAAAATTATACTGCTTCGTATTATTGAGAATTATACCAAACTCAAATTATTCCCCTACTAAAGTTAAGGGCAATGGCATAAATATTTACTCACGTCTCGGCACGTAAGAAACGTAGCTACCTTATAAGCACGCGACATTTTATTAATCTTGACATGGATCTCCCTTATTTCAGTATATTCGCTTATTCAGTTTACCTTGTACCGGTTAATTTCATTAATATACCCCTAAGCACGCAGTGCTGCCCTCTCCCGGCTTCCAATAGGGATTTCGTCCCAATTATGTATTAGGCGAAACTTGGCATAGTCGCGTGAGACTACGTTTCGGATTATAGACCTTTGTATCTCAAAAGTGCGATAAAATAATCTGTCTTTGCGTTGATTTAATTGAGTTATAGAATAGAATAGCTATGCAAACTCAAAAGTTAATGTGTCCCATCATATGTTCAATTACCACTGTTTGTACTTTAAGCGCGGTTCCTTAAGCTGATATTTCATCCATTCAGAAGGCGATTAAACGTAGGTATTGCAATGGGCGCTAACTATTTTGTTACAATCTTGTCTATAATTTTATTGTTATCGAGAATTAAAGTAAAGATAAAAATAAACCTGCTTTCTAATGATAAAATGTAATGAACAAATAAGCACCAGACATACACCAAATATTACAATCTCGAAATGAGAGATTAATTTCTTTGTCTGATCATGAATGTCTGACAAGACAACTTTTTTTTAAAAGCGTTTTTTGCACACGCGAAACCATGATATTTCATAAAAGTTTTTTTTTTTAAATAGACTGCACAAAAATCGTACCGAGGACCGATATGTTCAAGGCGATTCAGGTTCAGAGTTTCAGAGACCTGACTCGGAAGGGTCGCACACACGGGCGGCTCACCCACGGAAATTTATCGCCCCGTGTGTCCGCACCTTGCCTGTTGTTGACGGTACCGATTTATGGACTGCTCCTGTTGGTACAAAATCCATCCTAATATGACCCCCTTTTTAGCAAGCCTTAGGAAAATATATTTAGAAGATAGCAAAAGGTAAACTCGAAATCTCTTCTATTAAAGTAAAATACAAGGTTATAAACACATTTAGTTCAGCAAAGTCATCAACAGCCAATACAGTAAATTAAATAGAGTTCCATTTCCTCTAGTAAATTTATTTTAATTAGCCGCAGCATAACATAATATTTTCAATAAACTTCCAACTCGGGCTCCGCTTTGCTTACGCTCGTTCACCTCAATAGCGAACAGGTTCTTTTCACTGAAACTAAACTGTGTTCAGTGCGCTTCTGTTTTCGTTCCGCAATTAAACTGCTGTTAAACTTCTTGCAGCGCTGTTTGCCGAGCACCTGAACGGTCTAAAGTTGTGCGGGCTGGCTCCTTGTTTGCCTGCTAATTATCCCGCAGTCGACTCAGCGGCCAAAACGCTGACCCGAGTGGTCAAACGCCGGTGAAAGCCTCTCAAAGCCGTCTCTACTCCAGCGTCGCCATAGAGACCGCCCACGCCACGCCGCCACTCCATTGTACTAACATTCATACAAACGTCACGTGTAACGACAGCTCGATTAAACGAGGGGCGAAGCCAGATTTGACAAGTCGCCTTTCAAATTAGACGCCACCGGCCACTCGCACTTCACGCGACGTTTAAAATCAAAAGCGCAAAGGGTTACGTAATCCGGGACCTTTTTCGGCATTTGTGTGCGCGACTCGTCTTTTGTCACGTATTCTTAATTAAGGGCCGGCGGGGCCCACTCGTCACTGTAACGACGAAAGTGCACAGGCGTATGAACAATTGGCACTGATATTTTTATTTTTTCGAATCGAACATTGAAAATGAATCCGGTAACGGCCCCTCTGTTTGCGAATCGGAAGCCGAGCCTAATAAACCGGCGCTTAGCCTCTGTGACAAAGCCGATACAAAGTGAGTGACATCCCGCCTCTAAAGAGATCTCGCGAAAAAACTCGGCGACGTGTCAAAGACACCGCGACGAGCCGAGGGGCTCTTTTTGTTGCCTATCGTAATATTTTTTAAAGCTTAACTCCTTAGTGAATTGAGAGATTAAGTCCTCTTTGAAGAGGCAACCGGTCCCCGGGGTCGGGCGTGATCATTCCTTTAGATCTCATTTCCGTGGATGCTCTATTTGATTGTTATTTTTGTTACTTCTTTCCCATTTCCCGGCGCGTCGGGATTTGAAGTGACAGTCGACGATTTGCACTCGAGCGCGATAAGTGTTTTCCAACGTTTTTTATAAGCAGCTTTGTTAGTGCGCTGTGTTGTCTTGACCTTTTTATTTGTTTAGCTGACAAGATGGACATCAATTATTTGTTTTCGATGGTTCAGCTAAAGTATCGCTCAAAACACTCTAGAGAGATCTTATTGTATTTCTTTGTTAACTCCGTCAGAGAGCGTTTATCCCATGCCATTATGGACATATTTGGGTTACACCTCGGACGGTATACCCAAGAAAATATACAAATGCCATAAGGCAGTCAGTAAGCGTTCGTAAGCCGTGTAATTATTCACATCGGATTTGCGAATTGTGCCCGGAGCGCGTTCCGTTCCACGCACTGACCCTTGCATTTGAATCAAAACACATGTGCTGTGCCGGCTTACCCGGTTTTGGATGAGTTCCCCTTTTTGCGAGTCCCTTCGATTCCTTAGCGTACGATGATCGATACCGCCTCCGCCGCCGGCCGACCGCCTCCCCTCTTAATTAGGACTCGGAATCTGTGGCGGACTCACGCACACACGCGCTTATGTTAATCAACTTTCATTATGCACTAAGGAATTATATGGGAACGCCGGAGGAGTGATTACGCGCGTCCCGGCCAAGAAATCATGGTTTATTATGACGTCGGTAGTTGTGCCACGCGCGTTACAATTTACGGCGTATATCTCTCGGTGCCATTGTCGGAGCGAGTAATTAGCTTTTGTTATACCCGGGTCGCGGCCGCGAGTTTGAGATAAGTTTTGAAACTCGATATTTTTAATATCTTGTGATACAATTTTGGAAATTACATACATTAAACGAAAAACATTTAAGTACAAAGGTTTACTTGCTCACTCTTCTTAAATTAGGTTTTTCCGATGTCTAGTTTATAACATTGCTCTATCGCGGTTTGTTTGTAATTACGAAGGTCGAATGTCAGTCTCATTGAGGCCATATTAAAAAAACTTTTTGAAAAACAGGATGTTAACTTTTTTTATATAATTGATACTTCATAAAGTATATTTCCAAATAAATAAATAAAATATTGTTATGTGCATAATAAAATATGATAAGACTAAAAATACTATGATTATATTTATTTCCCACTGTAATCTTAAGATGCATATACTGTTATATAAATAAGCATTTAAGTTTTAAAATCATTATAAAATTACTCAAACGCTAGCCTCCACATCATATTCTAACAACTATTAAACTTGACGTGGAGCTAATATTTGTGCGCTTGGAGAACTACAAGCACCCAAGGGCATTTCATTACACACTCGGCCGTCAGAGTAAAATTAATCTGAACATAAACGCTTGCTAGCGGATATTAAGGGTCCACTATACGCGGCCTAATCTCACGCGGCGTAAACACTACCCGAGATATTATGCATGGCCTTTGTATAGAACGTGTTGCTATATACGTTTTATACGACACTTAAAATAATATCTAAAGGCGTGCTTGAGACCATTTCAGATGGTTTTCTGAACCACATGTTTTTATTTATTAAATAATTGTCTTGGTGTTAAATTAAAGATTTTGATAATTTTTTTATTAGATAAAAGACTAAGACTTTTTTGTCGGGTTCATCTCCCAACACAAAGATCCAAGCCAGACAGCAGATTTTTTTTATTGCTTGACCGGGAATTGAAGCTGAAACCTTTTTAATCAATGCGAATTATTGCGCGACTGTGCTCATGGGCTTTTTAAACGATGCTTGTTAAATTATTAGATGTGCAATTATACTAAGTACCGTTTGCACGAAAAGGAAAGCTTGTGTGAAGGTAATTAGCCTAAAAACATCCAATGTTTTGAAAGAAATAGTCCTAAGTACTATAATTATTATAATACTCGTAATATAACTTCTACAAAAACATACACTAATTAAAACTATAGCTACCTTGTCATTAGAGCACATTTAAAGGTATCGTTAAGCTTATCTTTTGTTGGTTAATAAACTATTTAAGTATAAGCTCACTTTTACAAGTTTCGGTTCAGCCAAAATCTGGCTTGGAACATCCTCCTTCTGTAACAACCTCCAACTGACAGAATGAATGTAGGAACATGATTAATTTAGATTAGGTGTTTTTTAAAGTCGTGCAAGTGTTATTCTATAAAATACAACATTTTTGCTGAAATATTTGAAATACACCTGTGAAAGTCTTGACTAAATGTAAACGGGTAGTATATATGTATGTAACGGAGTACAGATCTACCGAACGCGCTGATAATGCTCGCTCTCATTGCTTCCTGAATCTTCTACTTATTCTATAAGTTTACCAGGCAGTTTGAATGGGGTGTGAGTTATTTTTCACATCGCTACCTATTTTTTTTTAAATATATTTTTTTAATTTTATAGACATATTCACAGAAATATGTCTGAATCTTAATTTAACGTTGTATAATCTAGTTATGTGGGTAGCTCTTCTATCCGAGAGCGTTCACATGCTCTATCCTAAGAAGGGCTGATATTGAGTAATGCCGTATAAGCCCGGTTATGAGGATAAACCTCCGATAAATCTTTCACTTACCCACCCTATAATTAACGCTTGTAATAAAATTTAATTGATCAAAGCATAGTTTGCAGCCGTGATATATTAGGGTCCTTTGACTTCGTATTGAGGAAGAATCCTTCGTATTGCGCTAGAATCCTTTGAAAAAAGGACCTTCAGCTTTTTCGTAATAAGAAAGAAAACGAGTAATGTTATTTCCGATTGGGACTATTTCAATCATTTCTAAACAAATAAAATTAATTAATTAAAATTAAAAAATCAAAAAACCCGTCTGCCTTTTATGGTGAACTTAAAAGATGAAAACAACATTTAAAGAATCAATTTGCAGTCGGAGGCATCAATCCATTAACAGCATAATGATGATTGACTTGGTATGCACTGCGTTATGTACCTAATTAAGTAATTTAAATCCGTGTAGAAAAAGTCGAATCAAGTAACATGGACATTATATATACATACATACATATATACATATATACGCTCGAAAAACATAACGCTCGTTTGGCAGTCGGGTAAAAAGACCAAAATTGTCGGCCGTTTCCAAGTAGTGCATGTGCATCACTTGATAGGTACCAACATTCTACTATGCCAACGGTCAGCATTTCACCTAACTAGCAAAATGTTGCACTAAGCTCACTTTATTTTACAATGTATGTATCCTTTTCCTTAAATTTAAATTTGCTTCAAGAATAAGAAATGAGCCATCTGAATAGAAAAACCGGCCAAGTGAGAGTCGGACTCGCGCACGTACCATTATCTATAAAAACTTTTAAAAATCACGTTTGTTGTATGGGAACCCCCTTAAATAATTGTTGTATTCTGTTTTTTAGTATTTGTTCTTATAGCGGCAACAGAAATACATCATCTGTGAAAATTTCAATTCTCTAACTATAACGGTTTATGAGATACAGCCTGGTGACAGACGGACAGACAGACAGACAGGCAGGCAGACGGACAGCGGAGCCTTAGTAATAGGGTCCCGTTTTACCCTTTAGGTACGGAACCCTAATAAATAACACTTCATAATATCAAAAATTGAGTTAATTCATAAATATTGAGGCCCTTGAGAATTGACCAAATCTTTTAAATAGAACCTTCAAATTTATAATAATATCATGTTTTGATACAAACACGTGATAATATTACAAACCTTATTTACTAATATAAATTAATTTCAATATTATAAAGACGAAGTATAAATACGTACGAGTATAATTTGATAAACATTCCCCCCTTCTTAAACTGAATAATTAAGATCTACTTAACCCTGTTTTGCTGAGCCATTCATACAATACGTCGTAACGCGTTACATACTCTTATGATAAATGAATTTTCTTGCTTCGTTTTCTTTACGGGCAATTTATTGTGTTAAGTCCGTGTGGTGTTCGACCAGTATTCCTCAACCTGTGGATTGCGAAGTGTTACTTTGCTATTATAGAAGGTGCGAGGGGTCAGGTTACGTTGGATACGTACTCACGTGTATTCACGCCCCCAGCTAATTTAATAGATGAGGTGTTCACATTAATTACAAAGAACGTCGGGACCAGCGCGCTCGCCGCGGGTAACTGCTAACAAATTAATAAGATTATTAACTCCTTCCGACAAGTCATTCTTTCGCATACGCGGTACGGCACCGGATGTACGTGGATTTTCTCTAGAGACTGAGACAATTTGTTAGGGCGAAGTTCATAATTTGTCCCTTAATTATGATGACGTGAAAACTTGAACCCAAAAAAGAGACTGTGTGTTTTGTTTTTGGTTCCAATAATATAGAAAAATGAGTTTTTGGCGTTGAATTTGACATTCAACATCGCAAGTACATATCATCTTTCCTTTTTACTGCTCATATGAATTCGCTATCTTATCGCATTCTCAGTATCTTGAAATTACAATAATACGTGCCCTTATCGCAACTAATTTCGTAGCACATTTCGTGCTCCAACAATTTCGTAGCAGTGCTACGAGACTTCGCTTCGAAAACAATTTGTAGTAAGATAAAATCCTAAGATATAAAATTGATACAACTGAATTATTTAAGATTTTAAGTATATGCAATGGAGTGATATAGCAAATTATTGTATTAAGCCCATTAGTGATAATCACCATGACTAAACAAAAGAAAAATGCGTAGCCCGCTATTAGTTGACGGGGGCTAGAAACCCCCATGGAAACTGGCCACAAATATTAATCAAACATCTAAAAACGCTGTCACCACCATAGGAGTATACGTGTGATAGATGGTTAATGAAGTGCCTGATAGTTATTAATGATGTAAGCCCCCATAAGTAAGACATTATAGTGTTGTCGAATCACAAAAACTTTGAATATTTTCGTCATTTAGATATGTATTTATAGTTCAAAACTTATTTAACAAGACAAATAAATGGCTTAAAACATTTACGGCCTTACTACAAAAAGATTGACTACGTTTAAACACTTGTCTTAAGATTAGTCAACCAATTTGAAATGTTGACACATCAGACATTCGAGACATATTATTAACAAACATTTTTTATTTTTGTTTTGTAGTAAGGCCATTATACTCCGGGGTATTGTATATTATTTATAAGACTGATTTTGCTGTGTCAAATTTTACGCTAAGCGGATCATATTGTAACGGTGTAAATAAAAGTAAAATCAATTTTGTTAAATCAATTTAATTATTGTTAGCGGAAATAAACCAATATGTCAAAACTCATAAAATGATTCGAGCCTTTCACATCACTATACGAGCCAGTCAGTTGCGTTCACTGGGACCACTCGATTCTTTGCCGATACATACACCAATGGCGATACGTCATACATCATGTAGCGTATCAATCAATTTGCCGGCTTGTAACGATATGGCGTAACCCTTCGTTTTGCTATCGACACGGTCAAGTAGTGGTTTCATTTTGTTGGGGTAAATACTACGTTCGATGACAGTAAACGAACGTAGTAGATTAAGCTTATTTGGTGCAGTATGTACTGAAAAAAAGCTTTATTATAATAAACATAAAATATTTTTTCTCAGGGCGGTATCCACGAACTCTTAAAACAATCTCAAATCTGTCAAACATTATCAAATCTGTCAAATTTTGTATGTAATGACGTACCAAAATTGGCAGATTTGACAGCTTTGAGATTGTTTTAAGGCTGGGTTGCACCATCTTACTTTAACTTTAACAAATGTCAAAAGTCTGTCAAACTCCATACAAAAACACCGGATAAAGTTACAGTTATGGTTAAAGTTAAGGTGGTGCAACTCACACTAAGAGTTCATGGTTACCCCGCAGTTATTAGTTACGCAATAATATAGTGTAGTATTTTTTTTAGAAATCATGAAAAAAACATTTATTTGACAGAATATGTTTTCAATATAGAAGATAGAAGATACTTTTTCCAGCATATTCTATCGACGTAACGTTCCAACATTAGTTAAGGCAGTATCTAAGAAAAAAAAATGTTATCATGAAAATCATTATATATTTCAATTCTTGTTTTTAGCAATTACCATGCTAGGTTTATCTAAGATTTTTAATACTTGAAAAAAATCGTCCGCCTCAGGTGGGATACGAACCCACGTCCATCGCATACCGGGCGAGTGCTTTGACCACTAGTTGTCGAGTTGACTAACGTCTCGGTAGCTTAGTGGTCGCCCGGTATGCGATGGACGTGGGTTCGGATCCCACCTGAGGCGGACGATTTTTTTTTCAAGTATTAAAAATCAATATGTATTCTATTTTTTTATAGAAATAGATTTCACATTAAATTTTTAATACTCGTGAGTAAAATTCAAATCAGTTTAAACAATTAATGGGAGGAATCCCCAGGCTTGGTCTATTTCTACGCATACTAAAATAAAACAATCCGAAATGAAAATAACCACGGATTGGTCGTGGATCCGAATCACCCTCGAACCATCAAAAGGGTTTTGTTTTATTTCAATTAAGCCGCAATCACAAAGAGTTGGCGGCACAGTCACTCCATCGTCGACGATTTAAACAGATGTCCTGTTAAGGAGGTCCTCTCCGAATATTCGTTTGGAATTTAAATTGCTAATTCGTGCGGTGGCAGGTGCAATCTCGCGATCGAACGACCTCTCTTTCCGTCCCTTACAAGAAACCACCCCTCCCGCTCGCACGTTCCAAAATCAACGAATAATGAACGTCAACAAATAAAACTCAAGCGTTACTAATTACTCGGCTCAAACGAAGAGAGGTAATTTTTGCACTCTATTCTGAAGAGGAAAATCTCGAGCTAATGGCGTTAATTTAAAAAGAGGCCGATGACTGTGATTTTTCTTTGCTCCAACTTTTCGACTTGTGATTTATTGACGGTTGGGTTTCATCGCTAACAGGCATATTTAGCTTATACTTTGCATGCTGAAAAGAAATCCTTCAAAGTCGAGAGTTAATGCCTATAAGAGCCTTTACAATCTAACTAATATTATTATTTTTTATTAATCACCCTGTAACGTCAGCTGAAATTTGACACAAATATACTCAAAACGCAAATTTATGTAAAAACACGCAGGATATTTGTATTTTGTTTTTGTGTTTGATTATAAGTTCATTATTAGCAATTCTTCAGTAGACAGATTTGCGGGTAGAAGTTAGTTGTTTTTATTTATATTAACAAAGCCGTTAAAATAACAGCTAATATAGGATCCTTTGAAAGTGAGCTGTATTTTATTTACCGCTCCCAAAGTCCCAACATCGGCGTCACTATAAAATGTCAGTCACACACTAGAGGTCTGGAAACTAAACAGAGGGTGCGATTCATTATGAATGGGCCGAGTGGCCGCAGGTACAGTGGCCTGAATTAAAGTTTGGCTCATCCGATACACAAACAATACTGACTCAACTCGAAATTACTCAATTTTGGGTTGTTTCCCAGTTGTGGTATGTGTGTTTATTGGCAGGAACCCTAAACAGGACGTTTGCATTAAATGTGACGACATCAACACAAAATAACCTATTGCTATTATTTATTTTCGACTTACTGAGAATAAAATTGTCTCTTTTTTTAATTAGTCTTACGCGTTATAATTAGAATAGTTATTTGAGGTATTTAATTATTTTTCATTTTCCCGATAATTTTCACATTAATGATAAGATAAGTTAAGTTTGGATTTCCTTGTAAAAAGCTTCTACAAAGAGATTAAAGTAAACTAGGTTTCTAAAAATTTATGTTTTAAAGTTGACCCAACATTTCCTTAATATTCACAGTATAGCGACTATAGCGAGTGATCAGCAGGCCGATCACGAGCAGCGGTTAATGAATGAAGAATTTTGTGACCCCTCACACGTCCGGAGGACCGCACCGCCCTCGCATAGATTGTAAACTAAACCAGGATAGTTACTTGTTTTGGTAATTCAAAGGAACGGTAATACTGTGCGGCTCGTTTTGCTATTCTATTTGAGTCAAGAACATATGAATGGGCTAAATTCACAGGAACGTTACATTGTCAATATTTTGAGGTCATTTACCTTTTTTTAAACATCCATACCGTACGTTTCGGACGATAATAGAATCTTATTTTTCCTATATGGAAATAAATGCACATACAATTATTAGATAAATATTCTCCGAATAATTGTCATGCAGGTAGGGCTATTATGAGTGGAACAGATACAATACATAACCATAGGCAACAAGAATTAAAATAACGAAATTCCAAGCCACTAATCTTCGACGTGTCCCCGCGGTTCCTCCGTAGTCGAGTAATTAGCTTTCCAATTTTAAAGAGCGCTCCACGCTCCACCATCAATCCACCCCTGCTGCCACCGAATCGATAATAATTAATTATTTTTGACATAATCACAACCAAAATCCATTCTCTTTTTGCTAATTCACGGCCCTATAATAAAACGGGCGACGCTTTTAGGCTCGCTCGGGTGAAATTGATAAAAAATAAATAAGACTCCGCACAAGTTTTGGCAAGTCAAACAAAATCTGGCGTTAGCGCCACTCAACGATGGGTGATTAATAACCTTTTTGGATTTATCTCGTCCTATCGAATTCTGACTGGAAATAACCCTAATGGATCGCCGTTTACCTGCATACCTCTGCTCATATAGTCGAGATCATATCGAGCGACATTCGCCTGTATTCAGGGACTGACAAGGGATCTTGTCAGCTGCGCACAATCGGCGGGACACTGTGTCAATATTGGACACGTAACATAATGGGAACCAAGATTCGGATGTGGGCGAACGTCGGATACAACGCTGCTAATAGATGTTTGAGGACCTTCGACTCGATACCCGTTTGACGTGCCAATTTCAATAGACTCTTCCGTAAACACGCTCGTGATGTGTAGTGCAAACTCGAATACTAATTAGCAACTTGCTCGCAATCTGGGTGAGGCAATAAGAACAGTGAGTGTTCGTCGCAAGCACCGAATACCGGGAAGTTGCCGGTACTTAAAAAATACATAGTGAAAACATTAGCTCCGCCCGGGGCGGGGTTGCCCGTGATTAAACCCAGCGAGGCATGCATAACGAGGCCGGTATGTTTGAACGCTTGCGAATACTTTCCAAGTTGCCCGGACAGCGGTTGAGCGGGGTGCTACACCTGCGCATGTTTATAACCGTAAGATTGCGCTGTCAGTCCCCTCGACTCTATTGTTTGTTTAGGTTCCTCATTGAACCCGTCTGACCTACTTATAATACATTAATAACAACCAATAAATATATTTCTCCCTAATATCCAATAATCGAATATTCATCTGTGTTTTTGTGTAACTAATTCAAAAATGTTATAAATGCAGTCGAGGAATATTTTAATAAATTATAATTTCGACATCTAAAATCAGAAAAGGATAAGAGGCCTCGTCCGAAATTAAATAATATTTTGAAAGGATTAGCGTCATGATTGGGCAGACACATGCTAATGCATGAAGTTTTTAATTAAAACCGTCCGCCGTTAAGAGGCTGCGTAATGGCTGATCCTCAGGAGGGCCGGTATTGGGTGTGTGTACGCGAAGCCGAAATACAAACATATTTAGGTCCGGTGCGTTCCGTAGTGTGCGCTGTGGCTAATCACTGCCCGGGATACGGTGGCTTGTGTACGCAACGCCTTATGTACCCCTTTCTTCTTATTAATATTGGGTACCGGTAATAATTAAAATCGCTCAATTAATCCTAGAAAATAAATAGCTATGTATGAGAGGTATTAATATAAGATCATATTTTAATAGATACTATAAGAAAAATGCCTTTTAGGGGTTGGTTTGCACAAGGTGTCCCTGGCAGTATGTATCAAATCGAAAAGGATCATTTCGGTAGTCTTGCCGAACTTTTTGGCAATTTTTGTATTGTTGATGAAAAAATGTTTGAAAAAAAAACATTTTTGATAAACATGCTAGTTAATCAAATTAATTTCCTAAGAAATGCTAAATCATCATATAATATTCTAAATAAAAAATGAAACAGTTATCGTTGTTAGTTTGTTTATTAAGCTCTATGCGGTGTTACGACAAAATGAAAAATCAATCGCAACTTGATGACTCCCTGTATAACGTCTTAACATGGGACCATTGTAATCGCAAAAAGTTACTCTTCCCCATACTTAATAACTGATCAATTGTTTAAGGTTGAACCTGTTAGCAGTAGAATCTCTACCTCAGAGGACGCCTCTACCTCTAATCAAATCAGACCCTATTATTCAAAAATATTTTAGTATTTAGCAAGTAAGTAAGTAAGTTTTTAGGGTTTCGTACCCAAAGGGTAAAACGGGCCCCTATTACTAAGGCTCTGCTGTCCGTCTGTCTGTCCGTCCGTCTGTCTGTCCATTTGAACCGTGATAGCTAGAGTCTTGAAATTTTCACAGATGATGTATTTCTGTTGCCGCTATAACAACAAATACTAAAATACAGGATAAAATACATATTTAAGGGGGCTCCCATAGAACAAACGTGATTTTTTTGCCGTTTTTATAGAAAATGGTACGGAACCCTTCGTGCGCGAGTCCGACTCGCACTTGGCCGGTTTATATCTATTCCTTGCACAGAAAATGAGTAAAAAGTGGAATAAAATACCAAAGTTACCCCATTACTGCAATATACTAAGACTGCGCAATTTGTTTCAGATGCACGCGACTGCGACGCCGACTCTAACAAGGTAACTAACATTACCTATAAGGGCCCACACAGACGGGCTGCATTAATTTTTTTTTTCCACAATCACACCAATTTTCTAGCTCCAAACTTAGCAAATCTTAAGTATACTAAGGTGACTAGATAACGGACAAATGTACATAAATAAATATATTTATAAACATCCAAGACAAATGCTAGTGCTCATCACACAAATATTTGCCCCTAGCAGGATACGATTCCGCTACCGTCGGGATTAGTAGAATGCAAACCACTACACCAAACGGTTGTCCGACTGTCAGCCAACTGCAGTACTGCAGTTGACGTGCAGTTTTTGTGCAGTTGGCATGACTGCATTAAAGTCGTAAACCAGCTGCGCTGTCTAAATGCAGTTGGCGTGCAGTTCTAACGACTTCGCTTCGGTGACGCGCTCTCACTTTAACACTAATGTCACTCATGGGCAATAGTAATATGAACCTACTATTTAGCGAAATAGCGGCTATATTGGTTTGTATCGCTCAGGTAATATTAAAAGCGAGTTGACTTGCGTTTTCATAAAGAATGGACTGTGCAATTGGATAGAGCAGCCCGAATGCAGTTATTGGGTTTTCACGCCGACTTCAAGCGGCTGTAGTAGGGTTTGCAGTTATGCCAGCTCTCGGGCGGCAGGTTATCTGCGAGGTTAATTATTCTAGCAGCCCGAGTGCAGTTGTTAGGGCGATTGTGCCTATTGCACAAAAACCGCACCTGAACTGCAATTTTGCAGTCTTATTGCATCGTCTGAAATAGCCCTAAGGCACTTACGCCAAAAAACGTACATTTAAAACCGCTTCCCCCGCAATCCAAACTTCGGCGACGACTTTATGGCCGCTGTGACCGCCAAAAGTCGGCAAATGCAAGCTTGTTTACTCGTTTATCACCGACCGGTATATCTTTTCGATATATAGAACCACGCTAAAGAAATATGTACAAGGAATAGCTTTTAGACGCCAAATAAATAAAATAGTTTTTCACTGAAAAACTAGCGTGTCCAAATTAAGATCTTACTCGAAGTCAAATGATGTACTTACTGACAAAAAATAAGGATTAAATTAGTAAGTATTAAAACTAGTATAATGTTAACACTTATATTGACGTGCATTAAAGACTAAATAAGGATTTCTTTTGTCTTTGAGTAAACAAGCTTGACCGTTTTGGTTTAAGTTAAATACTCGAACATAACTCCCAAAATGTGCAAGCATGTTTACTCATATATCAACCCACGGACTGGTATTTCTTTCCGATAAGGCCCCCTCACTGCCAATAAAGTGATTAAGTCACAAATCGTAGCGGCATGGCGCCCGCGTGATATACCGGCGGGGCCCTCGATCGCTTTCTAATTTATTTTTTTATTTATTTGATTTTTTGGCGGTCTGCTTTTATAGCTTTGGGAAGTGCAGTTACGGTATTTTTAACGAACTTAAAATAAAATGTTTTAAATTACTGATTTAAAATTATTTTAAATATTCTTATTTACAGAATAAATAACGCTCCAATACAAATTCAAATTCATTAATTTACATCAAACATGGTAAATAAAGATTTATAAAAATAAAGGTCCGACATATTTCGCCATTGAATGGCATATGAAATATTATAAATATCACAAATAAAAAGATAAATCGTATTTTTGACAAAATTATTCCAATAATTAATTCTTAAACGCTATAAAAATTGTGTGTCCCACAGCCACGCATGCAATCGTTTTAGAAATAAACGAGAAATAAATAAACAAATACCATTGTGACCTATATAATCAATCTATCTTGTCAGCTCATGTTTAATTCCGTTTTACTCCATTTTTTTATGATCCTGTGCCAATATTTTCCAGTTTGTCCCAGCTAGGCGCACAATGAAGTTTCTAATACTTAAAAAAAGTTCAATTCATACATGCCAACGAGCACGTGACATCAAATTTCTTTTATTTAATCGACATGAAACCCCGACTGTTAGCACTCCTATACTCCGGCCGGCCCCACGTCCTCTATTACAAATAAATTACCCTTCGATGCCGGCCCGCCGTTATAAATTTCATACGTGCTGAGAACTGACATACGGTATTATTTATTACGCACAGTTTTTTTTTTTGGAAAAAAACACAAAGAAGACATTGTGATGTAATTGAGCCTGCTGTATTGGGACACGCTATTCTGACGACAATTTTCCACGAACAGGAAAAACGATTTTATTTTACCTTACGATACGTTTGTTAAATGTACTATGGAAAACTGTTATTATCGTGAAATATAAATAACAAACGTTTTTCTTGTGCTTATTTTATTATTTTGAAAACATAATACAAACCTTTCACGGTATCGGTTTGTTTAAAATTAACACAATATTAACAAACTTTTACCGTTCAAAAAGATATGTGCGCTACATACCATACTTAACGGCATAGATATAAAGTAACTAACTTTTATTTTATGCATTCTTGTGTTACAACATACGGTTAGGTAAGGAAAGGTACTAAACCATGAATTTCCTAAAAAAAACACTGTCCCGAACTGAAAGTCCAACATGTAACCAAAATGGTTTAAAGAACTCTAATTAACGCTAAGCATGCATACCTATCCTATAGATACCTATCATTTACAATTGTACATACTGATACTGATACATTCTACATACCTATACTGACAATGACATATTTAAAACTACATCTTGTATCTTATTGTATTCTCATTTTATTTTTGTACAGTTGTATATTTCATACATTTTTTATTATATTTTATTGACTTTTAATTTTAAAATGACGTATCTATGTGTAATGTAACTACCAAAAGATGGAATTAATAAATGAATATGAATAGTATGAATATGTTCGTTTACACGTATAGATCAGATTAGCTATTTCGATTCATTAGAGGTGTAACTGCGACTCAAATAGTCCGATGTTTGCCTCGTGATACCAAAATAATCTCCTAAATCAATTCCGTGGGTATCATTAACATCTGTCGGCAAGTCAAGCCTATTCCACCCCGTGTTTACACGTGTCCGCCTCAAACGCAGGCGCCATTAGCCGCACAAATGACACTAAAATGAAATCTATTCATTTCCTTTGAGCCGAGTCAATCGTCGGCAGATATTGTTCAATTTCACGCGATCCGAGCATTATGCCGGATCCGAGCCGCGACGTTCACACATTTGTATTGTAACCTGAAAACGTGAGCCACTTATGATTTCGATTTTTGTTCAAAGAAAGTACTTTGTTGAGAGCTCTGTTTAAAAGCAGAGTCAGCGTTTATGCGATAAAATGTTAAGATAACATTATATACACTGGTATTTATGCAACACATACCTTTTTTCATTATGTTTCGTATGTATAGTATTTGTTTAAAAAAATGCAACAAGTAAGTTTAAAATTTTACAATGTCAAGACCGTTACTTTACAGCATTTTTGAGATTTTGAAGAAAACAAGGGATGTAACGGTATGGTCGGTATATATTTCTCACTGATCGCAAATAAACAAACCTTTTTTTACATTTTCTAAATAATTTGAAAAATACAATGAGACAAAAGGCGGCTAAAGGCCATGCCCTTTAAAAAACCGGCCAACAGCAAGTCAAAAAATCACTTTTGCTATATGGCAGCCTCCTTAAATATTTATTTTATTCTGGTTTTAGTATTTTTGGTTATAGCGGCAACAGAAATACATCATCTGTGAAAAGTTCAACTGTCTAACTAACACGGCTTATGTGATACAGCCTGGTGACAGACGGACAGACAATGGAGTCTTAGTAATAGGGTCCAGTTTTACTCTTTGGGTATGGAACCCTAAAAAGAATTTGTCATTTATCTTGGAGAGACTTACAGGTCACTTATCAATTTTTAAATTTTCAAAGTACTTGGCTCGAAACTGAGGAGTATAATTGATACAACGTGAAATGGAGTTATATAATAGACTTCTTGAACCATGTAGCATTTCTGGGTTCATTTTAAACTGCAACTATGAATCCAGGACTTTTACGATTACCGTAAAAATCCACTTTATAGAATAGACATTTCAATTTTCTTAAAATTTTGTTGAATTTTAATATGTATGTGCAGTGTGTGTGGCGTTTTCAATAATACTCTAATCTAAAGTAAAGGGTTGAAAACGGTTGTGACAGATTCTCATCAAATAAAGATTGATCTCTAACAAAGTATCGTATTTAGTTCCTGCTACGACTACTACGATGCTACGCCGTAGTCGTAGCTAAGCTGTAGGCAGTGCTACGAGTTTATAGCCAGGGCCATATTAAATAAAATAAATAAATATCATTTATTTTCAGACAATTACAAGCCCATATTTTGTTAGTAACAATTTTACCTTATAGACTATGTTAGTAGCCGAGACTATGTTAATGTTAGTAGCAATAAACTTATAACTATGTTAGTAACAAACAGTGTACACTGGGAAACGGGAGACGGGTGACGTCATTTCACTGATTGACACGCTTGACATGTAAATCAATGAAACGACGGTATATAGCAGAGTCAAGCCTCTCTGCTATCATCTTCAGGACCCCATTCCTGCTCACCCTCAGCCTCGCAATCATAGCCGCAGTTGTTTTGCGCATTATCGCATAAAAATCGTCGATATGTGCATCTGCAAACATACCAGATGCACTACAGTACCGAGGTAGCCTAAACAGAGCCCTGAAAACGTTATTATACTGTACCAGCAGAGCACTGAGTGAACGCTGTGTAAAACTTGTCCACAGACCGCTCGTGTAAAAACCTTGATAGTAGGCTTTAAATAAAGTAAGTTTTACCTCTGCATTGCAACGAGCAAACCTGTGGGCCAGCACACCACCACGAATCGCCAATGCCCTGCGCTCTCTCTCTCTCTCTCTCTCTCTATATCCTTATCATCTTTTAAATCCTCGGTCACAATGTGACCAAGGTACTTAAACTGAGATACACGCTCCAAAATAGTCCCGTTCAGTGTTAGTGGTGTTATATGATTCGGTAACTTATTTTTTCCTAAGAAAACCAAGAATTCGCTCTTTTTCCCGTTGTATTTTAAACCGTGCCGCTCAGCGTAAGTTTTACATACCCTTACTAGTTGCCTCAAACCACCGATTGAGGGGCTGATTAAAATAACAAATAAGATCACAAGTTTAATAATATCGTAAATGATACCGAAATGCAACAGATTCAATATGTACTGTCATTTAAACACGGCCAATCATTTAAACACTAAGTCCAAAGAATTCTCGATTACTGCTACGAACGCCACTACGTCGTAGCTTCGTAGCGCTGGGAATATACCGTGGAAGAAATAAGAAACGACTCATTTGTTTGTTTTACTTTTTTACTGTAGATACCGTTACAAAATGGTATAAAACTGAAATAAAAAATCATACTATCATTTTTTTCTACATTTTTTTTTACTGTTAATTCAAACGGTAACGGTACAATATAACTATCATTGTAATCTCTGGTATAGTCTTACAAACAACAAAATAACTAATTCTAGCTCAAATAGTAAACTTTTAACGAAAATAATTCTACCATCCTCTCATCAAAACTACACACGTTCCCCGAGTTTAATCAATGTCGTTATGGGCCGATGTCGCGATAGGTGCGTAGCGGTATCGCAGCGGGTTAATTTGTTACTCGATGTTTATCGGCCGAATCGACCCGAATACATTTGTCCGACATGGCCGCTTGATACGCGAATGACGGGTGCGTTTAATTTAGTCTATGTCGATTTGTTTCTGATATCCAAGTCAATTTTCGAATAGGGCGTGTTCGAAAAATTAGCTAGAAAGTGTTTGTTTTTTTTTTCGAAATTTTAGCTATATTTTTTACGTTCGATATAAAAGAAAGATAGTACCTACAGTATTTTATATAACCCAGTTCAGCTTAGTTTTGTTGGAATTTTCAAACTTCGCTTTTCAAATTGCTGCTTTACTGAATTGAGTTCTATGTAAGTAAGTACTTTTAGTTGCCAAGTTTATTGTAAAGTTACTACTTATTGATGACGCGTAACAAATATGAAATTCAGTTATCATTTTTAAAAAGGTTTTATTTATAATTTATAATCATTTATGAGTTCTATTTACTGTATATTCTGTAGGATTTATGGAGGACACCTCGATTTCAAAGTTATATTGTAATGTACCTATTAAAATAGATACTAATACTAACATCAAAGATTCAATTTTAATTTAAACCTATAATTAAGGTGCGATAAATCTTCATATTTAAAAGTCAAAGAGATTTACCTTTTTTAAACTCCAAAGAAAACCTGACGTCATCGACGACTTACACCCCGATATTAGTGGATCTTTTGTCCGTGTGACCTTGCCGCCTCATGACCGCCGAAGATTGATAGAGGCGCTCGTTAGCAAGCTATTGTAGCTTTGTTCATTCAATTTCAACAGTAGGTTTGGGCTTGAGGGTGCCATCAAATTGGCATTATTAGTTTAATGTCAATAATTTTGAGAAAACAATAACGTATTATATCCGCTATTTAGTCCTTAATATTTGTAAAATTGTAGTTATCAATACCTAAATATTAAAATTATTTTTTAACTGGTGTTCGATACTCCTTCTCTTCCTTTCTAATCAGTAGGTACACGTATTGAATTTTTGTATTGTATAGATAAATCTAATATTTATAGAACTTAGAATATTCGCTTAAAATAATAAGTCACTTGCAAAAAACAAACAAACTAGTGATAAACAACTGCAGTCGTATAACTATAAAAGCATCAAAATGAAACAAACGCTTTAAAAAATGCTTGTAAAACTCTACTCACTATGCAGTAGCGTAAAAACGAGGCTTGTTAATTCTTAAATAAATAAGCAGACTAACAGGAAAACGAGATAAATTGGTATCAAACGATCCTCAAATTGCCACCAAATGATACGTCTGCGTTGTTACTGACCAACAGGTATAGTATTAACAAAAAATTGGCTCTATTATCAAACGGTTTGTAACTATCCGGTAACTATCTTGATCGAATAAAAAATTTACATGCGCCGAGGGTGACCACGCGTTACGCGGACAAATTGAGGCGATCGCTCAGTCAAAGCATAGTCTAAATAGTACAGCAAAGTTCAAGCAGTTTGATGAAAAAAATAACTATGACTAAAACACATCTGTAAGTTATAAATTTACGTTATAAATAACATCCTTGTGGTACTGCAGATAGTGTTTTTTTCTAGGACCGTTAAAAAAAAAAATCTGCAACTAATTTATCTGAAACTTGAATCGAATTTTTTTTACAAAGGGTTCTCCTTGGGTTTAAGATGGTGATTAACCTTAAAACCAAATACGAGGTTGAATATCCAAGTCGAACAATGCGTACCTTCTATGCTGTAGTAGTACTTAACAAACACCTCTTACTAAATAATTTGGTTTCAATAATAGGGTTATTTGTCTAGCGAATCAGTCAATCAAGTGAACTGGCGGTTGCTTTTGACTTAGGTAAGGGTGCCCGCGGCTGAATCATACACGGTTTTGAGCTATTAATTCGATACTGACGTTTTTATCGGGTAATAAACTGCCATGGTTGACGGCGAATTGATGACGTTCAGTTATATCAATTGCTCAGTAAATGGTTGTGTGTTTAACTGTGGGAAATCATACATTATTAACGTAATTAGATGTATGGGATTAAATTTATCGTGCCTTGATTTGATACTAGATTTAGATTTTTCTATATAATCTCTCTCTCTCTCTCAGACTCTTAACTTTTTAAGTACGGATAATGCACCTCTACACTATACTACATACATACTAAAAGCAGTAGTTATTAGAATATTTAAAGCAACTTTTTAAAATAAAAAGTATCGATTACTTTTACAGACGTGTTTAATTAAACCAGAAGATTCACTTTACCTCAAAATGAAGCCATATTTCTCCTGGAGACAACGTTTTTTTACAATTGCACTCCGCATAATTTATGATGATCGCTTCTGGCGCCGATTTAGCCATTTCAATAAAATTATACAAGTCTATGAAAATAAAAATGAATCGGCCGACTGCCAGACATTTTTGCCTTCTCAAAACGCGCTTGTTTTACGAATTTCAGTCTTATTTCGTAAACATGATGGACTATGGTGATTATAGTTTATTGTTTGAGGTTTGTGGCTATAGCCGTAGCATCACTCGCTACGTGTCGAACGAATGGAAATTCGAGTTTCCCTCGAATTATAAAATCAATTAGCCTCCTTCGGCTTCGGTTGATAGATATTTTTAATGTCGTCGACGTTGTAATGTTGTGGAGAGCGGGATCCAAGCTTATGTTTTTGTACTTAACCTTTAATCAGGAACGTGTTTTGGGTTATTAGTGTAACTCCTCTATTCTCTAGATGACAACATAAAAAATGGATTTGACTAATATAACATAACGCGTTTGTTTTTTTTTAGTTTTAAATCAGGTCTAAAAATTGAAATACATTTTGAGAAGCCTTTTTGGATTATACCTACGACTTGATGGCTAATCAAATAGCAATATTATCATGTAACCACAGCAGTATTTTGAATCCATTTCGACGAATAATAAGTAGTTATTTGACGTCACAGATAGTTTTAAGAAATTCAAAGCAACTCGTTTAATATTAGCATCAGCTTCATCTATTGAAAATTAACTTAGACAATAATTGAAATTCAACTAACTTTGTTTCAACAGAATTATTCATCGCTGAGATTTTAAAACTCCGTCACGCTCGAGCAGTCAAAAACAATACTTATTCAAATGAAACAAAAAGCAATTAACGGTGGAGATATCCCTCCGTCCTCAGAGGATACGGGAGGCGAGATTATTGAAAAAATAATTAATAAATATTTATGGCAGCCACCTGAGTAGTCGCGGCGGATCCCATTTTTATCCAGTGCCGGAGCACGCATCTGCAGTGTTGGAGTAGAAACGGTTTATTACGAATGCAAAATTTTCCATTCATATTCAAAATTTTATATCCCAATGTGGTTGTAGGAGGGGGCTAATTTATTCGGGGGACGGTAAGGAGCCGGGCCGTCGTCTTGGGGAGATTAGGAAGGGTTGCGCTGCGAAATTGACAGGTGCCTGTCAAAAATTACAATTAATAATTGAGACAGTTGCGAATGCGGCTATGCTGCGGGGTGGGTGCAACAAATGAAAATATGAGCGCAAACGCGTTAATATAGAACTCCACATTATTTATAATACCTACTCCCAGGGTCAATTAACATGATATTTTTTTGTAATCCTGAGTTTAAAATACAAAGTCACTGATAATGCCCGATGGATTAGCAGACTTAATCGACAGTGTACTGGGCATAATATTTTCGGTTCCGATATCTTATCATCAGACTAAGATAGTATTCCCAGTAGCAGAATCATATCTTTTGCATTCTGTATCGGTATTCTTGTTTCACCATAAAATCTGGCAATAAAACCTCAGCATAATAGCATAATTGGTCAAGATACGTATCCGCAGCCATAAAGCAATAAACAAATCTCCCCGCTGTAGCCGCATCGATCAGGTTTACAGCTGACGGCCGTAATGACGGTGATCCGCCGCTAACAGCGGTTTACTGCTCTGTATGATGCTAATATATACACATGTACCCTTGTCGGAGTCGTTTTGTATACTGATGAAACTATTTTCGCTTTGATGAAGAATATTATAGAGCTCAAAATATTTTTATCATGCAACTAGTAACTAGACTATACAAATTAGTTTCTAGAAAAAATTGGAGACATCAGAAGGATTTCCTTGTGTATTTGAAGTTGTACACCATTCCTGAAGTCGTTTACTTTCGTCAACTGAAGGAAATTTACCCTGCATATGCATTCGATAAGATTTATTTTTTTCTTCTTCTAGTAACTGAACTATACCAGTAGACTTCTCATGTACACCGTTCTCAGAGTCGCAATGATTAATTCGTATAAATGAAAGCTCTTGATGAGCACATCAAGATCTTTCATTTTATTGGTAGTTTTGACCACCCAAATATATCTAAATAGAAAAATTAAGCTTCTGAAAACAACATTTTAAGGTAAAACAATCAAGATTAAAAACGAACTTTTACAAATTATGTAGGTACTCTATAAAATGAAAAGATTTAGTAAAATCACACGGTCACGCCAATCTCCAAGGGTCAAAATAAAATAAAAAAGTAGTAGTCTGCTAAAATGGAACTATACTCGAGAACCAAATGTTTATCGGAACGCAATCAGAATGATAATATTTTTGGCATGACAACATCTACTAAGAAAAAGACATTTCCTATGAGATATTGTCACGCATGTACAACACACGATTGGATAGCCTACACTGGTAGTTCTGTGGCAAGTTAGTTAACTGTTATGTCCTCTATATTGCAGTGAATTTGTAAAGTGTCAATAATTTGATCTGCAACATTTAATTACAGTAAAACTAGATCTCGTTTAACTTAAAACATGCTGAATTTTACTCTGATTAATCTCTTGTTTTAAAATCTAAATATCATTGACAAATATTTTTTAGAACGAATCGTTTCCAATGAGATAACAAAATACCACCGATCACATAACTAAACGATTACAAATGTCAATTCAAACAAATTGTTCAAAAACTGCACTAAAACTGCAATCTGGTTTAATCTAGTTTCCCACGCATCAAATACTCGTACCGTTGTAAATCGATTGCGCCATGAATCACTTTGTTTGGTCTAGTGCTTGGCCGTGCCAGAGCCGAGTGTAGTATGCAGTCCACTCATTCGCCCAACAAATGACGCCGATCTGTCAAGAGGCAAATGTTAGTCCATGAATGTCCGATTCAGTAGTGACGTGCTTTATAAACGTTGTTAACATCGATAGTTCGGATGCAACAAAACTGCAATTTACAATAAATCACAAAATATTATGTCTAATCCTTTGTGTACATTGATTTAATTACTGTTACTGTAAATAAAACAACTTTTTTTGGTACTAAAATCGAAAAAAAAACAATTATGTCAATAGTTTACTTTCTAGTAACCGCTTAATAGAGGGCCCAGATTAAAACATGTTGTATCATGGTCATAACCATGCATTAATTTGTATAGTGAAAATGTGAAAGAGCGTAACTTTCTTGCTTGTCTGTGGCAGATTTTTGGCATCTGTGGCAAAATAAGGCCCTAAGTCTTAAGCTTACTAACATATCGTTTGCTCTCTATCCTACTAACAGCCATGCCTTGTGACCGAACCTACTTCCATCTGTTATATCAAATACATTTATCAATTAATTACTGTCTGTACGTAAGCGTAACTGTTCCCAATAAATTTATCGATATGACGTCCCATCCCGCTATCGCTCCATATTGATGGGCGATATTTTTCGAGTGCTGCCCACAGGCTGAGGCTTCAAGCGTTACTAACACAGTCCGAGTGCGTTTTGAAAAGAATAAATTTCGAAATGGATGCAATTATTCGTTTTATCTTATCTAGATACCCAGAATCTTTTAGATTAATAAGATGAATGTTATGGTAAACGGTGGGTTAAAAATACTTGTCTATAAAGTCATTCCAGTTGTAACGTCACGTACTGATCTTGACACTGAACCTCGTCATACAATCAGCGTTTTGCTATAAACATTTGATATTGTACTAGCTATAGTTACTAGAATTGCGTCTATTTACTTAAGCAGCAGTTGCTCTATAATTCAGAAAATCCAATCCAAGCATCCCCAAATCGTAACATCAGATCCATTAGAAAGGGCGCGCGCGCACCGTCATAATCTTAACGGCCTCGAATCCACTTGCAATTTCATGGTGGAATTTCCATTGCGTCATAAATATTTTGTCCGATAAACCGTTCGTTCGACAGCCGCGAGGCGTAAGAAAATGTTAATTAACGAATCCATTGTTTTCCCGCCCGGCGGCTCCAAGATGGTGCCGCTTCCGTTTCCGCCGCCTTTCTTTATGTGCGTTTCCCTATTTTTACGTCAGGCGGCGGCATTGTGCGATGCGCGGCGGAGTATAATGATTTTAATTTCCTCTAATCAAGAGCCGAAGGCGCGGCTTAAGAATTCTAATCATGCACAGCCGCAGTGACAGAAACATCAGCACTTATTCTGATTGCGTCGAGTGTGGGCTGAATAATTAATACGCCTTTATTTCGCGTTATGAGGGAAAACAAAAGGACCGACGCGGTTATTTATGAATCACGTCGTATTTCATTTTGGTACGCTCGTCAGAAGTTAAAAATGCGTGCGCTAAATACCACAATGCTGTGGGATTTGAAAATAATTAAACATTTTGATATTTTAATAACGCAAGTTGTTTGAGTTACCCTATTGTATTGTCATGTGTTATATTTAGAGACAAAGTATAGGTTTGTATTGTCATTTAAATGTAAAGTATAGAATATTATACATATAAATATTGGACAACACCACATACATTGCTCCGATTCTAAGGTAAGTAGTTAAAGCACCTGTGTTATACAAATAAAAAACAACGACGGTACCATAACACCCAGACCGGAGAAAATATTTAAAAGTTCGTTTTCTACATTGACTGCCCGGTAATCAAATCGAGGACTTCGGAGATAGCGACGCGAACTCCATCATATTATGAGAAATATTGTATGCAATGCAAATTTTTAACCATAAATATGTGTTTATTGGCATAGTCTCGCTAATTCAACTCGGTAGAGTTAGTGAAATAGTTGTCCAATGCAGCATTGAACACTGTACACACTTCTACACAGTGATGTGGAAATACTTATGTGGCCTAATATGATGTTATAATATTTCCGAAACTAAGAATTCTCACCCTTTCGCATATTGTCGCATGTCGACATCGAGTTTTCCATTCAACTTACTGCCTTTTAGTGACTAAAATAGCTATTAACAGCTGCATAGAACATTTCGCCGTGGTTTAAAAATATTTGTAGTGGACTATTTTTTATGTTATGACATTAACGAAGCTTGGAATTCTTACCCTTTCGCATCTTGTCGCATGTTTGGCACAAGAGAGCCACAATTAACAGCACCCTCCACCGCGCACTTAGCATTCTAATCACTGGGAGCAGACGGCGCCGCAACACAACCCTTAATGCCGCGAAATTAAGTGCTAAAATAACTGAGACTCCAGTGATTTATGTCGCGGACATTACTAGAAGAAGTTTTATTAAGATATCATTAAATGCATTTAAAATAAAAACGCGTATTTTATCATCGCCTTCACATCATTCTACTTTTGATATTTTAAATGAAAGAGTAAAGTTTTATAACATGTTTGCTTCTCTTCAATAATCAATCACGCTAAAATAGTTTAACGGATTTATCGAAAATTTACTGGCAGATGACATGGCAGACTGATGACTGGTAGTCATAACATTTTATGCATTAGGACATGGATTACTTAATATCTAAAATTACCAACTAACATATACGTATGCGAAAAACGGAATTCCGTGCTAAGTTATATACTTTTGTTTGTATGTGGATAAAAAAATCCAAAAGTTAAATTATTACGTCTAAGTATTCCATTTCATAAAACGGCAAAGAAACAAACTGTCACAGCCTTCAAATCCAATTAAATTGGACTAATTTCCAGTGCGATACACGATCGCGTACTCAGAGCTCCGGCTCACCGGCGCGCAATAAAAAGCGAGCGATCACAGACCAATGAGGCGAGCTCCCTCTGGGGCGCAAATAAAGCGGAGTACACACTTCAAATATGCTTTTCTTAATCGTTCTCATAAAACAAAGATCAGTCGCGCGTAGGGTTGCCGGTGATCGGAATAAAAATAGTTGACAATGTGGAATGCGCATTTTGAATTATTTATGTAGAACTGTATGTATGTGGTATAACAATATAGCCACAAATCAACCAATGGGTAAATTCAACGTTAGCAACGAAGGACTTAACTTAACAAAAAGATTAAATTTAAACTTTGAATGCTAGACACAAATGTTAAGTCAAATGTTTACCTGAAAACCAATTTTATTGCGACATTATTTTTTCTTTATTTTACAACATCGCTGTCATGATACTAAACAGTCTGAAAAACAAATATGTTCGACCCTGTTTTGTTCAAAGTAAAGCCATATTTACAACTATATTTTGTTTTGTTTACCTCATCCAAGATTGGCCGCTAAATCCAAACGTTTGAGAACCCTACTCTCTCCCCCGCGGAAAGTAAAAAATAAAAAAATCACCGTCGTTGCTCATATCGCGTAACGCAGCGATTTTCACCGCAAATTGTTTTCTACGGAGCCCTCGAATCGATATTGTTTGGATTGGAATCGCGGAAGTTATTATTGGTAGCGCATTGAAAAAAAAATTGGATTACGACCCATTCGGCACACTCTTGCCGAGCATTTACTTAAATGATTTAAAATTTTCTCGGATGGCAATGATATATACCTACCGCAGTCTTATTTAAATAGGGCTTCCCAAATAGGGTTCAAACTTTTTTCTGACGTGTGTAGAATGAAATAGTGTCATTCCTGTTAGATATATCTCAATCAACGAGAGATCCCGGCTATTATCATATGTGAAGGCGGTACGCGAATTAAAAATCAGCTAAATCATTTACCGTCAAAGACAGTTACAACAGTCAAGATGATATTTTATTTCCACAGAATTAAAAAGTGCTTAGGTAGGTATCGCATCTCGATATTAGTACATTACCTTCAAGTTACTTACCTTTTTTGTTTAAGATTAATTCCGCTACAAGCAAATAAAATTTAAAGCAAAAAATTCAAATCATCTCACAATTTAATTACATGACAAAAACAGTTTAGATTTCTATATTTTCAGTACAAATTTCGTAACCACTCTTGATAATCAAGCCTGAGTTGGATTGGCTTAACCTCGGGCCGATGTGTCATTATAATTTTGCAGAGGAGGGATGACTGATCCCCCGAGCGAAATTTATACCGTAAGCTATTTTAATCTTAACTTAGTTAAAAATCTTGCGTCCGACATTAGCATTAATCACTCCTGACAGCCTTTGTAATGGATATAGTGTAATTAATGTCTGGTTATAATTATGATTTTCTCTTGATAAATGCGAATTGTGCGTACTCGTATAGTTCAATGTGTTTCACGGTTACGTAACAAAGGAGTATAGTGTTTAGAATAAGATATTTGTAAATGGATATTTAATTAATAAGGTCGTTTCCAACCAGCCGATCTGGAAGTCACAAGAGGAGGCCTATGTTTAGCAGTGGACGTCCTGTGGCTGAAATGATAATGTTGATGATAAAATACTATTTTTAATATTGGACTTATTCAATGGATCATTTATTTTTTTTAAATCATCAAAAGACATTTAAAAACTTACATCAGATTCCCTCAAAGCTGATAAGAATCAGATAACATCCAAAGACTATTGCTAATTTTAAAACGTGTAATTACATTAGATTGAAACGTTCCAATCCGGAGCGAATGAAAGGACTTCAAACAAATTAAATTATTATTTCTTAAGAAACAAAGGAAATACCTTCATCAAGCACGAAATCTAAAGCTTAATTGAACGCCGACATTGAGAGATTTCAATTCAATTACTAAACCATATTTAACGAAATCCAATCCCCCTTTTCCTCGAGGAATAATATTATTTATTCATACAAAAAATAATACAAAACGCGGTAACGGAGAACGCTCTGTTGGTTCTACGGAGATCATTGGACAGAAAAGTTGGCGCAGAGGACCGAGCCGGGAAGAAAACTCGGATAAGCGAAACCCTCTAAAAATGATTGATGCCACGCGCGGGGCGATCGCTCACGCCCGAACGTTTTAAAACGAATAAACGTCGATCGAGTCGAACGCCAAAGCGGAGATCATTAGCGCTATATTGCTCTCCTCTGACTCTCGTTTCATTATTAGTCGGAATTCCACGTTTTTGGCGACCCTTCATTTTTATTGGTCGTCAATCAAGTCAAGATTTAACATTGTGCACGATTCCATTGTTCCGAAGCGGAGTCGCATTGGAATCGCGTATAGCCAATTTCCTAACGTATTGGAAGCGTTGAACAATTGTTGGAAGACATGTTATTACACGAGCGTTTAGCGTGGGAGCTAACAAGCTGTCGTTTGTTTCTGCCGCTCTTTGTTGGGGGTATAACAATTAGAGGCGGTGGTCGGACGCTATCGCGCGCGAACAAAGCGCGGGCGACAATGCACACCCAATATCTTTATGCTCTGCCGCCGGAGGCCGATGCACCGCCGTTGAATCAGCTTTCTTGGGTACGTTTGCGGTAACGTACCTTTTTGTTAGTAGAACATCTAAATACAGAAGTGACGTTTTAGTAATTCATAGTTGTTATTAAAAAAACATTACTAATAATCTAAGCATTGTCTGTTCTTTCGTTCAAACCTCTTATTTGTATTTTACAAACTCCCTAACTTTTTGACATCTTATTACTACCATACGAGATACCTCTAGTACTTGTGATCCGCTTATGACATGCATTAATTTTTAATCTACTTTTATGTCACACGCCAAATATAATTATGAACCTCTAATTCTTGCAATAATGAGACACAATAGAAGCTTTATTGATACGTGGTATCATGTGAACTTTTTATGTATTTACATCAATCAGTCTCACGGCTTACTACAACTCTAAATGCACGTTTAAATTTCGCATCTTTTTCCTTTACTTTCAAAGGATTGTCTTATCTCCGAAAGGACATAGTCTTTGCCGTGCGAGACACCTCAAGTCCCGTCAGGGCCGGCTTTGTGATCCACTTCCTTCGCCCGTCTCACGGCTCGCTTGAATGCTGAATGCACATTTGACGCCCGCCACACACTGGCTGAGATAACGGGATGCAATAAAGGCTTTGTTCCTCTAATGTGTGCACGTCTTTACACGTTTTCCGAGGAAACTAGCTGTTTTGACTAGATACAAGTACTGACGTGAAAACCAGCGAAAAATGTTAAGTAAAAATAAGAATACTCTCAGCGGCAAAAATTGCGGTTTTTGTCTGACTCAGCTACGAAAAATATCGCGGTTGAGATTTCGTATTGTCGCAAACGCATTTTTATTTTCTAGGTCTATGCTTTTTAGATGTCCTTATTTATCTTTAAGTGTTCTGTTTTTTTGTTGCTAACATTGCAATTCTACGAGTATTAACAAAACCGAATTATATTGGTTCAATTAAGTCTATTTACCATATTTTATTTTAAACTTTCATTAATATACTAATTTTATGCTTAAGAAGTTAAACGACGCATGTTGAAAATACACTGACCTATTAACCAAAACGTTGTACCGTTACAAACGTAGCAAATCAAAGCGATGTGCGTCGCCACCTGCGGATCCGAGTGCGGATGTGTAATCGCATAAACAGCTAATTGTCTGTGCGGATTCTGCAGGTAAACACTACACCCGCCACCGTTTACACACTGCCACACTTGCCGTTCAGCCAACTAGCTACACTATTGTGGAGAAGGCATTTTATCTCATCATTTAATACTTTAGTTTGAACAACTGTTAATGACATTTGTATGTATTGGACAAAAAAGGTTTAACTAGTAGATAATCAAGCTTCATGACAAAACGTATACGTTAATAATTAATCGGCTTGTGTTATCTTGTAATAACACGTACAGACTCTACATTATAAGTTATTAATAATACTTTACGTCTTTTTCCATTTATTGGGGAAGACAAATAGTTTAACAATATGTTATAAAGCACAGTAATTGCTTTTAGTGTAAGATAATTGCAAAACCCACATAGTCATCCACGGATTAACGATGTATCTGTGAAAAAGGACTTTATTAGTTAGTAAACCCTACTGCACTGAATGTACCTGTCCAAAGACTTTGTCTTCTCCTAAGAAAATAATTGTTTAATTTTAAAATATCATTTCTTGGCATTTTGGCTCACTTGCAGATCCTCCTTTAAACTGAAAAAAAAACGACCAATTAATGATTACCGCGTCCAATTTTGCATCCGTTCATAAATCCTAGTGCACACTATTACACGTCCCCGATTACGCTAAGTCGCTAACCGTCTATCGTGTACACACTGACTGATTTAATTCCACCTGTATTTATTATGCGCGCGCACTTCACGACAATTCCCACTAATTGCCTTGAGGGCTCCGATGACATGTGATTTGCTTAATTTACATTCCAACCTTGTATTAAAATTATAATTATGCGTTAGAATATTATGTGGTGGAAATGCGGGGTATCTGTGTGTTAAGTTTACGTTGACAGTTGGTTTTTAACTTTGAAAATGATATATTTTTACAAGATAGTTCATGGTCCCCTTTTAATTGAACAATACTGATTCAATAAATTGGTTCCTTTTTCTTAATCTTACACAGATAGGATATAGGTAGTACGTATAAACATCGATCACAAAATTGAGATTTTAGACTAGCTTTCGATGGATTTACTTTGGTAAAGGCGTATTCCTAAGTAAAGACAGTGACATAGAAAACACAGCCTAGGGCCTTCCTTCAACAAGGTTAAGCAACGCTATTGGCATCAGATGAAAAAATACAGGGATCAGGCTCAGTGACATGTATTTATAGGGTTCCGTACCCAAAGTGTAAAAAGGGACCCTATTACTAAGACTCCGCTGTCCGTCCGTCTGTCTGTCTGTCCGTCTGTCACCAGGCTCTATCTCATAAACCGTGATAGTTACACAGTTAAAATTTTCACAGATGATGTATTTCTGTTGCCACTATAACAACAAATACAAAAACAGAATAAAATAAATATTTATGGGGGCTCCCATACAACACACATGTTTTTTTTGCCGTATTCATAGATAATGGTACGGAACCCTTCGTGCGCCCGTCTAACTTGCACTTGGCCGGTTTTTTAGAGTGGCGTGAGCTGATTATGATGATGATTTGGTATTTTCACTATAGCCATTGCAAACTCTTTATTTGACCTAAGCGCTGAATGGACGGATCACAAGCGTACACTTTTTTACACTATTTATAAGTTTAATAAATAAACGGCTTTCATTTCTCTACGAGCGATACGAGAAAACGAGCCACATAACTTTCAACCAAACGATTTGTGAGTTGCCCAGATTGCACGGCGCTATAAATAAGACATTTCAATAATGTTCGAAGTAAAGCAGTTATTTCAACATAATGTTTTACAGGCGTTCGGGCATTTTTATGTGGCAAAGGGGAGATGCTTAGCGAACGAAAACAGGACTGTACGTACAAGGCAGTATTAAAATCCGAGTTATGTTTTATAGTGGACGTGGGCGGAATAAGTATGGAATAAGGGAGGTTTGTTTAACGTGCCGTCTTGCTGGGCCGATTCTTCCTCGGTAAAGACTAGTAGAAAGAACTTTAGAGTTCTATCTTAAATGTTTATTTAGACTTGAATAATTCTGTCTTTACACCGTAGTATTTCCTATAACTAAACTAACTGCTACGAAGTACTACGAGCTTTTACGAAATTAAAAAACATGCTATTGGTTGGTTGGTTATGGTTTATTATTTAATAAATAGTTATCAATTTCACTACAAGATAAATTATCTTATTATATTTTTGCACAGATTGAAATCAAAATAAACAAGTATTACTTATTAGTTGTGCTTTTGATTCTTGTAAAATAATTCACACGCGCGGAAATAAGCGACGCGTGAGAGTACTTTATTATGAATTTTCATTAATTGTGTTTTAAGACATGTTTTCTATCATGCACCATGGTAGGGTCTTATATAGTTTCAGCGATATAATTCCGAGATAACAAAAGAAGAAAATATTGAAGACTGATTATATATTTTATTACTATATTATTTTAAATGGCAAATTAGTTTTATTTATATCACAATTAGTTACCCATTTAAAATTAATGTCCACATTTATGATCAGTATAATTAATTCAAATAAAAGGGCTTCAATTACATTAAATACGAATGTAACCTTGACTAAATATATTACAATCATCAGTGCAAAGTTTTTTTTTATCTTTTGCAATTCGTCGTAGCAAGCCGGCTCTCCGCAGCGACGCGTCGCCACCATTCGGCAATTCTTTATTATTCATGGGGCGATCTTGCTCCAGAGTGTTTTATATGAGCGACGATCGAGTATCAATTTGTACCGAACGGCCGTATTAGCATTTCCCGTGTGAGGCCTACATTGTTTTACTACCTTTGAAAGGGAGGGCTTTTTCCTCCTTTTGACTTCAGCAGTCAACTTTACTACTGAACTTTTTTATTACTCTGAATAAACTGATTCCACAATGATATGCATATTATGTACCAGCATTGTATCTGTCAAATAAGATTTCTACTTATTTTTGTATAAAAATATGTTAAATTTATAAAGCCAGTAAGTAAGTACTTAAAGTTTCAAAGAAAATGCATTTTATTTTATTCCTGTTTAAATAGTGTCGGTACTCAGTAGTGACTGAACAGAGGTTCTTGTGAATGTTTGCAACTTTTCCTAAGTACCTTCAACAAGTTTTTAAGTATGAGTCTGTTGAATTATTGACTTGCTTGAAAATCTAAAGTAAACTTAACGTTCAACAATTTTATAATAGTGAATTCTTAATTCCAGTATTTATTTTATATTTACTCCTCAAAATCTAGTAGCAGAAGATTGCAGTATAACAATATTTAACTTTATTATTTAATACATGTTTAGGTTTTCTTTTAAAAAATCTTTTAGTAATCCTTATTGTTATCTAATCCTACGCAATCAGCACCTAAGCTAGTTTTAATAATTATCCGATGCTTCTCAAAATTTAGTAAAGGCAAACAAATTAATATTTTGACTTAACGTCTCAATTTAAAGAAGCCCTATCAGCCGCTTCTATTGCAAATCCTTACAAAGCTAGACTCAGAAATCGTAGCCTTAAGGCCTGTATACACACGAGTTTTTTTTTTAATACATAATACTCGTTTAAATATTAATAAGGCAATGGCATTATATGTATATGTTTCAGCTTCATTCCACATTATGTTGAAGATTCTCGGTACTGAGAAACACCTGATATTAAACATTTTAATTGTATTTTTTGCTGACCTCCATACCTGAGAGGCGAGCACGCCGGACTTGGCATCGCCATCTCTTAAAGTGTTTGAATCCCGGTAGTTCAATGTAAAAACGAACTTTTCTAAATTGACTCTCGTCTATGTGTTGTGGTACCGTCTTTGTTTCTATAATACAAGCGCTTTAGCTACTTACCATAGGAACAGAGCAATGTATGTGATGTTGTCCAATATTTATTTATCCATTGCTGTGTAGTAATAGTTTTTCTGAACACTGGCTTATATCTGTGACGTCACCACTAGTTACAATACGTTAGCGCTTACGAGTGTTCATTAAAGATACCATAAAGACGGCGGACGACGGTTAAATTGGCTGTTTCCACTCGCGACGCTGGAATAGAGCTGCTGAATAAGCATTGTGATTAAAAACGATTATGACTTAATCTAGACTTTGCATATCTTAATATATAAAACAAAGTCGGGATTGTTACAACACTTATAACTCTAGAACGGCTGGACCGATTTTCATGGTTTATAATTTGTTGGGTTTGTTTCCGTCATGACTAGCAGAATAAATAATAAAAAACATTGTAAATGATGGAAAAAAAATACTGTTAGGCGGTACGAAGTTCGTTGGGTCAGCTAGTTTTTCCTAAATGGTAATATTTCTGAGCACGGAACACAATTTGCATTCTAATATAGTTTATTTCAAATGTACAGAGATCTTTAAAAATGTTGTGGTTCAGCTACATCTTACCTAAGTGGCTAATTTCACTACTACAAACAACAAAATAACACTCTGACGCAAACTATAATTACGACGAGTACAGTCCACTGTGCGTACACGCTGGTTCCTGTCCACTAAAATATATACATAACTTTTTTTTACACTATGTATGCAGTATGTAGGATAACTAGCTAATTAACTTGCTGTACTAAGTACCTGCATATGAAGCATGCTATCTCTTCAAAAATTGTACAATTTAAAGAATTCCAAACCTAAATTATTTTTACATTTTAAAACCTCCATGGCTACTACCTTTAGAAAGACACTTAAAAAGGTACATAGTATAATCAGGAATTATTAGTTATTTCAAAATTATGCTAACAAAACAAAGATACACACTCGCGTCGCGACGCAACCTCTATTTTCGCTTACAAATGAACATTCCAGATGGAGGTACTATAGTTGAACTAACGAGGGGCTGTTAATTTAAATTTAGTATCTTAGCTCGCGTAATGAACGGGAAGATGATTGTTATAATGGGATTGGAGGTGCAGTCGCAGCTCCAAGTAATGTGTATGCGAGATAGCGAGTTCATTAGAGGGAATCAAAAGGCGGCATTGATCTCAAAATATCAAACTAACCAACCAAATTGCATTAAAATTTGTTGGCGTAATAGTTTTGGAAGTCACACATTACGCAAAATAACGTCTTATTCGATTTAAGGGATGTTGCAATTGCAAAAAAGCAAACAAAGTAGTTTCAACACAAACGAGTCGTGAGATTATAATTGAAAAATAATAGATAGGCTCAAACATAGATTTAGTACTAATACTAAATCTATGGGCTCAAGGCATTATGAGCTTGTAATAGATAGGCTCAAACATAGATTTAGTACTAATACTAAATCTATGGGCTCAAGGCATTATGAGCTTGTTTATTGAATATAAAAAGTTAGTACATGAGCTTTCTCTGTCCATAGGTTATTTTATTTCATGTAATAGTTCTTTCTATTTAAAATACGAATATATGAAGGAAATATTTCTATCAACAAATCCACACCTAATAACCTAAAAAGAAGCACAACTTTTCATTCCCGTCTCATGCAAATATGGTAACGGTGGCAATTTTTAATTACCGAAGCGTCTGAGCGTCTGTCTGAGACGGCTGGTGCGAGACGAGTCGGTTAGCCTGAGTGACTCGGCTGAGAACAAAACCGTGTATGCAGGGTGACTAGGTTTGTAAGAAAAATAGGACATGTGTGTTTTGTAACAAAATTTACTTATGATTGGCAAAGGGGGTATGTGGTGATATAATACTTTTCTTTTTTGTCAGGCAATGAAAAGTATTTTATAACATGATAATGAGAAACTTCAGATGTATTTCAGACCAGATAGAGTATAGTTACGTAACTTACGAGGGGCTGCTTATTCAAATAATTTGAACTAACGTAGAGCAGGAAACCCTGGAAGGGGTGAAGTGATAATTTAACAGAGGACACGAGTTATTGGCAAAAGCTGAGCAATTAATAGATAAAGCTAAAGGGACCTAAAAGAGCCATTTAAAACTCATCATATCTTAATTTTGTTTTAACAACAAACAGTAGCATAGGATTGATTAAGATATCAAAATCAATCCGGAAAAAAAACAATAAAAGTTCGGGGTCCGGTTCCAACCGGAATTTTCCAGATCTAACTGGAACTTTCCTGACACGATCAAGGCGCATGGCAACCCTCTCACAGGTGACAACGCCGGGAGGGAGCGGTTAAGTGTGGCATTTTACGGCTTTTATGCATATTTGATGGCGCCGCCATAATCTGTGCGGCGGGCCCGCACTTCACCTGTATTGGATATGAATTGCTGTTAACTTATGTCGGCGGAGAGGAAATTCGTCTTACGCGGATTATCTTGAGTGCTTCTTCGAATGCCTTCGTATGTGGATGCGATATCATCGGTTGGGCTAGGGTGCGTTGGAAATAATTCATGCATAGCCTTAGAGTATTTATTTGCGCCAGGTTTTGAATTCCAGTGTCAAATATTAATAGTTAGTCTCTCCGTCCTATTTAGCACATTATACCGTTTTAATCACAATCAATCAGGAAAAACAACTGTTATTGCAACATAATAAAGTAGGAATGATTCTTAACTCTATTTTGTGAGGTTTCGTTGTATAGATATTTCACAAATATTGCAAGTCGATACGACCGAGTGTGATCTAAAATACTAATACTTTTTGTGTCTATGAAATCTGAACAAGTATATATTATCATCCAAACATGAAATGCAATTACATTCGCGTTACGACTAAGGGAAATATAACTTACGTAATTTTATTTCACGTCAATCTCTTTACAAAACAAACAAATGAAATAAAACTGTTTTAAGAGTTCATTTTGTTTAGTACCCTGATATCTTAAGCTACTTAAAGAAGAGAAATGTTTGTTTACAATAATTCATAAATCAATTTATAATGCTGTATCTAACACCCCGAGTTTCCCTTACCCACCTTACATTAGTTCCCTAAAGTCTGTAACCCTAATTTAATTCCTGGATTTCAAGGGAAGATTTTAATCCACCGTTTGAAAGCCGAAGCCGATGAATTGGAAAATAATGAAGGGCATTAGACGAAGGGCCGTATCAATTACAACCGGCATTACGTGCTCCATATTAAAATCAAATTTACGGTTACGCAACGGCACGTAACATGTGTTGACATGTGGTTGGTTACGGACAGCTAGCAAGTCAGTGGTTAATTATAAAATATTTCTATGTATGTCGTATTAGGACATTTTGGAAAACTATTCATAAGACAGTTATGTATTCATTCTATTTAGGTACTACTCTACGTACTACGTAAGGTTAAGCATACCGTATTTTAATATTAGCTGTAGGTACCTATATGTATGATAGTTGAGCCGAGAAATTCATATTATCAGATTACTAATAATAACCAAATTTTTATAGGGCCAATACCAAAATTGCAAAAAATCATCTCTCTCGTACAAAACCGCCAACCAGCTGTCATAAGTTTGATGGAGAAGTCAAACTAACGGTATTTTAGGTGTACACTAATTTAGCCCTTAAGCAAGGATCGAAATAAAATAAAAAAGCAACATTCAGACGAATTCAAAACCTCTTCCTTTTTTGAAGTCGAATGAAAACTAAGTCTCGGCACAAAAACGGCTAAGGTCCAAAAATATTTTGAAATCAAGGCCCATTCTGCAACTTTATTACTTTGCCACTTGTATAAATCGAGACTTATTTTCTTTTAAAAAACAAATCGTAGTTTATGAATCATAGAATGTTATACTAACCGTACCCTTTAAATAGATTTGTGAGCGCCACGTTACATCAATTAAAAGCGTATTTGAACGTTTGTAAACACGTCAACCCATAATTTTCCATCACTAACCCAATGCTCACCTTTTGTTATCATTTTGCGTTAATATTGAATAACGACACTATATTTAATAGTTTAAACTATTATTAAACTGTATGTTACGAGTATGATAAAAAGATCGATACTTTATAAAGGGTATCATGAAAAGGGTTATTTATTAGTTTCATTCTTGGTTTTCACTATAATTTAAATAATTTCGCTAGCTTTATTAAATTTAAAAGGATATTTATATTGACGACGTGTGTTCAGCACGACCATTTGTACATGTCATGTAAACCTTTAAAAATGTCTATTCCTAAGCTGTCACACAAGCTATGTCCAAGCAAAAGTTTTAGGCTAAATGATTGGTTTGTTTCAATAATTTCGTTATTTCAGTTAGTAGCGATCTTTGTGCTAAAAGATAATCTTGAAGTAAAGATTTGTTAATTTTAATCCAGTAGAGTCCACCTGAATGGAATATGGAAACGGTGACTGATTCTATTTTCTTTATTTTTACAGAGCCATGATAATGGGGAGATAACACACAAGCTTTTTCGGCCGTCCACATCAAAAACGTAAGTACCAAACTTTGATTAAATTTAAGTTATAGATTTCCATCCACAATCAATAAAAACCACCACCGAGAGCTTTCATACTGACGTTAAATTATAAAAATTATGATAAGTTTTGTTACGACTATTTATAAAATAAAGCACATTTCTGTAGTTATATGTATACTTAGATTTTATTTCCTTGAAAAGCACTTTAAAAATCATACATTAAATTCAAAGTTTAACTCTGACTATTTATTAAAACTGAACACATGCACAGTTAAAATGAGCAGTTGAGTAACACAGCTTTCAACGGACATACACTATTTTATTTGAACGCAGATTCAAACGAATTCCGGGAAAAGGCTATCCACAAATTCGCTATCCTCAAAGCGCGTCATAAAGTCGAGGCCCGAGGCGCCAATTACTAGTAGAACCATAAAACGGTGCAATTGTCGCATGCGATATTTATGTATTTATGTAACGTGCATAAATATGTGCGGGGGAGCGTGATCTCAGCTTGTGGTAATTATTGTGTGACTTATTGGCGAACCAAGATAGCACGTACCTCGCGTCCAGAATAGCTAGACCTACGAACTGTTGCTATACAACTCCGCTTATCTCCAGTGCTCTTAAAATTGGAAGGGGGAGGGTAGTTCAACAGAAACTGGTGGTGACGTCTACCGCTTCGAGGGTTGCGGCAGCTTTATCTGCCAGGCTGTTGATCGTGACTTTCCGACGGAGATTTCGGTAATTACGCTGATTATGAGGACGAATCGTGCTTTAACGTTTTCTGAAGGCTCCCCGGAGAGAAATAAATAAAGCAATAGTAATAACAACGCATTGGAATTAAGTGAGATAGGAAAATAAAATGAAAGTCGATATCACTGCTTTATTATCGTTACATGTATCTGTATCTATTTTGACCTTAGACATAGAACAGCAATAGCTTCTACGTTCTAAGAATCATAATCATTATTATTTTTGTGTGGCCCGGGCCGGTAACAATTTTATAATGAATTTACAAACATCACATTACTGATTTAATACTATAAATAAAGGAATATAAGTCAATTTATTCCTACCGGGATCAGAACCTATGACTGCCGGCCTACAACAACCAAAAACAGCTTAAATATAATAAATCTATCTGTTCAGCCTATTGCAGTCCACTGCTAGACGTAAGCCTCCCCCAAAGAGCGCTAAAGAGCACGATCTCCCGCTTTTTTCATCCATCCACTGCCAGCCAGCTTCCTAAGGTCGTCGGACCATCGGGCTGTATAAATATAATAAATGCGAGTACTATAGTCTAAATTCACTATTACAAAAACTTATTTTGTAACTATAACAATAAATAACTTTATTGTTATAGTTTGATTGATTATTTTCCTAACCCCATCACTTAAGACCCCAACAATTCAAGCCAATTTTTTCTTGGTCCCATTCATTTCAGTTCATAATAATGACAAGCAATACTCCCGAACTCAGTCACAGTAACAATGTTTAATAACGCAAAGTAAATGAAGACACTTAACCTTGTTGCGAAGTTTGATCCAATAAAACAAAGTTCCAAACAAACGAATGCATTAAAGTCACCGCGAACTGATCCAATCGTAATATCGCACTCGCAGACATCGAAAGTTAGTATGCATTGACTTTGAAAAGTCGTCCAAAACTAAGTTGGGTTATGTTTATGAAACTATTCGGATGCGGGTGTGTGCCGATATACATGCAAGAACTCGCGCCCAACTCGAGGCATAGTTCGCTAAGTGGAACAGCTGTAAAACAAAGTAGCGAAGGGTCTAGGAACTTAGTGTGTACGTCGGCAACTATTCGGCGCTGGAACATGTGTCCGCTGCGCGGTAGGCCGTCGCGACTCGCGACCCAGCCTCCGAACTTTGACAGTTTAATTCGGGGAGTCCTCGACCGGCGACCCGCCACCGTTCCTCGATTTATAAATAAGTTAAACTAGGTTTTAACTAAAGTATTGCGCCAGCATGATAACGAACCCGGCGCCTACGCTACGCCCCCTCAGCCCGCCACGCCGCGAGCCCGCGTGCAGATAAACTTTTAAAATGACTTTGGAAGCTTTTGAGCTTTTAATCGGTAAAGTTGTACAGACAGACAGTTCGGGCACAATCCTTGAACCGCTTGCGCCGGCGACGGCGGCCGCAAAACTTTGTTTTACAGGACTACTTTTCTTCTTGTTTCAAGGTTGGACTCTTAAAACAAACTCCGGTTCGACGGAGTTCGCGAACTCGGGCGCCAACAATTTACAAATTTCTCTCTTTCATAACAACTAACTGCCGCGCGGCGCGCCGGCGAAAGTTGTCCTGCGTAGATCTTAATCGCATTGTCTGTTGCGCTCGCGGCGCGAACAGCTGATTGTGACGGCACACTTATCGAACTTGCCTTTAATCGCGCGATGCGTTCGCGGGTGCAGTGTCGCCGCAGAGAGCGAGGGAGCGAGACTTCTTTTTTTTTGGCGATGCTGAGTATACGTGAAAAGCGAGGGACAGAAGGCGCCCTCCGACGCGTTTATTCAATTCGTTTAAGTGACATCGATAGCATCGGCTGCGGTCGAAAAACTCCTCTGCCAAAATTGACAACCGCCCCCGGCGACTGGCGGCGACTTCTTTTTTCGGTTTACGCCTCACCTGCCCGGGGCCTGGAGTGGCTCGCGTGAAAAACACTGATTGGCATTTAACGCCGGCCGTCTGCCTTTTATTTATTTGATCGATGAAACTCTTGATACTTTTTTCTTTGCAACCCCATACGGGCGTTGCTATCTTTACATTCGTAACGATTGACATTATAAGTAGAAGACAGAGGTTAGGTAGAGAGAAGTTATCGAGTGAAATGGTGGAGTGTGAGCGGTGCCAAATTAAATATATAGCGTAATAGTATGCATCGCTGGTAACATAAGCTAAATGCAGTATCGGTTATTGCGCGTAAATTTTACGTAACTAGAAATAAATAGGTTGCGGGTGTGTGGGGCGGGGCGGTGGGCGAGGCGTGCGCGCGCAGGCCCCGCCGCCGCGGCCGGCGCGCGGCCTCCGCGTAGTCCGCGAATCGCGCCCCGCAGGTCGCCCGCACCGCGCTCCGTGCCTCGCCGCCGCGACCGCTACGGACTACGGATAAACTTTTCCGCCGTAGCACTCCGCCGCGCCGCTACGAACTACGAAATGCTAATCTAGTTCAGTGCAGTGAATTTTCACAGTGCAACCGTGATTTTTTTTAAACTAACTTTCGTGCGATGGTTCGCACCCTGTTATAGCGATGTCGGCCCTAGTCCGCCCTGTGTGGTAAGTCCACGCTTTTACCATTAATTTTCGAACCGGTCAACTATATTTTTAGTAGTTGGACGTGAATACCGATTTCTCGCCGTTAGTGCAACTCGTTTGAATAGAACATGCGGAAGTTTATTTCAGCGGTGTATTCGACGTGAAATATTCAAGAAGTGTCAAGATAATAAAATAAATAATAATCGTTTACGCACAAATCCCACGCTCGTAAAACCATTTCACGAAATGCTTTCAACCGTCTATTTGTAATTAAATAACTGTGACTTTAATATAAGTGAAATGTATGCTAGAGAAAAAAGCTAAGGCTGTGTTGAGTGTGTATGTGGATATTTGATGGAAAGAATATTCGTAAGTCGTTTTGATAAATTAATTTTGGCTTAATTTACTGAAATAATTTCAAAATATGACTAAAATACAAAATCTAAAATTAAAAGTAGCTTCTTATAGTATAAAAACATAAATATGAATTTGGTTGACTCGTCTTAATCCATTTTTATTGTTTTTAAAGAAAAACTTTTTCAAAATCCAAATAATTCTTACGTTTTTTCGTTATGAAAGTTTTAGTAGGTACAATTTATATTTGTGAAAATAAAGTAATAAAATATATTTGAGTATTAAACTTTAAGAGTAAATGATTAAAAAAGTTATTTGTTGCTCCATAAATCGTATCAACTGTTACATACATGTTTACATAAATTCCGAAAATAAAATTAACCCTTTTTAAAGAATTTAGAACTTTAGGCATTGAATGGCATAACTCGACGAAGGTTTAGGTTGCTTAAGTATAAAATAAATCGTGATAGAAGGATTTTTTATTCCTCTTTTTATTTTATTACTTAGTATTGATAGTATCTACATTTTAATTATGATTATGCTAGAGGTATGTACCTCCAGCAGTACTACAGTTACAACGTGTTTTTCACTTGTCGACAGTGAAGATATTAAGTTACCGCGCAAGTAAACGTAACTATTTTAACCTCGTTATTTTATTATGTGGATGAATAATAATTCACCTCCTTCTATGAGCACAAGGAGATTCGATTCTCGGTCGTGGCAGTTCAAAAAAACAAAGATAGATAAACTTTATTGCACACAAAACAAAAAAGTTACAGTTGATATTTACTGAAACAATTTTTTTTAAATTTTTTTTTAAACTTTTTCTTTTAATAACAAAAATAAATAAATATTTTTTAATTGGCACGTGCTCGGAGTGCTTCTTACCGAAAAGTCGGAAAAGTATCGCGAACACAAGGATTTTAATTATTTCTACGAGATTGTGAAAATTGGTGTGTTGTCTGGTCCATATAATTTATTTTTATTCATATTAAAAGCAATCATACTTATCAACATAGAAGCCTTACTTCCTTGACTAAATAAAAAAATAGGCTCAATGGCGTGCAATGGGAGAGGCCTATTTCCAGCTCTGGACCAATGTGGGCTAATGATAATGGTGATGATTATGTTATCTGAACAGCTGCAATACTGCTTTTAAATGGATATAAAACTATCAAATTTTAAATAAGAATGGGTACAAAATTACTACGTAACGTGTAGAGCAAATAAGTTACCTCTTTCGTGTCCACGAATGCAGTAGATATCCTCGTAATACTTAACATTGTTATTTAACGAATAGTTGAATTAAGGCTCCCTGATTTTCTTAGCTTTTTCTCATTATTTCAACTGTGCCTACACGACTATATACTAGAATAGAATAAAATAGAATAAAATAAATTTATTTTCAGAAAGTTACTACATAATTTTGGTTAATAGTATCTTAAAGCCTATGTTAGGTTTGTCTAGACACTATATTATGTTCTCTAAGCAAAATGAATATAAGCATCCGATTTTATGCATACATATTCTATTGTTATTGAAACAAAAAAAGTTTATTCAATAGCAGAATACGTCCAAATCATTCAATAACAAATAAAACCACTGAAGTTAAATTAAAACAATATTCCCTAAAACCCAAACTCGCTATGATTTTGTGTTACCATTGTTTTTCGGCCACTAGTTGACAACATAGCGTCATAATAATATTGCACATTTGATTAACCTGTATGCTCGAAAAAAATATATAACTATTGAATAACAATGGACCTGCGCATACCTGTGTTAAAGTTAATAAATGAATTAAAACCCAGATATCATCTCATTCGGAACGAAATAGCTACCTAAATAATTCCAAGCAACAGGCATCGTTAGGTATACGCGGCTAAACGATACAACGTAACTGACCAAAATTAACCCTTAAATGCTAACAAACGTAATCCAGGTGGGCGCTTAACCGTTTTCCACGTAACGCCTCTACGGGCGTGCCCATCTGATAACGCCTCAAATTGTTTCCACTCAACCACCGGCGTATCTGATGGCACTGAATTATTTATTGTGGCTTGCGTTCTACCCCGAGCAGTTTACTGTTAAATCGTAGCCAGTGTGATTTTACTTATATTAGGATCAGAGCAATGTATGATATGGTCCAATGTTATTTTTATTTATACTAAACTGATTTATTTGCAGAAATATTTGCGTAAATAGTTCATTCATAACGGATTACTTACTTACGTCTGCGTAAATTTCAGAATTAAACTATATAGGAATGTGTATTCATTGCACAGGAACACAAAAACGGGATATCAATTATGTTTCTTTATAAATGTCCTCTGCCAGAAGATGTTGTGTTCAGCGATAAAACCGCCTAAAGAAAGATGTACCTTTCTGTAAAATATCAACAGTAACTTCTTTGTTTGGTGTGCAATAAAGAGTATTTATCTATCTATCCATGTTACGTGTAAAGCTAGACCAATATCTATAAATACACAAAATTTCAGCCATTACCGTTCAGCAGTTGAACCGGGATCCAGTAAGAAACATACAAATACCCAAACATTGAAACCTGCATTTTTTATACGTAAAATTCACTATAGACACTTTATGTCTTTAAAATGTTTACTCATAAATTTTCTTCTCGATCACAGAAATACTCGTTATTAGAACTCAGGTAGTATGTATGACGATTTATATTTGACCGTTAACTGTTAATCCTTACGTCTCGATATATCAGACACAATAGAATCTCCGTTGTTATTCGACCGCCGGCGATCTTAGGAACGCAACCGGTTCAATTAAAGATATTTAACGGTAAATGACATTTTATAATTAACAGGCTTAGGTGGTAAGGAAATATCTGTAATCGCAATATAATATAATAAATGTACCAAGTCTCCAGGACTGCTCGTATCCGTCGGAAATAGGCGCGAATAATTTATTATGGTTTGCGTTCCACCTCGCAGCTTACTGTTAAATTAATACCGACGTAATTCTACGCTATGATGACGTGATTCACAGGTGTTAACAAGCTATGACGTTACATGTCCTTTTAACGTTCCAGCTCTTTGCTTTAACACTGTCGTATCTGGTAAAAATAGGATTTAACTATGTTTAGTGTTTTGTTTCAATGCTCCGTGGTTTGGGACATACAAAATCACATAGTAATGTATTTTTCTCAAGTTTTATTAAATATCGTATCTAATAGAACTGAATAACTTATAATGGTTTTCATAACACTACTCTTTTTTATTTCTTAATCTTAGATATGTAGGTTGATTTTAGTAAAATAATCACCTGCCTTGCAGTGGCTCTGTTAACCAGATTATGTCGTAGAAGTCGTCATAGGCTTTGACTTATAAGTATTCTACTTTAAGGAATGTCAAATAGTTCAAAACTTTAGGAGCATCTGTCCCACATAACACATTCTGTTCATTTGGTAAACATATTTTTTGATGTCCTCGAAATGAATTTAAACTACTACACTACTACCTACTAACAATGGCGGAATTCGTATGTGTCGTCATTTACAAAAACACATCCATTTCCACCTAAAAACAATAATCCTAAAAAAAACTCGACCTTCTAACATTGAAATAATATAAATAACTCACAAAATCCGACCTGTAACTCAAAAGGCATGTATGAAATCCGAAAGCCGCCGAAGGGTAAGGAAGGTCGCGGCGACACAAGTACAGTCACGAGCAATGAAATGTAAACGCTTAGTAACTTATTCCGTTGCAATAAGGTCCAATAAAAATATATCTATGTTTATGCTCGTGACTGTACCTATACGCTCCGCTAACATCCGCGTCCCTATCTGCGATACGTCGCGTGATAACCCTCGCGGATAGGGTTGACACATTACACCCAACATTTGGTTTTATGAGAACTGATTTTTTTGGTTAAGTTATCAAAGATTTTCTTTGTATATGACAGACCGGTTGGCCCGTTAACTGCGTGTTCTAAGCATAAATCATTGTTAAAAGTTAATACATGTTAGATTTCTGCAAGATATTTCGTTTAACTTTCGAGCTATATTCGCGCATGCAAAATGTGAATAATAATTTTGTGTATCCAAGCACTCGCGAGAAGATAAGAAATGATGCGGATCGCAATAAGTATTACGAATAAATGTTTAGTACTCTGTGAAAATATACTCTCTCTCTCTCTCTCTCTCTCTCTCTCTCTCTCTTCTAACATTACGAGGTGCGATATGTCCCGTGTTAAGGTCATTTTAGATAGATTTTTTTCACATTTAGACCCAAAATTTATGTTATTTATGAAAAGTAATAAGTATTTGAAATTTCCCAAATTTTACTTTATCAGTTTATGTTATAGAAATTTAATTGACTCAACTGAAACTTTTGCCTCGTGGCATTAGGTCCGCCTTTTGATTGATTTTTAGAGTTCCGTACCCAAAGGGTAAAACGCGACCCTATTACTAAGGCTCCACTGTCCGTCTGTCTGTCTGTCTGTCTGCCTGTAAATGTTCACATATGATGTATTTCTGTTGCCGCTATAACAACAAATACTAAAAAACAGAATACAATAAATTTTTAAGGGGGCTCCCATACAACAAATGTGATTTTTTTGCCCTTTTTGTAGAAAATGGTACGGAACCCTGCGTGCGTCCGACTCGCATTTGGCCGGTTTTTTAACCATGTGCAATGAAGTTTAAATAAATAAACTATATAGTTGAATGCAGCCCTGTGTTCTTCAAGACAATTTCGTTTAAAGACATAACCAATTAACGCGTTAAGTCGTACATGTGGATTAAGCATAAAATAAACAAGTTAAAATGATCATTTGGTAGCTATATCTTAAATAAACTAATAACATAAAAATAACCTTTTTCTAAGCAATATCAAGCCCCAGCGAAGGGCAAAGAAGGTCGCGTTTACACAAGTATAATACGCCCTCTATCGTCCCTTTTTGCGTTACATGGCGTGATAACCCTCGCGAATAGGGTTCACACATACCGCGAGGTATATTAATAACAATATTTTACTTTTGTTTTTAAACTAAAAACTAAATATGTAGCTCTAAGCCCGTTGGGAAAGGTTTAGGTTTTGAATGTAGTACTTCGGTATTAACTTATAAAAAGAAATACAGGAAAAAATGTCAGAGAGCTACCTAGATCTAATCGTTGGCGGATTTTTTAAATAGTTTAATTAACACTACTATCGTTGAAGTTAAAGCCAGGGTAATGACGAAAACATCACGATATTTTACTCAGCAATGTTTACTACTGAGTAGTGACAAATTAATGCATTTGCTAATATGCGCAGCACTATTCATTCGTTAATTGGTCTATTTCTATTTAAAATTAGTTTTTTTTTCGATCCGAATAACAAAATAGTAAACAAAGTACAAGTTGACGTAAAGGATAAGAAAAATCTCGGCAACATTCAAGTAATATTAAACGGTAACACATTGAATTGTGTGTAAAGTGCCATCCCTCGCGAGTAGGGTAAGCACATTACATGCATCGAATGTGCATCTTTTTCTGTAGGCCTTCTTTTTCATCCTTAGTTAATATTTACTTATTATGAGACCCTGGCATTAATTGGCATACAGCAGGATTCTCGACATAATTAGCAAAGAGACGTAAAAACTGAACAAGTATATCTAGATATTTAAAATAAACTTTCTGTTCTAATTTTAAAATAACGAAAGAATGAAATATTGTTGATGATATGAGCTCGGTACACGTCTCTTTAGCTGTCCAGTGAAGACTATGTCGTCTTGTAACCGTCAAATGTAGGTGTAATATTTTATATACACATATAAAATACGATCTGGTGAAGGTCGCGGGAAGCCGCTGGATGCGGGTGGCACAGGACCGATCTTCGTGGAAATCCTTGGGGGAGGCCTAGGTATGTCCAGCAGTGCACGTCTTTCGGCTGATGGATGGATGGATGATGGATTATATATATACATTTTTATAGTATTTCTAAACGGCTTAAAAAAACTGATGTAAACCGATTTCCTGACCTATTTTTTGCATCTTTATGAGCAGAACGTTATCTTCGAATTTTATGGAACCACCTTACTGACGTAAAAACTAAAAACGTTGTCCCCAACCTAATAACATTAACGACATTATAGAAAATCGAAACCAAAAATCGTGTAGCCACAGAGTAGTCTGGCAAAGGGTGAAGAAGGTCGGTAACTAAGTATAATAACAGTGAACGGTCGTCACTCGGAGTCCCCACCGATACATCGCGTGATAACTCTCACACAACATAGGGGTGCTATTTAGAAGGGAAAAAAAAACATTTTATTTTTGACAAGATGGTAAAATAACATTTTATTTTTGACAAGAAGTACGTGTCGAAATACACGCAGTAGAAGGTGTTTTTGTTAAAAGTTAGATAACTCTTAGTGTAGTGTGGTTTAGTGACTCTTAGTGTTCGTGTTTAAAAACATACTTACGTGTGCGCTCGCTGAACAGTTTCGATGGTGTTGCCTAATTTTCCCACTTTCATAAGATGGTTGATGATACAACATAACGATTTTACCTAGTCTATTTCTACATTTTAATTCGGATTGAATATTCTTTATTTATCGTTGAAATATACCGACGAAGGGTAATGATAAGTTAAAATTTTAACAAATATATATTTTATAAAGTATTTGAGAGCTCTGCCTTCCCTAATGCAAAGGGATTTAATAAAAATTACAACCTGTCCTTGAATTTTGTTAGACAGGATTCTGTCAGCTGTAATAGAAGTAATAGAACACATGAGAATTTATTTTCTCGGATGCGGATAAAAAGGTTTACCCCGACAATAACCCTCACGGTTACGGACTGTATGATCTAGGGTTGCTGACTTGCGATTTTTTGTTGAGTTTTTATGAAGGATAGGTTATTCTTTTTCTATTTAAGGTAAGATTTTTTGTTTGGAAGCATTGTTTTAAAAATTGAAAGAACGAGACAAGAAACAATTGAATAAACTTGTTTTTTGCTCAATAACAATAGAACATGTTTGCATAAAATTGGATGCTTGTATTCACTTTCCTTAGAGAACATAATAATAGTGTCTAGACAAACCTAACATAGGCTTTAAGACATTATTAACCAAAATTATGTAGTAACTTTCCGAAAATATATTTATTCTATTCTATTCTATTCTATTTAACTAGTGTTTAAAATGGTAAAATTTAGAAGCGTCATACACATGATTATGGTGAAAAACAATGTAAGATAATAATTCATAAAATACTATCAAGTCTAAGCCAGGATCACGCTCACGATCTAGAGCTGAATTAAAAAAAAAATTGGTGATAGGGCACAATCGATGCACAAGTACGAAATTCGAATTACTGGCTGGTTTTTATAAACCTGTTTTTCTTTTAAATCGAACATAGGCACATAAATAATTTTATTACTGGCTGGTTTTACATACCTGAAAAAATAGGCATACCATAAATAATTGTAAAGTATTTTTTTGCCAACCCTCTGTTATTCGCAGGGTTGGGGCCCGTCACCGTCTGCTGACGGTACAATGCAAGCGGTACTATTACCCCACTTATTTCAACTCGGCTAAACTAATATTGATTTTTACACTCATGTGCTGAGCTGCACTGTTTTAATTTTTACCTTGAAGTTATTTTGTTTGATGCTATGTTTCGACATGTCTGTAAACATGATAAAAAAGATACGTTATGATGGTGTGTTATTGACTAGTTATGTACTCTTAGAAATATTATTAAGTTTACTAACATGTGATAATAATTAATATTATTTTCTTAAAAATACGCAATAAAGTGAGTGGAATAATCCTTCTAGGTAGTGTGCTAACTACAGTAAGCCAACAAAACCTCTCATCTCAAAAAATAATAAAAACTCAATAGTTTGCCTTTTTAAGGTTCCGTATACCCAAAGGGTAAAACGGGACCCTATTACTGAGGCTCGCTGTCCGTCTGTCTGTCTGTCTGTCTCTCTGTCCGTCCGTCACTAGGCTATATCTCAGGAACCGTGATAGACAGTTGAAATTTTCACAGATGATGTATTTCTGTTGCCGCTATAACAACAAATACTAAAATCCAGGATAAAATAAATATTTAATGGGGCTCCTATACAACAAACGTGATTTTTTTGTTCGTTTTTATAAATAATGGTGTGGAACCCTTCGTGCGCGAGTCCGACTCGCACTTGGCCGGTTTTTTTATAATACCTATATTTTAGAAAATTATATTTTCTCGTACCAACTTAAAAATAACATGTTTGATGCAAGGGGATCACCATCTCTACGATGAATACCATTGCCCTACATAAACTTACTCAAAGTATGCGAAACTATTGATTTTTGTGCGAAAAATGCCACCCCTTACATATTTTTAGTGTGTTGAATAGTAACGCCATCTATGTGCAACTAATTTAAAATTAGAATGTTACTGCCGCACTTGATTTTCAATGTAGTATCACAGGATTTCTTAAGTAACCATTAAAGTTAATTGTTGTCTCTGAGTGCGGCAGTTAGCGTAAAAATAGCCTAGTTAGTAATGTTAACAATTTTATACGAACTTTTTTGTTATGTGTACAAACTAGGCTTATAACATTTAGTAATAGGTAACATTACATTTACTTATCTTCAAAGATAAGTCAATTATGGCGGATGATCTAAGAAAATAGTTAGAACAATCAGTTAAGAATTAACTATCAAGAAATATGTTGATTTCAATATTTTTTTGGTTTTTGGTGCACCATAACATACACAGTAGGGTAATACAGACTTTTAAATACTATAATTTTTTTTTAACTTCAAGTGAAATAGTAAAGGTTGCAGTAAGCCGCTGAATGCAGGCCGTTCAGCAGTGGACGTCCTGTGGCTGAAATAATGATGATGATGGAGCGAATATTTTGAGTTTCGCTTCATTAATAGTTAAATTAATTTTGCTAAGATGTGTACGAAACAAGAATCCAAGGATCCAAGGACCATCGTTAGTTCGTTTCTGGCATATAAACGATTTTCATTTAATTTAATTAAAATCTAAGTTTCGGCACTGTTTTGTCTATTGTAAATTAAATAGTTTATAAATTGTACCGATTGTATAATGATGACTGTTTGTGTCAAAATAAATGAAAAAATATATATATATCGGTCAAATGTAAGCCGTACTCACGTTATAGATGTCGAACGGTGTGAAACTTTCATGGCCTTATTACAAAAAAGGTAGACTAGGTTTAAACGATGTCTAAAAAATAACCAAACAATTTAAAATGATGACACATCAGATAATTGTCTCGGTATTTAAATAAATACCGAGACAACAACACTGTCTAAATAGACAGTGTTTAAATCTAGTCTATCTTTTTTGTTATAAGGCCTAGGTGTCTAATTCGAACTTTTCCATATTTTTCCCAAACCAAAATTGATTATTTCATGGTTTTAAATTATATACCATGTCTGTCCGACTGTCCATTAAGTGTTACCATTACAAAAATATTTCCATATATTTTCTACTAGTTATAACATAAAAGTTCGGCCATATTTCAGAATAGTATTCATGCGAGACGTACTCAAAATATTTTATCCTTTCTGTTCACATTACGTTCACATTACGTGCCGCACAGGTTCTTTAATTATCAATTTTATGTACCTATCTCTGACACCTATAGGTTTTTTTAAAAATATAATATTGGAAACATCACATATATTGCTCTGATCCTAAGGTAAGTAGCTAAAGCACTTGTGTTATAGAGATCAGAAACAACGAAGGTACCACAACACCCAGACCCGAGTCAATATACTCTATCTATATATTAATATAGAAATCATTTTCTACATTGACCCGACCGGGGATCGAACCCGGAACCTCAGAGATGGTGGTGCCATTTAAAGTCCGGTGCTCGCCTCTCGGCTACGGAGGTCGTCGAAGGTTACATTACAAAATTTATAGAACTAAATTGATATATTGAGACTTTTAATACCAATCGATCAGCCAACAGTTTGTACCTACCCATACGAGAGCTTCATTTTTCACTTTGCAACCCGTTTTTCTTTGGCTTGTTCTATTTCATAACTTGCTGATTCTGAAATGTTTAATATATGCTACGAGTTTTTTATTTATTCACATATTTGTTTAAACTTTTAAGCCGAAAATATGGCTAAAGTAGTTAATCAGGTTTATTTAACACGTCGCTGAACCACAATATACTGGACCCCATCTTCAAAGTATTTCTATTGGGGTGGAATTGCCTCAAGCATAACGCCGAAATGTAAATGCAAGTTGAATCTACTTCTTTAAATACGCAGTGGTTGTATTACAAAATATAATAATTTATTAATTAACGTCTAAAATCTACTAAATGAAGGAAATAATTATCTAACTTAACCATGTAAATAATTACCAACTAAATGATAGCGAAAGTTATGGATCGAACCACAAGTAAGGTATAATACCAGCATTACCAGCCATACCTTGCTATAAAGTGGACCAATATTTTTTAAAGCATCATACCTTGCTATAGTAATCTTGCCAACGGAATAAGTAGGTATGACTCACTACGCTCCGCTTTCTATAAGTCTTGCCAAGCGACCTTAATTTTGTATTTCGATTTCCGGTTCTAAATTTCTGATTATTTCCTTCGCATTCCGATACATTGAATAGATTGCTTACTTATTATCCCAAGGCATCTTGAACTCGTGTCAATTAAACATCTCCTAATCTTGACGAAACGTTTCAAGATTTTATAAAGTATCTACGTTGCAAAATATACAAGACCAAGGGTTCTTAAACCTTATTAATATTGGTCGTAATCATTATCCTCCAATATAAAATATAAAATTGATTGTAAGCCACTAAAAAAATTAAAAAACTTGCCTATATTTTTTCACTTAATTTGGTACGAATCTAAACAACGCTGCCTGAATCGAGATTTAGATTCATGCTTTAGCGTAATTTCAGACACGATCCTTAGGCAACAAACATCCAGCGTGTGTTGTCCCTCGTGATTTTTCCTTCACTGACAATAAGGTAGCTACTTTGTAATAAGACGACACCTACTGCCCTCACGTCTAAGTTTTTGTTATACTCATTTTAAATGATCACCACTAAAAACTCTTAGTAATTTTATAATCCTATAAAAATTACTTTCTTGCTATCGCAACAAAATTTGCCACCTTGGCAGTGAGATAAGGCAACACTGAGTTCTCAAGTTGGCACCCGCGATGGTGTCCGGCTATCAGTCCCCGTCAGAGCTACAAACTTCAACTTCCCTAAAGCCGTTTAAACTCGATCCCGGGCCAAATTGGACGAGTATTTATCTTCGAGGAGTCGATTTAAAAGCAGAATCACGCGAGCACACGACGCCATTATCGCTGAGGCGCGCCCCGCAGGCCGCGGCAACTCTATGAATCTAATCCACTGGATTTAGCCACTGATTTACAGCCAAGAGAGGGCACGACTGCTTGAAAGAAAAGTGATAATGTCTTAATCCCACCACACTCGAGCTCGCTCTCTCCCGTCTCCAAATTTTACGGCCGCACCCAGACGGCACGTTTTGATTTATGATTTCAATAATTAAGAATTCTAAGGTGCAATTTGAATTTGCGATGTCTGAGGGGCCCGCGGGAGGCCGACGCGTGTTTGTTATTACCCCCGCCGAAAGGGTCTAAGGTTTTACGGCTTACCTTTCATTTTCTAAGGAATTATGCGGTCTACGGCAATTATGGGAAGTATGATTCGTATTTAACGTTAACGTTTATGCTTTCTGCAAGCTGTTAATTTAGGGAACAATGCAAATAATTTGAAGAATCTTGAAAGCTTAGTATCCTCATATGCATCTACAATTAGAAGCCAGAATACAAAACAGTCACGTAGCGTCTTCCCATAATCCGGCGGTCTCTGGTTATTCGCGGCAGACCTTATATCGCGCCCTAATCTCGGGCATTACAATTAACGCACCCCGAGATAACCCGGCACTCGCCACCCGCTGATAGAGGTCCGCATGAGCACTAGTTTAAACCGGTTAAGCATCCTCCGCCCTCCGGGTTTATCTAATTACCCTACGCCGAGATGAACGTAACGCGGAAACGCGCGTTTAGACGTACAAGAGATGGCGAAAAGTATCCGGCCTGAGGCGATTCGTTGTCTACGGTTCTCTAATTATTGCGATCCTAATTGAACATTCTTAATTATTTCTTGAGATAACGATACCACCATTAGTCAAGTAAAGTAACATGTAAATCCAAGCAAAAAAAAATATTACATTATGATTACATCTTGAAATATGGAAACAGGACTCTTAAGAAACATATAATTAAGGCCACTGACTAATCAAGGAGATATTCATGCAATTATTTAAAAAGCAGTCCCTAAAATAAAAGATTCCTTAAAGATTATTTTAATTTAGAAACTTATTGTCATAAAATTAAACATTAGGTTCTTGTAACATTGATCAACTTAATTTCTGTTGCAAATTAGCATTATTCTTATTGCCCAATAGTATTGCGATCTTAAAACATAGGTACGTATGAAGATCAGTGACAAATAAAACTACTTGTTAATTGATCGACTTGTCAACAGGAAAATCGATTAAATCAAACAAGTGACATATCTTGTTGATCACCAAATGACAGCTGCACAGTTACAAAATTAGTAGACAAGAATTGAGTTGTTTTATCGCCTTGTAATAACATGAATCGGATATTTTCCGGACACAACTCTAAATACAAACTCAAAACCGCGCACGTTTCCGTTTTCTGTGTTTAGAGCCTTTGTGACTCGCTTCCCTAGTCACGTACGTAAATGTTTGCCTACTATCGGTATTCGGGCCTTCCGGTGGGCTGAGTACCTCCGTCGAGGACCATCGATTACCATCTAAGTCGTTCTGGGCGCATATTGCACAACTTTCTGAGTATGGATCGATAAATCCGACTCGATTGCTCGGGGCATCTCTAGTATGCCCAAATAGAGGTTTTGTGAAACTGTTATTAGTGGTTTCATTCGGCTATATTAGAATAAATTAATTATGGTAGGTACGATTAAACAGTTTATTAGAAAGAGTGATATGAAATCAAATCACCTACTCCTACCATGTTATGAAAGCAACTTAAGAAACTGTAAAAAAAAATACTTTTCATACAATATTCTTTTTTTGTCTATGCGGTAAAAATAAATTTATTAAGCAGATGGTCTAACCCAACCATGTACTTTAAGGTAATATGAATGAATAATGACATACTCATCACTAAAATTTTTACTATCGAATTTTTTATGATTAATAAATCATAAAAAACTGATAAGTCCCTAAAATAGCACTATAAGGTTACATAGATAACTGTAGGCATAAAACTTTCCGCATTCAAAGATAAAGCTATCAATAGAACAAAGTTTCTAAATGAAATAAGTATCCAAATATAATAACATATATAGGTATTGTGATATTCATTTTACATTGTTCAATAGCGAATTCTGATGCAGATTCTAAATAATATTTCAACTAAAAACCTTATCAATAAGCTTTCTAATATAACGATAGCACAATCAGTAGCTGGTAATGGCTAACATTTAATATTAGGATTCTGTCTTACAAAACATAAAAGAACCCTTATAGTTCACTTCATTAATAGGTTACAGGGCTACAGCCCTTTTTAAAAACAGCTTAAGATATAAAGTAGAAATTAACAAAAATATATAGGTATGTATTAAAGCCTGGCCCATGAAAAAAAAACAAGTTTTCCTCATTAGACTGCTACGGCCCTCTGATAGCGTATTCATTAATTCTATTCAAATTCAAGAAATCCTTTTCATCAAAACAAATACTGCAGTCGGCACGTCCATCTAGGTGGCCTAAAATTTTAAAATTTGTCACGAAGGGAAGTCTTGTAACACACATGTAGGAAGGAATAATTATGAAATACAATAAATGTGATGTAATTTACGAGTTACTACAGCTAAAGCAAAGTACTACACAGAAGCTAGCAAATAAAAATTCAAAACTTAAATGCGTACACTTGGGTCGACCAATTACCCAACTCTATTGACTTTAAAAAAATTGGAATATTTCTAGACCGCGTTCTACACAACTATTTTAACTAAAATTCAAAATCAGAGTTAATAAATAATACATTACAAATTAATAGAACACACACAATTGAATCGAACTGAGGACACTTTTACTATGAATGATTGAAAAAACAACTTTTAACAATCACTTGCAATCATCAAACATAAAATTTAATTTTGTAATATGGCTACTAGATAATGTCTATCCATACCTAAATTTAATCGACACGTGACAAATACTGTAACACCCTCGAGGGATACGAAACCTGATTGCCAACCACTAAACCAATCAAACAGTCGTCTGTCCAACAAATCGTGCATGAATGAACAAAATTCTAAATTTAAACAGTAATATGTGTGCAAGAGAGTGTGTTTTGTTTTGTGTGTACGCATTTGTTTGTTTGAGTTTAATTTTGTTTCAAAGTTTAAATTCGGAATCCGCGCCTAACAGACAAACGTCAAATGCATGTAGTTTTTCAGGTCCAGAGTGAAAATGTTTTTAAACAACGTTTTGAACCGTATGGGACTAGTGATGTCACATCATCGCTAGTAGAGTCTATATGGAATTCCCGTATAATTTCGCCAGGTGGCTTAGAGACACACCGTGTGTACCCCTGCTTATTTCCGAATAGCTTACTTATTATGTAGGGCTGTTCTGGAACCCAACCTTAGTGTCTGGCGTCTGACACAGCGTGGCCTATTTCGTCTATGGTTTGTCGTATAAAGACAGCCAGGCATTAAGCAAAGCATTCATTGCGGCATTTTATTATCAACCTATCAGACGATCCTACAACATTATTAACCAAAGGGTTATTTTTCAATCTTAATATTTAGTGTTTAATATTAGTTTATATTATAACTAGTCCCACTCAGTCCGAGTCATATTTTAAGTTCCTATTTCTAGGAAAAACAATATTTCTGGGAAAAATAATAATAATATATATTATTCAATATTAAACAGGAACAATATTTCCACCATACTTTAGTCATAACAACATTTTAAATTATTCTTCTAATTATTTTGTCGTTCTAATAGCGATCCTAAGTCGAATTCGACTAAAATTGTGCAGGTTCTACAGCGTTTTTGTCGCTCTATTTAGGTCATACCTCATACAGGTGTAGAGACAAACGGTATGAATAATAAGTGACATAAGTTGTTCGTATTTTGTGAATCTGCGCCATAGTCACTCCCGCTCGGTTTTCAGCCCTCTTATGTCAAATTAAATTTACTGCAGTTATCGTTCTGGATTTTGTTGTAGAAATACAACACAGATTTTATAATAAAAATCGACGTCTATCTTTCTATCTGTGTAAACTTTGACGGCATTCTTAAATCAGGATTTAACCTAAATCGTGCTTAAACCATCGTTCTATATTTGTCAGTTTATTCGATGTTCGTAAGGAATAATAATCTTAACCTTAAGTAAGACGTACTCTAAATATAATATGTTGAAGTGGTAAAGAAGATCAGATATCGAAATTGCAATACCGTGTTAAATGCAAAAAATACATTAGTACTAAGATTATTTTTGTGTGTGTTTGTATGCTTGATTGCATTTTAATAACTTACCAACAAGCTTGATTTACTTATCCTAACAGATTAATAATGCTGTTACTTTTTAAGCATCTCAAAAATATTATCAGTACCTAGGGTTATTATGTACAATAGTTTCTTTCTAGGAGGTAATAAACGAAATAAAATAGACGAATCATTAGGTATTTTTACTTTTAAAATATTTACAGGAAATTAAAAAACTGCATTTCTGTAAGTTTGCTCAAGATCTTTTTTATTGCGTATTCTTGCCGCTCGAAATTTTTAGCTAAAATTCAAAACAACAGCCTGTAGTGTCAGTTTTGAAACCTACCGTTAAAAACCCTTTTTCGGTACAAAAGGACGAGATAGTCTGTACACTCGCTTCTTAAATACTAAGCGTTGTTTTTTTTAAATCACAAAATATATTTCCACTTTATTGAAATACATAATAACACCTTCCATTTAAAGATTTTTTATAACTGTTCTACAAATTAGGCCCCATTTCTACATAACAGCAAAAATAGGAGTGGTTAAAGTAAAAATTTGTATCGATCACGTATAAATTTATCGAGTAAAAACTTGCGGAAATCTTATCACCCCTAAGTACCAAAAGACTGTACCACATGAGTAAAGAAACGGAATCTTTACTCATGTGGTCCTGTACTAAACATTTAGTAAGTTGGCATTTAATGGCAAGTGACACTCCGAAAAACGTTTAAAAATAAGTTTTAATCATATGTCAACCTCTTTGCTGAACTTGACCTATTATGACGAAAAAAACTGAAGAGTAGTCGTCACTTTGACATTATTCGAAAACTTCCTGAAAAGTTTTAGTCGAAGTTTTGTGAAAACTTATTATCTTGCTCAATTAATATTAACTGTGAAGAGTTTAATTTTTGTAATGAGACGTTGAACGGTTTAGAAAATGCGTGGTGCGAAAGTGTTAAGTGAACGTGGTAATGGTCAAACTAACTTACTTGTAGAAATCGGCACTTCTTAACAGCGTAGCGTATCGTTTATTCATGGCAATTTTTATAGATAATTGAATTAAAACATACACTTCGTATTTCGGATAAAGTAATTTTTACTTAAGAATTTCGTTTCCATTTTATTTTTAACTCTTGTCCGTATTTTTAATATTTGCTTCAACATAGTCAAAATTACCTGGTCTGAAAGCTCTTGAGTGAAATGGTTTTTACGTGGGAACGATTTTTGTGCTAATAAACATAACAAATAAGTGCTTTAAGTGTCCACGTGGATTGGAAACGCCGAGAATCATTTCCGCGTAAAAATATTCTGATTGTGGATGGAAAATCGCAAGTACTCCTTCCTATTTTATTAATATCATTGTTTATTTTTTATTGAGTTCATGTTCCACGATAATGCGTCTTATGAAAGTGTTTGTTTCAGGACGGTGCCTCTGAACGCACAGTCGTCCCTGTCGCAGATTAGTAAAAGGAGGCTCGAGTTCGGCGTGGATGTAGAGACATTCAGGCTAAACGATAGAAGATTGGAGCGAGCGGATAGCGCCGGCTCCATGGACGACGACGAGATAGTAGGCAAGCGGCGACGGAGACTCCTCGATGACGAGGGAAGAGACGACTCTGACATTCAGCGACGCCTATTACCCGCCCACAGACCTTACGCAATCCGGCAACCGGATGAAGACGATGAATCTCTGATAAGAAAAACGCAAGCAGCTCTTAAAACCCTCTCCGGAAGCTGGCCGCGAGACCAATCGCCCACCCACAGCGGCGACGAAAATGAAGATGCAAATGGTTTTGAAAACTTATTCGACGACAAACGATCAGAAAAAATGTTACCGTCCTCCCCGTCCCCCTCCTCTGAAAGCGCTGACGTCTCGCAAAAAAGTTTCCCGACTCACCATCAAGTCGATGACCAGATAAACGGTGTTAGCGAAAACGAGGAGAGCACGAGAAAGTCGCACCGGTCAGACAGAGAGAGGAGCTACGAAGACAGTAAACACGCCAAGTACCCTAACAACTATGACGCACCGAGTTTCGACGAACTAGTCGATTCGTCTTCCAACGAATTAGAGATAGATATGTCCGATAGGAACGACGATAAATACGAAGATGAAAGGGATAACAAACAGAGACGTAAAGAAATTGTATCGGTTAATAAACAGTCGCTGTATAATGCGTATAAGGCAGCTACGGCGGCTCTGCCGTATTCGACGCAGTCTGCTTTTAAGCCCCCTGCGGAAGTGAAGCACAGATTGCACGGGGCGATTCCGAGTGAGCCTTTCGGGGGGTATTCCAATGACCACGAGAAGAGTCACAAAGGGTCGAAGCAATACACGGTCCTGCAGCCGGCTGGAGCTGGGTCACGCGCGGCCACGGCGCTGCAGGAGGCGCGAGCAGTGCCCTCCGCGCAGCCCGCGCGCGACTCCCGGCCGCTCGCCGCGCTCTCCCCGCCGGTCGTCAGAGGTACCGGTCTCACTCACCTCAAACAACGATAGTCAAACTTTCTTAACGACATGGCTATAACACAGAACTCCGCTTCGTGCTATGAACTAAGTCAAAGTTAGTTTCAAGGTCGGCCGCGATATCTCATCAGACGGGTCGATTCACGGCTGATTCCGACCGTTGTTGTGAAGTTGTAATTCTGTTTTACATATAATAAAGCTGTGACTATTTCCTTAGTTAGTATATTTGTAACATTATTAGCATAACACTGAAATTTTTACGGAAGTTAGTGTGATCAATCTGAATAATCCTAATTCGTATAAACAGCTTCCAGCTCGAAAAATCTGGTAACAAATCATTGCACATTTGTAAGTTGTCTAACATAATTTAGTCGGGGACTAGGTTAGACTCCACCTACGTCGATAACGTATATAATGTGGAATTTTCCTCTTATTGCCGGGCGATAGCTGGGTTTATGTGAGGCGATGCGCAATAAAAACGGGTCAGAGCGGGAGGTGGGCGGAGCGTCGGGTTGGCTGAAAGAAAAATTGTGAGGCGCGCAGCCGCTGCGGGTTCTTTATTTTTTCTTTGAAGTTGCGGGGGGGAGTGTCGGGCGGGGCGTACCTGCGCGGCCCCGCCCTGCGGCACGCCCGGCGCTATCGATCGCGCGCACGCCCCGCGGTGATTAGGAAAATACTAATTTGTGCACCGGTCGATTTGTTTCAGAAGGCAACAAGTGTCCCACTCCCGGCTGCAATGGGCAGGGCCACGTCACCGGCCTTTATACGCACCATAGAAGGTAAGCAAATAATTTTCATGATTTTCAGCGATGACGGTATGGGTCGTAAACATTTTTGTAAAAGAATATACGAAACAGTTAAGAAATCAATGCAGGCTTAGAGATAAATTGATAACAAGGAAATTCGTAGCAAATAGCTGCAAAATTAAGATAATTTTGGGTAATAAATAGTAATGCAACAATATGGTTTTTCTCTTTAGTCTGTCAGGATGCCCAAGAAAGGATAAAGTCACACCTGAGAGTAAGTAAAAAATTTTTGACATCACTGTTTCGTCTGTGTATTTTTCGTTGTCTTTACTTTTTTCAGTTTTATATTTTTCGTTATATACCTAGATATTTCGGTATGGCGTTGTACCAGTTTAGTTTCATTAAGGTATGATTTAGTAACAGATTACTTTCATTGGTTTTTAATTATTTAGTTTATTTCATGTAGCATTAGTTTGTGGATGTAAATGTTTACTAATTGAAGTCATTTAATAATTGGTTATTCGAAGTCCTATTAATAGTATTATCACTTACAGTTTTTTTAAATAAATTAAACTGAAAAAAACATTCACAAATGTTTTTTTTTCATCAGTCTTGGCATTGCACGAGACAATCCTAAAGTGCCCCACACCGGGGTGCAACGGCCGAGGCCACGTCAGTTCCAACCGCAGCACACATCGATCCCTCTCTGGATGCCCGACCGCTGCAGCAAGGAAAGCAGCCGCTAGATCACAGCGAGCTAGACCCGCAGGTCAGCACTAGCATTATTGTTTCGTAGCAATGATTTAGTTCGTAGCAGTCGTAGCTAGCATACACTGATCTCTCTCTAGGTGCCCCACAACTGCAGCAAGAAAAGCAGCTGCCAGACCACAGCGAGATAGACCCGCAGGTGAGCACTATAAATATTTTTCTGTAGCACTGATTTACTGGTCGTAGCAGTCGTAGCTAGCAGATAACGATCTTTCTCTAGGTGCCGCACAACTGCAGCAAGAAAAGCATCTACCAGACAACAGCGAGATAGACTCACAGATGAGCACTAGAAATATTTTTCCGTATCACCGATTTACTGGTCGTAGCTAGCAGACTTCTCTCTCTGGGTACCCTACTGGTCTGCAACAAGGAAATCTAACGCTAGATCACAACGAGCTAGACCCAGGTCAGCACTACCGTATTGTCCCGTAGCACTGATTTACTGGTTGTTGCGGTCGTAGCTAGCACACACTGATATCTCTCTAGATTACCCAATCGCAGAAACAAGAAAAGCAGATAACAGATAGTATTTTCCCGTAGCACTAATAAACTTCGTAGCAGTCGTAGCAAAGAATAAAAAATAACTCTTTACCCTCTGTTTCTCCTACCGTAGCACATACGGATCCCTCTCTAGGTGCCCCATCGTAACTAAGAAAGCCTCCGTTAGAACACAGCTAACAAGATCCGCGAACAGCACCAGCATTATTTATTTGTAGCCATAATTCACTATTCTTAGCTGTCCCAGCAAACCAAATAATCATAAATGGTTTACTCGCTGTGGATCAAGCAACTCTACCAAAGCTACAACACTATATTTCTTTAAGTGCTCCGGCGTAGCAGCAAAACTCTACAATAGATCACTGCGAGCTAAATTCACAGATTAACACCAACATAACTGGTGGTAACTAATAATGAAGTGCCACTCTAAGTTGCTATGACTGTGTCACACACATGAGCTCCAAACGCTATAATGCTCTGCTGTGGCAATTAAAAAATAAATCCTTCACCTGATCATCATCAATGAGCTATATATTTACATGTCAGCCGTAGACTTGTTGTTCTAGTCTTGCATATTGAAGCATTTCTCCAACAAAACAATGTAGCATTCTTATTTGTTAAGTTTACAATTTTACATTCATATTTACTGACGCAATTTTTTAATGTCCAGTGTGTTATACAGTGCCAATCCAAACCCCACTCTCCGCAACGTCCGAAAGCGTGAGCATTGTAAGCGTTGCGAGCGCGCAACGCGAGCGCGAACAAGCGGCATCGCCGCGCAGTCCCGCCGTGAAGCGCGAAACGGCCGAGCTGCTCGTCCCGAAGCGCGAGGCCGCCGAGCCCGAGCGCGACTCCCCCGGGATGGAGACGCGCCACGCCGGCTACGGCGCGCCGCCCGACCAGCGATCGCCGTACGAGCGGCCGCCGGACGACCACGTCCGCTCCTATAGGTAAGCCACAAACGGTAGAAACGACTGAGCAACTTATCCGGGAGTGCAAGCCCTTCGTGTTACACAAACGCTAGAAGTGACTGCACTCATCTAGAAGTGACTGCACTCATCGCGAAGAGCAAGCCCACACCGGGTAACACACGCTAGACAGTTCTAGTCACAGAAGCTGAGTCAGTACTCAGCATCTAATATTAGATGCTCAGCAAGGTAGCCACCTGGTAATACCTATATACACGCTAGAAGTGACTAAGGTTCTCATCTCTGAGCGCAAGCCTAGAAACAGTAATAATCAGCATACAAGCAACTGTCAGATACCGTTTGCACTTATAGGTAAGCAAAACTGATGGGAGAACCGACTGAGCTACGAAATCCATAAAACTGTTAAAAGTGAACACTGATACACATTTATTATCCAGAATCATCAGCATTATGAGGAATCGACTCATTCTCATACGATAGTTAGTTAGTGACACCAAAATAAAATCGTAAATATTTATTTTGCGTAGCCAAATGAACGAAACACGGTACGGCTATGAATCCCGGTGCTACGAGGGCGCGCCTGCCTTCGAACGGTACGACCCTGCGCAGTGTCCGCAACGGCCGTACGGCTGGGAGGAGGAACGGTACCACGACCCGCACCTCCCCACGCCGATGAAGACCGACCAGTCGGAGGAGACCAGCTCCGGCCCTATATACCCTAGGTGAGTCACCTTCCTTCACTGTTTCATGCCTTATCATATGTGGTAAACGAGACCCTGACATTGTTATGTAGGATTATAATTGCGGAGTTAAGGATCATATCCTTTATTCTAAAAAACTGTAAACTTGAACGGTGACTCCTCTATCCAGACCAATGTACCACTACGAAACGAGTAGCGGCGTAGGGGGCGTGGGCGGCGTGGCTGCGATGGGCCCCGGCGTCCCGCCAGGATTCTCGGCGATCAACCTGTCGGTGAAGATAGCGGCAGCGCAGGCGCAGCGGCCACGGAGCCCGACGCCACGGGATCCCAGAGATCCGCGTCCAGTCATAGATCTGTCCACGTCCAGTGGGAGTCCACAGGTGAGATCCGCAGTAGAGACTTGTTTAAAAGGACAAATCAGAAGCTTTATAGCCTGTAGAGACAATTTAGCAAGAAATCAAGAGATTTTACCAGGGCCGCAGGGCAACTTCAGACATTCTAAAAAATTTATATCACCATCAAAAAATAAAATAACCCATTTTTTTTTACACCCAGCGGGGAAATAAATATCAATTTAATTTTAATAAAATATAGTACTAAAAATAATTTTAAAAATCACTAGATCAAGGCCTTGGACATGCCTCAAGCAATCGACCTCTAAAACTATTATATGAAACAAATCTTCACTACCAAAGTTTACGAAAGCTACCTAGTACCTTGTAGCGCCTGATGTCTACTAGACACCTACAGAAAACGTATGTATAAAACTGGTCGCAATATGCCCTCAATAATCTTGCAGAAAGAAACTTATGTATAAAGGTCGCACTAAACCCTCGATAATTGTCTGGGGTAATCGATGCAAGTCACTGGACACTAGGCTTAAATCAGACCGCCTGGAGTGCATTAGCCTGACTTAGGGTGCGTTTAATGTAGACGCTTGAAACGGACTGCTAACGTGCCCCACCGCACATGAAAAATTTTATGACAACTGCGTTGGAAAAAAACATCCACAGTTACGTGTGTGGTCCTATATGGCTTGCGTCCGGCTAAAATCGTCTTATTTGAAAGAGCCGTTACTCTGTTGACAGGGTCCATACGCGTCGCCAGTGTACACGAGCGCCGGCGGCGGCAGCGGCGCTCGGGGGAGCCCGCAGCCAGGGTCGTCTCCGCAGCTGACCGCCAGCCCGCAGGTGCCAAGCCCGCAGGGGCAAACCCTCGACCTTAGCGTGTCCCGTTTACCACATAGGTGAGGCTTTAGGATATTTGCATGTGCTTTTCTTTTGGCTTTTTTTAACCGTTGTGTCAAGATTGGGGTTATAATGTCAACTGATCAAGGATACCGTAAGCAACTATCCACCTAAAGTATTTTATTTTCTATATATATAGCCACAGCTCCAGTGTACACTGAGAAAGGAGATATGTCACAGGCTGACATGAATTAGTGCTTCAAAAAGACTGCTGAAAAAAAAGCAATTCTAAGTTCTGTAACTTTTTAATAGACGATAATATTGATGTTGTTCTCAAACATAACTTAGTATTATGATGCATTTTGTATGAATAAGGAAATTAAAAATACTTAAACATAATAATCAACTCCTTAAACACTAAACTACGTAGGAGTTCCGAGTTAGTTTACTAAATGAATGACTCTTTCATTTTTGCCTACCTTTGTAGTTCAAATTCCTGTAGCAACAATCACTATTAAGTGCAAGTGCACTAAACAATGCTACTTTTGTCCACAGTCGCAGTTTCCCCGGTGGCGTGTCATACAGTCGAGAGTCAACGCCCGACAGTGGCGGGAGCCATCCGTACTTAGAAGCTTACCATCGAGACACAGCTGGTAAGTATTTTTTAATATTACCAACAGTTATTCATTAGCAAGTGAATCTAAATTATATTTTAAGTCATAACGACATTGATCTGGTTGCTAAACTTTCAGCAGCTAGAAATTAAAGATAAATAACACTTGAAAAAAATCATCGACCTCAGGTGGGACTCGAACCCACGTCCCATCGCAAGCCGGGCGAGTGCTTTACCAACTAAGCTACCAAGGACGTCACGTGACAAGATGAAATTCCTCAAGTGTTCTTTCTCGCTGTCAAAGCTAGAAATTATTTTAATTTGGTGATTTGTTTGACTAAGTCTTACAAAAATATATCTTTTAAAATATGAGTAAAGTAAGGATTATTTCCTAAAAACAATAGCATCAGTTCTTTTCAATATAATTCATCATCATCATTTCAGCCTACTCTACTGCTAGGCATAGACCTTCCCCAAAGATTAACAAATTTTAATATACAATTGTCCGTCTGTACTTTAACATCAGGTATTAGAAGCTTATTATCAACAAGAGAACCATTCCCTACTAACATACCCACGTCATAAAGGCTGGCACACACTCGCTATTTCGTAAAACACGGCGTTACAAATTAAAACGAGACCGCGTTTATCGCCGCATCGGCGCGCGCCGCATCTGCCGCAACTCCGCAAGCCAACGCGCGTAATCCACGCGAGCAACTGCGGTTTTCGGTCACTTGTGAGTGCCAGAGACGTACTTTAAGATAAATATACAATAAGAATTCAGAATTTTGGAGAACATGGCTTTATCCTTGATTACCGTCGTCGTTTTAGTCAAACAAATTATTCTGCAGAACATTGACCGTCTATTCAATTCAATATATTTATTGCGTAGAACTTTTTTTTCCTGTGCAAAGAAGTCAAAGGCTATTGAGTTTAACTGAAAAAAATTGAATAATTATTTAGCACACTAAACGTTAGTATTTACACTAAACTATTGTTTAACTGCCAATATAAGTTAGATTCTGTTAGAAAAAGAAATACAAATGGCTTGGCCCCTTAAAACCTTACTCCGGCTCTGGGTTCGGGGATTGCGACGGTTTTTGTGCCCCACGCTCGCACCGCACACCGACACTTAATTAGAATTGTAGGAACTCTCTCGAGTGACGCCTCGGTTACACTGTCATCTATACGCCTAAATATTTTCTTTGTTTCATCATACCTAAAGAAAGAAGCGCGGTTTCTGTCGACATTCTTTTAATTAACATTGGCTACATTTAGTTTTTTTTTTAAATTGAGACGAAAGACTGTCTGTTTTTATTCGTGCTACATAACTATGTAATTGATTATTATTTGTTGAAGTATTACTAGCTTCTGCCCGCTACGTTGTCTTCTAAGTAATCAGAATTAAACCTCCAGAAATAAATATCTACCTTTGGGAACTCAAAAAACAGGACAAAAAATGTGACCTCCTATGTAATAAGCTAGATATCTCGAAAGAGCTAAAATGTACGTTTATAACATTAGTGAAACTTATTGTTAATATTCTTCAGTCGAATCGAAAAGTCAAGGTCATCCAAACGAGCAGACAAAGTTAAATGTTATGTTTACCACCAAAGATTATTCATTTATTTCTAGACAAACTCAAAATAGTTATCACCTTCGTCTTGAATAGTCTTGATACCTCAATAACGGTTAAACAAAACAAGTATCAAAACTAGGGCACGTTCTCATTCAGCATTCAAGAGACCTCGTCTCACTTCAAGGTTAGGTAGGTACAATACGCACTTACAATAACGAGTCCTTAGACGGATTGTTATAATGAAAACTAGCTCTAGTAACCAATAACAGGTCAATGTTAATTAGTTCATGAAGTTAAGTTCTACTATGGGGATTAAGTTCTACTATGGGGATTTTAGACGAATTCTAAAATAACATTCAAAGTTAGGTAAAGGATAAGTTCATTCAGCTAATATTGTTTTATACTTGAACATTCTTACTTGACATTGTGTTGTCGCGGTATCAAAGTTATTTAAACGTTTAGCAAGTTGTTTTGCTGCCGCAGTTAAATTGCTGAGCGGCATAGGGTGAGTTGAATGTTACCAACCAATTAAAGTACTAGCTAGCTTTGGTGTGCAATAAAGAGTATAGATCTATCTACCTATCTACGAGCTCATATTTTGACGACCTCCGTAGCCGAGAGGCGAGCACGCCGAACTTTAAATGGCGGCGCCATCTCTGAGGTTCCGGGTTCGATCCCCGGTCGGGTCAATGTAGAAAACGAACTTTTCTATATTGGCTCGGGTCTGGGTGTTGTGGTACCGTCGTTGTTTCTGATTCCTATAACACAAGTGCTTTAGATACTTACCTTAAGATCAGTGTAAAAAAAAAAACTAAAAAAAATATAGGAGATGTTTAATAAGGTCTTCATTTACTTATTGAAACATTATTCCTCATACGAAAAACCGTACAAAAGGTTAAAAACAAGTGTCATTCTCTGCCAGCCAGTGAACCATTAGGCTTAACAAAACTGTTTACTGTAGCAATTTGGAAAGGCTTAATTTCAGAATTGAATTCTTCGCTTTTAAAGCGATTTATGTTGACACAATATGCGTTATGGTGTTCTAAGGATTCTCTTTCTTTCCCAGGCTACGGAGGCGTGAGTCCGCACCCAGTGGCCGGGTACGGACTCGGGCAGCCGGACTACGCGGCGGCAGCGGCCGCGGCCGGGTACGGCGGGTACCAGTACCAGTGCGGCGCGTACCCCCCGCCGCCCGCGTACCCGCCGCACGCGCCGCCGTACTCGCCGCCCTGCTACATGCCGCCGCCACACGCGCCGCACGACAAGCCTAAAGACAGCAGGTGAATACACTAGCTGGTATTTTTAGAAGTCATTTTCATCATCATCAGCCTCTGACGGCTGGACAGAGGCTCTGCGCAGTTTGTAAACAACGCCTTCCAAAACATAACTAGGTCTAGTCTTGTTATATGTCGACTCCACACGTGCCGCACGATAAGCCTAGAAAAAGCAGGTGAATGCACTAGCTTGTATTTTTAGATGTCATTTTCAGCATCATCAGCCTCTGACGGCTGGACATAGGCTCAGCGCAGTTTGTAAACAGCGCCTTACGAAACATTGGCTAAGTCTAGTCTTGCTACATGCCACCGCCGCACGACAAGCCTAAAGACAACAGGTGAAAACACTAGCTGGAATTTTTAGAAGTCATTTTTAGCATCATCAGCCTCTGACAGCCGGAAAAAGGCCACCCGGAACCCACGCCACAGCGAGCGGCTATAAGGCCACATTCCCACCCTATGACTAGATCTAACCTTCTCTAGGTATTTTCAGCATGCTGCTACGGGGATAGAAAAATTTTTCTTAGTAACAGGGTACAATTTTTAATCAGGTTTTTTTTACTCTAGTTAGTCCATTATACAGTTGGACCACGTACATGTGTGTGTGAATGTGTACCAGCAAGCTAACAAACAAAATGGAAAAATTGAGTTTTGACAATTCATAGAAAGAGCCACCATACACAATAAAAAAAAAACAAGAAAACTCCGACAAGTTTACTATCTATGACAAATCTTCCCCTATTTTAGCAATATAGGTAATATACTGGTTGCTGGTTTGAATCCCGCAAAGGGCAAGTATGATTATTACGAGAATTTGTACTTCATTTGTATGTGAATGTATCATGTATACCTTGTTTATTTTTGTTGCGGTGGGCAGTTTTCCTGTGTCTAATTATTTATTAAACGTTACCTATTAAGCATGTAATCCACTACTGAATTTATATTCGCCTCCTGTATTCTACTTCACTCCTCGCTTTCGCCAGGAAATGGCTGGCATAATCATTGGACCAGCCGCACTATTCTTGAGGTGTATCATTTTTAAACAAACTAACTTACGTATGTTTTTTAGTATGCTACTGTTTGTTGTTTTCTACTTTTTCCGTGTCTGAACTTTTGGTTACAATTAATTCCAGGTACGGACTAATATAACTAGTCCGTGGTTCCAGGGTAACTTTTTAAAATAATTAAGTGAACCAAAAAACAATTTTAACATTTCTCAACTAACATTTTAGCGTTAAGACAAGCTTTAAAGGACCTGTATTTCGGTTGTGCTTAAATATTTAAGAGTTAGCGAATATTATCATATTAACCTGTCAGGCCAAGGTCAAGAGACACAATAAAAAATCTATTATGACGTGGCCACCGGTGGGGAATTGAAGCTTGACAGGATAAATATCGAAACAATTGTTTTAAAATGCATGTATGAGTTAAAACATATTTAGGATATACAATAGGATAGGATAGGATGTACTAATGTTAAATTATAATAATGTCCACAAATAATAATATATTTAATTGAATCAATGATTAAAATTTTTACATTTCACTTTAATAAAAAATTAATTAATTGAAACCAATATTTCAATAAAAAACTAATTTATAAAATTTTTAAAAAGTTTGACACAACTCAATCCTCAATCATTTTATTGCAGAACCATAATACATTAGGTGCTATAAGACAATTTTACACCGGACAACAAAAAAAAACAAAGCAAAAACTTACTAAATTAAAGGAATTAAAAACAAAAACATGTTGAGACCATACATCATAACATAATTCATATATATTATTCAAGTATTTATAGTATAACTTTACAGTCACTGATTTATTTAAATTAAAAAACTTTGCAACTAAAAAATAAGTACTACTTAGATTTAAAATCAGCGAATACTTGTAATTTTAATAATACCTGATTAGCACTAACTACTGTATGACGAAATCACGAAACACATCGTTTACACATGTCTTAATGAAACAGACGCGGATGACGTCATACACTTTTGAATAGTTCAACGCGCGCGCCATTTTATTGTTTGGGTTGGTGGATCTTGCCTAGCCGCATTCGGATACACGTCTCATCGCAACACATGAAACATAACAACCGGCATTTAGACAAGGCAACAGGATGATACCTGGCTCAAACTTTCTTAAAAGTAGCTTACGTTTTGTTGTACTTCTCTTTTACAAAATTATATTACTGCATAAATATTAACCTACTTTTTTTCTTTCCAAGTAACATCAATACAAAATACAATTATTGCAAACTACTTTTATAAAATGACTGATTTAAATAGCATGTGCGCGTCGTTTTTAAGCGAAGGGCACAAGGTGCTGTCCAGGCAGGTAACTTACATCCATCTCTTTCTAACACTATTTAAAAGAAAGTGACCGAGCATCCATTCATTTAACCCTAGGTAAAATACCATGGCACCCTCCGTGCCCTTCTCAAGAACGGGGCGGTCAAATACCAGTTTAAAATTCATTTACTGTTTAGTTTCATTACTATGCGCTTTAAAAACTATATTTTTCTAGCCTGTATAAAAGTTTAAAAACTTTGGCTAGCAAATAAATCGCTAATACGTCAAGAACAAAGATTTAAGAGACCACATTTTTAAAAACACTACGTCCTATCGTAACTGTAATTTGAACTGGTGCGTCATTTTATGCGAGTTTTCGAACGCGCTGTCACAGTCTATGGATCAGTCTAAATATACATGCGCCCGCGCAGGCGCGCTCCACGCCGAATGGTGAACTAAAACGCCAGATAAAAGTTTTTGTACGATAAGATATACACATAATACAATCTCAGTGCGTTTTCCGTGTGTTCTACGAGGATTGGAAACACCGAAATGTTGCGAAACAAGTAAGATTCAAAACTTTTCTAACTTTGCAAACTTTGCTTTTAGTTTGAATCGATTATTCGAGACGTAAACAACAATGACTTATAATACGAATAACTTTGTAAATACTTTGCTAGTTGTTTTAACAATAGTAGATAACGACCTTTTTCAAAGTTTGATATAAAATTCCGTTGTGTAAACGCTTTAGGTTAATTTTATAACGAAAATAGTTTAAACTATGTCATTAAGGTCGAGTTTGCATGAGTTGGCGTAACTTTTTTCAATGTTATTTACAAAGCGAATGCGTTGAGCATTCGGTTTGCCGTTCGGGTTTGTTTTTTTTTTCTTTTGTTATTGTATCTTTTGTTTTGGGATTTTGTTTGATTGTTTTCTGTTTTGACATAGTTTGGGCCGCGACCACATGCTAAAACTGATTTGCCGTATTCGGGAGTCTCGGGAGCTGCCACAGCCGCAGCTGTTGCAGTGCCCAGTGGAGAATTGCGACGGGTCGGGGCACATCTCGGGCAACTTCTCTTCGCATCGCAGGCAAGCGCACAGACGCTCGAACTTCATCTGTTCGACTTATTAACCGCCATCTCGAAAGACAGGGCTGACAAACAGTTTTTAATAGCTCTGTACCTACGTTATAAAAATTTGTGACTGCAACTTTTAAAAGTTACTTCAAACTTGGATCGGCGAAAACTAACCTTGAAATTTTTACATTCAACATGATCAAGTTTTGAACATAATGTCTTTTTGATAAGTTTGCGTTAACATTCTTATGTGTGGTAGGTATTTTATGTTAAAACTATGAATGTCATAAAAATATATGTAATTACTAACGTAACTTGTTAAAGTTTACTTACGATAAATACCTGATCTACATTTCAGAGACTTTTTAAGGCCCTTTAAAAAGTAGAGCTAGCAAAAACTAACCTAAAAATTAGGACACTTTAAACTTTTCTAACTTTTGGCAACGTTTTATCTAGCGCATGTCGTCTATGGCGTGTGGTATTTTTTATTTTTTATGAATTGAATATTAATAATCATGTTGCCTCGAGGAAGAGAATGCTACATCGTATTAAGTTCGCTATTTTACTCAGGGAGATAAATATATATATTTTTTAAAGATGATTCGTTTTTCAAAAAAGTTCTTTGTCTTTTCTTACTCAAATTTAATTGGCATAACATTTTACTTTCTACAAATAAGAAAGCTGCATGCAAATTATAAAAGTATAACTAACTTATGATTTTTATTTATTAAATAATGTGCACAATTGTAAATAAACCAATATATTACAAAATCAAGCAACTTAGCAGGTATAACATATATATTTTTAATTTGTTTTAGTTTAATATTATATAAGGTGTTTCAAAAATAACTGCCGCGGCTGCTATGGATGAAAGTTTTACTTATAATAGATTACGATAATAAAGAAATTTCATGCCCAGACGTCGTTATTTTTTTATTTAAAAAATAATAAACTTATGATTAAGCTTCATTTTGTTTAAAACCATCCACACCTGTCCAAACCAACTAGTGCGGGACGTGGTACGAGGGGAAAATTAAACAAAGTAAAGCTTAATCTTTAGTTTATAATTTTTTTACAAATAAAAAATAGATGACGTCCGGGGCATGATTTTTTTTCACTGTCGTAATACTACTTGTAATACTTTCATCCATAGCAGCCGCGGCAGATATTTTTGAAACACCTTATATTTGTTAAATAAGAAACTTTGTCTTTGTAACCTCAATAATAATTGCTAGTAAACTAATTGCCCTTTGGCGGTCTTACTTTATGGGAGGCTTACGTCGAACAGTAAACCGCAATAGGCACATCATTATCATGACAGCAATGACGATGATTGCCCTTTAAAAATCATTATGAGGAGTGTGAGGTATCCAGCAACAAAATTCGGCTTTGATAACCCTACGATGTAAACCTAATATAAAGTACATTTACGCGAACGCCATATTAGCGACAATCGCGCCCCAGGATTGGCAATTTGCGCATTTCCGAGCTGCGTCGATCCCGTCACTTAATCGCGTGGGATTCAGTGCAGGGCTCACTCAAGCATTATGGAACAGCGCGTACAGAACTACTGAGGGCTTATAGCCAAACATAAACATTTATAAATTCTCAATTATAATATTACATGGTAAATTAAAATATAAGTAGTAAATACTTACAAGTTAATTATAAGTTTAAAATATTTTAGGTAACTTAAAACTGCAAAGGTAACTACATAATAATACATTGTTTTAAATTATACTTCGTGATCATGGCGCTTGCAACAGTGCCGAAATATCGGAAACTCAAAAATAAGGTACATGGTAGCAATCTCGTAACAAACTATACTACATAATAAGTTCAATGTTTTTAAATTTTTCCTTCTGTTTAACCACGTCAGTAATAATTATAAACAAACGCGCGATAACAGACTTAATAACTCATTTATCCTTCATGATTCATATGCCTTTTGAATTTTTAATGAAGAATTTTGTTAACTAATTTTTAATATTAGCTTTCCATATTCTCTGTCAAAAATAAAAAAATACAAGTGAAAGAATTACTTTGATACGTCAATTAGTTTTCGATTTATAGAAGTAAACGTGTGACTGTGTGACGTCATCTCACAACACTCGCTCAGTCCGCTCGCGGTATCTTCAGCACGGTGTCTGACGACTTGCTAAGCGAAGCGGAGCGTTGTAAATTGACGTCACATGCGGTCACGTGACTGTTAGCGGGACTCGATATATTTTATCGTAAATTTAAATGCCTGTAAAATCAAAATTAATAGGTAATTTTGACTACAACAAAAACTAGTGTATTTGTATACATACAAGCTTTACTGTAACAAACTTTTAACCGATTTGGCATACCTATTAACATTCTCCATTATATCTTATAAATAAGGTATTCGATGCCTCATTAACAGTTGATTGGGAGAAAATGCCTTTTGACGTTAAATAAAGTTTAAGTAGATATAAGTATAAAAACTGTGAAATTTAAATATTTATCAGAAAAAAATATCACTGCTTTCCGTAATTTCCAAGGTGAAAAACAAAATAACACTTTCAGCAATCTTACAAAACAATATCATATCTGTAAAATGCCAGTAGCTAAAAATTATGCAATATCCTGTATTTTATTTCATCAAAAACCATAACATATAAACAAAGGTACATAAGTTTGCTTTATGTGCATAAAATGATAAAACGATAAGATAAGGAAATGGAAAGTAGTTCAATTGCATGCAAATTGATTTTGTAATCATACCACAATAGTACGTGTTGACAACTTTACATAATGTATAGTTTTACACCTTACAAAGTGCATAGGGCTGGAAGGTAATTTTTAAAATCGTTTGTGCATTGAAAATGCCTAGGTATAGGTACTTATTTTTAATAATCTTTAACTTTCCTTACACATGTTATAGCGTCTAAGTTATAACACTATTTTTAAATATTGTTTAAAGCAACAGATGCATTTTTTCAGTGATATTATGTATTCTCATATATCTACGAGTACCTACGTTTACTTACTCTGACAGAGTATGTAGGTATGGTATGGTGGTTTAGTAATTCCGTATTTCCGTGCTTATTCTCCTACAAAAATTAATAATTGATACTAATTTGATATCTTTGTCTACAGTGTTATGTAACCATTTATTTTAATGCCTTTTAAATTATTAAGATAACAATTTTAATTAACTTTGATAAAATCTATTTTGTTAGTTTATGTCATGAAAACTGTCTACTAAAACTGCTTTTTAATCAATACAAACTCCTAAGTATGTGAACCCTGAGAACTTTAACACTTTATTATATTAGAAGGGAAAGTAGGTACATCATTGGCAACCTATGTGTTTTTTTATGGTGATACTCTAACTGATCATGCTCTCTAGATATAGTGTAGATGCTAGTTAGCAAATGAATTTTCCTTTTGTATACCCTAAGCTGCAACAAGCTACCCCGCCACGTCATTGTAAGCAGTTTGTATATGTGCAGCCTGTCAGGATGTCCGCGCGCCGACCGCACGCAGCTCCAGCCTCACTCCCAAGAGCTGAAGTGTCCGACGCCCGGCTGCGACGGCTCCGGACACGTCACCGGGAACTACTCGTCACACCGCTCTCTGTCCGGCTGTCCGAGGGCGAATAAACCCAAGAGCAAACCGCGAGATGGACAGGACTCCGAACCGCTCAGGTACTAGACGGCTTTTGTTTTATTGGGAATTTGTGTCATTGAAACGATTTAAAAAGTTAGTGCTCTTTTGTTTTTACTTCATCTGCCAACGTCAGATGACTTCGATGTGATCCTATGAATGTTGGATTCGGCTCCCGGTCCATAAATCACAATACTGTAGAAAACTTGCATGGTCACAATCATTCTAGATTACCGATTCGAGATTTTTACCATGTACAGTAAACAGCACGTCGACCAACCCAAAAAGTCAAAAATTCTCCAATAGATTTTCAACTTTAAGCGTGACTTAAAGAGATCATTTTCAAATGAGAAAATTTGTCATTTTGTAGTATGTCGACGAGCTGTTGTCCGTTCGTCACTGTTGCTGGCGTCAACACTGGTGCTATGATCAGGGATGAACATAGGTACCTAGTAAAAGTACCTACATGCAAAAGTCCCGAATTTTAGAATCGTATGGTTTAGGGATCGGTTGGATCGATGATGGTTATATCAGACTTTAAGTAAATGCAAAGGTTACTGGGTAATGGGTATAGTTTATCGGGTCGGGTGTTGGTTGCAGTCTTTTCAGAGAAAACAATGCATTATAATTTGAAATATTAGTCGCAAAGATTCTCATTCTGTAAAGTCATGAAGTACCTATTGTCTGCTTCGTTCTGAATTGTCTCTTCTGTGTAGACAGCTCGATGGGGTTCAATAATTTAATGGTCAATGGTATCAGTAGTAAATAGTTGGTTACAGATATTTTATGCAAGGAGATCATGGTCTATATAATTTCAGTTTGGCAGATAAGAATAATTGTAAGGTTTTTATATTGGTAAAATAAACGTTTTAAAAAAAGTGATGTAAACGCCTAAATAACACTCAGGGCCGGATCTAGGGTAGAGCGTCACCTGACGCTTAGAGCGTCGTTCTAAGCGCCAGGTGGCAAGAAGCACTAAAATGCCAAACATCTTCGTTGATATGTTATGAAATGGAAGCTAGGGCGTGCTATTGCGGTATTCTGCTCCACCCCATATTTACCCTAGCTGACCCGACGCTGTTAACATTGTCGAATTTGTAATCTAACAACATGAAAATTGAATTTAACTATTCTAACATGCCATACTCGTTGATTCTTGCATAACACTATGTATTGTATCATTCTGCCTGCCATGCTATTCCTTTACAATAAGTTTCTTGGTTATTTGCACGCTGCTTAGATGCCCTATACCGGGCTGTGACGGATCTGGACACGCTACAGGGAAATTCTTATCGCATCGAAGGTAAGGGTTAAACTAATGCAACCGTATGTAATGTAGAGTATCGTATATGTATTGGTGGAAGCATTTAGTCCATATGAATTTCAATGGGATGACCGCAATATAAAAAAAGTTTCGTATTCCCTTGATGGAGATTAGTCTACTAACATATCTCGTACAGCGCGCTATCATGTGCGTTAAGTGCGTTATATGCCTGTGATATGCACTATCAATCTCTTTCAAGTGTTAGCCAAGCAGATGTTTCAACGCTAGCTAGCAAGAGCTATTTTGCTACTTAGAATCCTATTGCCTTCATCCCCAGAAATTCGTATCAGGATTTAGGTTGGTAGTTCCAAATTAAAATGCAAGTCAACTAATACGGATTGATTTATGTTTCCCCAGTGCCTCCGGCTGTCCCATCGCCAACCGCAACAAGATGCGGGTGCTCGAGAGTGGCGGCACTGTGGAACAGCACAAAGCCGCTGTAGCAGCGGCAGCCTCGGCCATCAAGTTCGACGGGGTCAACTGTCCCACGCCAGGGTGTGATGGGTCAGGGCACCTCAACGGGTCCTTTTTAACACACCGGTCGCTGTCGGGATGTCCCATAGCGGGCGCAGCCACGCCGACACCGCAGCCAAAGAAACCGAAATACCCTGATGACATCACACCGCTTTATCCTAAACCATATTCAGGTAACTACAATAAGGGACTTTTTACACTTTTTGCGTAAATATAATTTGAGTGCAAGTTCCGGGAGGCGTATTTTTGAAGCATTTGAATGCCAAAGTACAAACGTAATCGAGCGTGCCATTGATCAAGACTAAAATAAAACATAAATTAACGACAGACTGGCGTTCGACTCGGCCTCCATCCTACCTCTCTCATGAAGATGACTAGTGAATTTGCGTGCAGATTATAGATATGCTGAAATAAATATTTAGAATTGAGATGATATAACTATGCCGACCTATTTATGAAAATTATTAAGACGCTTACATATCGGCGACGCAATAATTATAATATGATCGGAATACGGCCAGTGTGGGCGTGGGTACCTATGTAGCGTAATGTGTAATTGTCTGAGACGAGAATCTCTATAATAATAATTGTTTAAATAGGTCCCAATTTACTTCAATACTTCTGAGGGAGAGACTGATGACTAGTTCTAGAAGCCAAACACATCTTAAACAAAAAGTAGGTACCTACTTTTACAGATTATTTTTAGTCTTAAAGTTTGACAGTGAGGCGCACTAAATTCTCTTCCTTTTGTATAAGATAAACAAATGACCTACCAATGCCGCGTAGTGCGTTATCAGGCGTCACAAATTGATACTAATATTAACAAAACACTGTCGGAATCTTCAGGTATGGACATGAACATGCAGACGGGAAACGGCGAGGACTTAATGACCTTGGAACAAGAGATCACGGAGCTGCAACGTGAGAACGCACGAGTCGAGTCGCAGATGATGCGCCTAAAGTCGGACATCAACGCAATGGAGACGCACCTCAGCCACGGAGAAAGGGTGAGGGTACTCAAATGACGTGAGGTGAAAGGTCATTGACAGGACAGAGATGCATTAAGGGCGGCCAGGCCGGTGCCCTATATCAAATAAAATAAATATATATAAAAACGCACCAGTCACACCAATTAATTATTGTCATACACTCGAATGAAACATTTTACTCTCTTGTTTTATTAGGTTAAGACTTAAATTTTTTGTACCGGATACGTTGCTCAAAATAATCAGATTTTTTGTAGGTGAGAGTATTTTTTATGGCGAAGTATTATCTCAAGCATTAAAGGTGCTATTTTAATTATTGTTTTACTGTTCAATGACCTACCACTTGACTTCTGTTTTTTTTTTTTTAAGCAATACATATTCATATTAATTTATAGGGTATTATACGTTAGTAAGAACTGACTTAAAGGTTTCCTTAATAACATAAAAATAACCATTCATTTTTAAGTAAAATATCTTATTTTGTAATTCGATATTTTTGTCTGACAACTTAGATGGTACTGTCATGGCTTCAAACATCCAACTTTGAGTGCTCCTAACACACCACCTAGTGAGTACCATTTGTTGCTTAGGTACTTTAAGATATAGATAATTGAAGCCAATAATACCTACATTTATCGAGAGCAGAGTAAAGAAAATTACAACCATTTTTTCATAAAGTGGCATCTGTCTAAACATGAAATTCATCTTTTCAGGAAAATCAAGCGATCCTGCAGCGGAATAACAATTTAAACGAGTACTACGAGAGTTTGCGCAACAACGTGATCACTCTGCTGGAGCACGTGCGGATCCCCGGCGGGGGAACGGCGCCCGTGAGCGCGGCCGGCGCGCCGGGCGCGCCCCCGCCGCCCGGGCCCGGTGAGAAGCCGGCCCACGACAACTTCGACTCGTACCTCACCAAGCTTCAGACCCTCTGCTCCCCCGACGGCTACTGCCCCGACGAGAACCGACCCATCTACGAAACCGTTAAGAACGCGCTCCAAGACTTTACAGTGCTCCCTACACCTATTTAAGGTTCACAGAGCGCCGCCGAATCCGAACGACAGTGAATACGACGCAACGATCGGCGGAGCTTAAACAGTGAAGTGCAAAGACACGTAAAAGTGATCAAACGCTGTACCAAAGAGAATACGCGATTTTGAATAACCCTAACTTGACTGTACAGTGCTAAACCCTTGCGTACAGACATTTATGTGTTCTAATATTAGCTAAACGATGTCTGTTTTGTAAACCGTTGTATACGATATGTGACTAGTTTATGACTTCACGTCAGCAACTGAAGATTCACTCGACTTTTAACGATAAGATGGACTTGTAAAATTAAGACCTAAATAAATTTTAATATTGTTACTCGTATGCTATAAAATAATGTAAGTAATTGTTAGGGAAAAGTTTATACAACTGCATGTAAGCGATTTTAGCCCCACAGACGCGTAAAATGTTCGATTATGTAAATATTGTACCTAAATATCGATATAAATGATTATGGGTAAAATTCTGACTGCGGCCAAAATCGGTCAGTATTAGTGGAATTCTAAAACAGACCCAGAATTGTATCAACCAAAAATACATAGTTTTTAAGTGGAAACTGTTAATCTGTCTAAGTTCTTATACTGGGAATGTGCCAAATGCTTCAAATCACAGCAGCTCCCATTCGCTGATATTTAATACTTAAATATTGACATAGAAATAATAAAACGATGTAAACATGAATAAACTCCTAGGACACTCTAGTCAGTTTTTGTATATAATTGTGAATAAATAGTTGTCACGTCTAGAGACGTTTTTATTTGTATTAGGGAATAACGAGATCTCATTAGATCGAGTAAGTTAATAATTCACTCATTAATTGATAACCAATTTTAGGGAATAAATTGATAATTTCTTTGTTAGCCAATGTTCACTTGCTGTGATTATGTTACGTGTTACTTATTTATTGTTACCTTTACGGAATGTGATAGCTTAATAAAATCGATTAATGTTACTTTGCATACTTTAGTTACAAGCTTACACAATGTGTGCAATTATGTTAAAAATTGATGCTTTTTGTTGTATTTAAATCTTTTTTCACTCTTATAAATCACATTGGTATACAGAGACGAATAACATATTCACATTAAAATACTAAAACATATTACTATGTTACTACTCTGATTGTCATATACGTTTCTGTAAAATATTGAGTATGTGTTGTTAAAGAGAATTAAAATAATAAATACCGAATTTGTCGCATTATATTCAATTCTAGCCCCTCAAACTCTCCAGTGTAGTGTAGGTAAACTTCTATGTTAATGTTAATAAAATCAACAAGGTTTATTATTATTTAAGGTGTAAACTTATCAGTTAACTCTTTTCTAGGGGATGTTTCTACTGCTTAAATAGAACCATTTTTTCTATGGGACCAACTTCAAAATCGCAAAACAAAAAACCATTTCCCCACAAAACGGCAGACCAGCTGAGATCAGTTTGTATAAAGATATGAAATATTTTTTTACGATTTCGAAGTTGGTCTTATACAAAATTCGTTTTATTTGAGCAGTAGAACCACCTCCTAGCAAAGAGTTAACTGATAAGTTTACACCTTAAATATTTCGTTAAATAAAACCATTGATATAATAAATGTATATATAAACATGCGCTGGTTCACATTCTAATAAAAATTCTAATTAACATTCTTGCAAAATGCAAGAAAATAATTTTAAAAGAGAAACATTTACATAGGCAAGTAGGTAATCAAACAAATTATATAATAATATATTTAATGATCAACCAATAATGTTGATTAATTATAGGTGATTTGGGCAAGTAAAATATTTAAAAATCCCCGTGTACTGATCATGAACATGGGCACCAACAACCCGAGGCGCCCCACACGGACCTCTTCTAACCAGCCTCAAAATACGGCCCTGGCCCTGGACACCGCCCATTGCAAATTAAGTCACTATAAAAATAAATAAAAATGGCCAAGTGTTTGGGAGTAGTTATGACAAGCGCCCGGGGTGCTGCGTTTCGGGCGCTCTGCTAATTGTAAGTTGTATGGAACTGATTATGTCTAGCGGCAGGTGCGCGCCCGAGGCGCGATCCTTCTGAGTAAGTGTGCCATCCGGGTTTCCCTGGATTTGTCCTAGTTTGGAGGGCGATTTGTTATTTATTCTGTTTTCTTTCTTTTCCTATTTCGTCTTGCTGATTTAATAATGTAAGTGTATTGGCGTAGTAAGTCTTTGTGCAGCACATAATCTATCTCCTCTCCTATTGTAATCTTTTATTTTTTAGCAGCGTACTGTAGGAAGTTTATCAAACGATTGGATACTCTTATGAAAAACAGTGTTTTTTTTAGAAAATTACTTATTTTTTAATAATTGGTATTAAATTGACATAAAAGTCTCTCAACTTTAAATGGATGAACTTATATCTTCATTGATTTTTATTTTTTTTATTTATAGATTATTATTTTTTGGGTGCTCTGTTGCCATTTATCTATATTATGAATATAATAAGAAGTAAACATGTTGATGGTTCAAAAGTACCACGAAGTGTGGTCATAGTAGAGGTTTGCACCGGAGCATAGATCTCCGGAGAATCTCCGGTGAATGACCGGTGAAAGTAATCGGAGAAATCTCCGGAGAAAAATCGGTTTATCTCCGGTTCTTTCGGCTTATAGAGACGATTAATAGAAATATTAATTTATTGATAACCGTTGTTTTTATAAGGTACAGATTCATGTTATTATTATTGTAGGGGGTCACGTTGTGCATACGTAGTAAATATGTGCGATCGGAAAGCAGAGGCCCGGGCCCGACCGTGAATAAGTCGATCGCCGGACACGTGATCTAGATGAATACGGGTATTTTGTAATCTGTAGGTACTCAGTGTCAGTAATGAGGTAATAAATTAAAATCATTTAAACAGTTTAAAGTTTAATTTGATACTCCCGTAATCAGGTATCTCTATAATATGTTATAATAATATTATTATTCCTAATATTTTTTTTTTGATTTTATTTGTTCTTCTTTTTAAAGACTTCTATGATTTTTTGCATTAGATTAAATCTTTCATCTCCAGTATATTGTTCGAGTTCATGCGAGATGAACTTACAAAACATTAAATTTAAAATTCTCATATTTTCATCGATACGTTCTTCATATTATGGAACTGTTGTCATTACTGCCGCATCACAAAACTGTTTTCGATGCGGCAGTGATGAGCTTCGTTTCGTATCTTTAATATTATCAGGGCTAGGAAAGCGTTGTGCGTTCTGGCTGTACTCATCAGATTTGTACTCGTACTCGGAGCTACAATTTGTTGAATCATCTTTTTCTGAAAGCTTATCCTTTCTGTAATCAGCCTACGCCTAGAGTGTAATTTAGAAACCTAAATTACACTCTAGGGGTAGGGCAGTCAAGACTGCTTGGAGTTGGATTTACGGCGATTCGTTCCTGTCTAAATCTGTGTAAATTTTTTGCTATTGTTTCTGGACTAACTATTTCCTCCGCCCCCAATCGGATTCGCGTGCATTAAACAATCTGATATTTTCATTAAAAAATCGTATCTAATTAAAAAACATTAGACCTGAAAAAGAATATCAGTCACCAATAATCATTAATAAAGCAGCTTACAATACTTTGCTTGAATGAACTTTTTAGTAGTTCGTTAAGTAAAACCTCAATTGGAAAAATCGAATCTATCTTAATATTAAAGTTGCCCTCTCTGTATTTCTAGTCGCTCATTTAGTAATTTAGTCGCACGGATAGAATTTTAATATCTGTAATTGATTAATCACAACCCAGTTTTTGCTTATAATTCCCCTTTTAAAATCATAATTTTCATTCAATAAAGACTATTTTCCTTTATTGACTGCTTTTTTTTTGTCCAATCCCATAAATACGTTTCTGTAAGTTATATCTTTCATTACAAGCTTCAAATTTCACAATATTAACTATCCTTAACTGAATAGAGGCTAAATTTCCAATTATACAACAAAATTCTCCGGAGATCTCCGGAGATCAGCCAATCACCGGTGAATTTCTCCGGTTCTCGAGATTCCGCTCCGGAGCAAACCACTAGGTCATAGTATCGCGTTTGACGTACATATGACATTGATGACGTTGGTTTCGTCCGCGCGGGAGACGCAGCGCCCCGGGCGCGCGTCTCGTGCGCTTGTCATAACTACTCCCTTTATTGATTTTGAAACGTAAAAGGTTTCGTAGTTTTTTACCTAAATTGTTTAGGAAGCAAGAGCCAACGAGGTAACTATTAGCCATACAACTTTTAAGAGAAACTTAATTTTGGTACACACTTTAATGCAGTTATTGTCTGAATTGAAATAAATCTGTAAATAGGTATTTAGAGGAATGGAGGCTTGACATTTTCTTAGCTTAGCTAACCGATCAATTCGATTACGAACAGTGGCTGTTTATCTAATAGTTCATTGCCTCCTACTAAAATTAAAAGTGTCACTGTCAACTGTCAGCAGTCTAGTGTCACTGTCAAAAAGTGTAAACACCAATACACACGTGTGGTTATTCTTCTTGCAGAACATTTCCAATTACATGTTATTTTTATTAAGTAACAGCAATGAAAGTTGAAAAGACGGTAAACAGTTTTTCTAGATCGCCATAATATTATATCTATGCGTTGATATTCATCGTTACTAATTTCTGCTAACCTTTATTACAGAAGCGCTATTTCCAAAATGAAGACGAAAAGAAACCTGAAATCACAAATGATAGTGTGGAAGTCTACACTATCAACATTAAGCCAAATGCTCGTAGGCCTAAGAAGACAAGAAATGTAAGTAAACTACCAAGTTTATTCCCCACGAATATATTATTTGTGCATAGGTTCCCTATAGAGGTAATCAGCTTCTTCTCCCATCATCCATCTTTTAGGATAGTGCCTTATATGCTCGCGCCGTACCAATGATATTGTAAAGGCTATTATAAGTATCCCAGGCCAAAAACTCTTAGTCTGTCTTTAATTAGCAAATTTTGTTGTTCAACTCTTCCTTAGACCAATCAATAAACCTTCAACAAAAATTATTATTACACCTTTCTTCAGTATAACAAACAATGGTTGTTCGTAATCGTAATAAGTTAATTGATCTTTATCTCTACCCTGCAAATGCCTACAACACAACCATAATTTTCTTTTTCTTTTACAGAGAATCAATAAAAAGAAAGATGAAGTGAAACTACCACCCAAATTCCCAGGCAAAGCTCCTGTAGATCCAAAAAAGTTGGAAAATCATTCACGTGGTGAAGGATTGGACTCTAAAAAGGTCAAACATCCCTTACATGCAGCAAAATTGAGAAAACGCGAAAATAAATTAAACTATGCACAAAAACAAGCTGCAAGAGCTGAAATATTATTGACTGAAACACAGGGGTAAGTTACAAATCAATAATATTTAGATATTTCATTTTTTTCTACAAAACTATCAGTTATACCAATCAAATTAATCATTTTCCAGTTCGCTTCAAGTTGATGAAGATGTCAAAACAACAGCTATATCCCAAAAGATCATAGCAGAAAATGTTGACATAGCAGCTGCCACAAAAATATTTGAGCTTAACTTAGATTTTGGTCCGTACCGTGCTAAGTATTCTAGGAATGGCCGACATCTGCTTTTAGGGAGTCGGAAAGGTCACCTAGCTGCTTTTGACTGGGTCACAAAAAAACTACACTGTGAAATCAATGTTATGGAATCAATACATGATATAAGGTAAATAAATATGTACTTAGTTTATTAAAAGCATTCTATTATTATTAATTCACTATAGAAACTGTCCTTCACCATAATGGTTTATGGTAAAAAAAACTTTTTTTCTCAATATAGAATAAGCACAACATATTTACTTACTTCAGAAAAAAACAAAACACATTTCATGCATAGTGGATATTATTATGACTTAAGAAAATTAATATATATTAAGAACATACTAATTTCTCATCAACAAAACAACAAGTTAAAAATGAAATATCACCTTTAAATCTTTACAGTTGGTTGCATGTGGAAACAATGATAGCAGCAGCCCAAAAGGAATGGTTGTACATTTATGACAACAATGGCATAGAACTGCATTGTATAAAAAGGATGGACAAGATTCTCCGCATGGAATTTCTGCCTTATCACTTTCTTTTAGCGGCTGTTGTATGTATTAACCTTTTTTACAGTTCTTCTGAAACTTAAAAAAATAAATCCCCAAATTTTATTTATCTAAAAATATTCTGTTAAAAATTCTCATAATTCTGTCACTACAATGCATTTTTTCTAGGTTGTACTTTTTTTTTGTTTATTCCAAACATATCTTTAAAGTTTAACTGAATAAAATAATTTATTTTATTATTACAGAATGAATTTGGTTTCATGACATGGCTCGACATATCAATTGGTGAAATAGTAGGACATTACAACAACCGCCTTGGAAGAACGTCGATCATGACACAGAACCCTTATAATGCCACTGTATGCTTGGGAAACTCTAAAGGAGTGGTTTCTATATGGTCACCTTCAGTCAGAGAACCATTAGCCAAGATATTGTGCCATAAAACACCATTGACTGCTATAGCAGTAGACAACAGGGGAATGTAAGTAGTTGTGGAATTTATTTATCCATGTTTAATTCCAAATACAGAACAAAGAAGTAATGGTGTGGTTTTGGAAGCTTGGCAGTCATTTATTTTTGCAAATTGGCCATCAATGGCACTTTTACATGTCCCAATGGCATGTTGCTAGCGTAATTGAGACTAAATAAATTTATCTACCTAAACAGGTACATGGCCACTTCAGGTGTAGACCGCAGCATGAAGATATGGGACATCAGAAATTTGGATGGACCTGTACAACATTATAAGTTAAGATCTGCACCTGTGGATTTGGACTTCTCACAAAAAGACATGTTAGCTGTTGGGCTGGGAGAAGTTGTGGAAATTTACAAGTAGGTTTTATATGATCATTTTATTGATATGTATATACTTTTATCACAACTGTCAGCTAATAAAACGGTAGTAAATAATCCATACCATGAAGTTAAACAGTTTTATGTTTATATTTATTTCAGTAATTGCTGTTCACAAACTGCAAACAGGCCATTTTTGAGGCACAGAATGGGGAAATCAATTAATAACTTCAAATTCTGTCCTTACGAAGATGTCCTCGGAATTGGTACCTCACATGGATTCAGTAGTATAATCGTACCAGGTAATTGGAGTCTTTAAAAAAACGCATGCCTTTCATAAATTACTACGCGTTACGAAATTAGGGCAAAGAGAAACGCTTAAATCATCCCATGTTAAAACACAAAAATAAGATAATAATTTAGCCTGTGTTAAGCTAGATCAATATGTGTGCCAAATTCCAGCTGATTTCGTTCAGTATGTTTGTTTGAACATCATACGAAATATAAACACCAATATCTGTTGTTATTGTGTCATTAATACCAGATAGTTAACATAAATGAATATTTTTAGGGAGTGGTGAACCTAACTTCGATGCTTTGGAAAGCAATCCCTTCCAGACTAAGAAACAAAGAAAAGAGGCAGAAGTTAAAGCTCTATTGGAGAAGATACCTGCAGAGCTTATCACTCTTAATCCATTCGAGATTACAGAAGTTGATGTACCTTCTATGCAAGAACAGATGGAAGCCAAGAAGAAACTTTTGGTATGCATTTTAGTAACAATTAACTATTTAACTGCTCGTTTTAAAATACCTTATATAAAAACTCAATACTTGTGGCATGGCATCATTGGCAGTCACTGGGTTAAATAGTTTTAACCAAAAATTACAATGATACCAAGTTGTGTTTTGTTTTCAGTACATCAAACCCAAAAAGTTTGACTATACTCCAAGGTTTAAAAACAAGGGCAAAACCAACATTGCAAGAAAGAAAATCATCAAAGATGCTGTTCGAAAGGTATATACACATTGTTTATCACAGAGACACAAAATTATTTGAAACTTCGTAAATTAAAATATTTTTTAAATCATTTGGACTGATTGTCTTCCCTATGTGCTATGCAATAATTTAAGCACATACAGTTATTTGATTGAGTTTTATATAACATGAAACATAAACCCCGAAAAATTACACATAATTTATCCGGAAGTAGGTACCTAGTGTAAAAAAGAATAAGGCATTACTTTGCGGAAAACCATAACAAAATAATTATGAAACTTTAATTTTCAAAATGAATTGATTTTATCGATTCATTTATTATTTTTTACCTATAATTTGATCTTCTTTTCAGGAATTCATTGAACAATCAAAGGAAGCACAGAAGTTGCTGGAACAACCAAGTGAGCCGAGCGCGCCTAAGCAGTCGTTTGGAGTACTTGATCGCTTTGTGTCAAAACCTAAATCTAAGAAATAAAAATACTAGTAAACTTAAAGCTATTTATTTTCTTTCACATTCAGTTGCGAAAAGTGTAACTGATATTTACATGATTTTAGTATTTACATTCCAAATAAACTTCCAAAATGATCAAAAATACAATTTGTAATAAAATGTCTTTCAAAAGTATAAAAAAATCCAACAATACTTAACACGGTATATCAAATAAATCACATAATCCTTCCGAGTCACGTAGCGAAAAGGAGTAGTCACTCTTTGTGGGCGGTGGACTTAACCGTAGTAAGTAATCTGAAAAACAACACAATGTTTAGACATATTGAAGACCACATACCTATTCTAGCTAGGGGTTTGGCTCCACCCTACAAAACCAGGCAGTGTAGGTTCGAATATTGTTTTAGTAATCAACACAAGCATTATAATAATGTTATGGATCTTTATGAAGATATGTAGCTAGCTTAATTTCAAGATAATCGGTGTGGCTATAAAAAAATATTTTTGTATAAAAGTGGTTTCTATTATGTTTTGTTTTTGAGTTCAAACCAAGGTAGACCTTTGTATGTATAACAACGTGCGGAACGATAGAAAATAAAAAATGAAAAGCACAAAACCATCTTAATGAGTGTCGGAAGCAAGTGCGAGGATTCTGCAGTCTTTAATTTTCACAACTACAATGAAAATCAACCAGATTTAGGATTATTTTTAAGTTGAAAAAATATTTATTACATCGTTTGTAGTACCTAATCATTATAATAACTAATATGAAGAAGTATAACAAAATGACTTCGGATCAATGAACTCATGTGTTGTAATTTCAAACAGAGCTACCAAGTAAACTAGACACTATGCTAAGAAGTGACCAAATATTATTTTTAAGTTCAAATGCTTCGCTAAAATGTTCCATTAGCAAAATCGGCATCCGCAGTGCATAGTATTAAACTAACGTATTCAGTGGCCGATATTCAGCAACAACCCACTAGTGTAATAGCATAGCATTCTATTTTCTGTTCTGTGTAAACAATAAGTTGAATATTGATGGAAGATGGAACCGGTCAATTACGTAACACCTGGTCAGTCAGTGGCTAATGATATGTTTTGTGTGAATATAGCTTTGTAAGAAGTATGATAATACTTCAACAGGTTTAAACTTACTTTCACTATCCATCACATCTTCTTCTGTGAGGCTCTCTACTTCACTATCCATGTCTTCCTCAATAGTCTGTAATAGAAATAAGTGAATTAATAGCCTAAAACCATCAATCTTTAAATATTCGGCCAACAAAGAAATTGTCTAACATTGGAACTGTTTCTCTTTTTGTTACCGGTTCATTTAACCGAAAGGAAATAAAAGATATATTATTTTATACTAGCCTCTGCTGGCCAATCAGTCTTGTCAAAACTTTGGAATTAAACCATAGATTAATTATTATTCAACCCATGCCACATAACAAAAATAGGATAAAAAAATATATCAATAAATTCCATTTAAACTTTTACAATTACAATAGAGCTAGTAAGATTACCTTCGCATCTTCTTTGTCACATAACAGTATAACACCAATAGGGTTTGGCGCCTTCACATGCAGAAGATAATGGGGATCCTTGTCCTGAAATATAGATGGATAGTTGCATTAGAAATAGTGAAATGGAAACATCAAACTATATTACTTTATTTATGGACCGCATAAGACATAGCAAAAATAAAACTGTATTATCTGTGTATGAAAGTTGCAAAATTATCATATGTGACCTGTAATGCTAACTGCTTTTTGTGATGTGTAATCAAATGTTATGTCGTGAAATCGTAAATGACTCAAATCTTGATTAAATTTACTGCAAACTGAACTTTAAAAATGTACCTTTTAATCATTATAAAAATTGACAAAGTTTTTGATATATTGTTTATGTGTTTTGAATTGAGCTCAGTTCAGACAGATTAATAATGTTTCAATTTCAAACCTCGACTAGATTTTGTTTGTTTGTCACTAACTATTATGAATTATAAATAAATAATTAATTTAATTTAATTTAATCTAATCTAATCTAATCTAATTTATCTAATCTAATTGAATGTAATCTATGAGAACTTTTTTCTTGAAATAAAGATTATTATTTATTATTTCATGGAGGAAAATAGCCTGAACCAGCCTAGGGTTGGCTCAGATGAAAATTCAAAAATATACAATTAAAAACCGGCCATGTGCGAGTCGAACTCGCGCACGAAGGGTTCCTACCATTATCTATAAAAACGGCAAAAAAATCACGTTTGTTGTATGGAAGGTTAAATGGGCATTTAAATATTTATTTTATTCCGGTTTTTAGTATGTTGTTATAGAGGCAACAGAAATACATCATCTGTAAAATTTTAACTATCTAACTATAAGGGCTCATGAGATACAGCCTGGTTTCAGACAGACGGACTGCGGAGCCTTAGTACTAGGGTCCAGTTTTACCCTTTGGGTTTGGAACCCTAAAAATGCAATGCTTTAAGTAGGTACCCAGTAAACAATAAATAATAGTATTTGCATGCTACTATTAATGGCTGGATAGGCGACCATAATATTTATAATTGCAAATCTTCTGTACATCCTGTTCAACAGCAAATAAACATTTTCATTTCATAAAATTTCATGATGTACAGAGGGTGATCTGAACTCCTAGAAGTACCATCCTAGGAGGAATTCAGATAGAAACAGGATCAATATAACTGAAAATAGCTTATCATGTAGGGAGGACTAAATAGACAGAAACACTATTTTCAAACACTTTGAAGGAACTAGGACTACTATTAACGTTTAGTGTTTGTTTGTTGAAGTCTGAACAAAGTAATCTATATTTTATCACTTGCTTCGCTCACACTTTGATTATATTACTGCATTAAAATTTTACTATTACAAAACTTATTGTTTTGCCATATTATGTAGAGGGAAAAAGTAAGATGGCTTACATACCAAGGAAAAGATAAGCCTATAACTTAATAAAGATTGCAAGGACCTTCTTCTTCTTAAGAAGGCTTTAACCCTAGTCAGCTGAATGTTAACCAGTTTAGAAATAGGAAAAATAACAATGATTTGGGAGCATGCAGATACAGGCATGGGTGTAAGGGGACACACAACACCTTTTGTCCCAACAGTCAACCTCACCTGCCCGTGGTGCGCCCTGCTGACAGACGGACGAGGCTCTGACGACCGAACCGATAGCGGGATATCTATCTACAGGCCAGGTCAAATACCTTTGGCCGATGACGGGCAGCAGCGTCATCGGTACGAGACCTGGTACTGCGCTCACCAACCCGCTTGCCCAGCGTGGTGAGTATGGGCATATACCCCCTAATGATAAGCCACAAAAAAGTACGGCCCCCAGTTCCCGGCCGCCCCAATATTCCAGGTCATGACAGCGGCCTTGGTTACGGTGGGGTAGGGGGTGCGAAGAATCCCCGGGCTACGGATGGCTGTCATAACAAAATGACCCTGGCGACCTATAATGGACGCAGTCTACGACTGGACGAAAGCTTGGTGGAACTCGAAGTAGAACTAGAGAAGATAAAGTGGCACGTTATAGGTTTATCCGAAGTCCGACGACAGGGGGAGGAGACGGTAACCTTAGAATCGGGGCACCTGTTCTACTTTCGAGAGGGCGACCAAACATCCCAGGGTGGCGTAGGTTTCCTTGTCAACAAAGATCTCCGTGACAACGTATTGGAGATATCCAGTGTGTCGACCCGGGTAGCGTACCTCGTACTAAAGTTGACCACGAGATACACTCTTAAGGTCGTACAGGTGTACGCACCGACTTCAGCACACTCGGACGATGTGGTTGAGGCCATGTATGAGGATATAACAAAGGCCATACAAATGACCACCAAGACTCACTTCACAGTTGTCATCGGAGACTTCAATGCAAAAGTGGGAGTACAGCAACATGGCGAATCGTACGTTGGACCGCATGGCTATGGAAGCAGAAACCATAGGGGGCAAATGCTGGTCAACTTTCTCAACATGCAGGGGCTTTTTTGCATGAACACATTCTATCAAAAAAAGCCCCATAGAAAGTGGACCTGGCGGAGTCCCGACGGTAAGACGAAGAATGAGATAGACTTCATCATGACGAATAAACGGCACATATTTAGAAATGTCTCAGTGATCAACAGGTTTAACACCGGAAGTGATCACCGACTAGTAAGAGGCACTCTAAATATCAATCTCAAGCTGGAAAGAAGCCGCATGGTGAGGTCTATTCTTCGTCCGACACTGCTTCAAGCTGAACACGGTTCCGAAGCGTTCCAACTAGAGCTGAAAAATCGATTCAAAGCGCTGGGAACCGCAGATAATGTTGACAAGGACCTCGACAGCGTAGTAGGCGTTATACGCGAGGTGGGAGCTAGGCATTTTAGAAGGAAGCGACCAAACAAGGGGTCCAAACTCTCGGGGGAGACTCTAGAGCTGATGCGACTGCGACGGGAAGCGCCAGAGGGAGCTCAGTCAGATGCCATCCATAAAAGGATCCGAAGATTGGTGAGACGAGATCTCCGAAGCTTTAACACCCGCCTCATACAGGAGGCGATCGAGCAAAACCGGGGGTCAAAAGTCTTTGCCCAACGAATGGGGAGATCGCATCTGACAAAGCTGAAAACCTCGGATAGCAGAACCGTCACATCAGTTCCGGAAATACTCGCCGAGATCGAGGACTTCTACGGCCGCCTATACGCCTCGCATGCCCTGAAACCTCCAACTGACGCAAATGATCCTAGAGCTACGCTTGTACGCCACTACACCGATGATCTCCCAGAGCTAGACGTAGACGAAATTGAGGCGGCTCTCAAACAGCTTCGTAATGGGAAGGCTCCCGGCGAAGATGGAGTCACTTCAGAACTTCTCAAGGCAGGGGGAATACCCGTTCTTAGGGAACTGAAGGGACTGTTCAACTCCGTAATAGCCAATGGGACTACCCCGAAGGCGTGGAGCGAGGGCGTGGTGGCTCTGTTTTTCAAAAAAGGAGATAAAACTCTTCTGAAGAACTACAGACCGATCACGCTCTTGAGCCACGTCTATAAGCTGTTTTCAAGAGTCGTTACAAATCGTCTAGCCACAAGATTTGACGCCTTTCAGCCGCCGGAGCAGGCTGGGTTTCGTAAAGGCTATAGTACCGTAGACCATATCCACACAGTAAGGCAGATTATACAGAAGTCAGAAGAGTATAATCAGCCTCTGTGCCTAGCCTTTGTGGACTACGAGAAAGCCTTCGACTCCGTCGAGACCTGGGCTGTTCTGGAATCCTTACAGCGATGCCAAATCGATTGGCGGTATGTAGAGGTGCTGAGGAGCCTGTATAAAATGGCATCGATGACTGTTCAGGTCCAAAACCATAAGACGAGACCTATCCAGCTGCTCAGGGGTGTGAGACAAGGAGATGTCATATCTCCGAAGTTGTTCACGAACGCACTGGAGGACGTCTTCAAGACACTGGATTGGAAAGGAGCGGGCATCAATGTCAACGGCGAACACCTCACGCACCTCCGTTTTGCCGATGATATTGTCATTATGGCGGAATCGCTGGAGGATTTGCAGAAAATGCTGCAAAGCCTCAACGCTGCCTCGCGACGCGTGGGCCTGGGGATGAACTTAGACAAGACTAAAGTCATGTTCAACGATCATGCCATCCCCGGACCGGTCTCCGTCGAAAGCGTGGCGCTCGAAGTTGTCAATGAGTATGTCTACCTCGGGCAAGTGATGCAGTTGGGTAGAGACAACTTCGAGCGGGAAATCGCTAGGAGGATGCAGCTTGGCTGGGCAGCGTTTGGGAAGCTGCGTCATATCTTCTCGTCGCCACTGCCACAATGCCTGAAGATCAAGGTATTCGATCAGTGCGTCCTACCGGTGATGACCTACGGAGCTGAAACGTGGAATATGACAGTAAAGCTGGCCCACCGACTACATGTCACTCAGCGAGCTATGGAAAGGTCGATGCTTGGGATTTCGTTAAAGGACAAAATCCGAAATGAGATCATCAGGCAGAGGACTAAAGTAACGGACATAGTCCAAAAATGTAGCAAGCTTAAGTGGCAGTGGGCTGGCCACATCTGTCGCAGAACCGATGAAAGGTGGAGTAAACGGGTTCTCGAGTGGAGACCACGCCTAGGCAAACGTAGTGTAGGACGACCCCCAGCTCGATGGACCGATGACCTTAGGAAGATGGCTGGCAGTGGATGGATGAAAAAAGCGGGAGATCGTGCTCTTTGGCGCTCTTTGGGGGAGGCCTACGTCCAGCAGTGGACTGCAATAGGCTGAGATGATGATGATGATGAGATACAGGCAACTTTCACATGTTTCAATTGCCTGCCTGACAATAGAGTATATTAAAAAAATCAAAACTAAAACCTAACTCAATATGTTTATTGATGTAGTCAGTAATTAGTATCAATTAGTAACATAGTCTTATCAACCTGTCATTTCATTCATAGGATCTCACTCTGTCCTTCCTTTATAATCAATACTTACTTTGCTATGAAAAACAGTGCCAAGTGGTGCTTCTAAAACAAGAACTTGATTGTCATCAAAGCAGTTTTTCACATCATCTGGACTCACATACACTTTGGTCTGATTATCAGTGTCATCCAAGACATTTTTGATACTCTGTTCAATCCAATGTAATTGTCTGAAACAGAATTACAGATAAGGAAAAAGTATATTATGTAAATATATATTTTTTTAATGTGAAGCGGTAGTTTTTATGTCATGTAGGTACATACTTGTCTAATAGTTGCTCATGTTCTTCCAATCGGCCAATCTGCCTCCGGAGCAATGTAACCCTTTCAGTTATATTACTTGCACAACCATCAGGGCCTGCTCCTCTGAAATAAGAAGGCGATGACCTAATCGTCTAGTTTTTACCACTCATAGTCTATGCGACTTATGTGTCTAACTTGAAGGTAGTATGTTTTAGTGATTGAGAACCCAGTTAAATAATAACTGACTTGTCTGAACAAATAAACAGAGTAGGTACTGAAAGTGTTTGGTATGTAGTGTGACTATGATTAATAAAAAACTACAGTTTAAGACTTACTTCCATTGAATACTATTTTTACTTCTCTTCTCTATTAACCCAATACCTTCCAATACATTGGTAATATCATATATTCGCCTTTTTTGTCGGACAGCCAGTAAATCTGTAGCCTGTAATTTAAAATTTTATAAAAATCAAAATTGTTTATTTTCGTGCCCGAATGCACTTGCCATGTCAATTGTACTCACGATTTTTAAATCTAAAACACCATCTTTAGCCTTTTGAAGAAGTGATACGAATCTTGTAGTTAACAGGCCTAGTGATTTTTCATATCGTTTGTAAATATCGGTCATTTTAAAACAAAAAATCTATGAAAAACCAAATAAATTGCAGTTGTTGAATAAAAATTTTGCGTCGCGGCGGGATTTTTGTTGGTAGCATTGATCGAACAGATTATCTTTTAAGGCCATAGACAAAATAAATTATTTTGATAAAATGCAACTCTTAGGATTGCGTTGTCTTTGGTAAAACAAAATCGCAAGTTTGTGGCGATTGCATGAAGTAGTATATTATTGTTATTTTGCTAAGAAATCTTCCTGCCAGTATCTTTAAGTAATTTTAACCACTAGAACGATGTCTTATGTTTTATTTTAATATCGTGTTTAGTTATATTCATTTATCATTAATTTTAGCCAAAGGACGTCAACTGCTGAACATAGGCTCTCTATTATTTAATTAAAATAAAATTAAATAAACTGTTTTATTACGTAGTTTTTTGTTTTAATTAATTAACTTAAAACACACAATCTTCAGCTTAGTGTTTTAATTTATTATTTAAGACTAAATAATTATTAGCCTTCCTCTCTCAACTAAAGTTACTGTTCTCTACCTACCTGAAGGTTGTCTCGTTGTCTGGAAGACACCGCTCTAACGATAAAAGTGCCCGAACTGTAGTTTTTTGCTGTATTTGGTTTTGTGTGTAAAGAATCTTTCTTAATGGGCTTGAGGTCTGATTGCAAAAATAAGTTAATTTTATGTTACATGTTTATTATTTACGTAGTGTACCAAATAAATATGTAGTGTAAGATAGAATTAAGTTAACAAGGTCAAATTGGAATCATTATTATACATTGGTCCTTATTACAAAACAAAGACAAAAGATTAATTAAGTATAAAGTTTTTTTAATAGGTCACACTTTTCTCTTTCAATTTGTAAGAAATTAGTTAAGTTCGTTTCTATCAATTGAATATCTTGGAATTCAATAGAGTATCCTAATTCAAGCTCTCTTTTTCTCATTTCCAACTCTTGCTCTTTTATTTTCATGTGTCTTTCAATAATCTTATCTTTTTGTTGCCTAGACTTATCCTGTCTATTCAAATATTCCAGCCATTGTCTCTCAATTTGTATTTTAGTCTGCACACGGTCAGCTTCTAACCGATTGGCTAATCTTATTTTTCTTAATTCAATAATAGCTTTACTTTCTGCTTTCATGGATGTGATTGGTGGATATTTCAGCATTTCTGTTTTACTATCCAAAAGCTCTGAAATTGTATAAGAAGTACACCTATTTATGTTGCATTTTGTATATATTTGCTCCATCACTTTGAAATACTTAAATTTACAAGTAGATCCACTTTCAATACATCTTTTGTATTTTTTTGTAAGCGCATTTATTTTCCATCTCACTTGATCTGGTGTAACCTTAAAAAAATAGGTAGGTATTGTTTTTATTAAAATATTATTCATAAAACAAGACTATGTCAGTCACATCACAAGTAAGTAAGTAGATGATAAACACCTAGAAGGTAGGTAGCAACTTTAGGGAAACATACACTATTTTTTAAAATAGACATTAAAATGTATTTACTTACAATAATATTGTAATTTTTCAAGATATCTGAGATTGCTTGCCATATTTTCTTTTTCCTTTTGGCTGACTCTAGTGATTGAAATTCAGATTCATATAATTTTAATAGCAAAAATGTATCACTGACAGTCCATGTAGCACCTGAAAATCAAATCATTGATTTAACCTATTATGTTTCGAATTCTTGTGCTGCTATTAATAAGATATTAGCATTTACATATTTCTTGGTAACTCTTACTCTGTTTTTCAGTGTTTTCACTTTCTTTTGTCTCTTGATTTTCAATAATCACGCTATCTATATATCTTTGTTCAGGACCTTGAATAAAAACAACCCCCATATCCCCCATTAGAAATGAATAAAGTCCATCAAAACATGACACAAACATTTTTGTAACGAGGTCAATTAAGATTATGGCACCACTCGGAAGCCATTAATAACACTTTTATATTATTAAAAATATTGTTTATACCTCTAACAACTTTGCTGCTAATATCCTCAGCGTTCATAATTGGAAAATGTTTATTTTAGTATTATATTATCTGTTTATTTTTTGTTCACTATTCAGTCGTTGAAACTTTTTTTAGTGAGATTAGTAGAATATTGTTAATTTGGAGTTAGTTACAACTCATTAAAGAAAATGAATGAAACACTGTCTTTATTTATATTAGACATCATAATATAGTGATCCTGGTATCCATAAAGACAGTGCTCTGTCATGTCATCACTGTCAAATAAATAAATATAGTGATCTGTGCACTTTAGTGATTGACAGTAGTGTTACCATAGATCTCAAAGAGACTACAAGATAACAACATACACGTTCATATAACTCTGGTCAATATTAATATCAAGTGATAGCCAGGCCAACGAATTACTTTAAAAATATTTTTTTCAAATCGTACTTATAATTTTTGTTGTTTTTTTTTATTCCAAGTTTTACTACCATACAGTTTTACTACAATATTCCTACCATAAACAAAACACTCTTTGATTAACCTGTCAAAACAAGCACCTACCTACTTTGGTATTTTTTGTTGCAAAGAAAGAATTATCTACTTGTCAGTTGTTGTTGTTCTGTGTTCAGTACAGAACAGAAGCGAAATCTATCTAATTCTTTAAGATAGTCAGAAAAAAACGTGTATGTGTGTAGTGATGACCTTATAATTATTTCAGATATAATTATTTAATATGCTAGATAAATATTAATTTAATAGACAGCGTGTGCAAAAAATATTGTGTGGGCGAGTTAGGTATTTGATGCGTTCACAAATAATTTAGTTACTACTTACATCTTTTAAATTGTACCCATTTCATCCAACATTATTATTACGTATAGTACCTATTGTTGATGTCATCAAAACATTTATATTAAAAATCTCTTCAAACATGAAAATATCACATTGATCATTTTGCGATGCAAGACCCAAAATTAATTATTTGGCTATCTGAAACGATAGTTAGTAGTAGTGATGAAAGTGACTCGAGTGGGTGGAGCGATTGTTGTAGTGTGAGACACGAATTTGAAGATGAGCATGAAGACCTAGAAAATGAACCAGATGACAAACTGTTTTTTCCTCTTATGCAATATTTAATGCGGCGAAGAAGAAAAAGAGTAGATGATTATTTACACATAATTGATTCATGGAGTGAAGTAGAATTCAAAAGCCGTATGAGAATATCAAGGAAAACTGCTTTAAGGCTGATTGGTAATTTTATTATTTACTATTTCAATTGACTTAAACAAGGCCCTACATGAATTAAGTATTACATTAATAGTTATCTATTTCAGATGATCTCGAAAACTCTGGATTCATTGCATCTCACAAGTTTGGACTGAAACCACTGGAACCTAAACTATGTTTTTATATATTTCTGTCATTTGTTGGTAGCACTGAACCATTAACACCAATTGCAGGAAGATTTGATATTTCAATATCATCCACTTTTCGCGTTTTGAGAAGAGTTATTGCATGGATACTAACTAAATTAGATGATGCTATAAAGTGGCCCCAAGATTACAATGACATTAACTCTATATGTGAATCATTTCATGGTAAAACAGGAATTTCAAACATATTGGGAGTGATTGATGCTACTCATATAAAAATTGAAAAACCAAAGAATGGGAGAGACTATTGTAACAAAAAGGGGTACTATTCAATAATTTTGCAAGCCACTGTAGATTCCAGTATGAGATTCACAAATATATTTTGTGGTGAGCCGGGGTCTTCTAATTGTACTCGCGTACTAAAAAAATCTCCATTGTACAATACAGCTATACAAAATAAAAATGCCCTGTTTCCACACAATACCGTTTTGGTGGGACACTCAAGTTATCCATCTCTGCCATGGCTAATCCCACCTTTTAGAGAAAATAAAAGACTGACTCTTCAACAAAGGGAATTCAACAGTTTACACACATCTACGAGAAAAATAAGCGAAAAAGCTTTTAACCTATTAAAAGGAAGGTTTAAACGTGTAAAATCATTTACTATTTACAGAAATATTCATTTCATCACAGACACTGTAGTAGCCGCTTGTATATTGTGTACTTCCGGCCGTCTGAGCCAGAGTCCTAGAGAGATCTCGCATATCTAGGCTGATAACGAATCGTAGGTGACGGCGATGTACCTAGGTTTCATCGTTTGTGACGCAATAGATTTTTTGAAAAATGAAAAAAACCTGGCTCAGACAGCCAGAATTTCACTTTTTCCGACACTCTGGATCTCAAATTCTAGAGGGTTTCAGGGCCCCGTTTCCTATTAAATGTTTAGTGACGCGATATGTGACGGCATCTAAAGTAGTTTCATCCATTTTGATGCAACGGTTTTCGCAGAATCATGAAAAACGTGTGGTCAGACAGCCTGATATCCGGCCGTCTGAGCCATTTTGTTTTTGCAGATATATAACGAAATATCACATTTCAGACTCATCTTTTTGGATTTTACTTTAGTGACGCGATATGTGACAGCTCTCGACTAGATTTGAACCTTCGTTACCCACGCATTTAGGAGCCATTCTAAAAAAACTGTTGGCACAGACAGCCGGAATCCGGCTGTCTGTGCCAGCCAGTTCTACCACTTCCAGGTGTTCTACGTAGCTGGAAACTGATCTAATCGTTAGTGACGGCGAGTGTTAACACGAATTGTCGTTTGTGACGGCTCTATGTGCCGGCAAACAAAAGATATAAGCAAATCAATTGTTTTCCATACATTGATGCATTGGGGTGACCACACTTCACACGTATTAGGTATGCAAGGACTAATAAAGAAGAAAATCTTGGCCAAATTCCCCCGTTTCACGACATACAACTTATATACAACGTGGCTGCCGGGGAACAGATCCCGGCCGCGCCCTACCTGCTGAAATGGACCGTAAGCATGTGGGACGAGTTGGTGAATTATTAATGGGAGAATCTCTTATTCTATTCCGCAAGTCCATGCTGCACGGGCCGCCCGGCACCAGCAAGACCGTCACCATCGTAGAGGCCATCCTGCAGGTATCACACTACTATACTTATATACAACGTGGCTGCCGGGGAACAGATCCCGGCTGCGCCCTACCTGCTGAAATGGACCGTAGGCATGTGGGACGAGTTGGTGAATTACTTAAAGTAATGGGAGAATCTCTTATTCTATTCCGCAAGTCATCAGATGACTTGCAAAATATCTTGTCCCAAATGGTCCGTAGGCATGTGGGACAAGTTGACAAATAAAAAATAGCTTTATTTCCAGTAAAACAAATTACTCGTAAGCGTGTTTATACAATATTTCCTCTTGAATTACTTAGGTACCCTAAACAAGTCACTCTAAACCCAAAATTAATAAGCATGTGTTGATTGGTCCTTCATAGGTCTGTGTAAATACGTATTAAAAGAACACGGCAAGCAGCTGTCGTGAAACGGGGGAATTTGGCCAAAATTTTCTTCTTTATTAGTCCTTGCATACCTAATACGTGTAAAGTGTGGTCACCCCAATGCATCAATGTATGGAAAACAATTGATTTGCTTATATCTTTTGTTTGCCGGCACATAGAGCCGTCACAAACGACAATTCGTATTAACACTCGCCGTCACTAACGATTAGATCAGTTTCCAGCTACGTAGAACACCTGGAAGTGGTAGAACTGGCTGGCACAGACAGCCGGATTCCGGCTGTCTGTGCCAACAGTTTTTTTAGAATGGCTCCTAAATGCGTGGGTAACGAAGGTTCAAATCTGGTCGAGAGCTGTCACATATCGCGTCACTAAAGTAAAATCCAAAAAGATGAGTCTGAAATGTGATATTTCGTTATATATCTGCAAAAACAAAATGGCTCAGACGGCCGGATATCAGGCTGTCTGACCACACGTTTTTCATGATTCTGCGAAAACCGTTGCATCAAAATGGATGAAACTACTTTAGATGCTGTCACATATCGCGTCACTAAACATTTAATAAGAAACGGGGCCCTGAAACCCTCTAGAATTTGAGATCCAGAGTGTCGGAAAAAGTGAAATTCTGGCTGTCTGAGCCAGGTTTTTTTCATTTTTCAAAAAATCTATTGCGTCACAAACGATGAAACCTAGGTATATCGACGTCACCTACGATTCGTTATCAGCCTAGATATGCGAGATCTCTCTAGGACTCTGGCTCAGACGGCCGGAAGTACACTGTATATTGCATAATTATTGCCTGAGTGAGAATGACCACATAGAAGATCAAGAGTAAAAAGGCGTGTTTTCCAATAAGAATAGCATGGATTATCGATAGTTCTAATGTAAACGACAATATTAGTGGCTTTTTATATAAGTATTAGTATTTTTTATTTTTATTAACTTTAACCATACAATGAATTAGAACCAATAGCAAACTATATTATTATACAATATTTTTATTTTTATTGATTTGCTAATAACTTTCTCAATAACACACATTTTTCTCTTTCAATTTTAAGCATTTCTTCCTGTCTCTTTTCTTTCAGTTGCAGTTTTTTCAAAGCCAGTGAATGTTTCATTTCCAACTCTTTTTTTCGTAATTGGAGTTCCTCTTCTCTTAATCTCAAACTTCTTTCAAATCTTTCATCTCGTATGCTTCGTTGCTCGTCTTGTTTCTGTATGTAGTCTATCCACTGTTTATCCAGTTCTATTTTCGCTTTACGTTCAGCCCTAAGTTTTCTGTATGGTACAGAAGTCTTTACAGACGTGTTCAAACATCTTTCTTTAGTAGAAGTTTCTAGTCCTTGTGCTACTCCTGATGCTAGTCTATAGGTTTCACCATCTTCGCTGTGACGTCCGAGTATTTGGTGCATTTCATTAAAATATTTAAAGACTGCAGATCCTTGTCCATTATCAATACAATCTTTATATTTCTTGGTAAGTGCATTTATTTTCCATCTCACTTGGTCTGGTGTTACCTAAAAAATGACAAAAATTAATGTTTAAACATGTGTATTTGAAGGCAACTTGTAATAGTAACTTTATTAATTGTGTGCGTGTGTGTGTGTGTGTTAGTAATTTATTAAGTTAAAAGACAGATTTTACCTCAATGCCCATAGCTTTTAACTCTTCAGCCATAGATGACCACATTTTAGATTTCTTTTTAGGATTATCCAGCATGGACATCTTGGTTTCATATAAGCTTAAAAGTGTTATTGTTGAGTTTTTCGTCCACACAATACCTAGAATAAAATTTCATATTTAAAATATTTCGTTTTGTTTGTTTTTCTATCATAAATTAACCCTTAGTACTTACTTTGTTTATTATTTTCGATGCCATCAGTTTCTTCTTGGTTTATTGAATGACTGTGAGACTGGCTGCTGTGGTTCATACTGTGGTCATGATTGTGAGTATGATAATTTGCAATACTTAGAGATGGCTTGTATGTAACAGCTGTTGAAGTGGCACCATTTATGTAAAAAAAGGAATTTGACAGTTAAAATACCAACATATATCATTTTAAACAAAAATATCCGTGCCTACGCAAATGATTACCTGTAACTGTTATGCCATCAAACTAATTATTTAATTTTTTTAACACTTTATATAGATATAAAGGAGAAATTATTTTCAAAAATTGATTAGATTTTCTTCATTCTACTCATTTCAATGTTTTTACTATCTACTTTAATTTTATACTTACTTTGATTATCCAATATTGCTAAAACAGATACATTGTTGTCAACAATGTTTTCATCCATTTTGTGTTGGGTGTTTTCCAACTCTGTACACAGCTCACAAAGCTTTGAAGCTTTAAAAGTAAATAACTGCGCCCATCGGTTAGATGTTGTTAAATTAGTGTCTTTATTAGTTGTGAAATGATAAGCGTGACTTGAAATTACATTTCATTTAAATAAACACTACATTTTATCAAGTTATTGCTAAGTTGATGTGTAGGTACGCACTACGCACCCATACAAAACACAAAGGTCAAGTTTTTTGACAATTGCTGTCCGTTGTACCGTATTTTGACATTGTGATGATGACGTTCAATAAGTACAAAGCACAAACGACAGCGCCCGCCATAGATAGTCTGTGCCTAAAGATTTCACTTCGTAGTTTTTAAATTACTTTTTAGGATATTTTGTGATAGTACACGATGATATAAAAAAAAAATAAGGAACTCTTGATCATCATAAACACCCCACCCATGTCAGTCAGTAAGTCAGATATAAGATTTTCCCAATCATCCGAAAGCTCATGATAACACTATAAAGCATCACATAGAAAATTAAAGTATGTCATTTATCAAAAACCAACTATTCCACTTCAATGTTGCGTTTTGTGAAATAGAAAATCGACATAATAGCCGTAGCACTAATTGTCTATGATTCAGTTTTTGCCTTAAAGTTGCATGCATTGATAGTTTGACACTTGACAGCATATTTTTGACGTGCCGTGTTGAGATGACACTTTTGTGACACGAGGAATGACAGCTTTTTACCATTCAATAATTCAATTTAATCATTCCAATATCCAATTCATTCTCAATCAATCAGTGATTCGTGTGCATAAAAATAAATGATAAAAAATACGGTAATTAATTCTCTTGGTGATAACCAAGTGTAACTAACTTGAAAATATGGCTAGTTGTGGTGACTTTATCAAAAGCCAGTTTCCTCTGATCGACGAAGAACTGAAAAAATATGTGGAAGGTATGTATGTAAGGTTATAAATTCATTTTCAGATTGGGTGTTTTAATAATGTTTTATTTAAAAACTTGGGAAGGTTTTGTATTGTACGCAATTGTGTTATGAACTACTTCCAAACATATTCACCTTATACACGCTTAGACTAATTCCATTATGTACTTTTAGTTGTTGGTTTGTTGAGTTATACCGTCATTTATATTGCTCTTTAATGCACTTTAGATATTCTTGACAACAGTGCGGGCGAATTCGAAGATACAGAAGAGGTTTATGAAGCTGTAGGGGAGGTATTGCAAGGTATTTCAGAGAAATCAGAAGCAGATATCAGGTACCTATTGATTCTTTACCTATTCTAAACCTCTAAAAGGTCTAAATAGTAGGTATTCAGTCTATTAAATCACTGAATGCTATTTAATGCTTTTTGTAACTAGACTTAAATCTTTAGTTGCATGTTTAAATTTTTAAAAAATTTACAAAATTATATGTTTGATAAAATATGATATAAAATAGCAATAGATGTTACGCCAATAGTAGCAATATATGTATAAATGTAAAGATCCTTATTAGAAACCTACTATGATTTTCGTAAAAATGCTAAAAATGATTTTAGGGGAATATGTGAAAAACTGCTGCATATGCTGCAACCAGACAAAACTGGTAACAGCAATGGCCTTAGAAAAGTATTAGACGCACCCATTCATCTAGCGTCTATGAAAACCACAAACATTGAAACTGATGATCTCAAAAGCATTTGGCTGCAAACTAGGGACGATAGCTTAGTAAGTATTGTATTGACATTAATTTTGCATCTCCTGCTAATATTATAGAGGTGAATGTTACTTTACATAATAACAAAAATGCCTTAATGGATTTGGATGGATGGGATGATTAAATGGACAATTTTCGATTAATAAAAACAAAATGTAACACTGTACACAACATGGGTATTGATGCAACATATATAAAACACAATTGGCTTGACAAACTCTTCCTCATGGAACTTTGGCAAAAAAAAAGTTATAGTCGTCTGTAAATTTTTATTTGACATTTATGAAGTTGAAACTTGTAACTGGCTGCACACATAGGTGCATGAAAAATAAGGTTTCAACCCTAACAGGGATATCCACAACATAAAATAACAAACCTAAACATTTAAATGTAAACATAAGTCAAGGAACTCCATAGCCGTGAGGAGCACGCTGGACTATGATATGGCGCTGCCATCTCTGAGGTTCCAGGTTTTGATCCCCAGTCAAGTCAATGTAGAAAATAAACTTTTCTATATTATCTCGGGTCTGGGTGTTGTGGTACCGTCGTTTCCGATTTCTATAACACTAGTGCTTTAGCCTAACCTACCTTAGAATCAGAGCAATGTATGTTAATCAATATTTCTTTTTTTATATACAGAAAGTAGATGCAAAGAAATTAGAAAAAGCAGAGGCAAAACTACAACAGAAACAGCAAAAACAGAAGGATTCTAAAGTACCCTCAGCTGTTCCTGTGCTGCAGACTGCCACAGCTTCACAGGTTACATCCAAAAAGGACAGCAAGCTTGAAGCAAAGGGAACCAATAGGACACAGGATATTAGGATAGAAAACTTTGACATTGCATATGGGGATAGGTAAGTTTGTAACACTTTGCTACAGTAAACAGTTTTAGTTATATATTTTTCATTAAGTATATGAAATTAAAGAACAGTAATTTAAATGTTGGTATTGTCAAGGACTATATAATACAAGGCTACACAAACAATGGTTATTGTTAACAGTATACATACAGGGCTACTTTTGGATCCCTCGCCAAATTAAATATAAGTTAAGGGAAGTAATAAAAAATATTAAGAGATTTTTTTTAAATTTAGATTTTACAGTCACTTTAAATCCTAAATACCTAGCGTTTGATCACCCCAACGCTTGACATGCCGCGGCGCCTAAGCGCGACGCGTTGCCAAGGCGGCCGCGTCCTGTACTTAGGAAACAAAACAAACAAGTGGCAACAATTTGGTTTTATGTTTGGAAAAATAGGTTTTTTTTTTTTTTTATTTCATAAATTTGTTGTGCTGCTTCTACAGGATGACGTGAAAAAATATGGCGATGGGACTAAAAGTAACCCTATATATTAATTATCTTGTACCTACTTACTACACTAAATTATTATTACATTATTTGTTACAGAGTGTTATTACAAGGTGCAGACCTAGTCCTAGCTTTCGGGCGTCGTTACGGTCTGGTCGGCAGGAATGGTCTCGGCAAGACGACACTACTTAGAATGATTTCAGCGAAACAGTTGAAGATCCCCTCTCACATCTCTATACTACACGTGGAGCAGGAAGTGGTGGGGGACGACACGATAGCGTTACAGAGTGTGCTAGAATGTGACACGGTCAGAGAAAACTTATTGAGGAGGGAAAAGGAGATCACAGCTGCTATCAATAATGGGTTAGTAATTGTAACATTTTAGAGTCACCAATTTATCAGACTATCACAAAACCTAAATTTTTTATTATTATTTTATATCTATCAGGTAATTTGTTGTGTAATTATACAATGTTAGGCTAGAGGCGTCTTTCATTGCACTCTGACTCAAGTCAATTTAGAAAAGATCATTTTCTAATTTCATCCAAGTCCCGAACTGGAAATCGAAACGGGAACCTTTGCTGTCAACGCAAATTACTGTACCAATAAAGTAATAATTGACTGCCAGGATTTTATTATTTAGTGAGCTGCTAGTTAGTTTTAAGTGAAACCAATAAATGTGGGTTTAAAATATCTTGTGGAAAAGCCGCTGGATATAAACGGTCCAGAGCCTTTCCATGGCTGGCGATGATGGTAATCATAAAAACTATCTTCAGATCAACAGACCCGAGTCTGTCGAACGAGCTAAGCGAGCTGTACGCTCAGCTCGAGAACATCGAAGCCGACAAGGCGCCCGCGCGCGCGTCCATCATCCTGAGCGGGCTGGGCTTCACGCCGGAGATGCAGGCGCGCGCGACCAGAACCTTCTCCGGGGGCTGGCGCATGAGGCTGGCGTTGGCGAGGGCGCTATTCTCAAAGTAAGGGTTCTTTTGGCTTTTAACATTTTGATTTTAAGATCAACAGACCTGAGTGTCTTATGAGCTGAGAGAGCTGTACGCTCAGCTCGACAACATAGATACGGACAAGAAAATATCTTCCTTAGCGGTCGACTAGGACGTTCTCCGGAGGCTGGCGGATGAGGTCAGCATTGGCGAGGATACCTTTCTCAAAGTAGGTATTTTTGAGTTTAAATTGTCAGAATAAAGCTTCTTTGTGATTAGGATCAACATACCCGAGCCCGAATGAGCTAAGCGAGCTATACGCTCAGCTAGAGAACATAAAGGCGGACAAACAATCATTGGAGAATATAAAATTTGATGAGTTTTTATTTTATTCGGGGCGCTGTCTTTTTAACACCGACTTCGAGCTTTATTGACCAAAATAGCAATTTGAGAATTCCTATTGGTAACTTTTATAATAATGGCCCATAGTCAGATACCTACATTAAACAAAAAATAATTAAACACAAGTCTAATTAAAGCTAATAGTGGCCTTATAAACATATCTTATGAATTTGTTTTAAAACTTTATTTTACTATTAATCAATAAAATGATTATTTATATGGTCACTAAAAGCTTCTATTACACACCTAAATAATGTATCTTTTTTGCTCAGAAGAGCATAGTCAAATAATTAAAAGACCATCTATTACAAACCAATTTATCATTAAAAGCGATATCCACCTAACATACAAACTTGTACCACAGACCAGACCTGCTACTACTCGACGAGCCGACGAACATGTTGGACATCAAGGCCATCATCTGGCTGGAGAACTACCTTCAGAACTGGCCCACCACGCTCCTCGTGGTTTCCCACGACAGAAACTTCCTTGATACAGTGCCCACAGATATCATGCATTTGCATACGCAGAGGATAGACACGTATAGGTATGAAATTAAACATCCATCCTTATTACAGCTATAAGACTTAAACTGCTAAACATAGGCCTCCCCAAAGACTTACAAATTCGCTAGTTGGAAGCGGCCTGCATCCAGCGGCTTCCTGCAACCTTTACCAGGTCGTCTGTCTATCTTGTAGGTGGACGTCTACACTACGCTACGCTTGTTGGTACCTGGCGTCTATTCTAGAACCTTTAGAATTCTGATTCGATCTCGTAAAGAAACACTAAGCCTTTTCCATAGCACGTTGTGGAACCTTGAACTTTCTTAAGAGGCCTATAGTCATACTTCACTAGTAAGAATTATAAATATAGCTTGGAAAAAGGGATATATTAAACATAAAACTAGATTTCTACGCCGGAATTGGCCGAAACCGAAACTACTAGCCTATTAATATTCTATGAGAATAAATAATACGTTTGTTTACTCCACAGAGGTAATTACGAGCAGTTCCACAAGACGAAGACGGAGAAGCACAAAAACCAGCAACGAGAGTGGGAAGCGCAGCAACAACATCGCGCACACACGCAGGAGTTCATCGACCGCTTCCGCTACAACGCCAACCGCGCCTCTTCCGTGCAGAGCAAGATCAAGATGCTCGACAAGCTGTGAGTACACTATACACGATATACGCAGCAGTTGATCGACACATACACGATACACGCAGGAGTTCATCGACACTATACACGATACACGAAGGAGTTGATCGACACTATACACGATACACGCCGGAGTTGATCGACACTATACACGATACACGCAGGAGTTCATCGACACACGCAGGAGTTGACAGACACTATACACGATACACGCAGGAGTTGTTCGACACTATACACGATACACGCAGGAGTTCATCGACATTATACACGATACACGCAGGAGTTCATCGACACTATGCACTGTACACGCAGGAGTTCATCGACCGCTTCCGCTACAACGCAATAGCGCCTCCATTTTTTACGTTTAGTTTTATAAATCTTAATTTAAATATGTTTTGTTATGGACTTTCGGTCCTGAAAAATGTTTTCATTTGAGAGAAAAAAAATATGAAAGCCGGAATTACATTTATTTGCAAGAATACATTTGAGTTTGATACATGGTGTTCAGTATGTTAATGCTAGATATCGTATTCAGTCTGTGTACAAACGTGCAAATTTCCTTAAATTCTAGGTACTTAAACTATGCTAAGCTTACCAGTGGTTTTGAAGGTACTCATGCACACTGTAACAACACTTTTCAGCTAACCATTTCGACAGAGCAGCCACATATTTATGTCCCTCTGATAGTTTTACATTTATAATTTTCAATTCCAGCCCAGAACTAAAACCGGTGGAGAAAGAAATCGACGTGACCCTCCGCTTCCCCGAAACGGAGCCACTCTCCCCGCCCATACTGCAGTTAAACGAGGTCGGCTTCTACTACTCGAAGGACAAGGTCATATTCACCGATGTCAACCTCGGCGCGACGCTCGAGTCAAGGATATGTATCGTAAGTACGATTATGAGTATGTTTTCTTTACCAGACTACTCTAGAAGTAGTCTTGAGGAGTCTTTAAAAAAAGTTTAAATAAATAAAAAATAATAGTAGTCTTGAGGAGTCTTTAAAAATAGTTTAAATAAATAAAAAATAATAAATATAAATCTAAATATATCTAATCTATAAATCTTAAGATCTAAATATTTAAAAACTAGACAAAGTCGGACCGAAAGGCTGAAAGGCCGGAGAAATTCGGACTGGTAGGAACCCTAATTGTAAATCATTATAGTTTCAGCCTATAGTCATTTATCACGGATAAATGATAATATTTATGTCCGTACTTCAGCAATTTCGTCTGAGTAGACTGAATTAAGAACAGGAATAAATAATACCACGGTAACACAAGAATGAGATCAAATTACCCTGTGTTAAAATAAGGCTTTGTTATAAATTTTCGAGTGCGAAAATTCAGCTTATTTCGATCAGTCATTAAAGCCTGATTAAGTACGAAACACTAATCACATATAAAACATTAGTAAGCTTATTTCATATTTATTCCCACATACATATGTATGTAGGTGACTTGCGTCTTATAATATTTAACATTCGAGAATAAGCCAATAAACTGCAGTGCCTGTTCAGATTCATTTGGCAGACACAATAAATCAATTAAACAGTTCGCGTGCTTATAGATTATTTATCGGTGTTACACTTACGATTCATAAAACGAGACCGCAGTTTGTAGACCGTGAGAAAGCATTAACAATGAATCGGTGACATTGAGACGTACTACGGTTTGCGTGACTCGTTTTACACAAAATATTTTAAACTAGCTGATCCGGCGAACATCGTACCGCCTAACAGTAATTTCTTTTCGTCAGCGTTACCAATGTTTTTATTATTTATTCCGTTATTCGGGGTGGAGACAAATCCAACAAACTATAAACCATGAAAATCGGTTTAGCCGTTCTAAAGTAAAACACTTATTTAACAAACCCGACTCGGTTTTATATATTAAGATTAATACTGTACGTACACTGCAGTATAGTTAGGCCAAGATAGTAGGTCAATAATTTATAACAACAAAGCAAATGTCATTTCCGATAAGTTTGACCTTTTTTGCTAACTTGCAAAATTAATTTTACTGATAAAGTGATGGATGGTAATACTCTAAAAATCTATTTATAAAGGTTATTTTACATTAATGAATTAATAATTAGGCGGCCATAGGATCGTATCACGGGTCCTATCATTGCGTAAAAAAACTCAAAACTTGTTTTGTCATCTTCATTCTGTCTTGTTGATTATATTTTACAAAATTACAAATTATTCAATACATTTTGTTCCGTCTTTTTCGAACTAAGCTGGTCATTGTAAGTCCTTTTCTCATGTAAGTGAATGTATTATTTTAAGTTTTTTTAAGAAAATACAATACTATTATGAAAACAATGGATCACTCATTTGCCGACAGTTTGGCGTAGCGGCGTTCGCGCTCCGGACTACGAAGCCTGGCTTTTGCGGGTTCGAATCCCGAAGAGGCAAATGTTTGTGTGATGAACACGAGCATTAGTAGTATTAGTAACTAAGTCATTTATGTTTATAAACGTATTGAAGGACTTAAGAAGGTTTAATGAAATTGACGAAATTGACACTGGCGTATACTCTAATGTGTTTTATCTAGTGGCATAGTACAAGCATAACTTAGTTTAGGACGATAATTGGTGTGTTTGTGGAAAAAAACGATTTGTCTTCCAGGTGGGCGACAACGGCGCCGGCAAGACTACCCTCCTAAAAATAATAATGGGTATCCTGTCCCCCACGAGCGGTATCCGCAACGTGCACAGAGGGCTCAAGTTCGGCTACTTCTCGCAGCACCACGTAGACCAGTTGGAGATGAATGTCAACTCGGTGGAACTTCTACAGAGGAGCTACCCGGGTGAGTTCAATGACCTTTGCTGGTTTTACGTACTTACACATAACTTGATTTTGACTGTCGTTATTGGCACTCGGTATTGTGTGTTGTGAAAAACAATACTATGTAATGGGAGCTACTAACACTTTTCCGCGTTTTTACTATCGTTATTGTCCCTATCTGTATTATCGATTAATAAAATCCGTCAGCTACTTCTACTTATCGCCCGTCAAAATTTAAAAAAAAGTTTACTTTTTTATTGATTGATCGACATAAAATTTGATTTGAACAAGGACAACTACACATTCACTCGATCTTTGAACTATCAAAACGTGTGATCAAACAAATCGAATAAATGTGTGGGCATTTTGAGGGATAATAATTAGTCCTTGAATTCACTGATTGCTGGCTTAATATGGTCTTATCTTTCATGACTGAGGCTGCGGTCAAACTGGAGCGAGAACGACAAGATTCGACACTAATATTAGTCACACCGCGGATTTTTACCGTTTGTCTTTCCGCAGCAGAACCATTAGGTATCAGTAGTACTTCCGATTTCTTTAGTTACATTTTGAAATTAACATATTTTTGAGTTCGAATAACAAAAAATATATATATCGGGTGTAAAAAAGGCTTCACCAAGCCGAATACCACATATTCTACGTATTATTCCGATCATTTTTTTCTTTTACACTATACCTGGGAAATGACGGGTTACAGAGTTATTGACAGTCAAAGTTAAAAAAAAAATTCAAAGATTTTTACAAAATTGACTTCTGTTTGATAATACTAAACTTTGTTACAAAGAAACATGATAAAAATTTTCAGTCCTTCTTTCATAAAAGGCCTTTAAAGGGCACAGCCGGCAATGAATCGTGCGCAGTGCTCTCGCGCCACCCGCTCGCGCCGACCGCTTACACACACAGGCATAGTCTGTGGCGTGCGCGCTATACATTGCGGGTTAGAAATAAGTTATGTTTTTTGATACCCAAAAATTAAAGTCATTTCCCAGCAATTATTTTTTTTGCATTCTACTTGGTTTTATGTATAGAATTCGTGGTTTAAGGCTTCGTTAAGCCTTTTTTTACACCCTGTATATTACCAACTCGAAAGCGTAAAAAACAAAAGTCAAAACTCACTATGCTAGAATGTTAGACGTACCGCTGACCGCGCGCCGCGGCCGTTCACCCCGCGCCTATCGACGTGTGTGTCGTGTTACTACTGTTTCACGTCGATTTCGAGTCTCATTTCTCACAATTTGTAAATCAGCCATTATTTGACTTTTAGGACAAGAGTGTTTACAAATGGGTTGTAATATTTAAAACCAAATCTTTACGCTGCGGAAAGACAGCCAGAAAAAAACACGGTATATTTACCTCTAACCCGTCTGGTCACGGACACAAGACACAATATTATAATAATATAATATTAATATTGGACAACATCACATACATTACTCTGATCCTAAGGTAAGTAGCTAAAGCACTTGTGTTATATAAATCAGAAACAACGACGGTACCACAACACCCAGACCCGAGACAATATAGAAAAGTTCGTTTTCTACATTGACCCGACCGGGAATCGAACCCGGAACCTCAGAGATGGCGGCGTTATTTAAAGTCCGGCATGCTCGCCTCTCGGCCACGGAGGTCGTCACAATAAAAAAATTATTTTTATGTGGCCATCAGTGGCTAGTTTCAGCTTGGCAGATTCCACAGATTCAATACCTCATAACCAATTATTACAGGCAAAACAATAGAAGAATACAGGCGGCAACTCGGCAGTTTCGGCGTGAGCGGCGACCTAGCGCTGCAGACTATAGCCAGTCTGTCCGGAGGGCAGAAGTCGCGCGTGGCATTCGCTAGGATGTGTATGGGCAATCCCAACTTCTTGGTGCTCGACGAACCGACGAATCACTTGGACATCGAGACGATTGAGGCGTTAGGGAAGGCGATTAATAAGTATACGGTATGACCTTTTTTATATTACCTAACAAAGTTAGGATATGAGTTATGAACAATGATCGAATGGGGCGTTTGTTCATGCAAACATCACTTTTTTGTCTTTAAAAATTACTTTTTTTTAATAACTAATAAATTATGGTAGAAATAGACCCACAAGTAGATAATATTTAATTAATTGCACAGCCTTGCCCAAGAGGGCAGGGTCGCCATGTAAGGTTGGAACCGTCTAGCAAAGGAAACACAGTTATAATTAGGTTAACATGTACTTTAATACTAGATGCGTTTGGGGTGAAGTGAGCTACATACTACAAGAGCTAGATCATCATCATCGTCATTTCAGCCACAGGACTTTCACTGCTGAACATAGGCCTCCCCCAGTGACTTCCATATCGGCTGGTTGGAAGCAACCTGCATCCAGCGGCTTCCTGCAACCTTTACCAGGTCGTCTGTCCACCTTGTGGGTGGATGTCCCACGCTGCGCTTGCCGGTACGTGGCCTCCATTCTATAACCTTTCTGCCCCAGCTCAGCTCTACGTGCTATGTGCCCCGTCCACTGCCACTTTAGCTTGCACTTTAGATAGTTGTTCCTAATTATTTATTAATTTATTTCAGGGCGGTGTAATCCTCGTTTCCCACGACGAGCGGCTAATCCGGATGGTATGTAGAGAGCTATGGATCTGCGGTAACGGCTCAGTGTCGAGCATAGAGGGCGGCTTCGACGAGTACCGCAAGATCGTCGAGAAGGAGCTGTTAGACGCGCAGAACAAATAACCAACACACAACCACTGATATGTAAAAAGTAATCCTAAATTATATTGTTGTAATATATTTTTGCGTTTCATTATACAAAAGTTGTGCATTTCAGTCGGTTCTATTGAACGGCAGATATATTTTACGATCTCTGTACTCTCTCTGAGGTCTCGGGTTTGATTCCTGGACGAGTCAATGTAGAACGAGCAAAAGCTCACAGACCCGAGACAACATAGAAAACTATGTTGTCTCGGGTCTGTGGGTAGGTGTGGTACCGTCGTTGTTTAAACTCTGAGTTATCCCAGTTTAGCTATTACGAGAATAACTTTAATCCTTGAATTTATTTTTTAATAACTTGGTTTACGTTTTTCCAACTTAGGGTTTTACTAGACCAATCGATCGATCTCGATCGACAGCATCGATCGATGGTAGAATGGATTAGTTGACGTCGGTTGTCAATCAGTCGATCAATTTCGATCGACGTTGAACGATGTCGTTGAACGATCGATTGGTCTGGTAGCACCCTTGCTAGGCCAATATCGTTGTTCAAGTATTTTTATTTTGATCAAATGTAAAAACCTACAGAAATCTATGTAATCTAGTTTCTTCTTGGTTGACTTTAAATGCGACAAAAATTCAGGACGTCCACTGCTGAACATAGGCCTCCCTCAGTTATTTCAAATTGGCCGGTTAAAAGCGGCCTGTCACTGTGTCTTTAATACTGTTTTGAATTTAATGTAACTGGGATAGTATCGAAACTAACTTCTAGGCTACTTTTAAATAACAGTAATTATGTGTCTCGAAAGCTAGCAAAGTTCAGGTCAGGCGTAGGAAATCCTAAGAATCGTATGCTATTCTTGTGAATTCGAATGCGAATTGGATTTTGAATTCTTCAAAAATATGCCTCCAGGTCAAACTGTACCGCTTCATTGGACTTTTTATTCCGTCAATGAAAGACTGTTATTGATGCAAATGTTTATTTATACCTTCAACCTTTCACTGTCTGCATTAAATAATTTTAGCATACAATTCCATACAAAACCTTGAGTCTGAGAGACTCTCAAATAACCATGGCAATTTAAAAAAATATAATTAACTTAAAAAATGATATTTACAAATTAAAATTCAAAATACATAATATACAATTATAATAGTGACTAAATAATGACAGAACGAAGTTAATTAATAAAATCATTCAGTTGATAATGCCAAATTAAACATTTCTGTACTGTACTCAACTGATGCCGTCTGGGACATGTAGGTATTTGTATATAATTGCAATATCTATTGTTACTGAGAATATGTGTACTGTAATCGGAGGGAAGGGGAAATAATTTAAGTTTGTATTACGGAGTGTTGTTCATTAAATACATAGAAAATATGTATTATCCGGTATATAACAACTATACCTGTTCATATTATGGCAATTTATTATTCTGAACAACGTAGGTACAAATTAAAAAGTATCGCTAGCAGATCACAAATACATACTTCTAATCTAAAGTACTTATGTCCAGTTGGCAAAGACAAATGGCGTTTAGATCACGTCTCTCGCTGTCTAGCGAGAGGGGTCGAATGTTAAAAACAAATAAATTATTGATGTTTTTTGCGCCTCGGTTTCGTTTTATCGGCGTTTCTCAACACTTCGGCGTAGGAAAGCTCTAGTTTCCTCAGTTTGTGGATCTCCTGTGACGCGGTGCTCTGTTTGATGTCCCAGGAGTCTGTGTCGGGGTTCCAGCCTTGATATATTTTTCCGGTCCGGCCGCTCGCGCTGGGTGTCGGTGAGTTCATGTTCCTGTTGTAAAATTGTAGCGTGGATCCGTTCCACTCGCTCTCAGCCGCTTTCACGAGAGGGCTCGCTTCGATCGGTCTGTAGTCTCTACGCTTCCTATTCGAGGACTTCTGGTAAGTGATTTTAGGCGGCGACGGGAACACCGGGGAGTCCGCGCCCTGCCGCTCTTGGCTGTGCTTGCGGTTGCGATGCCTGGACTTCTTTCTAGTGGCCGCGATATACTCCAGCGGCTGTCGGACCAGCGGCGTGAGGACGCGTTCCTTGTCCTTATCAGATTCTTTGTCCTTATCATCCTCTTTTTCTTTTTTGGCCTCCTTCTCTTTCGGCTTTTCCGTATGTTTGACAGTTTGTTCCACTGGTTTGTTTTCTTTATTGTTCTTTTTGTTTTCAACCACTGGTTTTTTGATGGGCTCGGGAGCCAGGATCTCCTTCTCCATCAACGTCGGAGTCTCCGGGGCCGTGATATCGGACACTGGAATCGATTGTTCAGACATCACAGACGACAATACGCTCTGGGTGTCATCGGTGAAGTTGCCGGGGGGCTCCTCGGTGGCGGGAGTGACGGGAGGCACCTTCCCCGCCGTCGTGTCGTCGAGCAACGGCAGTTGTTCCCCGTCGTCTTTGTTCTCGGCCGCCTTCTTGAGAATCGTAAAGATTTCTTTGAACAGTTCCCTGTACTCGGGCCTGTTTCGGAAGCGGCTGTCCATCGGGCTGACGTCGTCGTAGATGCTGAAGCGGTAGTCTTCTCCGTCAGCGATCGTGCAGAGGAACGAGCCGGGTCGTTCGCGTTCCGTTTGCGTCGCCTTGTTGCTCGTCTCGTCTGAGAACCCAGAACTGGAGGTCTCCGCTTCGGAGAAGTCGGGGGTTTGTATGATTTTCTTGCGAGAGGTGGTCTCGACTTTCTTTTGTTGGGTGGTGTCCTTCTGGGCCTCCTCGCCGTGTCCGCTCTCCTCGTCCGTGTCCTTGACGCTGAACTGGCTGAAGTCTCCCGAGGTCTGCAGCTCGTCCTGGAGCGACAGGGGCCCGGACTGGCTCTGCGCGGGCAGCGCGTTCTGCTTGCTCTTCCGTATGTTCTTCACCTGCGACAGCTGCACTTCCAGCAGTGCCTCGTACTTTTGCACCAGTTCTCGGTAAGGGTTATCGTGGCCATCTTCTTTATTTGCCCAGATACCTTGGAGTAGTTTCTCCTTGGCGTTCTGTAAATTGATGTTTGATGTGAAAATTGTGTATAAACGTTTTTTAAGGATGTTTTTAGTACGAACGTGAATTTAAATGCAGTGATTTGTAAGAATGTAATGTTCTATGAATATTATTATAAAAATTATACTTATTTATTATGTATGTATAGATTATTCAGAACGAACGAGATGTTATGTTTCAATATTTAATGGAAATAGAAAAATTATTTATGTTGATAATTGCTGAAGAATTGGTATAACACATTGTTTACATAATATTAGTCAAAAATACACCCATTACTTCACTGTTACATACATAAAATTAGATAAATGATGTAAAAACACAAACGATACCTTTTTTATTGTTAGAAAATAAATAATAAAATTGGAATACGTAAATACACTGAATATTGAGTTACACAGATATGTTAGTAGGTTATAAATGTTATGATTTATAATAACCCATGTCTTTCCAAAATCATTAAAATGTAACATGCTAATAAGGATGATGAGATTCGTCTTGTGTGCTCGATAATTAGGATACCGTATGATCCGTTGCCCGCCACCACTGATCGCAGCGTGCCTGATCGCGATTACAAATAGTGTCGTAATGGACGTACCTTCGACTACATACGATATATCCAAAGAAAACTACTGCAAATGCGCTTCATAATGCATATGCAAAGCGTGATCAACAACATCAGGGGCAGTTGTAAAAGCATTGTCGCCTAGAAACGAGTGAAATATTCACATGAGATTTGCAGAAAAATATATGCCTCGGTTTATTCCAGTTTATTCTTAGCTGGCATTTGTTTTGAGTATAATTGAGAGTTATGGACGTGATAAAGGACGGGTTGTGCGAAAACAATTGAATACCAAATTGAGACATCAACGTTAATAGAAATATTAGTTCAGCAAGAGTTAGTATGTTAATCATGTTGCAGATATTTGCGGAATTGTGAGTTAATGCAGTTAATTTATCTCGAACGAACAGTGAGAAACTGGTTAGAAGAACACAGAACTGTACATAAGAAGAAAGAGAAGCTAGAAAAAGTAATTTTGTGGAGAGGTTGTGCATTGTGTAGGATACTAACGTCGAACTTGACAAGTTTGTTGGAGACGATATCCTCCCGAGGACTGTGCTGCCCTGAGGGCGTGAGGATGAGAGAACTGATGGCACTCCTGTCGTCTTCATCGCCGTCAAGCATCGAGGACATGTCATCTCCTCGCTCGACGCCTCTCAGACATCTGATGCATAGTTGACCTTGTCTGAAAGTTGAAAATATCTTTCTATAGTATTTGCTAGATCATTGATATTTATCTATCGATGTAGTTTATTTGATATTAGTATATCGGAAGAGGAGATAAGATATTATAGTAGTTGATTTGTTAATAATTGATTTAGAGCTCATTATCTAGTGATAAAAAGATATCTGATAGTTTTTTTATTTTGTTAACATGAATTGTATGCTAGAATTTGCTTTTGGCATGACACTTACCTAACTTCTTCAAGTATCGAGAACTCCTCATGCATCGACTTAGGCTCGTCTTCTCTCTGGTGCCAATTCCTCAGCTGGTCCTGTAGCCTGTTGTTCTCCTGCACCATCGAGGCCAACTGTTCCTCAAGTTCCGTGACCCTCCTCTGTTCTTGTGCGAACGCGACTTTGTTCTCTCGCAGCTCATCGCTTAGCCTCAGTAGGTCCTCGTCCTCTTTAGTCAGTTCTGGGAGAGGGGCCACCGCTTTTAATGGCGTGCTGCTCACTTCTGGCTTCTTGGAGTTGGGTGTAGCCGGTTCTGGCTTCAGTTCTTTCTCTTTGGGTTTCTCGCTTTCTGGTTTCCGTTCGGCACGCCGCCTCGCGATTTCCAACTGGGCGTTTAGGTCGTCAACAGTCTTTTGTAGTTCTTCGCTCTTGCTCTCTAAAGTTTCGATGTTGGCGCACAGACTGTAATTTTACAAACAGTCTAATTAAGTACTTTTAAATACAGGTATGATTAATGTTGGTATGAATTGGTGAAAGTAATTAATGGTCTCGTATTAAACCCATAGAACACTCGTTTTTAGTTTTCCCATGCGGCCTAATTTTAGTCTGCCGAAAGTCTACACAATGGAGGTTCATTTGTAGAATAATTTAGCTGTGTTATGAGAAATGTCATCGCGAAACAATGCACGGGAAGTGAAAAAATATAAATGGAATGGACTGCGGTACCACTTACAGATTGAGATTAGGTAGTATCACTAAAAACTTAATGAGATGTACCTATCTGACTTAGGTATATCTATCTACTTCTTTGCTGTGTGAACTTTCTAACGGGTTGGATATGTTTTTAAGATTTTAGTACCAAGTTTTTTTTTTAGATCGGACGTGAGCGTATGCGAATGACTATGAGCTCGTGGTAAATTTGTTGTTGATTTCTAAAACAATCAAAGATTGTCATATTCACGAATACTTAATTTCATAGTCCTTCAAAAAGCCTACTCGTGTGTAATTTCAATTGTTAAAAATTGGTAAATTAATTAGTTTGTTGGTAAATACTAAGGTAAATACAGTCATCAACTTAGGTACCTACCAAAATTCCACAAAATTTCAAGTCAATTTTCTTCAAGCAAAATTGAATCTCAAGTTCAATAAGTTAAATATCAATAGAGATTTGTGTACGTATGGTAGGTCAATGGCTTGTTTAATTGGATAATGTTAAATATAATTAGCAGGCAAGCTCAGCGAGGGAGTCGACCCACAAGTTAGACAGACGAAATGGTTAAGGTTGCAGAAAGCTGCTGGTTTCAGGCGGCTTTCAACCGGACAATTTGGCAGTCATTTGGGGAAGTTTTGTACATAAGCTTGAGCCAGCAGACGTTCAGTGGTCATTCAATAGCTGAAAGGATAATGATGAAGTATATTAGGCTGATCATTAGCACTCGTGACTCACGTTTTGATGTGCTTCTTGTCGCCGGAATGGTCGACCGCCAGTCGGTGGTTGGCTCGCTCCAAATCTTGGATGCTGACCTCCAGCTGTTCGTAGATCCTCAGTCTTGAGTCATTCACTTCCCGCAGTGCGACTGTTTGTTTTGTTAAGTACTGTAACGTAAAAAAGCGAAGGAATTAGTGTTGGTTAGGTACATTGAAGACCGGCCAAGTGCGAGTCGGACTCGCGCACGAAGGGTTCGATTTCTAGGGCACCATTATCTATAAAAACGACAAAATAAATCACGTTTGTTGTATGGGAGCCTCCTTTAATATTTCTTTTATTCTGGCTTTTAGTATTTGTTGTTACAGCGGCAGCAGAAATACATTCTTGATTCTGTCAAAAAAGTTTCGGGAATTGATGATTTGTTTATGATTCCAAATTCAAAATTATATTTTTTTTGTTGTTGTTAGATTGGCACAACTGTTTTCCATTTTGGCGCGGAGTTTGAGTTACATTTGATAATTAGATTACATACAGTATTGTTTTTTGGTTGTACCATATCTAGTGTGTATTGCGAATTTCATAATGGACAAAAACATCGAACAAAGAGTTTGTCTTAAATTTTGCATCGCCAATGGGATTTCGTGTTCGGAGTCTCTGAAAATGTTACAGAAGGCTTACGGTGAATCGACTTTATCAAAAACACGTGTTTATGAGTGCTACAAAGCGTTCAAAAGCGGTCGAGATGTGATGGAAGATTTGCCTCGCTCTGGTAGGCCATCAACGTCTGCTACTGAAGATAACATCGCAAAAGTGAAGGAAATAGTGACTGAAATTCCTCATTCAAGTTTAAGAGAGCTAGCCGTCGAACTTTTTGTGTCACACGAGTCGATTCGTACTATTTTAAATAATCAATTAGGTATGAAACATGTTGCAGCTCGGCTAGTCCCAAAAGACCTGAATATTCTCCAAAAACTCAATCGCAAAAGAGTCGCTGAGGACATGCTAGAACTAGTCAATTCCGACCCATCATTCATGAAACGCATTGTTACTGGTGACGAGACGTGGGTTTACGAGTTTGACATGCAAACTAGTCAACAAGCTTCGGAGTGCCGCCTTTCAACTGAACCGATTCCGAAGAAACCGCGCCAAACTCGATCGAAAGTCAAAGTCATGTTGACTGTTTTCTTTGACTGTCGCGGTGTTGTGCACTCAGAATTCTTGCCAGAAGGTCAAACGATAAAAAAAGAGTATTATTTAAGCGTTATGCGGCGTTTAAGAGAGCAAATTAGACGAAAATGGCCAGATTTGTGGAATGTAAATTCTTGGATTTTGCACCACGATAATGCGCCTTCACACAAGGCCATCATTGTGAACGAATTTTTGACCAAAAACTCAACAAATACCATCGATCAGCCACCTTATTCACCAAAAATGGGTCCAGCCGACTTCTTTCTTTTTCCTAAACTCAAATTACCACTTCGTGGCACTCAGTTTCATTCGGTAGAAGACATAAAGGCAAATTCGCGGCGAGAACTGAACTCGATTCCGAAAAAAGCGTTTAACAAATGTTTTGATGATTGGATTATTCGTTGGCGTAAGTGTATCGCTTCTGAAGGAGAATACTTTGAAGGTGATAAAAAAAATTTGGATGCATAACTAACATTTTGTGTATTATTAATCTTTGCCCGGTACTTTCTTGACAGAGTAGTACATCATCTGTGAAAAATTCAACTATCTAACTATCACGTTTCATGAGATACAGCCTGGTGACAGACGGACAGACGGACAGACGGACGGACAGACGGACGGACAGACGGACAGACAGACAGACAGACAGACGGACAGCGGAGCCTTAGTAATAGGGTCTCGATTTACCTTTTGGGTACGGAACCCTAAAAATGAGTTGTTAACTAAAAGATTTAAAAAAAGGGTATTTTACGGCGATCAATTAAACAAAAAAAAGGCTTCTCAATATATCGTTCGTCCTGTTAACGCAAGCACAGAAATCAGAAATGTTTATCTTAACAATGTGAGGTACATTGGCTCCCAAATATTCGTTAAATTAAAGTAGACTATCTGTTTTATTAATGTTGTAGGTCAAAATATGAGATTGTAGGAAACATACTTTTATGAGACAATCGCTAATGATAAAGTTTTACAATTCTCAGGCATTTTCTCTTACGTAGACATTATACCTAGTTAAAGTCGTAAACTTTAATTTAATGCACATCATTACAACTTACATCGTGTAAACCGTGTTGCGTAGAGTTTGTTAATTGGCACGGAAGTTGTAACTGCGTAGGTACCTAAGGCAAGATCCCCATAATTGAGTCTCTTCTAACAAAAGTAGTAGGTAGTATATTTAAATTTAGATAATAAACTTACTTCAATCTCCTGAGCTTGATCCTCGATGACATTTTGATGCTGACGCAGCGCAGTCTCGAGTTCCTTATTACGTTCCAACAACGTCTTTCCAAGTTCTGCGGCTAACTGCAAATCTGTGGACAACATAAAACACATTATAATGTTTCTCTCCTGCTTCAATTGTGATTTCGAAACTTCCGAATACCAAAGTGATATGTATTCAGATATAATTTATCTTTTAGTTAATAGCTCTATTTAGCCAGTCATTCTTAACGTTAGGTCGTAAATATTCATATGACAAATTATTTTTTATGACGTCCACGTAACAAACCTCGAACCGTTACTAAAAGACGAGATAAAAGCGCTGACGTGACGGAGATAGAACAAAAACTGGGTAATTACTCGAAATACGCCGCATGAGAGTTCCGACGTTGCAACAGCCATGGACAGTTAATTGACCACTAGCTGGCGCAACGCTATTCCTCCGAACAAGACAATATACATCTGTGCTTGCACGATAGCACGCGGCACACTTCTGGCTCAAAACTACAACATCAACTCGCGAATTGGTCTAGAGAAGCATTGCATCAGTAACATACCGATTAACCCGTGAAAGGCACGCAGAGTCTGCTCTAACCTTGCCGAGGACAGAACAAAACTTCATAATTATTTATTAAAATATTGAGGTCAATAAAGAGGTACCACTATAGGCCAGAGGTGTTTATAAGATGAAAGTTTCTGTCTATTAAAGTGAAATTCGCGACCATAATGAGCAGAGAGTTTGAGGAGGTGTAAAAGGAAGACTGAATAGTCAATCGAAATGGCGTCGACGTTATCGGTAATGTTAAATCGTACAAGCACGGTCCGTGAATAATTTCCTCGGGCATTGTTTAAAATTTGTTGCAGCTGAATCATAATTAAACGGATTGCAAGAATCATGCTATTTGTAACGAGATAAGTTGTACAAGAACTTTTGAGAAGGAAATTTTGCTCGCTCTAAATATCAGACAAAACTGATATGTTTCGCGGCTGTATATTACAATTAACAATTGTTTTTATTATGTAAATACCTAAATAGCTCGACATTGGAAAATTCGACATGTATTGTGATGAATATCCTTGCCGTCTGAGGTCACAGTTGTGCATAGGATATAAATATTTATTTTCGTTTAAAGTAAAATATTACGTGTTAGTGCACAGCATTCAACACAAGGTAAATATAAATTAAAGATAAATATTTATTAACCTTAAAATTCTGTAAAGCTTAGTTCTCTGAATAATTAAAGATTGCGTTAGTGTACGAAACTGTTCTTGTTTTGTTAGTATGGATAGTACTACGTCTACCTACCTACATAGATGGTTATTACATTTTAACGCCTATCCTTTTGAAGGAAATGCGACATGGTCTCGTGTGTCCATTTGCTTGAGGTTTGACGAGTTAAATATACGATACCCGGGTACCATGTATGTACCGAAACCGTAGGGTGAATAAAAAAATAATAATTTTCAATTACTAGAGTCTGGGTGTTAAGAGAGACGGCGCTGGTAAAATTCATTGTCTATTACACCTTAACACAAGGACAGCAATAACTTAATTCCAGAAAACAATAATTTGTTATTAGCATAAAAAAACAATGGTTACTGAGTAAAGTTGTTAAGCTCGCGGTCAGAACACCGGACTTTCTCGCACTTCGTTATTCAGACCACTTGCCGATTTGATGATTTCAATCAAATAGAAACCATGACGGCGAGAGGAGAACTTTTCTGATTTGGTCGTAGTGGATTTGTGTAATCGGGACACTAAATAAGGTTTACATAATCTTCTGTCTGTACTACGAGTACCTATGAGTGTATCTATTTGTGAGAGCAAAAAAATTATAATATCTAAACAAACCAACAACGGTTAAATTTATTATTGATGTCAGAAAAACTAAATTATTTGACGTCGAATAATAAGGTAATAAAATAAGATAGCAAGTAATTGAAATAGTAAATAACTTAGGAATTTAAAAATGACTAGATTCCAACAACAATATAATACAGCAATTAAGAATGTATTACGAACTAATGAGCTGTTGAACTACTTTTCAAAACGGTTTATACATAAAAAAAAAACATTTGAAATATATGTGAAATCCATCGTCACTTAAAAAATAAATTAAAGCTGGCCAGTAAAATTGCAATAATAGATGTAGTTTCTTGTAACTAACTCGTATTTACCGATTTCCTTTTTTTTCTTAAAACAATTAGGTACTGCCGTTAGTTGAAATAACAAATTAAAGATTGCCAGTTGTAAAAAAAACATATGAAAAAATTCAAATATATTGTATTTCTATAGTGCGTCTTTGATAAAATAAGAATAACTGTTTACTTTTTGTTGGGAAGTGTTTAAATGTAACTGAGGTCAGAAGCGCCCACAAATACTGAATTTTCTTTTTTTGTCTGTCTATTTTCGTACACTTGGTTTTAGTTTCAGAATTCCTTCTTATGCTGGGGCTTCACCTGCGTGACGCCTAACGTTCAAATAAAGGCATGATTAGCGTTTACTAAATTAAAGCATTAAGCTACGCGCTAAGTGCGTGGCCACACTAATTTGACGTTTGATTCTAGCGTCTAGCGACTTAGTTAGAGTGTGATCTGTGAGTGTGTCTTTAAAATAAAATAAAACGCTTCCAAGAACTCAATACTTTTTTTATTTTGTCTACTCCATCCTCACTTAATAACTATGCACTTTAACATTTAATTCACAAAGAGTTTTTGAATGTGACCGTGTTTTAACATGTTTAGTGAAGTAGGTGTAGCCACAACAACGCACTAAACGCCCGCTTAATCCCTTTGATGTGTCAAAAGTTACCGCCGTCTGAGCTATCGCCTAGCGTCTAATGTTATTGAAGCAAATTAGCGAACAAAGACCGGCCACACCTGCGTATTACGTCAAATAGAGCACTAATTAACGACATTAGACGCAGGTGAAGCCCCAACATTAAACTAAAACTACGTCTTTCTGTAAACATCAATTGTAACTTCTTTATTTGGTGTGCAATAAAGAGTCAATGCAAACTAATCTATGTATATCTATCCTTTGTAAGTGAATTTAATTAAATTTTAGAGAAATAAATGTCTTACACCGGGTATTCGTTATTCATGTAGGAAATAAATTATTAGCTAGTAAATTTCTCCACAATTCTATTAAGTGTGCTTAAATCGTGACACGTGAAAGTGCGACTCCTAGCCAGAGTGTATTCTAATGATTGTACTAGTAATTACTATTCAATGTTTATAATACTTTAGTATGCGGGGTCTTAGGCCAAGAGCGCACGTTCTGAAACCTCGATGCAGTAATTTCAAAGTCCGTTTGTGCGCCTTTAAAATTCGCTCCAGACGTAGGCATATGCGCTCATTCTACGCCCGGACGGTCAGGTCAAACTATGCTGCTCACTCTGTCCTGCACAGAATTGTGCACACTTTTGAAGACAGATTTAGCGATGTCGATATTTTCTTTTTCACACGTACTCGATTCATCTCACACGAAGTACGGAAACTGCCTAAATTTTGCGAATCACACACAACTCACACTCATACTCACATATACTCATACACATCACACACACTCACCGGACATATCTAGCTATTTTTATATTTTTTTAGTTTCTACTTTTGGTATTTTTTTCCCGTATAACCCTTCAGTGTCTTACCGTCCTATAATATTAATTTTAATATGACAAACTTTGTTATTGGCTATGTAAGCATTTAATATTAAGTAGTTTAAGTTAAATTTACATGCTGTAAAGTTTGCAATAAATAAATAAATAAAATAAAATATTCTAGTCTAGCTATTCTAAGTATTAGAACTTTACACTACGAAGGATGTACGAAGGTCAAAAACACAACAAAAACCGTGTACGTGCTATAACATGCACACTAAAGTATAGTGTGTAGTCTTAACTTGAAATTATTAGCGTGTTGAAAAAAATAAATAAAAAGAGGATGAAACCGGATCGACATCTGAATCCTTTGACGCGTTGATGTCCTAAGTACTAAAATTTAGATGCCTGACCACAGCTTTGACATACAAGTGAAAAGATTTGATTAGATATGATGATTTGCAGCACAAAAACGTGGATTATTTAAGTTTGAAATCATTGATATGTAGGTAGCGATTTCTTATTAATATGAACTTTGTAAGTTAATTTTTTTATTTCTGGCTCTTCGGAATGAATAAAAAATATCTTCTTTTTGAAAAATGAGTAGTTGACTTTGGTAGTAGAACATTCATAGTTGTTAATCCACGTGATCTCACGACAGCACTTGTCAATCTCATGTCAATCTCATATACAATATGTTATCATTATCGAACTTCTTTATCGTTTTCAAGTTGTTGATTTAAATGGCTACTATTATCTATACCTAATGTCGCACTGGCAGTGTCTGTGTATACGCATGGATACGTAGGTCTATGTGTGTTTGCAATCATTGTTTGTGTATATTTGTATTTATGTGTGTATTTATATATATTTGTAAAAGTTGTACGTTTTCACCCTTGCTGCTCATCATGGCTTTACCGGTTGCTAATCATAGCTGATTAATTTGTTAATTTGTACTGTTCTGCTTACCAGCGGCGACACATGTCTACTGTCTACTTTACTTTGTATTATTTCGTGGTCAACTTTTATTGGCTATTCAAGTTATCTTTCGTTTGATATGTAAAATTATGTATGCTGTTGTTGTCCCAAATATATAAATATAAAAATATAATATAAAAATTAAAAACTTATTTGTAAACAATTCCCATCAAAATATTTCTGTTTTTTGCCATAGTTTATTCATTTTGAATAAAATTATCATCTCATCACTGAATTGTTTGGTTACTATTCTCACCGGACTAATAAAAAATATCTGACTTTTTTAACAATTGAATCGTTTTATTGCGTGTTGTAAGATGTACCTATATGGAATGACACAACAGTTTTGTTATTTAAACTGTAATTGGAGAACATCAGGAAATTGAGAAACGCGGTGTGATAATACGATTTGTGTCGTTATAAGTGTGTGATGTTTGCAATATCTGGGGTTAGACATTTCGCAGCATTTGGTACGGTCATTGGACTTAAATTTTGTAATGTAATTAATTTTGCTGCAAGAAGAAGGCATTTTTAAGATCGGCAGCATATTTACTGAAAAAAGTCTAGTATTCGCTTCATTTATTTCAAAACATTAAAGAGGATAGAAAAATAAAAACAGTTCCTTGATATTGTAAACATTATAAAAATTTGTAAAAAAAAACTCAACTCTCCACTGTTTTGCATGCACTACTGTTGCATAATAAATTGATTTATTACGATTGTTGCATGATAAATCGTATTTAGTGAAGTGAGCCTTCGTGAAGTACCTACTACTTGAAATGAACAACAATCAGGTTCTTAAATGTCAATCACCAGGTTGTTGATTCGTATCTAATCGAATAATTTCAACTTCTGCTGCATAACCACCTGTAATATGACTTTTTACTGCACTAATCTCAGTGGGTGTTCTTACATACCAACACTATGCAGTAGATTGGACTCACTACCTGGCGTGCATGGGCAATGGTTACTGGTATCATGCAAGCAATTGCAAAGATTCTTTAAGGCAAAGTTGTGCACAGTTCGACATTGATTTTCTACTTTTAATAAGGTAAGGTTATTAGAGACTGTCAACCTAGCTTTTGGAAGAGATACTGGGGATTACTGGGGAAGTGGGGATCTTTTGGTTTGTCAAAGTAATCGAGAAATACAGTAAAGCCCTAGTATTACTTGTTTTCCATCTCAAATGTCTTTTACCTGGTATGGCAAACAAGTCTATTGAGCAAACTTTGAGTGTAGCCCCGTTGTCACGCGTCACATCCGGGGGGTTGTGAGTTCGTTTATACGAGTTTATACCATTCGCTCACGGATATGTGAAAAATTTGTAAAAAAAAACACACTCCGATAATTGGATGGATGTATTACCATGAGCCGATTTTTCCGTCTCTTTGTAAGGGTTCTGCAATCAGGAAGATGGATGAATCGCTTCATGAGCGATTCATCGATCATTAAGTCATCAGACTTAATGGTCTCCTCGAGCGTATCTTCATTAAATTGTTTGACACTGTAGTGTCTTAACTAAATTTAACACCATGCTCTTTATGTTTGTAGCTGACTGTGTGTGTGTTGGTACTAGAACTACCAAGCGTAAAGTGCTAAATGAATATTCTAATGTTGTAATAAAAAAAAATACATTTTTATGTCGTTACGTCAAGTAATTTCAAACAGCCAAGCTTCTAGGCTTATTTTGAATAAAAACATTATCTTGGTTCGTTAACTTTTTTAGATTACCTACTTATTTTTAATATCCATTTAGCACAAATTAAGTCTTTTGTGATTTTAATATTTCGGTTTTCTCAGTTTTTGCTCTTTTTGAGCAGAGATTTTGAGTCTTTTTAAACAGCACGTGCTATTCTACAAAATTAATCAAGTGATTCGCCTTCTAGCGTTTTTTCGGTAATAATTACATTGTTATCAGCTCGTATGATAGATAAAGCAGACGTTAGTTGATAACGACAAAGTGCATTTTACGTTATCTTGTCCAATTATTGACTGTCTTCAAAGCCCAAATTGATGCCAGTACGGAAATTTTACTTTGTTAATAATGTGGTAAACAAAAGAATAAGTAAAGAACAAGTATGTTTGAAAGAATATAAAATATTTTACCACCTATACCCACCATAAAAACAACGATAAATAACTAGTGCTGAAAGAGTTATGGCAACAGAGTTTACTAACTTTTAAGTTTTTGCAACAAAGTCCATGACCTCGACCGCACGTGACTTCCAACAATAATTAACTCTGTCTTATAATGACTATACAGAACTCAAATATCATCGTAAGCGGACGGATGGTTTAATGGACACAATTAAATCTTCCACAGCGTTAGAAGTCAAACTGGCCAGCAACGGGTCCCATTAGACGAAAAAAACCGAGCGTGACAAAAGCAGCAGCGTAACCAACATTGACCAAACCATTCCATGGTTGAAACTCCATTTGTGCATTGCGAATCGACCGCTTCGCCTCTCACACAGCCTTGCGAAACTAACCTTCGGTTCCTTGCAGGCACTCCAGCTCGACGGTGTAGTCCCACAGGTCTAAAGAGTTCAGGCCGTTCAGCTCCCAGGAGTTGAAAGAGTCACACTGTTCTTGTTCCTCGCTCATTTTCGTCACAGTCACTAACGACGTCGGCGTCGTTTCTATGTGTCCATGATTGCGGTCGTACTTTTTTTGTGTTGCAAGAATGGTTACAAGTCTACACGTGGTCTCCGCTGCGGCGGGTGGAAGCGGACTGACTGCGCGCGCTCACCACACCGCGGCAATCGCCGGCGCGCCATCGGTCCACAACAATCTAGTTTCAATCTCATTTCTTTCGATTACTCACCGATAGCAGATGAAATTAACAAATGTTATCGCAGTGCAGATGTAACATGTAAGTTACAGTACAAAAAGTCAAAATGATCGTAGTCGGACCGGGAGAAAGTGCTTCGGCCGGAGTGCCATATGTATTCGCTTTTTTAATAAATTACCAGCGTCTATTGTAGAACTGCCCCTGTTAAAATTTAAATCGCATATTAAAACAACTTTAATGAAAAAAGGATATTATACTGTAAATGATTATATAAACGATAAAAATATTTGGAAATAAATACTGCCCTGCTCGCACAGGTACATTTATCTTGTAATGTAAATATATACTATTTAAAAAGAGGCTGACAATAGTGACCGAGTTTCTTGCGCTACTTCTTCTCGGCGCTAGCCCAAAATTGTCCTGAAGTAGTGGTAGGGAAAAAAAATATTGGGACGTGTAAAAGCGCTTAGTTTAAGCCTATTTACAGAAATAAATTGGTTTTAATGGTTTTAATGGTTTTAATCAATCAAGTTTTTGGCTCGTATTTTTTTGTGCCGAAGATTTATTTTGCAAAGAAAGTGATTTAATTTTCTATCATAATTAGCCAGTTTAAACCAAATATTTCTAAATTAAAGAATAGTTTGTTATAATTTGTAGGCACGATTTAGCGTTTCTCGGTTCGGGCCATTCTAGAACAACCTTTTGTTTTAGAGATTTTTCCTATATTCGCCCGCCCGGGACCAGGTGTGCAGGTGCATCTGCCATTATACATTGTCTGGTGCCTCGTAGCACAAGGATGTATTTTTTATCTCGAGGACTTAATCGTATGTTGTCTGACACCTAATTTTACGATTTTAAAGTAATAGTGTATAACAAAAGAAAATGTGTGAAAATTAGAATTCACAAGATTATAGCAAAAGAGGTATCGGATGAGGGAGAGGTATTTTAATGAAGTAATAAAATTTTCATAAATCTAAACCTTACAGAAACAAGGCAGAAGCTAGACTTTATCTTCAGGATCTGTAATAGCCACAATAAAAGTGATATATAACGAGCTATCCTCTAGCAAGTATTGCGGAATGCAATTAATAAAGCTACCATTGTTCTTCCTATTGTTACGACACTCGCCGTATTTTATTACTTTAAGGATTATATTGTTTTCTATATAAATAAGCCTATACATATTTTATTTAATACTAGATATAGGTGCACAAACTAAGAATATCGTACGTATAGTCTAGGTAGAGCTGTCGGCATAAGATCGCACAGACAGATTTGTGAAAACGCGAATTGACGCGTTGAAACAACTTGACTAGTTTAGCAAAATAAGTTAAATCTTTTAACTTTTGTTTTATAATCACGATATTTTTCTGAATATTGATTGAATAAGTAAATCGGGTATAACATTTCTCTCTCTATCTAGTAACAAGACTGGGTGCGAATAACCGATTGGAGGGTATTTAGGAAAAATATATTTAGACAAAAGCGCCTCGTATAGTAAACACACGGTATACGCGATTTTATGCCAACAGACTTTTTTTAATTAGACATGACCAAAAGCGCGAAAATACCTACAGTTCAATTTTGACCAGTTAGATATATAATTATTGTGTGATAATAATAAAGACTTCTCGTGTCGAAAATGCGTGTTTGTACCGAAGCGAGCCTTCTGTACTGTTGCGATATATATTCTATGATTCACATAAATGGGAAGATATATGTTAATTCTGCCAAACTTTTTACGTGGGAACTACCCATTGAAAAGTGAGCGCAGTATGAAAAATAACCTATGATCTTCGCTGAATACCTATTATATCATAGTGAAAGTCCTATTTAGAACTATTGTATTATTTATGTATGGCTTCAGCAAATAGGCAACACAATTCGGTCGTCTGTTTTTCTTATACCGCCTTGTTAAGTAAGCATGAAATTTGAGTTTAATTAAGTATTATAATGTACGCACTAAAGGACTTAAAATTAATTTGTTAAATAACCTCATTAGCAATGAGCTTACTTCGGATGTAATTATTATTAATTTATAACGTTAAACAGGCATATTTTTTTGTTTACTCTTATGTAAGTACTTTTTGAAGTCTAGGTAACGTACAAAATTAAATGACTAATGTCACAAACAAGCCACTTTGTATTTCATTTTTACCACGTAATTAGTTAATTTGTTCTCAAAAATCCTTCTCCCATTGAATGTGTTACTACCAAATCTGTAGTACTATGTATAGCCTAGGTATATAAAATACATTATTGGTTGTAAGTTTTGTATAAATGTGATTTATAACGATTTTAAGGGCAGTGGATTTAAATAAATAAATAAGCATGTATTTCCTAATAGCTGTCCCGAGTCCCGACATACTGACAATCAGCTATTAAACGAGTTGTGCGATTAGTAAGTTAGTTTTTCAGGAATTTAAAAATTTGGGTAGCTACACATATATTCGGGCCGGCATTGTTGGTTCGGTAGTATGTGTCAACTAACAAAGCTGACCCGAAGCATCTCTAAATTACTTTCATCCTTTCATATTCGGTTTTACTATCCACCTTTCCCGATTAATGCTGAATAATGCAGGCCCGAATATGTGTGTAGCAACCCTTAGGTACAAACCAAGCCCTGACAATAACGAAAATAACAAAAACCTAATTAGCCAATACGGTCGAACCGCTTACGATTTTTTGCAAGACTATAATGCAGCTTATGTAGGGCAATTGTTTTTTTTTATTATAGTATAAAAAAGGTAACATATTTAGAAAGAAGGTCATAACGTTAGCTTTAAAATCATTCCAACTAAAAGTTTTACCAATTTAAACAAATTCTCTACAAATGATATATCGATCAAAGATCTTTACGGTTCATTAACTGTCGGGACTAGACCGAGACTGCTCGCTCCACTCCAAAGTCCAATAACAATATATCATCAAAAATAAATAAATATCACATAATTGCTCTGATCCTAAGGTAAGTAGCTAAAGCACTTGTGTTATAAAAATCAGAAACAACGACGGTACCACAACACCCAGACCCGAGACAATATTGAAAAGTTCGTCTTCTACATTGACCCGACCGGATCGAACCCGGAACCTCAGATCATGGCGGCGCCACATATTATAGTCCAGCGTGCTTGCCTCCCGGCTACGGAGGTCGTCACATATTACTAAAAATGTGCAAATATTACTTATTTAGAGTTAAACCTTTTGTGATCTGTGTTTTCTAATGATAATTATTTTATAATTTTATGTTCGTCATCGCCAGGTAGTCCGATTACCACCATGAGCGAATCTGGTCATTAGATAAAATTTGAAGGTAATGTGAATTGATTATTGATGAATTTAAATGTAACTCTGTAAAAGTTGAGAAAAATGACACTTTATTCTAAAATAATGCTAAGAACATAATGTTAGTTAAACAAGTTGTGCAATAGCGCCTAAGTTCCGACTAACTTACATTTAGACAAGAGCAAGCGACAAGTGCAAGAAACTTGCACGTAAGCTGGTTCACGTCTGATCACTAAGCACTTATTTCAAAAGTAAGTAGTAATAAGTACTACTTGTAAAAGAAAACTGAAATAAACCTTTTTAATATAAAATTACTTATCTGCCGAGTGAAGTCACTGCAGCCCCTCTAGCATGTGCAACAAAACACGATATGATACGATATGATATAGCGATTTATCGCATATTTTTTGTCAAAATATGAACTTTTATCAAAAAAGCGAGCATAACCGTGACGTCGTAGGCACGGACATGCTTACTGTTTCAATAATAGTTCAAGATGGCGGCTATGTTATCATATTTTGAAAGTAAATAGGCGATAAATCGCTATATCATATCGTGTTTTGTTGATCGTGCTAGAGGGGCTGGTGTATAAAAATAAAGGCAATAAGTAACAGCTGGTTGGTTAGTCGTATGTTATTTATTAAAACTACTATAATGGCAGGGATGCATTTAAAAACTAGATTTACAGACACATATTTTACATAATAATAATGTGTAATGGTTCGAATTAGAATGAAAATGAAAATGTTTTCATAATGCTTTGATTAGGACAAGTCGTCATATTACCCTAACTTTTGTATTATGTGCCTTGAAATATCTACCTAAATACAAAAATATATAATCTACGTGTAAAATTATGTTATGTAATGTTTTTTAAATATAATTTTTCGTAAAATCAATTTACATTACTTTATATGTATACGTATTGTAACTAAATATAAAAATACGTAATCTACGTGTAAAAAAAAACATTTATCCCCTTTTTTCTTAAAAATAGAATTATTCATTAAATCGATGTATATTAGTACTTTATATGTATACGTATCGGTATACATTACTAAAGAACAGAAGTAGCTGAAATATTAATAAACGGATTACCTAATCAACGGTTATCAATTAGGTATCTTTAGAACTTGTATATCATAATGTTTTTACTTCAGGGTCATTGTTATTTTAGTCTACTGATGTTATAGGTTTCCAATATCATGTTTTTTTTAGTATTTCAAGGTCTGCAACGAAATTTAATTTGCGTAACTTATAGATTGATTTGTTTCTATGAATGCTCCTATTTTTCATTGTGTATAAATAATATAATAAATATAAATAAATAAATATTGGACAACATCACATCCATTGCTCTGATCCTAAGGTAAGTAGCTAAAGCACTTGTGTTATAGAAATCAGAAACAACGACAGTACCGCAACACCCAGACCCGAGACAATATAGAAAAGTTCGTTTTCTACATTGACCCGACCGAGGATCGAACCCGGAACCTCAGAGATGGCGGCGCCATTCAAAGTCCGGCATGCTCGCCTCTCTGCCACGGAGGTCGTCAAAATAAAATTAAATAAAATTTCTTACAAATATGTTTCTAAGTTAGAAACTCTGACTTACTTCAACAAAATGCAAGAAAAGATAATGTAAAAAAATAATTCAGCTTTTTTTTTATTTGTAGTCACACTTTTCCTGATACTTAGCGTTGTCTAGTTTAGTCATTACATACATACGATTGTTGTTCTTTCGTAAATTTTTAATCTGCTCATCTGAACCGACTCTCACAATAATAAAAGGCATGGCTCATTCATATCCACTCATCTATCATAGACAGTCGAGTACCGAAATATTGCTCAATGGTTTCCTCACGCTTAAGTAACCTCAATAGAAAAGTTAAATGATTTTAATCCCTATTACCAAAGCAAAAGAAGGATGAAATACTAATAGCTTTTGTTGTTGTCTGTACACGTTGGATATATGGGATCGTTGACACATTGATTCGTCTCAATTACTAGTCACCGAAACTGACATGGATGCTGACGGTTCGCTTATGCAATAAACGCCGGTAACACGCTGACTGCAGCTGCGTCTAAAATCTAAATGCTTGTAGAATAATTATTTTGCACATTATCCACACGACATAGACATCGATTTTTCTGGGCTAAAAGTGTAATTAATTGGGCTAATTGGAAAAAGCAAATGATTTTTATTTTAAAAATTTGCAAATTGAACTAAAAATTTAATAAGTTTGATACTAGTGAAGTGAATATCTCCTTAAGTATTTTCCGAAATGCATGAGGTCTTTCAGACATCTATATCGTGTTGTTGTTGCCAGCTCGTGCAGAGCATTTGGCTCAGTTATAATGCATGGACACAGTTGCATACGGCATAGGCCTAGTCCGTCTATGAACAGCAGTCGACAGATGTGAGCTGATTATGATGATGTGGTGGGTTTATGTAAATATTCGCTCTAAAGGTAAAACATTGTTGGCCGTACTACAAAAAGATAGACTAGTGTTAAACACTTGTCTAAAGATTAGCCAACTAGGCTAATCTTTAGACAAGTGTTTAACACTAGTCTATCTTTTTGTAGTACGGCCAACAATTTGATATGTTTGTTAGTAATATGTCTCGAATGTCTGATGTGTCAACATTTCAAATTAACTAACTAATTTAAAACATGTGTTCAACCCTAGTCTATCTTTTATTGTAGTAAGGCCATTTATATTTAAGACAGTAGTTATGCATTACTGCTCAGGCGATTATAGCTGCGTTTATTGCAGTGACGAACAGATATTATTTAGTCGTTAGTCGCACTAGCAATTTATACGCATGCAAGTAGGTATAATAAATAAATTGTAATACGCTGTTGTGGTAACACAAATTTTCGTTATTATTTTATGAAAATATTAATTGTTATTAATAAATTATTTTAAATTTGATGAGTACAACATACATACATTGTATTATTTTGTTATAATTACAAACTCTCGCAGACCAGCTATAAGTGACATACACGTTAGTAATTAAATACCTTTAAATATCTCCGAAGTTTCGGAATTGGAGTGGAAAAAAATATTCCCCATATTCTTAAGATCATTTTCTTGAACTAGATAAATTACAGATGATAACTTGTATCATCAGTTTTATAAGTAGTAGTATGATAAATCTCGTGTTTAACAGACTAAATATGTTTTATCGCTCTTCTCAGCTGGAGGGCTAAACATGATCTATTACATAAAGGCTTTCAAAATATTTTGCATAATACATGGCTCTAAGTCTACCGGTATAATATTGCGAAATCCGTAAAATTGATCAGTGAGTTTCTATTTAAGAAAAAATAACCAAAGGATGCGTTTGGACCATATCGTAGAGCATCGAAGTAGAAAATCTAATTTAAATTTCGTTGCAGCAACGTAGTACTTTTACTATCAAATTGTTAATATGGTGATTGGTAAGACGAGGCAGTCTTTAACAGGTTCTGCCCATTCATAAAAACTTTTTAATTATGAGACTAACTTTGCAACAAGAAGAAAGAAACTTATGCGTCATACATTATCGTCGAGTTAAATTATAATTAGCATGGAAAGGTGAACTTAATCCTCCTGATTTGAATATTGGTGCATGGTGCCGTAGAGATTTATTAATAAATATAAAACATTCTGATAATGCAATCCCGCCTGCGCGATTTTAAATTATAAATATGTTACCGGCAATCTATTTTATAAAAAACCGTTAATACCTTTGACTATACATTTTGTAATCTGCATTCATATTCCTTGATAATAAGAAATTGGCCTATGTTTAGCAGTGGAAGTCATATGGCTGAAATGATGATGATGATAAATATTAAATTGTTATTCTTGATTTATATAAAATGACTTCGTTTGAGTGACCTTTTGCATTATCTTTTCAACTAAGGCGATAGGGATTTTGCTATTAAAATGTATGATTGTACTAGCTGTTATCAGTCCAATTATAATTAACACTAGTGTAACGTATGCATGAATTATGCAAGTTTTGGCTTGAGCACAGTAGAAGTTATTAATAAATCAATAATAATACATATGCATAAGTTTTTTCAATGATACGTCAATCGTTCAATGTTTTGTTTAAAAATATCTCTTTCTCTCTTTGAATAGATGTTTTTCTAATTTAATAGCACTTACGAACGTCTATTGTCTGTCTATAAACGTAAACACGCAATGCCACAAGCATTTAATTGTAGATTTATAAGATAAAAACGCGCTAAAACGTATTTTCTTTTTCTATTCTATTTACTTTTATTAAAAAACTAATATTCTATTCACTTTCAATGGAACGAATTCTGTATGAACTCCTGCAAGGTTAGTTATTTAAAGTTACTTACTAGATTGAAATCTAGCGCAATAGCAGACCAACTGGTAATTTATGCATATTAATCGCGTGCAAAAATAAGTAGCTATCACTTTAAAACAGGAGCTGTTTAACTACTTTCCATTCTGTAAATATTTGGCAAAAAGTAATTATTTAATAATAGGCAAAAAGTGAAAATATAAAAACCTAAAATTATTTAAAGGTTAATGATAGTTATTTGAGGCATACAAAACATTATTTATCCTGACATAATAGCTCACCCGCTGAGATCCATACTCTATGCCTTTTAGAATCTAGAACGGAGTTCAATAGATTTAATTTCATGGAATATTTTAAAAGGCACTTTTTGCACTAGCATACAATTATTGTTTAAATTATTGAAATGTGCAAAAGCGCATCATACCTATTTGCAATCAATTAACTCTGCTAGCTACTGGTTAATTTCAGTCTGATCTGCTGCAGCTGATCAATTTAATAAATATGTTTGCAGTCAATTGAATACTAAATGAGAAAGCATCTGCCCCACAAAGCGTCGCGACTCGCGCGCGCAAGAACAGGAAGAGCATCGTTGCCACCGCAAATGTCAGTACCGCGGCGCGCGCGCAACGCCGCAATTTGTTGAAAGTCGAATCAATTTGTTTTAGAAAGTAGATTATTCTATGGCGAATTCGTAAGGCTAAGTCACTGCAAAAAAATCGGATCAACGATTTCATATAGCACGGCGGTTTGGGTTACGTATAGATTGCATTGTTTGGTTTTCATTTGTTGCATTGTCCATGTTGTTTTGGCTAGCTTTTGGAGTAGGTACATTTAGATAGAACTTACCGACCCGTATCACCGACTTGCATGCAGTAATAGTTATTAATAATAATCTACTACACGGACCTTTCTCGATATATAATAATATCTATCTTTGCAACGCGACGCGTAGGTATGTTAGTTTTCTTTTCCCTTTATGGCATACACTGATTGATTCAATTTCGTACGTCATTACGTACTAAATTTGACAGATTTGACAAGATTTGAGATTGTTTTGTTCAAATCTGTCAAATCAGTCAAATTTCGTTCGTAATAACGTACGAAATTGACAAATTTGAGATTGTTTTAAGAGTTAATGGTTACCCCCCTGTAAACTAAACCATTCTGACCATTCCTAATTTTTCACGTGATAATAAGCTCTTAAGAAATCCGTTACCGTGTACCTATTATGCGATGACCAAAAAATGAAACAAATACTCACAGTTCACGCAGACTCGGTTTGTTTACCAAAGGGCCATGTGTGGCGTGAGGTCATCTCAAATTGTGAGAAACTACGAATTACAACATTGTTAGTATGGCGTTAGTTAAGTGCTTCATTTATTATTTTGTGGTTTATATGGAAGTTTTATAAAATCTTTCGAGGGTAATTTGGTGTTCTTTTTTCTTATTTTTCTTCCTAGAAATTAATAAAGTAGTGCCTAAGCCAGGGATATTTCTAATGTCTCTAGACCAGGGTTTCCCAACCTGTCCAAATTAATCCCAGGGAACGCCACAAACAGAAAAAAAGTAAAATTGGAAAAGTGTAGGAAAATTACGAACATTTGTAATACGGATCCACGGATTATTAGTGATCCACCGTTAAGAAGGGCTACTCTAAAGACACTAAACTACTGATATTCTAGTTATAACGTTTTATTTAAGTATTTATAATTTCAAACACGTCATCATCATGCATGCCTTAGTGTAAGCATATAATCCCTCAATGAGTGTAACTAGAGCATATTGAGGGCATGCTTGTAGTAATGTCGAATTAATGTTCATTTACTTACACAAGGGACATTCAATTACTCATCTAGATAAATAATAATAACTTTTAAATAGCATGATGTAAAGCTCAATATTAAATGACTCGTTTCTTGTAATGGTAGATTGAGGCCATTGCGAAACACAAGTGTAATCCGGCAAGTATCGGTTTAGATTAGTTAGACTAAGAACCTTGTGATATATTAATAAAAACAGAAATAATAGAATTTTAACGTATTTTTTTTTGTAAATAGGTAATAAAACTTGAAATATAGGAGACTAAAAGACATCCTGATCAAATCAAGTCATTTTAATGTTACTGACCGCAATTTAAACTATTCGTAAATCAACAACAAATATACAGTGATATTTGCTTAAGATTACTGAAGCTATGTAAATAATAATTAATATTATCTGTGGACTAATTTAATAATGCTGTTCAAAAGACCAAGTCAAGTGATTGTTGTGTTTGTGTAAAGATAAAATAGGTATAATGTGTTTGCACGGACACTTTACAAAGTTATTTATTAAATAATAGTGTCCATTACTGATTATAAAGTAACCTAGAATTATAATAATAATAAAAAAAACTTTACTAATTGGTATGATTCAATCAAATAGCTTTAATGTAAGCAAAACTACCATGGTTACCAGATAACAGATAAACAAACATTTAAACACGTAGGTACTTATTTCATGTTTTTGATGATGTTCGTGCTCATCACACAAAATATTATCTACCCTTTTAAGAAATTCAACCAGCAAGCCCCTTGCTATGTATTCCCAAACAATATCTACACCACAAGACATGGTTATCAAAAATACTTAAGAGTGGCCAAACAAAAAGATAATCTCTCTCAAAATTGGCGAAATGGCTCGTTCTCAGGTTATTTACAACTTCCACTTGACTTTGTTTGTTGTTAAATACCGTAGCCAAAGTTGGCAAGACAGGAAACGGTAATGGCGGACGATACCGGTTGCCTGGGCTGAAGAGCAGTGAGTTCAAGGGCGGAGGATCGGTCACCACCACGCCTTGTTCAGCAAAGAAATAATCGCGTATTTAGTTAAAGTTGACTTAAAATCCTACCTAAATATACGATGCGTCGCTGTCGACCCTATGAAGTTTAAAGAAAACATTGCCAAAGAAACTTAAATTAGAAAATTTAATAAATCTGTTTTAGCTTTCTAACATTAATTTAATGTATTTTAATATATTAATATATTTTTTTAATGATAATTAAATCTAAAGTTCGAAATACGAAGTAAAACACTGTATGAAGAAAAAAGTGTTTAAATTGTTAATAGAAATTAATTTAAACAGAACTCAAAAGTACAGCTAATGACAACTACAATGGGAACACAAATGGCAATGACTCAGGGTACTGGAATTTAGGGCTTTTAAAGTTGCGTGTGTAGCAATTGACAAACTCGTTCAGCACGTGTCCCTATATTCTTGGTATCTTAGTTTGTATTTTCGAACCTTTAAGGGATTTATCTAAAATTTTATTATTGCAGTTATGTTTTTTGTTATGATAAATTATTTTACCACGTCTTGCTTATTAAATATATAGTTTTGTAATAATAAATAATACCATCGAACAGCCTCTAGATGCTTGTCATTATAATGTAGACGTTTTCAATCATTATTTTGCCCTTGATCGGATATGCATTTGTCATTGATTATTCGAATCACGCCGCTATGTCCCACACTGGTTGTCCGACACTGCCGACACTTTACATTTTATATTTACGAGCGTCAGCGATGATGACTCATTTCACATCTCACATTCCAATGATTTTATTGGTATGCATATTTCTCAAATTGGCTGCTTTCAATTTTTTGTTTGCACATAATATTTTTCCAGATTTTTTTTGTCATTCAATTTCTAAGATAGTCATTTCTGGAAGTATGTACCTAACAATAAGTAGGGTTGGTTACTTAAACAATGGGTAGGTATTAAAAAAAAAATATTCAGGTTTCAAGCGTTTTAAATATACTTTAGTTGGTTATACCTACATTTTTTTCACCCTAGTCCGTATAACTACTTATTAATTAATCGTTTAATAACCTCCGATTAGACTTTGTTGAGAACAACATAAACAATAAGCATAGCTTTGTGTCAAAGCCGTAATTTTTTACTTTAAAAAGTTGTTTTTGCATTGTCTATGCCTCTGCCGGATTCCCTCGCTCTGTTCGATCTAACTGCGGTTTCGTGCGGGTCGGTCTCGGTCAATATTTATTAAATTAGTTATATTTGTGCGGAATAGACATTGTAACTTATGTATTACACGTTATTTACGTTGTGAGCTATCATAAAAGTGTGAATTTGTATTGCTAGAAAAGTATTAAATAAATTTCAGTGTTGGTGTTGTGCAAAAGGACATTTTTTATTTCAACTGCTTGCAGCCCAACACGCCCCCTGGCATACAGCACACACATTTAAGTGGACAGTCCGTCCAGACTTTGATATCTGTTATAAAGCACCTTTACTAGCTTAACGTCACTTTGAATAAAGAGGCTAGTTTCAAGTCACAGAACATACATTTAAAAAAAAAACGTAATAAACTCACTAAGTAAAGTTACTGTAAAAGACTGGAGCTAGTCACATCGTAAAAAGTAAGAACAGCAAAGTATTTGCATGTTGTACGTAATGATACACACGTGATAATTACACAGTGTTATGTTATGCATCACTTGTATACTTAAACAATCGTTGTAGTATGTTGCGAAGACAAACTAACCGCAAACGGAATACGAAACTATGAGAAATTCGTTAGAGTAATAATCAATATTATTTGCCAATTTCTGCGCTTGAATATTACAAACCTTTTAAAGTTAAGTAAGTTAAACGACGACCGTCTGGTGTAGTGGTTCGCGCTCCGGACTACAATGCCTGGCGGTTTCGGGTTCGAATCCCGCGAGGGGCAAATGTTAGTGTGATGAGTACGAGTATTTGCACCTAAGTCATGGATGTTTATAAACGTATTTAGGTATGTTTATCCGTTATCTAGTCGCCATAGCACAAGCTTTGCTTAGTTTGGGTGGTTTGGGGCTAGATAATTGGTGTGATTGTAAAAAAAAAAGTTAGCACGTGCCTAAGAGTCTACATTTATTGAGATATGAACTTTAAATACTCTACTATGTTTCGCAAACAACCTTACACCATTTTTTTAAATTAAAAATACCTATGAGGTATTACTTTAAAAAGTAACATTTAAATTGTGAATACTAAAACCAATATAGTTACTCTGAACGATGTCATAATGGATAAAGTTTTTATTGCAACCATGCAAGGAAAAAAACGTGAATCATTTTTACCATACTGAAACTAATAGGATTAAAAGAATAAGGATTTGCTAATAGGTCCTTTTAATTCCTAGGCATGATAAAATAATTACAGATAAGGTTGTGTAACTTTACCACATTGCTATTCCTATACTTTGTTGATGTTTGAAGGATTATGTTTACATTAAAATTGCATCTTAAGTATTATCAGCTAGTCACTGGAAAATTACAAGATAATATTTAGAGTTAGAAGGTTGTCATCTTAGATTTTAGATTATACTATACTTACATACTTTACATGATGTTTAATAAGATCATCCATTTTGTTTTCAGATGACATCGACTTTAGGTTATATTAAATGGGGTCAAAAATGCTTAGCTCTAAACGGACGGTCAAACAAAAGGTAATCGAAAGGGGTCTGTATCGATTTCAAAGCCGTATAAAAGTGAGTATCCGAGGGGAGACAGGGTGAACGTTCGCGGCGGCACGCCACGGGCACAACGCTTGCCAAACCAGGACCATCTGTCTTTGACAACCCTGACTGGTTTTAGACCGCTTACCCTATATTTGGCATTCTATTTATAAAATTAAACCTTTTTAACTTAATTCTAAATAAGTTTTTAATGCACCTATTTGTAATGCTTTCATTGTCACCTACATTAACCTTACAGCAGAGAATGAAATTACAATGATCAAACTGCTATATAATTGTTCTTTTATTTGAGTAAAATACGTTGTCGATGATGAATAATATCTCAAAATAATGGTATCCGTAAATATAAGTGACTTTTCATTTTAAAAACCTCTACATTAAGTCTACAAGGTTAATAAATAACTATCTTATTCCGTTTAAATATCTATCTATTTAAATCTTGGAAATACCTAAAATTTCGCCATAATACAAGACGCTGTACTCGTTTTGCGAGCACGATTTGTCAATCGGTTGGACAGAAGCAGTTGGCGTAGAATACCTTAGCCTTAAACTTTAGTATCTACATAATAGAATATTTTTTGTTATTATCGTTCAACGTTGAACACCTTTAAATAAATATAGTATAAAGTACCTTTGCTAAGCTACTTTGCAGCAGATTTACAAAGACTGCAGCTAGCAGGTAGGTTACTAGCTATTTAGAGAATTAACAAAAACATGTTGTTTGTCGCCTCTGTCCAAATAATAACGCGATTGCTAATTATCTCCGTCCAAATAGTTATAATTTCTCGTTGGTAAGTAATATTTGGTAAACAACTCGAAGTTCGAAACTGTTTATTTAACTAATTGCTCCTTTTCTTAATCACTTTACGCTAGTTACGGTACAGATTACCGCTTATTGTCATCTATTCTATGCTTAGCGTTAAATGATCCCATTGTAATACAAAACACAAAAAATGGAAGAGTAATTTAGTCATTACCCATTATTATACTTATAGAGTTATAGCTGGATCTGATTTGATAATCACTAACTCTAACAATAGGGAAGTTGTCTCGTTTATAATCTCCGTTTGTAAACAGCCTCGTTTAATCTATAAAAATCAATAGTTCATACGTACCTAGTCTTCGTCGCAAAGCGTCACTAAGCGGATACGATCTTTGAACCTTTTGATTTCAAAATGAGATAGTCAGAATGCAACGTTTTACCATCAAAACAAGCATGAGTCATATAAAACGTAAACGTACCATCAAGCATGCAACGTCGCGACGTCACCTCCTCCTCTTCAAACTCCTCCCGGGCACTCGGTTTATCCTTCACCACATCCATGACTAGGTAGTACACAGATCACAGCCTTCACAATTTACATCACAAACACAATCGATACACGATTCGCACAACACAGGGCCATGGTACGCGTTGGGGGTAGACACTAAGACAGCTGATCGTGGTCGTGTGGCGGCTATTAGCCACGGATACGCGTTGCCGCGGTAGCCGTAAGCAAATAACTGGCTGTAATCGACCGGTCGGCCGTCGTGCACCGGCCGTTCAATGTCAGTATCGAATGGACAATCAATTAAGCGACACCGCCACGTAAAGACGAGTCTTGTGTCGCAAGTCGGGCGCCGTGCTCGCGGTGCGGTCTCGGCTTCGCACATGCGTCGCGAATCGAGGACGCATGCGCGGGAGGGTGCCGGGCACATGATATCGACGCGCCATAAGCGCCAGCCGCTATGGCGACGCCGGGGCGCCATAGGGGGCTCGAGGATATGGTCCATGATGGATGACAATGAGGTTCTTAGAATAAATAATAAATGAATGAGGAACCAGGAAAAATCTTTGTTTTTCAAAGTTTCAGATTATTGTACCTCGTAGTCGTAGCTGCCTTTATGTCGGTAGATTTAAATGTCCCAAATAATCTTTTTTTTACTAGATCGGCAATTAAATGTCTTTCATACTTATGTAGTGATAGATTTTACAATACTAAATATTTTTAAGATCAAAAATAATTGTACCTACGTCACGTATTTTGCAATTGCAAGTAGACAAGTAGTAGGTTAGCAACTACGAGCTACGGCAGTGCGTCGCGCCGTTGTAAGGCGAATAGCTACGATTGAACGTTGGCATTTATTGCTATCGCGTAGCAACAGGCGTTAAAGTGAAAGTGCTATGCGCTAGGCCGGAGGAGTTAATTACAAGATTGGGTTGAAAATAACAAAAATAAATGTACATTTACGTTGTAAGGATGGTAATGTTGGCCTGGACAGTACTTTGTTGGAGAGAAGTGGAATCTCTTCTATTTGGCATCATGGCCCTTTGGCCATTGGCTTTGGTTTGGACAACGAATTTGAATGCTCTAAGACTTTGTCTTACACTTTAGAACTCAAGCTTTCAACATAAGCATCTAACTCTCGGTCTGTCTTCCATGGCATCTAACTCTCGGTCGGTCTTCGGATGCGGATCAGTGGGTCAGGTTGGTAGATTTTCATTTATATTTCAATATTTATTTATGTATTTTAAGTTATTTTAAAGAAAGCAAAGTAAATTGAATTGGTTGTAGATAGGTAATTCAATGTTGTATATATCTAAGGTAGGTCTTAAAACAAACTATTCACTTCATGTAGAGCAGATGGTACCTACTTTTACGTAAGGTAATATTCATTTGATAAAGTAAAAATACTCAAAACTTTACCTGCCGCAAATCTTAATAGTTGCTCATGCCAATGTAGTGGTCAATTTACCTGAAAAAAAGAAAAAGAGGTAAGTCAGTTAAGTAGAAACTATTATAATCATACGAACCACGTATCTTCTTGTCCTACTACCTACGAGAAGGTACCACCGCTAATAGTCATGCTATGTCTAGGTACAGTAAAAATTATAGTTAAATAAGTTCGTTACTCTAGGTTAAACAAAATTTAAAAATCAAAGACTTATTGCTGTACCTAATTATTATGGGAATTGAATCCTACGAGACCGCGCCCGTTTATATTATAAGTACCTATATATAATTTGAACATTGTGAATTTCCACGATGGGACAAACACATATTCGGTCACAAAGTTCACCATATGACATCATTTCGGTTATTCTTTGCGTAGATGATGTCAGGTACAATAATACTTATGTCATCTTTAATATTACTTTGCTTTAAAACAAGTTATTTAGTCACACGCCCGTGTTATTAGCAAATTTATGTAAGAAACAGTAGGTAATTAATGAATTTTCAATGAATAAAAACCGCCATAATACGCGTCATCATAAAATCAAGGTCATCAAAGTTTTTCCTCTTTAAAAGGCAAAAATTAACATTTGAAACCATTTCATTTTTGTACTTTTTGTAAGGATCTAAAAGTCAAAATAATGGTGGCTGTCACCGTTGCCTTATAAGTTGGTTTGATCTTAGATCTGAAAAGAAAAGCGTGTAACAGTTAAAGAATACCTACCTACGTGAAAGTACCTATTATGTACCATAAAATTAAAGGTTATACACCTTTTTTAGGATTAAAAAGCGACCTATTTCATAATTAAATTACAAAACCGGTAATACGATACTAGAACTACCTAAGTAAATTACCTACGTAATACTACACCACAGTTTTTTAACGTATTTATTAAAAATTGGTAATTGAAATGCGTTCTATTCATCTTAACTCCAATACCTAAACACAAAAAGGCTATTAATGTAGAGAAGTAATAAAGCAGATAAAATAATTAACAGATCAATTGCGTAAGTAATCGGATGTTAGTAAAATTTTTGGAGTTCAGTCCTTTGCAATAAGTTTAATTTTATTATTTTTATACTAAAGATACTTAGTTTTAAGAGTTCATTCCTTAGAAATAAGTTTAATTTTTGTTTTTTTTTTATAATTTATATGAAAACCTACTTAACTGATTAATAAATTGCAAAAAGATAATGTTGTATGTAGCATGCAGATATTAAAAGTTTGTTAATACCAAAGAATATTTTAATGTGAGTAAGGGAATCTTAAGTAAATAGGGTAATAGGCACGTAAGATTTTTTCTAGGTCTGTGATAACCTATGTTAGGTACATAGGTTACAAAAAATGTGAAAATCTTTATCTTACCTTAATTACAAATTATGTATTATGCAGTGCTATATTAGAGATGTAAATGTTAGTTAGTTATGTGTATATAGGTAGGTATCCGTTATCAAGTCGCCATTGTAAAAGCTCTGCTTAGGTTATTATTTTGATTGCTAAAAGAATTTAGAAGTTTCTAGTTTGAAAAAAAATATTTCTGCAGAACCCTCAGTGCAAAGATGGTGCTTTGCAACTTGATCGTCTTTTATTTTGCGAACCGAACTATTTGTTACGTCCCACGACAAAGCTTCATTCACAGTGCCCAACAATGGTTACATTATTTTATTGCCGCCAGCGAAAGCAGTTGTGCAAGCGCATGTAAACGACGATTAAAATAATTAATGGGTACATCTAATGACTAATTATAGGGCTGTAAAAACTAACTGATCACTTTTAACGCAGTATAACCACTTTAGAGGTTCCAATCCAATTAAAAAATGGCAGGTTATATGACTGAGCATTATTATTTATTACTCTGTGGCAGAAGTAGTAAATAGTAGGAGAGAGATATTTTTGAAAACTTATAAGTTTGTAATGCATAACATAATTTTAGTAATTGTTGGAAACGGCCAGCATCCCTGGCCGTTTCCAACCGGCCAATCTAGAAGTCATTGAGTGAGGCCTAGTTCAGCAGTCATGGACGTCCATTCGAAAGAATATAGTGGATAAAGTGGAATAATTTTAAAGGGAGACAAAAGAGGAGATGAGAAAGCGGTTTTTGGTCTGACTCAATTGTATTCTTATTAAAAAGTGCTCGTAGGTCAGTGGCGGCAGGGCTTTGGTATCGATTACTAAAGTTAAGCAATTAACGCCGCGGTTGTGAGTGGATGGGTGAGGTGACCATTTCGATCATATTTAGTGACATTTATTTCGGAAGGCACGTTAAAAGTTTGTCCTGGCTGATATCGCTTGATAATGGTCGTGAAGCCTAGTCAGAGGTCTTAAGGCGGCTTGATTACATCTGACAGAAAGGTTTAGTCACTGGCCTTACAACACCCCTCCACGAATCCACATTGCACTGGGCCCGCGTGGTGGAGTATGGCCCAAACCACCTCATAGTTGGGGTGAGGCCTGTGCCCTGCAGTGGGAGCATGGGACGTATATAGGCATACTTTACTTTACAATCGTATTCAAATTGGAGCAGTTGTAATAATCTTTTTGCCAGCCCTAGCTTACATCACATGATTTGAAGCGGCCGTTGATAACAATGCTGCGTTTGTTAAAATCGTCACGTTAATAAATTGGGAGATAAAACGACTTGATAGTCTTGTTACGGACATACCTGTCTCCGTACTATCTTAATTCTTACATTTCTACAGAAAACGGATAGTCAACCTTCTTACTATAAATTGACAAATTTTATAAATTGATATTTAACTTAGAATCTTGATTGTTTTTCTTTCGGTTTAGAATTGGTTGAGAGAATGTTACAGAGTATGAGCCGTATGATTTCACGTTCGTTGGCAACTTCAGACTGTAATTTTAGTATATGTGACATACTCGTATTTGAGATGTATGAAATAATGCTATTTTATTTATATTGTACAGGTTTATTGCTAGAGTAAGAACAACTGCGGTCTGCGGACTAAGTATTATAGAGCATACAGCATTTATCAGACAGATACCTACTGCAATAAGTTTTTAGAAACTTAGATGAGAAACTAAAACACGAGGGAGTTCGACGTGTCATACATTATCGTGTCTTTTTTTTATTTAAAATGCTTTTATACGACACCAATTTGATGTTGTCTTATTGGCATAAGTTCGGCCCCGGTCTTCCTGCTAGTTAAAAATACTTATTTTATTTAACCAGTCATCTGTTGCATGCAATATTGTAGGGCCTCAGGATAACAGGTTTTTAAGTATTTCAAAAAGATTACCTTTAACTACCCAGCATTAGCATTTAAATTGATCCAGCCCCAAGCTCTAAAAAGTATGTCTACCTCTTTTCTAGGCAGGCGATGTCCCAACATCTCGAACTGGTTTTCATCTGAGCAAATAAGTTGTAGGACTGGCGTGTGAGTAGGTACGTAAGTTAATATGAAATCATGCGTTATTTATTTTTACTGTCATCAGTTATTATTACTATAAAAAGAAAATGCGGAAGATCCCATACGAACAACCAAAAAATTGAATTGAAATTCGATAATAAGTTCACCATTAAGTATATTCAATTATGCCATTTTAAATTAGCAGACTTAAATTATAAACTAGGTACTTATATATTAAACAATAAACTAGGTACTTGTATCAAATCAGATACCTATTACTTCTTTTTAAATCTTAGTTTTTGAAAAGCCATTTATTTCTAGGTATCTATTGAATTTCGATTCCTTAGAAGACAAGTCATAAAACTAATATCAGACTATCAAATATTGCTCAGATCATGTAGATAATTACGATTTAAATTGATAACACATCTTAATGATCTTCATATCTTTCCTTAAAACTATGCAAAGCCTGATATGGTGAGTATAACGGATAAGCATATTAAAATACATTGATTAAAAACCTTAACTTAAGTACAAATCTAGTGCTCTTTCTATCATTTCCTTCTTGCGAGATATCCTTTAAAAGGTGTTTCAAAAATATCTCAATGGATGAAAGTATTGCGTATTGAAATTACAATTATTGAAAATAAATTTTATGCCCGGATGTCATCTATTTGAAAAAAGCAATTAACTAAAGATTAAGCTTCATTTTGTCTAAAACCGTCGACATCTGCCTAACTGTAACTATACAATCAGTCGTCATTGCACTATCACCTAATCGTATACGGCAAATGTACATAAAAGGATACATTTTATTTAACTGTCTTTTGAAACTCCCTGAGAATCGTGACATCTTCTTACCACGATAATCATAATAGCTCTGATAGCGGCCATAAAACATTCAGCCTGGGATTGAAGATAAGATCTAGACTTTTTATGGTCCTCGTCGCGTGCCGATCTGTCTAGAAAACGCACATTGTTCCACTTTTGAGGTTCCCATGTACCTAAGTTAACATGTAAATTGTGGCTTCTCTGGAAGAAAAGCGAGTCTGTTTGTTTTTCAATTGGAAAGTTAATTATTAAGCCATTGACATAATAATTCTTTAAACACAGATGCAGTCTAGTAAGTAATAAGGAAGTAAGTAAGAATAACTGTGTAGTAATTTAGTTTATAATTATGGGATAATGTTAAATTAAATTATGTTCTCTAGTACTTTGTTGGTGTGGTATTATGGGTGACTTTTCATTACGGATACAAGGTGGGCGTAGCATGAATATATTATAATTAGTTACCAGTAACCACCCATGTATATTTTATTTAAACGTTTAGTACCCAGTTTTGTTTATCTGAGTATGAGACGGATCCATTTTGCTAAATACCAACTAGTTAAAATCCTTTTTTACCCTCGGCAATCATTAGAGCACAGCTACATCAACCAAGTTTCCTAAAAATATATACGAAGAGAGATAGATAGATACTCTTTATTGCACACCACACAAAACAAACAGTACAAAGAAAAGAAAATACATTTAGAATGGTACAATTTAGACGGTCTTATCGCTAGAAGCGATCTCTAGATATAGAGATGTTCTTGCATGTTTTATTTGAGCTTAATCAGTTGATTTTCTGTTTTCGTATTGAATTCATGGCACTTTGCATTTGCTTTGCAGTTTATTTAGCGACTGTGGGCATAGGAAGTGTGATGATGGGTTCCTAATGCCGACTTACTACCTCTTTTTAACCGACTTCAAAAAAAGGAGGAGGTTCTCAATTCGTCTGAATGTTGTTTTTTTTTTTGTATGTATGTTACGCGATTACGCCGTCAATTATGGACCGATTTCAAAATTTATTTTTTAGTTTGAAAGGGTATACTCCCGAGGTGGTCCCATTTCCACCAAGTCAGATTCTGATGATGGGATCCCTGGGAAATCGAGGGCAACCCTCAATTTTTATAGGCACCCATAATGTTTTGCATATATTTTCTGACTTGATGCTGATTTTTGGGTCTGGTAATCATCATGTCATGTTGCTGACCTGATGATGGAAGCCACAGAACTCCTTAACGGATAGGAGTTAAAGATAATACTGCAATTTGTCGACAGAACGTATTTCGCAGTGTGTTGAGCAGACGTGGAGCTTATGAGGTACCAGACCGCCAATTTTTATTTACTGGGGGCGTACCCGCACACCCAGTAACGAAAAAAAATTTGAAAGTTCCTTTCTTAATTTAACCTGTTATTTAACGCGAGACCTTATCCTATGGTTACGACACCAAAATAGCCGCCGTTCTGGTTGGAGTGTAGGTAAACCCTTTTCTTAAGACTTAAAAATTTTCGTCGAAAAATTGACCCTTTATAACACCTTATTTTTATCATACCATTGGATGGGGGGTCCATAGAGGACCAATATTAGTTAAGGTTACTTTGCTGTAAAGTAATTTTTGGCGAAGTTAGGAGGGAAAAAATAGAGGACTTAACACTTAAAATAGTAAAATAAAAAAAATTTAATAAAAAACTAAAAACCGACTTCAAAATGAAACTAAAAAGCGAAAAATAATATTGACTAAAACATACCTAATCAGTTCTTTTTGGAGTCGGTGCGAATGAACACATTTTAACTCTCGATGGCTGGCACCGACTCCAAAAAGAACTGATTAGGTATGTTTTAGTCAATATTATTTTTCGCTTTTTAGTTTCATTTTGAAGTCGGTTTTTATGTATATTTGGTTTTGGATTCCCGCGAAATACCTAGGCGTTCTTTGATGCAATTAAAAATTAAATACTTATTAGGATGAAAGAAGACATTAATATCGTTAGTTTTAGTTAGTTTTCTATGAAGGTTAGACTAGACAAGTTACCTTCATTTTTACATGTGCATAATTTAGTTCCTTCAGAATATTTCACCGCAAATTCACCGCAAGTACAAAGTCTTTAAAAGTTTTTAAATTGGTTTCTTAATGTTTTAGTGTTAATGTTATTGTTAAATATATTTTTTAACATAAGACGGTTGGTTGAAAGTAAACAACGTTTGTTGCGAGTGTTGCAATGTAATAATTAAATGTTGCACTACATTTTCACGTTTGGACATGCATCAGTTGTATACTTCATGCCTAAATTCATGCCTATAGAATATTACCGGTAGGCATGTGGCACTAGATAAATACTTGATCCATACATTTAATTTAACAGCACACTAGAAAATGAGAGTGTTACCATCAGTTATACCATGTAATTTCATTCTTGAGCTTTAATAAGAGTGTAAATAAAATGGCCATTTCCTTCACAACTAACATCATTAAGCACCCTCGACATAATAAAAGAATGAAACTTATCTGGTTTTAATTTGAAAATAATTTTCTCATTTCCTCCAGGTTATATGTCAACTAGCAGCTTTTGAGTTGTGAAAGTGCTGTCGTTAAACATTAATTTAATAGGATATTATTAAGATTTGATAGGTTTTTGCTTAAACAGGATGATTATTTATTTTAACATTACGATTTAAAAACTAATTCTCTATATAAAACGTATTGCCTTATTAGTTAAGCTTTAGAGGCATAAATAATCACACCGACCGTGATACGACCAACGGGATTAAATATTCTACGATCCTATAATATCCTATGTTATATGCTGGAATAATATCTATCCAAATTACACCTAACCGTACGGACGTCAAAGCGTGATTCATAATCAAATATATACTTATACAAAAAATCAAGTTTATGATGTAAGTAAGATTAAATGAATAATATTAGACTCGCCAAGCCAGCTATTATTTCGCAGTCAAATAAAAAACATGCTCTTCTAATAAAGTCAAATGAATAATTTAGTTTTATAATGCAACGAAACGCAATGAGACGTTAGTTAACCATGTTATTTATATAAATAGCTGTTGGTTAATATCAGACAATAAATAACCCAGCCTAATCGATGTTTAGTAAATGATTAGGGTGCAAGACATTTTTGTCTGACGCGACATTAATCAAGAAGTAAGAAGGTCAGTCACAGGCAGTCACTTGGTAGATAGTAGTTGTAGCTGTTATGCAAACGTATTATGTTGTTTAGTTTAGACTATAAGCTGTCTTATTCAGAGTGCATTTGCTAGACAGGGACTAGTTAACCCACTGTACTAACGTACATAAAACAGTGGCTTTACCTTAGTCCCGGACTAGCAAATGCACTCTGAATAAGACAGTAGATGATTAGAATTCCTAGGTTTGTAGAGCCAAGCAAGATAGATAGACAGGTAGGAACATAAGTACATATTTTATTTTCTATATTAAAACTAAATTAATTGCACAATAAAATTTTATATATTAGTTATCGTTTTGTATGGAACAAAAAGAAACATTAATATCCAACTTCAGTGTACAATTTACTTACATATTTTTTTTATTTTTATTTATTTTATTTATTAAAATCATACATACATCTACCATTACAGGAAAAACCCAATTCGATAGCTGCAGCGTCACAAATATTCACATTAAAATAAAATAAAAATACTATAGATACAATAACACCATGCAAAATTACAAAATCAAATTAAATTATTAAATAAATGTCAAATTTTATGGATTTCAAATTCATCATAATAGTAATAACATCAAATAATTATATAATTATAGTTGAATAGTCAATGTATTAAACGAAAACTTATTTTAAATCAAATTTACATACACACAGCCATAGTCAATTAATTACATATAATGTACAATGTCACTTTTGTAAATTCGCTCCGTGAACATAAAAACAAATCTAATTTACTAGCCACCAAGTTTAGAGTGTTGATAGCACGTGCGAGGGGGGTGTCTTTCATGAGTCTAGTTCTACCGCGCGGCGCCGCGAACAGGCTCGGTCGGCGTCGCCTCTCTAGGTACCTGTCGGGCACGCACAGGCTTATCCATTGCAGCACGCCCGGGTTACTTACGATGCCGCGGAACACTTCTATCACGTACCTTGCCAACGATAGATCCCGCCTTGTTTCCAACTTGTTGTATCCAACCATGCCCAAAACAAACAGGGTTGGATACATCAAGGGGTAAAAAGGATAGACCCTATAAAGTTTATTGTATATGTATCTCGTGAATTTGTTTTGTATGCGCTCCAGCATGAGCTTATATTTAGTCTCATGCGGAGCCCATACAGCCGCATTATTCTCTAGCTGACTTCTAACTAATGCCTCATACAATGCCGAGATGGCTTTAACGTTTGTGAATGACCCGGCTCTGCGAAGGACAAATCCCAGTCGTTTGTACGCTTTCTTGCACACATTAATAATGTGCTCACGGAATGTCAATTTGACATCCACCTGAACTCCAAGATCTCGGACTGATTCCTCCCTTCTCATTAGCTCGCCATCCACCTTGTAGCTGTAGTGGAGTGGTACCCTTGCTCGGCTGAATGTTAGGATAGAACATTTTGCCACGTTAAACTGCAGCTTGTTACTATGACTCCACTCCACTACTCGGTCGATATCTTGCTGAAGGCGTCGACAGTCATCCTCGCCCTCGATAGCTAGGAGTAGCTTTAGATCGTCCGCAAATAGCAGACAACTGGCTTCGCTTACGACTTCGGGAAGGTCGTTGATCATTATGATGAACTCCAAAGGGCCCAAATTGCTTCCCTGACTCACTCCAGATCTTGTGAAATAAAGCTCAGAGCAGTAACCACCGTACTCCACATATTGTTTCCTATCTTTCATATAACTTGCAAAAAATTGGAGCAGCTTAGGTGTGCAGCCAATTTTCGCCAGCTTCGATAACAAGATATCATTGTCAACCAAGTCGAACGCTTTCCTAAAATCAAAATAGGCGGCATCCACCTGCAACCCTGCATCAATATGAGGTACTAGATATGTCATGGCATTCAGTAGGTTGCTCGTTGTACTACGCCCTGGCCGGAAGCCATGTTGGGCGTCCGATAGTTGGGATGCCACTTGCTCCTGTACCGTTCTCTGAATGGCTGCCTCAAACACCTTTGCTGGTGTCGCCAGAATTGCCACCGGTCTAAAGGACTCAACACCTTTTCCGTCACCTCCTTTAGGTATCGGAATAACACGTGTAACTTTCCAACGCTCTGGAAAGTATGCATTTTCCAGACACAAGTTAAACAAATGTAACAGTGGTTCAGCTAGAACTTCGCGGCAATCTCGCATCACAAATACTGGAATCCCGTCCGGGCCCGCTGAGCGCTTCGGCTTGAGCCGAACTAGTGCGGCGCGCACCTGGCCGAGCGCCAGCCGCGGCAAGTGCACGCGCGCCGCGCCCGCGCCGCCCGCCGCCACCGCCGCGTCCACGTCGAGCCTCGCTGGCTCACTCTTGTATATCGAATAAAAGTATTTTGCTAATTCAACCGCACTCTCCTGATCTGACAATGCTACCCCATTTTTAATAATGTTTTTACGATTTGAGGATCCATTTTTTGCCTTAATATGATTCCAAAAAGATTTAGGATCCTTTACAAAGTTACATTGCAATCGGTTCTGATAACTTCGGTATTCGATATCGATACATTTCTTTATTCGCGCCCTGCATATAGAATAAGCCTCGTAATCAGTCTTCAACCCTGTCGATTTGTATCGTTTGTGGAGTTTTACCTTAAGCTGTATATCCCTAATTAAATCACTTGTATACCACTCCGGATAGCAATACCTACGATCAGTATGTTTAGTTTGTTTTTTAGGCACACACTTTTCCATAACACTATTAAAAATATCATAAAAACACATTACAGCCTCCTCTGGGTGCTGTACTTCGTAAATCGGATTCCAGTCGGTAGATGCTAATGACGAATACAATAAGTGATAGTCCGTCTTATAAAAATTCCATTTCGATTCTATTCGACTAGATGTTACCTCGCAATCCGAAGCAGGCACTGGCGTCGGCGCCCCCGCGCCCGCGCCCAGCTGCAAGGTCACTGCGAGCGGTGGGTGATACGCGTCCACAGGCACCACGGGCTCATCCGCCTCGCATACGCACACTTCAACACACAAATCTAACGAGCACAACACCAAGTCCAGTTGATTCTGGTTGCAATTAGTAACTTTATTCATCTGAGCGAATCCGCAAAAAGATATAAAATATTCAAAATAATTCTTAACCACATCATTGGTTGAGTTCAAATTAAAATCACCTAACAACATAATATGCTTATATTTTACACACAGTTGTTCCATTATTTTAAAAAATATAAAGTAGTCACTTTCATTAGTCTTTGGTGGTAAGTAAACAACGCAACACAAAAACAAGTACCTACATTTAACGTGAACGGTCGCACAAACCAGTTCAAATGAATAGTTATCAACGTTGACGTCACCCGGTGCGTTCACTCGTCGCATCTGCAACCCGTGTGTGGCCACAAGAAACGCGCCGCCCAGCCTACGTCCATCCGTTCGGTCGCATCTTATTATCTGGTAACCCGGCGGTACAATCTCCGCGTCCATAATGGAATCATTACATCCGGATTCCGTTATAGCAATTATATCGGCGTTCAATGTTTCAATATTATTAGAGAAGCTATTTAATTTTGTTCGAAGACCTCTGACATTTTGGTAGTAAAATTCAATATTATGGTTGTTATATCGTGTTTTGTCTAATGGTGCTTTATACTGAAGGATTTTCTTTTTAGAGTCTTAAAATATGTTTTTCCTAAACAAAGGAGGAACATGCTTCAAGAAAAATCCTACAGTAACAAACCTGTTAGTTTACCTAAATAAAGGTATTAAGCAACTTTTATTACTTTCAAGTCCACCTTAGCTCTAAGATCAAAAACTCGGATAAAATTAAAAGTGCACCTATCATAATATATCTGCATGTAGGTAGCCTGTCAATCATATAAGAAACACTAATCTTTTCAGAACATAGATTGGGATTTGTGATGCAATGCTTCCTACGGAAACAGTCAAATATTGTAACCGGATGGTGTCATGTTCCACATGAATACATTTTCATCACTTGTCAATACGGATATTACGAGCAATAAAATAATGTCTGGATATGCTTCGAGAATTTGATATATTGATGTATGTGTACAATTTCATCAATTTCTATCGTTTAGACTTAAGTAATTAATTAAATTGACTAAGATGTTTATATTTATATTATGTTTACGAATTCGGTGTTTACCAAATTTAGATCAGGCACTTAACGATTTTAAAAATTTCATATTAGGTCCAGCGACCCGCACATTGCAGCCTTTTAAATCGGTCTTTTAATTACCATAAATACACAAATAAATGTGCACAATGTTTTGTTATCGGTGGATATTTATAGCCATTAAAATACCTCATCAGTCTTTGAATTACTTTGACTAGCTGCCGTAACCATTGCGAATTGTTTATTTGTAATTAAGGACCGATCCAATTATCAGCCTACCAAAAGTCTGTAGTGCGTCAAAATGAGCATTATTTTCATTACACTGACCGTAAAATAGAATGTTCCCTTAACCATGATATGTAATTCTGTTCGTTTGTTATTGTTCTTTCACCTCTTTTTCTCGCGCTCTGTCCTATTTCTCGTAAGTTTGTACGATTGACCATGATTTTACATTTGGAGCGATTGCCATTATACCTCTTTCCATAATGCTAACACAGGGAAAATATAACATTTTGAACCATCGCTTGAAACCCAGTATTATCTAACCTACTTCAAAACAAAGTGTTATGATGTAGGTAACCGTCAATAGACACAAAAACATTCAAAGATTACTTTTGTGTTATGCCTTTCGTGTGGGTATTATTGATATTTAAATACAAATCTGTCAGTACTTAAGTAATTAACTAAATTACCTTATAAACAGAAGAATATATTTTGACTTAAATATCGCAATTAACTTGTAGTGGGCAGTCGAGTACTTTGAAGCAAGTAGGTTAAAAAATTAAGGCATTGCTTGTTTCGCTGCTAAATGATTGATGGTGTAGGATATGTAATCGGTTACTGTTAATAACTTTAAGAGAAAGTGCCTAATTACAGAAGTTACCTAACAATACAATGTCCGTTTGTCCTGTGTATAGAACAGGTGACAATAGTAACTACGTACTATTTATTTATTAGCTTACAAATGCAGTTTTTTCAGCAGTTAGGAAACGTGAGGACTCAGAAAGTACTGGACGTGTAGTTTCCCCATTAAATAGTAAGATAATAATATCTTTTCATAATTTAAAACTTATGTGTTTAGTTGTAGGTAATCATTTCCTTGAATATGCAGGATGTATAAAATAACACTCCTTTAAACCACGTGATTAGCTGGTCATATAAAACAACTTTTTCTATAGGAGCAACATCGAAATCGAGAATTTTTTTAGCTGCTCTATACAAACTTACTTGCATACCTCGATGAAAATGTATGGAGCATCTGAAAATAAGATTACGATTTCGATGCTGGTCCCATAGGAAAAGTTATTGCATATGACCGCGTGATAATAGCTGATCACGTGGTTTAAAGGAGTGTCCCATTCTCTTGTACACCCTGTATTTTGGGTGCATTTTTATATATGTTTTATACCATGCATGCAGGCAGTTAAAATCAATGACATCGTATGTAATATTCTAGGTGTATCTCATTCTTTGATAGAATACAACTGCACTTCAAAGTAAACAAAATATTGTAGTTAGTCTATAGTTTTAAAACGTGGCAAAATCTGCATTTTGTTACCTTACCCCAAGCAGAGCAGATGGCAGTTGTATTTTAGAAGACCAAATAATTAAAATACAGATCTATTAACTTATCAGCAATCCTGGCAATGTGGTTGTTTATTCCAAAATATGTTTCCGTTATTTTTAAACAAAGCTATTTAAACCTAACTCAAAAGTTAGTTGCAAATTCTCAAAGGAACCATAGTTTAGTTTAATTTATTCCTTATTGAAGTTTAGTTTAATTTAATTTCGAAATAAATCACATTTAATATCAGAGCCATTGATCGCCTGGCTACCTTAACATAATGCTAAACAAACATTACAATAAATTATGCAATGATCAGGGCCATAACCATGAACTCTTAAAACAATCTCAAAGTTGTCAAATCTGTCAATTTTGGTATGTCATTTACAACATACAAAATTTGTCAGAAATTATAATGTTTGACTTTAGATTGTTTTAAGAGTTCGTGGTTACCGCCCTGCGCTGTCTTATTACTTACCATCGTTCAAGTATCATTCATTCCAACACTACCTAAGTACGTATATAAGAATACGTTCTAGGAAAGGAAAGAAGGTCCGTTTCTGATTAGTATAATTGAATCAAGATTGCAAGCTTGAATATAGTTTTAATTTATTGAAATTCTTATTTATTAGTAGTAGAAACATTGAGAAGCACTGTTTCTGAGACTGGTATGAATAAGGGTGCGTGTACACAGATTATTCTAGTCTCCGTCTAGTCGCCGATTATTCGTAGGAATAGTAGTATCGTGACGTTGAGATGCGGTCCTTACATGACTGACACGTAAGACTGAAGGCAGCCCTATGATTTCTACATAGGTAACTATATTCTTTGACGTGACTAGGCTTAGGCGATTTGACGGATTCGTAGTAACTGATGTGTATGCACGTGCCTTTATTATAAGGATCCTTATATAAATGTTTGTTTATTATTTTATATTGGCATAATACTATTGCTCGCTCCGCACCACAAACTGGTTGCGGATTTGTATCTCGCAAGAGGCAAATATTTTTGTGTTGAGCACGAGCATAGAGCAAGTAGATAATAGGTGTACCTAAGTGTGGAAAGAATTTATAAATTTATGATAAACGATAAATTGTCTCCACAATTACACCAATTACCTAGCCCAAACTAAGCATAGCTTGTACTATGGTAACTAGATAACGGATAAACATACATAAATACGTTAATAATCCATGACTTACGTAAAAATACCCGTGCTCATCACACAAACATTTTCCCTTGCAGGATTCGAACTTGCAACCGCCAGGCTTTGTAGTCTAGAGCGCGAACCACTACACCAGACGGTCATCGTGTAGTGGTTATATATATACATATAACCACAGATACAGTCAGCCTGATCTTTTCTACCTATACAGGTAGAAAAGATCAGGCTGACTGTACCCTGTTAAATTATAAAGTTAATTAAAATGACACGCATTGCATTCAATAGTAACAGATTATGTGGTTAGCCACGTAACTAAATCGATTTGGCGTGACTCCGATAACGATCGACTGGGCGGATCTGTCGTGTCGGTCGATAAATCGATCGAGTTTAGGAAGACACAACCGGAAGCTCACGGAGATGGAATTTGTAAGATAGCAGTGTATTGATTAATTGTTTGGATTTTTAATGTTTTGTTTTTGTGTCTGTGATGTAATCAATGAACTTACTGAACAGAACAGAAATATTTGCCTCACACATAACTCCTAAAATCGACTTTAATTATGAACCGACATATTAGTTCATTTTAAAGTAAATAAATAATGAATACCTAAGGTAAGTAGCTAAAGCACTTGTGTTATATAAATTAGGAACAACGATAAAGCTACAACACCCAGACCCTAGACAATATAGAAAAGTTTGTTTACGTCATCTTCCCAGCCAGGAATCGAACCCGGGCCCACAGATGGCGACGCCAAGTCGAAGTGTTTGCTTCTCGGCTACTGAGATCCTTATAATTTTACTAAACATTAGGCAGAATCACGTAGTACCACTACTTGTAACAAAAAGCCAATGAAATGAATAGTAAGTAAAAAGACATACCTTGTAAAAAGTTCCAAAACACAATATGTCCTATATACTGGATGACTTTTTTACCGTCAGGAAAAAATAGCTGTGTGTTCTGTACCTAAAACTATGTGATATTATGTGAGTGTGTTTATAAAATACAACAGATTTTATAAATTTTGGAATGTCCAAAAAATACATAAACATAAAATACATCAGTGAATATGCGTTTGAGTTTTGGTCGGTTTCATATTTCTAATATTACTTTTTTTAATGTTCAATTAGTCAAAATTAACTTAGAATTAGATGGTTATGAGGATAAATAGTTGATAAAAATAAAATAAAAAATTAAACTTTTTTTTTAATTATCATGTTATATTTTCTTGACGGTAAAAAAGTCATCCAGTAGATAGGCAAGAAAACAAAAATATCCATTGATTAAAGACATTGATTTAGTTCCAAAGTTTTTTTATAGATCAAAGATGAGCACGACAAGATTGATGGTCTAAATCATTAAAAAATGCTTCCTTTGAAATTAAACCCTAAAAAGGAAACGGAATCTCTACAAATAGCCGAAACTATTTGTGAAGTTACATTTAGTAACTGTTATTTTGATCACACTACTCGATATTTTTTGTGGCGTTAGTTTCTTCATACGGAAACCGATACATGACTGCCAAATACGTAGGTATTAACTGAATTGTACAATATTATGTTACATTCTTTTATCAAAGTTAAGGCGGTAAGTAAATATAAGTATTTAAAGTTGGTGAACCCATCTATTTTAGGGTTCCGTACCCAAAAGGTAAAACGGGACCCTATTACTAAGGCTCCGCTGTCCGTCTGTCTGTCTGTCTGTCTGTCTGTCTGTCTGTCTGTCTGTCTGTCCGTCTGTCACCAGGCTGTATCTCATGAACCGTGATAGTAAGAGAGTGAGTGTGAAATTTTCACAGATGATGTATTTATGTTGCCGATATAGCAACAAATAGTAAAAAATAAATATATAATTAAATATTTATGGGACCTCCCATACAACAAACATGATTTTTTTAACTTTATATAGATAATGGTACGGAACTCTTCGTGCGCGAGTCCGACTCGCACTTGGCCGGTTTTTCTTGTAACACTTTTGCCAAATTATCAATTGATTTTATCTAGAACTAAGTTCAAAACTATTTTCCTATCTATATTTTTTATGTGATGCAAAACGAATCATAATTGTTTATAATAAATATGTTGGTAATATGTTGATAGATAAAAAAACATAAAATATTAATTAAACTTATTTTATAACGCTATCAATATTGAAATTTCGGACTAAACAAAGTGAATGTTAAATTAAAAATTACACAAAAAATTAGTATAATTAAGTCGTTAGATGTAGAACTGTAACGTTAACTGCTTTTGATGAGCTGATTGCTTCCGGTGGTGTAATGATTTAATTATTTTAACACTAGTTTATCAAAATATGGAAACGCTAAATTAGTTTTATTTCCCAGTTGTTTTGTTTCACCATTTCTTCTAAATAGTGTTTTTATGAACAAGTGTAAGAAATGGCATTTTATAGGAAACGTTTCAATAAATGCACCATTGAAGTCAATAATACCTATAGATGTAGTTCGAAGTACCTTACATCTTCCACGATATTCTAAAGTAAAAAAGGTTAAAAGTAATGGACACTAAATTACACGTATTAAATTGAAGGTATAATTAGTCAGAGAACGCATTCAAACGATTCCCGACCAATAATTCATTTATGGTAGCCTGTGATTATAATGACCACTGAAGATATGTAATAACTTCCTACTACATACGATAATGACATGTTTATGCCATTACAATTGTATCGTTCTTGATTTATCTTTGTTACATAACAGTAGTTTTGGTAAGATATAAGTTTTTAGTAGCTGATTGGGAGCCGAAAGTTATGAAAGTATGTATTATTTCATGACAAAAGATTGTGCATAAATATTATTTTTTAACCCCCGATGCAAAAAGAGAGGGGTGTTATAAGTTTAACGTGTCTGTCTATGTATCTGTCTGTAGTATCGTAGCTCCCTAACGGATAAACCGATTTTCATTTTTTTTTTTTTTTGTGTCATAGATAATTTTATCCCGAGTGTTCTTAGCCATGTTTCATGAAAATCTGTGTAGCCGTTTGAAGATCATCAGCTCTCTTCTAGTTGATGAGGGGATCTGACTAACCGAAATTTGGTACCGTGTTACTTCAATAATATTGAAAGTATATGGTAAGGTAAATTTGACCTGGGTCTTAACCATGAACTCTTAAAACAATCTCAAAGTTGTCAAATCTGTCAATTTTGGTACGTCATTTCATACAAAATTTGACAGAAATGATAATTATTGACAGATTTGTGATTGTTTAAACAGTTCATGGTTAGGGCCTTGATCAGTCTTTTGACTATCATCGGGGGTTTTTTAAATATTAATCTTATTTTTTTAGACCACTGTAACTCTTTCTATCTCTTACACGCCATTTTTATTTTGGGGTACATTTACTATAAATAAATAGTAAAAAGCAAGTTAATACTATTACAGTATTTTTATTTGAACTAGAATTTCGGGGCAACGATACAGTACTAAGTAAATAAGGTAAAATTTGAAGTTATAATTTATACAGATGTGGATGCTATACTGGAGTCTGGAGTCTGGACAAAGTAAAAGTTTTTAAATATCTAATATTTCGTCATTTCAAGCTCCCAAAAAAATGATATTCGAATGCGATTCCGAAATGAATATCTTTAATCGAATGGACTTGGTAATTCGATGACGCAACCGTGTCACCTGTCGTATATGGCTGTGACATAACCGACGAGACGCAGTTAAAGTAACATTATATGTGCAGGAAGCGTAATTGTACACCGATTGGAAAACTGCATTTTGGTGCGAGGTTACGGGGGTCGCTTGTAAACTGTTTACAGCGGTTCGACAGTAGTGTTGCCAAACTATCGATAGTATTGTTCTTCAATAGTATTAAACTAACAATACTATCGATAGTTTTGTACCGTTGATGGAAGATTATGTTTTAACTACTATTAATAGTAGTATAATGCATAATTTATTCATATTATTGAAGCAATACTATCCATAGTATTGTGTTTAATCAATACCATTGCTATATTTTTATTTTATTGAGGACTGTCGTAGCTCGTAGCTCTGGGTTTCCAGGTTCGATTTCCAGTCGGGTCAATGTAGAAAACACTCTTTTCTATATTGTCTTGGGTCTGAGTATTATGGTACTGTCGTTGTTTCTGATTTCTTTAACACAAATGCTTAGCTACTTAATTTAGGAGCAGAGCAAATATATGTGATGTTGTCCCATATTTATTTCATTTGTTTATTTAATTTACCAACAGTTGCTCTTGCTATCAATAGTATCGATACTATTTGGGTTGTAGAATAGTATCGATAGGATAATCGAAAGTTCGGCTTGTTTCGATACTATCTATAGTGGGCTTTCGAGCAACAACACTATATTATATCGCCGCTAGTAGGTGTGGCCTTAAGGGTCAAAAGGGTGAATCTATTAACGCTATTCAGTGTCTTTTTAAAAACGATCTTCATTTAATCAACATGTAAAAGCTATTGGAAGATTTTGCCAGTAATAATGAAACATTACAACTGATTAATAACTAAATTTCACTTGAAATTAATGTAATGAAAGGTTTTATTAATGTGCCATAACCACGATAAACTTAATTTAATGGCCATCTTCAATAAGCTTTGATCCTCAAATACAATCTTATTAGAGCAAACAACAAATTCCACAAGAATTCTTCTAACAAATAATTTACCCAAACAGGTTGTTCAATTGCAAAAAATCTTCTTTTAAATATCCTTATAGTAATTGGTTGGTCTCAGTATAATAACAACTATCAACAATCAATAAGATTCCTGTGTACATTCGATCACTAAATACTTCCGTTATACATTCTAAAAGGGTAAAGTAATTACTATAAATACTACCGTATACTAATATTGGTACTGTTAGCAATCTAGGCTATAGTTACAATAAACTTTAATGCCCAATTAGATCTCTTGTAGTTATTCTAATTGGATTATTTTAACTGCTTGGGGCAACTAGTGATACAGTAACATTGATTAAACCAGAACAGACTAATTTTGTGGTTTTAAGTTCAATCTGTTATAGATTCTCTATCATTGTATTATTTTCATATTCATCAACTTAATATAATGATTTCATCAATAAATGAATATTTTCAAGAATTGGAGTTGTTTGACCACATTTCACTATGTCTGATGTCTAAAATATCCTAAGCAAGCTACCATTTATGCACTACAAAGTTAGCTAGCTAACTCTTGTACCTGTCCTGACCTAAGAATCAATTACTCTGTTTATTTAAAAACAGAGGTACCTACAATTTTAAAATCGTCTTTTTAATATGAAGATAATCAATGTTCATTAACGTCGCAGCTCAACATCTGTAATCTATAAAGATGAATTTACTTTGCGATTTAATGACAAAATTTTTGTCTTACCTACTCAATATATTAAAATTATGATTTTCGAAAACACGTATTCACAGATATTTTGAGATTTACACTAACTGTACAAAATAATCAGAGGGAATGCAACATTGTACTCAAAATTCGGTTAATATGCGTTGTCAAAAGTCAGACAGAAGCATTCCCATACAGAGCCACAGGATTTTTTTGTAATCACCAACGCAGCGGTCGCTTGCATAATTAACCCGGTTTCGTTCGCCATATTAAATTTCAATAATACGAGTACTTATGCGGAAGTCACTCGCAACGGTAATGATAGATTACTGTATTCTTTTAATGTTCTGGTGGCATTCGTCGATGATGACTAGTTTGATTTTAGGCGCGGTTTGATGTTATGTCAAAATTTTTAAAAACTGGTTCATCAAATGCTGTATGTGGTTTGAATTATGAAAAGGCATTTTAGCTCTTTGTCTCGTTCTTAATCAGGTTATGCTGGACCATGGCCCTAAATATTATAAGCTGTAATAACATTTAGTGCCATTGCCATCCGATCTAAACCCTAAGTCAGGGGAATCTGTACATTACATACAAAAATCATTTTACCACAATATGGGACAAGGTTTCATTTTTTCACGAGATGGTTTCTATTCACATTGCTGGCATACCGGGCCTATTAGTACTTAGATTCAAATAAACTATATGCTCGAAAAAAAAAGATAACAATTGAATAACAATGAATGTGCGTGACCCGAGCTTACAGGTACAGTTACTTTTATTGACTACGTTTCATTTTTCTTTACCTAAATTACAAAAGTGAGCAGAAAATGATTTGTGAGCAGAAATCTGGCGAAACCGCCAGAAACAAAATTTTATTTTTAATAAAAAAAAGATAAAGTTGCTTGTCAAGAACCCGATCCGTCATGTCAACTAAGTGCAAGAACCATAGATATAGAATGTACAAGATAGACAAAGGCTCATTGCAAATGATACAAAAAATGTGACACGTATGTGTGTGTGTAGTAGTGTTGTTCAAGCCACAATTTTTTTATCGATTAATTGCAACCGGCATCAAATTGATTTGGCACAAGTCACAATCGCCGCGTAACTTAAAGCACCTAAAGTTAAACCTAATCTTTAAACAAAATAGAGGTGAAAAACAGTATTACGGAAAGGATACGGGGCTTTCTGGGCTTGTATGTGCAAAGTTAAGATATGGTCGAGAAAAGATCATATTTTTGTTATGCAAACTTCAGTCTGGAAACTGAGAAATCTAAAAAACAAGTTTACTCGCATTAAATCGAAATATAAGTAATTGAATATTATGAACAAGTTTATATAATGGAAAATAAGAAAACGGTCGTTTTAAATATGTCATCATCATCATTTCAGCCACAGGACGTCCACTGCTGAACATTGGCCTCCCCCAGTGACTCCTAGATCGGCCAGTTGGAAGCAACCTGCATCCAGCGTCTTCCTCCAACCTTTACTAGGTTGTCTGCTCAAATATTAATTATGTAACCTATTTAAAACAATTTCATATCATAACTTCACTTCAACATATTATTCCTTATTATCACAGAGTTAATATTATACTACTTACAGTAGGTGGTTCTGTGTTCCGTGTTGTGTGTATCCCTAAATCAAAAAATAGTTTAAGTAACCCTAAAGTAATTTTAAAGGACCTATTCAACGATACCACACACGATGTGGTAGACGATGAAAAAAAAATATGCTCACGTTACATGTATGGGAACTACCCTAAAAAAAATATTAAAAAATATTGTTCTACTACTTTGTCGGCAAGCTAGATATACATATTTCCATAAAGTAACAGCTCTCTAGGGTCAACAGTCTCCAAGCAAAACGTCGGACCGACAGGCGGACAGACGGACATGACCAAACTATAAGGATTCCTTGCCAGGACTACGCAACCCTAAAAATGGCGACAAACATAGTTAAATGGACAACAACAAACATAGTCTCTGTGCCCTGCAGGTGGGACAAAGGTGCACATTTTTTTAAAAGAAAATTTTGTTAGAGTTTAAAACTTGTTTGTTTATCACATACAATGCTCTGATCCTAAGGTAAGAAGCTAAAGCCATTGTGTTAAAGAAATTAGAAATAACGAGGGTACCACAACACCCAGACCCGGGCCAATATAGAAAAGTTCGTTTTCTACATTGACCCGACCGGGGATCGAACCCAGAACCTCAGAGATGACGGCGCCATTTAAAGTCCAGCATGCTCGCCTTTCGGCCACGGGGGTCGTCCAACTAAAAATAAAACAAAAAGCTCATTATGTAATCACAAAATAACAGTATTGGAGTGTTTTTTTGTAAACTAACATCATAAACCTTTTTTTAGTAATCGCTAAAAATCTTCTATCCCACAAATGGCTGTCGATATTTTATCGATACTTATGACGTCACCGCTACTTCAATCCCTAGTGTAAACATGCAATTTACTATTTTACCTAATATTTATTGTAATTATGCCTTTAACTACGAAATACACAAACACACGACAAACAAAGTTCATATTCTTCTGTAAAATCTAAGTTCCTTGTCGATTATTATTAGAAATTAGACACAAATTTGTTTCAAAATATTTTCATTAAAAAATGTTTTTACCTGTGAAATGTGTATTTATTAGGGTTATATTTTCTTGTCACATCACAATTTATAATTGAACAGGACCCCATGTCTACAGAAATATTTAAATAAGTTTTCCGTTTGTAATTTTTTATATTTTAATAAAAATAATTTTGACGTTTAAATTGAAATCATTTATAGTCAGTTAGATATATTTTTTGTGTCACATAGGTACATTGACATCTGTCCTTTTCTATCTTGTAGGGTGCCCGCAAGGATATGATGTCTCTTTTCCACGCTTTGTCAGTCTTTAAGAGCGTAGCGAATGCTAGGTCTATGGCAAGAACAGACAGACATACCTAAATAGCGACTTTGTTTTATACATAGTATAGCTATGTGATCCGGCGAACTTTGTACCGCCAATAAATCAATTAGCAATGAAACGAGCTTTTTTCTGATGTTTCGTTATTCTGGTATTCGGAGCAGAGATAAAATCCAACTACATATACCTTCACAGTACAACCAACGCAACTTTTTTATATATTTATATATGAATAGAGATGATTTGTAAACAGACAATGGTGCCTACTATAGTGAATATCATCGCCTATAGACATTTGCAACTTTATGGAGGTTGTCACAACGTTGCACACTAAAAACAAAATTGGTGGCTCCTAGCACTGATCAAATAAACTGCTCCTAGCAAGACTATGACTGGTGTGACAAAGTATCTTGACTTAACACGAGCCTAACAAGACGTTGGATACATCAAATAAGAAGGTTTGATTGCTTTTACTATTTTATCTATTATGATAACTAAGATCTTATTAAATACAAACAGGAACTATAATTAAAACAACAATTTAACTTTGTAAATCCAACAAAGACCTTTACTTGTTAAGTATAAGAAGTTTACTTGTTAGAATTAATAAAAACACCTACATGTTTAGTTTAATAATAGATAAAGTTATTGTTATAACTATTCAGTCTTGATTGATTTAGGTATTCTTATATTTATACAATCAATTTAACGTCAACTAAGAGAAAAAAGATTTTAGTTGGCTCACATTTTTTTCAGTGCGGACTTACCTAAATTCCAAACTTTATACACTAACGACAATCAACCAAGTCCTGGTGAATGTTGTTCTCAAGGCGCACCATAAAAAACATCAAAGGTATTTTGCCAGTCGTAATCGATTACTCCTTATAAGTACATAGTGGTATAGGCGCATTGCTAAATCGTTTAAACGAAATTACAACCGACTCTGTGAAATAGTTTGTACTGTAGTTTTTGAAATAACTAATCAACATTTATCTACTATTTCATCTATAATAAAAAGATTGTTTCACATCATACTTTTATGCATTCAATTTATGTAAAAACAAATTATTCAAATAATGAATTAAAATAACATATGAAAACTAAATTTTAGTTAAAAAGACTTCAACGCGTCAGAAAAAAACATCTTTTATTTTTATTTATTAGGCTGTACTAATCATAGCTTTTTACTTTGTATTTTTATATATATATATATATACAATATATAAAAGTCCTTTATACAGAAGAGCATATATATTTTTATACAAAAATGAGTACCTAATGATACGCGCCCATGAAATCATAAGAAATACGGTTTAAGATATTTATTTCTCAAAAAGAATATTACATACATTCACTTTACAGAGAAATACAAAATCACTTGAAACAATTTAACAAGCAAGTGCAGGACACGAACAAAAACAATGTGGGTAGAAATTACAATAAAATAAAATTATGACTCTTATTAAGTAACGACTCACAGTTTCCATTGACTTAAGATTGATGGAGATTACTCAATGGCGATTGCCTGTTACTTTTATTTTAATATTATTGAAATTCGGAATAGTCACTCATAATGTGTTTTTTCAGCTTTGCCTTAAATATATTAAAGGATTTGATTTGTTTAATATTATTTGGTAATTTGTTGTACAATTGAGCTACCTCATACATTAAATTTTTTTTACCGTATTTAGTACGGGGGATCTGAAGGATGATATTGCTGGCGCGCCTACTAACACGGTTTTGAATTTCATACCGTTTAGTGAATTTAATTTTTGAAATAATTTTGTGATTTATGATCTTTCGTACCAGTATGCACGTGTTATATTTGTATGTTTGTGAGATTGTCATGATACGAGTTTCGTTATAGACTTTAGACGTTGGGGTAAGGTAATCGTAGTGAAATAGCAGTTTAATTATTTTGTTTTGTGCCCTTTGAAGTAGGCTGATATTACTCTTTGCAGCACAACCCCATACCTCGATGAGGTAGTCTAAGTGACTTTTCACCAATGTGTTATAAATCGTGTATCGCACTGATTTAGGAAAACAGCGAACATTGCCGCGCAGAACTGCCATTAACGATGACAATCTAGACCGAATCTTCTCAACGCAGGGTTTGCAAGTTAGTTGAGTATCAAGAATCAGGCCGAGGTACTTTTCTGAGTATACTCTTGAAAGCGGCTCATGGTTAACATTTAGCGGTGCAATATCGGGTATCTTTTTATTCTGTGCATGAAATATCATATAATTGGTTTTGGTTGCATTCATAGTAAGTAAGTTGTATTGGAACCAGTTGAAAAGTGCGTCAAGATCAGATTGTGCTTGTTCAATTAACGAAGCAATTTCACCACCAAAATAAAACAAGCAGGTGTCATCGGCATACAAAGAGATTTGGCCTTTAAGACCTATTTGGCTTATATTATTTATGTACGTTAAAAAAAATAGTGGGCCTAGGATTGATCCCTGTGGTACGCCATACGTTATCCGCTCAAAGTCACTCTGGTCGTTCCCAATTCGGACGGCCTGATATCTATTAGTAAGATAAGATTGAAGCATTTTTAAGACTGTGCCTCTGATTCCTATGGCCTCCAACTTTCGCAAAAGCAGTGTGTGGCTAATGGTGTCAAATGCTTTCCTAAGATCTATAAATAGTCCTAGTTCTATCTTCTTTTGGTCGATTTTATTTTCAAGGTTTGTGATAAGATAAATGGATGCTGACAGAGTGCTTGCTCCTGGACGGAAACCGTATTGCTTCTCAAAAAGTATTTTATTAGATGTTAAGTACTCTTCGATGCGGTTATAGATCACTTTTTCAATAATATTAGAGAAGATTGGGAGTACTGAAATGGGACGATAATTCTCTGTATTCGACTTGCTACCTGACTTATAAACTGGAGTAACTTTAGCTATTTTGAGACTATCAGGAAAATTCTCACTTTCCAAGCATTTGTTGATACATCTGGTCAGTTCGCTCAAGATTACAGGTTTAAGACACTTAACTACTTTGCAACTTATCCCATCTAGACCAGAGCTTGTATTAGAACTTAAGTTATTGATAATTATTTCGATTTCACTTGTAGTAGCCGGTGTAAAGCTTTTCATTTTAGCTGAACATACTGACGGGCCGCACACCTGTGCAAGGTCCGGATTACTACGGTATCGCAGAGGTATCTGATTTGCTAAATTAGTTCCTACATTGGCAAAGAAGGCATTGAAAGTTGTACAGATATCCTTGACCTCAGTGACATTACCCGCATCGGTAGTAAGTTTTGAGGGAGCGCAATTAGGTTTGACCTTATTATTAGTTAAATTGTTAATAAGTTTCAACATTTTGAGTGATTTGCCAAAGCAGTGCTTGAAGAGCTTTTGGTAATAATTACTTTTTGCAGTTTGTATTTTTGCTCTAACAGTTTTTCGTGCAAGCAAATATTCAAGCCTTGCTGTATTATCGTTGGGTGACCGTAGGCTTTTATATGCAAGTAAATTTCGTTTTTGTATAGAATCTATTATTTCTTTATTTATCCAGTCGTTCTTGGGTGGGTTCAGAGTCTTAGTTTTGTTCACAGTGTGTTTTCGTACAGCCTCAAGAACAATATTTTCCAAGTCTTCATAGCTATTGATTCTTTCGGTTGGAATTAATGCCTCCATTCCGTTATATAATAGGTTGTAATCGACTGCTGTGTATTGGACTTTTGTTGGTTTTTCGGATATGATCCTATCAACTTCTAGTATTACCTCCTTATGATCAGACAAAGCGGATTCTACGATGACTAGGTGGAATAAGTTATTGGATATGTTTGTGCTAACATGATCCAGGATGGTTCGAGTATTGGCTGTCTCTCGAGTACAGTATCGTGGGTCGACTTTATTTAGTATTCTAAAACCATTTTCTCGGATCGAAATACTTTAACATGCAGTATAACACGTAGCTAGGGGTACCTACTTAACAGCGCATGCAATGTAAATTATAATTAGGATTTCCTTCCAGTCTCTCATGGCATATTCTTAGTAGATACCACTTACATAGTAAAATAATAGGTACACGGAAATGTTGGAAAGTTAGATCCGATCGATACATAACCAAGCTCACATTGCAATTACTGCCTTTAATACGAGTATTCCGATAATATCTTTCGACAAAGGTTAATTAGAATTCAACGAGTTCTTTTTCTGGTCTTACTTAAGGGTTCACGTTCCTGTTTCTAGTTACGCAATAATCACGAGGAAAAATATTATACCGCATAGTTTTCTTGTTAGAAATGTCATTTCTTATACTGAGAATAGTTTAGGAATCTAGGCGCGCCAGATATGTGTACTTAAGAGGTATAATGTTTTAAAATTAGTACTTATAAAAAATTGACTCGACGCGCAACTCTTGTGAGAAAAGGAATCGAACTTGAAGAAGCGCTGGCAAGAATGCTACGAATAGATTGAACGAGTGAAGGAAGAATTTGTGTTTGAACTTATTTCAGTTAAATCACCCTATAGTTTGACTTTATGTGTTTTTGTTTAGGAGGTCATCTCTAGAACTATCAATTCGTCGCATAGTATACATAAAATATACTTTTTTCTAGTCTCATTATGCTGTTTTGTAATGACCAACCATTATATGTCATATGATTATATTACTCTTTCTCTATTTTACACTCCGTTTGTCCTTTATGTCTGTACGTAATTTGTATAATATTATTAAGAAAAATAAGAATAGGTAACCTTCCACCTACCTTTTCAAATATAGAAAGGAAAATAATTAAACATTTAAATGATCACTTTTAATTTATTCAAATATCAAACCGTGAGAAAGCTTTTGTTATGTATAAGATCTAGTTCTTTATAATTATCGAAATGGAAAGCCAAAATCAAAAGCAGAAGATGTAACGTAATATGTTAATGTATTAAATAATTAATTATGTAAAACAAAAGTCAATGCACATCTATAAATCAGCCTGTGAAAGGCGAGACCTTCGGTTTTGTAATACACACCAACATCATCAACACGGAGACGCGAAGTAATGTTTTTCAATGTCAAAATATTATGAATATACAGCTTTTTAAGTAAAAAAGAATTTAAAGAGCGCTGATTAGTGACTTTAGTGCGATGATGGCAAGTCATTTGTTTATTTTAAGTCTGTGTGTCGATCAAACTACAAGAAAGACCAAAAGTTAAGTAAAATGAGAAAACATTGTACACGTAGTATGTTATAATGTTTTTTGTTATAACTTGACCATCCAATATAGATTTTCGATGAAATGCTATTAGCATTCTGCCTATGTTTTCGGGACTGGCAATATACAGGGTGTCCAAGAGAATGGGACACTCCTTAAAACCACGTGATCAGCTGGTCATATACAACAACTTTTAATATGGGAGCAACATCGAAATCGAGAATTTTTTTTCAGCTACTCCATATAAACCCACTCGCATACCTCGATGATAATGTATGGAGCATCTGAAAATAAAATCACGATTTTAATGTTGCTCCCCTAGGAAAAGTTGTTGTATATGACCAGCTGATCACGTGGTTTTAAGGAGTGTCCCATTCTTTTGTACACCCTGTATGACTGATCTTGCTTTAGCACAAAAAGATACAAGTAACAAGAGTAATAACTAAACGGTTAAACAATCATCAGGCCTTATACACTTTGCATGAAGCCAGTTGTTAAAAATGCAAATACATAATATCTAGCGGAAGAAGCGATTTGCTTATGCAGAGATAACTGCGTGATCACCCGGAGCGCTGCGCCCGCGCCGCGAAAGTAATGAGAGGTGGAAATTCAATTGGCCACAATCGCACGCAGTCTGCGAAGCGATTTAGAACATGCTACTTACACTGCAACTAATAAATCGATAGACAATCGATAATCGACGAGAAGGGAAAAGACCTTTTACACGAAATACATGTAATCGAGATACGAGATTTGTTTTTGATTTTGATTATAATTATTTTATTATAGGGTACAAAAAGTGGTCTACGATTAAATAAGAAGTCCCGAAGACAGTTTAATAACTCGTGCCTTATGGCCATTCTATTGGATTGTGTGTTTGTTCGACTTTTGAAACACCGTCAGTTTTTCTTATTTACTACTTTTATTTCATTTCAGATTATATTTCCGAGTCTGTATTTCCGAGTGCATATAACCTGACTCTCTTTAAGTCTAGAGTGAATAGGCATCTTCTGGGCAAGCTCGCTCCATCGTAGATCCCATCTATGCTCTAGAGCAGGGATGGCGAACCTTTATGTAACAACGTGCCATTATTTCTAAAGAAATGTTTAAATGAGGTCTTAGACGTGCCATCAAATAATTTTGACTTTGTGATCATGCGGTTGATCGTTCGCTCGTCATATAATACCTACTTCCACCTTTTTTCTCTTAGTTCATAATGAATTTTGTGATCGGTGACGTGCCCAAAATATTCTGTCGCGTGCCACCAATGGCACGCGGGCCATTGGTTCGCCATCCCTGCTCTAGAGCAAGATTGGAGTCAAGAGTAAGCCCATCTCAAATAATAAAATATATATATATATATATATATATATATATATATATATATATATATATATATATATATATATATATAAACACATAGATTTAGCATAAATGAAAAGGGCTTGCACAATTATTTACGTTTGCGGAAACATGATAGCGTAACCTATCGTAATTTTGAAATATTTAACCTTTCAGTAAATGATTTGTGTACACTTAAAACATTCGATATCAACTTCATTTCATTATATTCATTCAAAGTAATGGGAGGGAAATTTAATTGACCTCTGAACGTATTTTCGATAGTCTAGCTGGAAATAGTGGTAGTATTTAATTCTGCGTCTGATATGGCTCTTTAAAAAAATATAACTTTAAAAAAACTACCACAATGGTTTAACTGCGGCACTACATAAATCAGTGTCGTGGTAGCCTTCAGTTGCCACGACTAATACTGAGTGGAGGTCTTTTTTGGCACATCTCGTATTTTTTTTGTTTGTAATCTGTATGTCCGTTTTTGTTTGACCAAATAAATATTATTTTATTTTTCGTCTACATATTTTCCTAATTTATTGAAATTAAACAGGATCCCATTTAATATTAAAAAATAGAAAAATATTCGTGTCCAAATGTCTTGTAAATACAATATTCGTTGGGCTATCAGTTGATATGTAGATCAATGTAATATGTACGAGCACCTAATAATTCTATTTTTAGGGTTGACCTTAGCTTAATATGTGTCGAATAAAACACTTTTGAGTAATAACTATATTTTAACCAATATTCTTAATTTAAAATTATTTACTAAGCTGTAATCCAGTCGGTATGTATCAACGTAGAGTATATAAAACTGTGTGGTCGTCATAGATAATAACATACATGGCCATTATTTTCTCCACACGAAATGCAACGGTGTTATCTCTCAATGGATCCATTCATCATTTATCTGCTTACTACGCGTCGACACTCACATTCATAACATTGTAATAATAATAAATCGTAAACGATAAATGAATGGAAGTGTCCGTTCAAGGGCCGTGAGCTTTCCACGGCGACGGGACATAACAAGATAAATAGGTCCACGTTCGAGAGGTAAGCAATTTGTACTTTCGTCTAGGACAGGGCTGAACAACTTGTGGTTCTAATTTAATTGATTATCCGTTGGTATTAAGTGTTTAAAGTTTTAGCTGCTTCATTCGGTTAGTTGCTGTCTATTGATGGATCACGCTCTTAAGCATTCAACGACAAGGACAAAGCGTAGAGACAAGTCATTTTTTATCTTTAATTCAGTTAGTTCATCGACAATATAGCCTTTTAGTTACGATTTCGAATGTCTGTTTTGAAATAACAATTTAGGTATATAGTGGAAAATCATTTTAGTTTAAGCTTCTCGACTAGGTACATTTATATACAGGGTACAGGCCCCACCTCAACTATGAGGTGGTTTGGGCAATACTTAACCACGCGGGCCCAGTGCGGATTAGTGGAGGGAAGGGTTTCGTAAGGAGAGTGACTAAGCCTTACTGTCAAATGTAATCAAGCCACCATAAGGCCTTTGACTAAGCTTCACGACCAGTATCAAGCGATATCAGGAATACTGTTTATTAAAAAAATACTGATTGGAAATATTTTTTTTCCATTAAGTGTCATTATGATGAAAAAAATAAATTAATAGTTATTGATGAAACAGTAAAGTGTTCTAACACATACTCGACGGTCGATCTTCTCTAAAGATTGATCGCCCCTATACTAACCAAAGTAAGACTTTAACTATATTTGGTGACTGTACTTTGCGTGTACGTAGGCGGCATGTATTAATACCGATTTATTGGTCAATGCTTTGGGCTAATCGTAAACAAATCGATCCTAAATCGTTGCCAACTCCTGATTTATAGGAACACGTGAAAGCGAAATCACTTGTTTGACTATCTCGCGTTTAGCCTACGGGGGTGTGTGGGTGGAATTTAAATTTAATGTATCGTATTGTGAATGCCGTAAGTGCACCAAGATAACTTTTTGAGTGTACTTTTAATTTTGCACCGTATGTCGAGTCACTATGAGATATTTTGGTATGGATGAGTGGAGGATGTATGGGTTTTAATTGAATGTGAAGTCAGACGAGTGCTGCGTCCAAATGTTGATAAACGGCCGAATTACGCGGGAGTATGTTACGCTAACGAAGCAGATAAATGTCAGTGGCTCTAAACGTGGAACGAGTACGGATGTTAATTATTGTCTTTTACATAATGAACTCAGTAAGGTCCGGTAACCCTGTCTCAGGATATAGGTGGATCGATTAGAAAAATAACTGAAATTTATAACTGAAATATAGAGATGGAATCTACTTTACTGTCAAAAACATTTAAACACGTAATTATAAAATTAAAAGAAATATTATGAATCGTAAATTATAATATATAAAATAATACTGCAAATCAGCAATAGGGAAGTTAACTGACAGTAAGTATATTAAGATCTACTCTGTCAGCATGTTTTGTATTGATGGTAGTTGTATGTATGTACTTATGTTGGTTAAAATGTGTATCATTTATGCATCAATAGCTAAAATATTTTATCTAAAAGAATATTATCTAGTAGCATTAAAAATATGGACAAATTCCAAAGCTATTTTAACTGACATTTAAGGAAATAACCTAGTTTACACTATCCAGTATTTTAGATTGTAATGTTTGAAGCCTCTACAATCTGCTATTATTAGTAAACACAAATAAGAAGAAAGTCATGAATATAATTTTATATGCGATCGGTCTGCGTTCCCACAACTTTCCACTGTTATCGAGGGTTCCAAGGCGCGGTTTGAAATCGGTCACGATCGAGTCGACAACTTCGAGACGTCGGAATCGATTCGGTACACTCGGGACAATTTCCAGGCTTGCACGTAGTGTGCCTCACGTTTTTAAATAAAAATAGTAAAGAGGTTAGTGTTGCATTACGAATGTGAGGCTTCAAGGATAATTTGAAATAAATTGTCCATTGTAAAGGAACGTGCAATATGTCGTACCTGCCAACAAATATATCGATCATAGAAACAATGATTTTTTCGTTTTAATAAGTAATCATGGCCTATGTTCAGACGTGGACGTCCTGTGGCTGAAATGATAATGATGAAGTAATCATGTTGTAGGTAAGTCAATAAAATAATATTGTTATCAATAAATAGTTTTTTTTTTTGGTAAATAACAATATTATATGCACCTAAATATACAACCAATAACATAGATGTTAAAAGTTACGGAAATTTTTATTTTGCAATTATGTTTTGTAGGGTAATAGTTAAAATAAAAACGAAATATTTTACAATAATTACCTATATGAATTGTTTTTATCCCATTCGGTAGTCAGGTGTCCATGTTGTAGGCACAATCAGCATCAATATAGTAATATAATAGTGTTGATATTTCACTTTAAGTTTACTATTTCCATTTCTCTAGTACCTACTACGTTTCTCACTTTGTTTCTAACATTCTAGCAAATAAGAAAACTCTAAGAAAGTAACAATATTTTGCACAACCGCAATTTATGTGACGTTGCAGATAAATATTAAAATATTTAAGTTTTCTGTCATGTTTACAGTTATATATTTTACTTTAATGTAAGTGATTTTTCAAATACATCTTCTTTAAGTATTACTAAACAAAATTATGTTGTGTGCCTGTATAAAAACTACAAAGCTTAATTATTTCCAAACTTAGAAACTTTATCTCCACCCTTTGCTTAACAAAACGAGACAATGTTATGTATGATCTTACGATTCATTAGTTAAATTTTAACGGTACCTACAGATATATGCCACTGAATATATATAAGGGCTTTGCGATAAATGATATCCATATTACAAAAGTTGCACAGTGGGAACTCTTCCCTATTATGTGCTAAGACAGTTAAAACCACAGAGCTATAAACGTTAATAGAATTAAATTGTTTTAACTTAATTATGTTGCTTTTGCTCGATTACGCTTTAAGATAAGCGGGTGGCCCAGTGTGGGAAACTTTCGCGACTTAGTTCATATTAAAGGTAGCATAATCCGTGCTATTTGTTAACAGGCCCGGTGACAAGGACTTATGTGCTTTGGCTCTTAAGTCAACGGAATAAGGTGTAATATTGTGCTGCTAATTTCTACGCTGACTGTACGATAAATAACTTAGATAGCTGCGGTTTGGTTCAATTAAATTTAACGGGCGACGGATTTGTCGTTAAGGGTCTTACTTATTAGCATACAAATGTCAAGAATGAAGCAGGTAGGTATTTTAAAATGTGTTTACTACACCATAAAACTAATACTGAGGTATAAAATTGCATTCGAGTATTTATCTCTAACTAACGGATAATGTGTACGAGTATTATGTGTAACGTATATTGCTGTCTATTAAAATTAAGCACAATACAAGAGAAAACCCACTTTCTTCATGTAAACAAGCAAATAAATATAAGTGTTTAAAATTATTTTTATCTACTCATCCATTAGGTACTTGTTGGATTTACATTCTGGTAACATTTGACAGGTAAAGGTATACTCTTCTACACAGATTTCTCGTCTAACTCCTTCTCTAACTTATATTATAGTATTCGGGAGTTAGCTGTTAAAAAAATCAAATATTAATAAAGTTAAATAAAACTTTTAAAAGTCCAGTTGGAGGCGCCGGGTATCGATCCCGGTACCTCTCGCATGCTAAGCGAGCGCTCTACCATCTGAGCTACGCCCCCTGTTGGTAATCCCCAACGAAATTTAGATAGCAACTACAAAACTTAAGTATATGACCTTACGAAAAAAATACTTTCAAAATTGTCGCCTTGGCATTATAAACGCAGGGTTCAGCTATATAGAGTTGACTTTCGAATAACCACAATGCTAAAATGATTTTCAATATCACAGATGCAATAAAACAATATCAACTAATGAGATACACAATATCAATATGACAAACAATCAAATGTTTGTGGAAGTCTATAAACCTGAATCCTATTGGATTTGTATACTTAATTAGTTATATTACGCAATTTCATATGGCGTATTGCAGTACATACATTAATGTAAACATAAATTCTATGTAAGAGCTAATATTTAAAAATTTTACGTATTCTGAAAAGTAAAGACATTAACATGTCGTGAAAGTGATACTTACTTCTGTAGATTTTTGTACCATTAATAAAGCTATATAGCTACATATTTATAAAGTTTTAAAAATAGATTTGCTATAATGCCGTTACTCCTTTTATGTTAATGAAAATGCCTGTTTTAAGCTATTATTTTTGAAAAAAATATTTTACAACAAATCGTTTTTTTTGTTTTTTATGCAAATGAAAGAAAATTAAATAATGATATAAAATACATGACTTCACCATACTATTTATATGTTTATGTTAACATAGGCTAGTTTTGGCTTGATAACATATTACCAAACCCTCTGTATAGTCTCCGGATCATACATGGTTAGTAGTACATAACAAGCTCGATAGTACCGTTCTCGCTGTATGATGATAGCAAAAACCTGAGTACATAATGAATCGAGTTGCAATCAAAGCAGCTGTAGCTACATCATAAGGTCAAACTGGACTTTCCCTGGCTTATCGGAATGCAAAGAGGAGACCTACCACTTGTTCTGAATACTAAGCTTCTTATCTAGATTAGTAGTACCATAAAGGACAAATGTTTACTTATACCTGTTGCTATTAAAGATAAATATCTGCGATTCTAATCGCAGATATTTATCTTTTCCATACGAACGTAAACAAAATGTTTTTTTTTGACACGACGGCATTTATCACCGTGATCAGTGATCACACATAACAACGAGCATCTCTTGAATTTCAAATGTGGCAATATAATATTATATTTGCCATACATTGTGAGTCATGGCATTCACAGCAGTGATCTTTTATCCTCTACATATTTTCATCGGTTACATAGCTATTTGGCACTTTATCCGTACATTGTGAAACAGGCAATAAGTCTATTCACTATGCACATAAGGTGTAAGTTTGCAAACTGGTTGAAACAAGTTACATTACCACATGTGTGATAACTTTTAAATTCACTGTTCATTATCAGAGGATGCAGTCTTTACTAAGATCATTTTTTCACCGCTGAGCATCTGCCAGGCCTCCCCTAGTGACTTCAAGATTGGCCGGTAAGAAGCGGGCAGGATCCAGCGGCTTTCTGAAACCCTTATCAGATCGTCTGTCCACGTTGTGGATGGACGTCTACTAAGATAGTAAAGCCTAAGCGATATTTGATATTTATGCAAAAAAGTTATAAATATGAATGAATTCGCGCCATATAGCACACACATTAATGTGCTATCTATTAGTTTCCTTACAAACCCAGACCCGACCTAATTTAGATAAGTTTATTTTCGAAAAAAAAAACCCGAACCAAGAAACGTACTCGATAAGTATTTTTTATCACATCTACCATGAAGACAATGTTGTTTGAACGATAAACTTAAAACAGAAAAAAACTCTATTTAGTAGAGATTCATGGTAAGGCCCTAGATTTTTTGTTTTTGTTTGACTTTTGTACGTAGGAACACTGAAACGCCTTTCCAATTCATGTACCGATCCATTACTCTCATTAAGACGGCAAGAAAATGCTTTTAACGCAAACAAAACAAATGAGGATCGTATTACGTAAATAATTACCTGCTTAATATGTATAGGTAGTTACTTGTGGTTTCTCCTTTCAATTAGGAAGATCCATTTAGCTGGTTGATTTTTGTGTAATAGATACATTTATTACGTTACAAATAACTATTGAAAAACAATTTGGTTTAAATAAAACAGTTTTTTTTTTAAAAAACATTAGTTTTTTTTGTATAAGGTGCGCCGCTGCATTGCAAAAGGAAGTAAGTAAGTGGATCGGTGATCGGCGGCGAACGACAACAAGCAACGTTCGGTTCGCGAGCGAACATCATGGTTGAAACCCACTGCCTTCATTTACTTTCGAGTATGACATTGGTCACTGTTTTACTCAAATAATACCCTTTATCTGTCAGACAGTCCGCTTTTTTCATATAAATAATTATCCTACACATCATAAAGGAATTAAACATTTGGTTCTTCGAACCGGATAGAACAGTAGATTAATTAGAACAAACTACGAGTAATACAATGTTCCTGAATGTTAAATCAAAGCAAGTTGACTTAAGTATATTGGTTTGACCCCTGTGAACTGCACCTGAAAGGGCTTGCTAATAACAGAGTTAATTTCTCCGTTATCAACAGAATTAATTTCTCCAGTATCATTACACCGAAAGGGCAGATTGTGGCTACAACAGCTGGCATCTGCCGCACGTCGTAAGGTTTCCTTCCGCACGACTGAGCGCCAACAGCACGCGCTATTCATTAGTAACAATAAGTAGATCAATGAGCCGAGCTTGTATTTTTATCATAAATTAAACGTCTAAGGAGAATTTATTCGAACGGAAAATAACAGGCTTTCAGATTTTCTGATTATACCCCATAAAGTAAGCTGTGATCAGATGTTCATTAGACCAAGCAAGGGTCTTTGTTATACTCATTTTTTTCTAAATTCGATTGTCATTTTCAATTTTTTTATTTGCTAGCGGCAAGCCTCCATTTGTCCTCTTCGTGCTTTCCTAACCCGTTCATAATTATCATTACGGTGATGACACACACTACACAAGGTATATGCACGAGGTGAAAATTTTGGTATAGCATTTATAAGCAAGTTTTTGAAATAAAACCTGGCTGAAAAATTGCTAGAAACGTATAACACTAAATACGTCTAACCAGAGCAAATGTAATCTAATTCGGCTTTGTTATGCAACATTCGAAGATTCACTTGAGAATCTAGATTGGATAACCACTCGATTGTGCGAGACCCCATTCCGGCCAAAGGCCATCCATTGTGCGGCGCCAGGTGTGAACCGGTCAGGGCAGGCCTGCTGTCACGGCTCTGTTAGCAATCATTGATTTAAAAACGTTTGAAAGGTCTGGCTTTGGGACTGAGGTGCTTTGACAGAATTTAGGTACTTAATATGTTCTTAACTTTCAAATGTTTTTTAGCAAAATGATTTTCATTTGTTTTGCTTTTTTAAAACTACTGAATACGCGAAACATTCTTTTGTTATGTACTTTTTGAAATCGCGACGGGAGTGATGTTGCCTTAACTTTTTAAGAGGTAGTTTTACCTGCGTACGTATTGAAGGGGATAAATAATGTTCCATACATTTTAATTCCTACGAAAATAGTGGATTCGAAGCGTTTTAATAATAATTAATAAAGGTTGTACCTTTTGCACCGTAGTAGAGAGCCGTAAATGTTTTAAAAAAGCAAAGTGTTTGGACATAGCTACGATATTCTGACGCATATAAAAAAATAAAAAATAAGGTAGGACTCGTGTTAACATTATTTTTTCAAGTTTCATTTTGATTTTGATCTACTATTTATATAGTATAACTGTTGTTACGATAGATCAAAATCGCGCTTTTATAAGCGCGAATGATTTCAGCGCAAGTTTAGATGTAAAAACCAATCAAATGAGTTTAGCTCACGCTAAGAACCTTGACCATGTAAAGGGGTAATATGGACGGAACCCTCTATACGCGATTCCAACTCATACTTGGCCGATTTTTTGAGTGAGAATACACAAGACAAGCCACAATACATCAGGCCTCTCAGCGCTCACCTTCGGCCTCTAATCATCGGTATCTGGCATCAATCCGGGCACAACATGCAGACGTGTTGCTTACCAATTCCGCACATTACGATGGGTGAAAGTGGCCTTTCTAAGCGTTTTAATATCTGTATCGGTATTGTCCGATTGTTTCCGCTGTCAGCGGCCATGATGCGGACAGCCGAGTGAACTTGACAGTTAATGGCATACTTTTATGTAACACACATCACTAATCTACTTGCGGTAGTTTTATTGTTTTTCACGTCAGTTAAAATGTATTGGAGTAGGTGATATTTTATACGATATATATATAGAAGTATCCGTAGTCATTTACCTTGCTAATTTATAGCTTTTTTAACGACGACCTTTTATAAAACACAACACGTCATTTATGCAAGAGTGATTAACCAATTTTAATAACCATTTTTTAATTAATAACATTTCATCATTATCAGCCTTTGAAAGTCAAGTCCAGTTATGATGTACTGGGTGAGCTTAGGCTTATAGAACGCTACAGCAAGCGGCTCAGGAAGCCAGGGGTCGTATTTTAATTTGAAGCATTCGAATTCAAGTTTTCATACGAAGTCACCATAATTGTATTTGAATTTCTAAAAAAAATTTACTCTGTTTAAACGTTTCCAAATCTCCTAAAATCTTATTAGAAACATATAAACCATCATACCTATAATTTGTTAATACCCGTGTTAGATCTGTAGGTATTGTTTCAGACCCATTACTAGCTGTTATAATGTTATGGCACTGGAAAATTACATGAGTAATTAATTTTTTCGCGTCTAACACACAACAATGGGCGATAGCTCATTCCGAACAATAGTTGAGGAGGAACCAAGTTATGATGTTCTATTCAAAGTCGAACGGCGCATAGTGAAGGAAATCATATGCTGTCACACCGATCAATTTATTGTACTGATATGGAGCCAGGCAGCATAGATGTCTGCTATGTATGCTGAAATGATATCTAGAAGTATCAATACAGACATTAAACATAATACAATACTTCTATTTTCCGAATTACAGCTCGTATAAAAATTGCTTGTTGTTATTCCTTTTAAAAATTAATAATAACCATTTTTCGGTTGTGAAATTTAAAGAAAACTTGAGAAGATAAATTAAAATTACGATACGAAAAACAAAAAAAAATCTACTATAGGGGACTTTTGTATTTTTTTTAATAGTCGGTCCCTTAAGAACCAATAATTACTTATATCCGTATATTAAATATTTTAAAAAGTAGTAAATTACCTACGAAGTTTATGTTTTACGGGAAAAGTGTTTTCCTGTTCAACTTTCATTACAAAACATACAAAACTAAATGATCCATTCCACTTATTATATAACGTAATTAATGATGATACTTTCGTATGATGTAGAGAGGTTACGATTAATACCTATTTGTAATTCGTAATTATCTCCAACACTTACCAATTAAAACAAAGGTGAAGACGCTCGCCATCAAGTCAGTCAATGGGTGATTGACAGAAAATACGATTCAATCAGTTTTGATTATGCAAGTTTAATTTACCTGTAACAATAAGAAGATAAATTAATTAATATGTTTTGTTATATTATTATTATTATAGTTTCGTACTATAATGAATTAGCATTCTTTGACTTTTGTTTGTGTCTAAACAGATCACGCAGCTGTTTACACGGGTTATTATAATTTTTTACTTGACTTATTACTGATAATGAATTTAGTACCTACTGTTAGAAGTGATTGTTAACAGGTAAGTGATTCTGTTTGACTTTTGCTAGGACGGATATGTAGGAAACACTTACTTTGAAAAATGCACAACAGTTATTTGACAATAGTAACGTTGTATAGTAGATACAGACACTTAAGAACTATAACCGAATGGGGTGTTATAAAATTATAATGTGAAAACATAATGAAACAAATCATAAGATAACCTTAATCGCCACTCGAGTTGGTGACTAACTATGAACTTTTATAAAAGCATTGCTGTTTGTATATCAAAAAATGAAACAAGGTTCTTTTATTTTAAGAGCTCATGGTAAGAGCCCAGAAAGCTGTATTTTCTCTATTATAGAAGTAAACTAATAGAATTCTGTGAATACAATAAATAAGCCCTCCGTGTTTGTTTTGTAGTCAGATGTTATAAGTGTAATTGTTACAGCTCTACAAATCGGAGAGAAATAACTTTTACTCGAGTCCTCGTGTACCATAAATCGTTCCCGTCGATTCGAGATCTATTTGAGTTACGGCCTGCGGGCGCGCCTTGGACATGTTTGCTATCTACTTTCCTAACCATTTTAGGCGATGGTCAAAGACCTATCCAGACATCGACCGTTTACTGCCCTTTATTTAGAAAGTAATTGGGGAAAGGAGATACATTGTTGTCAATCTGAGATACGATTATGTTCTAATTAGAGGTTACTTTCTAATTAACTTGGTAAAAAATGGTTAATATGGATTATTTTTGGGAAAATCCATCCCTGACGGGGTAGCAGAGTAGTAATTAACATATGGAAGAGAGAGTAGACGAAAATGAAAGTTTTCATTGTTAAGTTTTTAACAGCATGGTGTTAAACGATAGAGTTACGTGTCCGTTTTCGTTGGCGATGACGGTGTAGGGTTTACTGGACAAGACAACAATGTTTGACAGCAAAAGGAAATCCTTTACACAACATAACAAACTTTTACTACAACAAACGTACATTTCAAATACAGCATCTTATTTGGATTGTGATCTAATTCACAATCCACTAAAATGTATAAAACCACGAATGAAGAACAAAACAAAAGAGCATAAGCACTTAGAAATAAAAAAAACAAAATACGATCGCGGTCACGTGTTCTAGTAATTGAAATGATTCGCTTAGACATACTATATTTACCTCAGAGAATCATAGTTAGTTCTCGTCGAAACTATTGGCGTCAAAATTAAATGCTATACCGTCACTGCACTCGACACAGGGTTAAGGACCGCTTCAAGTACGACTATTTCATTTGTAAATTTTTCTCAGGCGGTCTTTTTTATTTGAACAATTTACATGTTTAAACAGACGTTTCCTGTGCCGTGACATGGGTTTTAAACGGTAATAATTTAACAAAAAAAACACTGTGTCGTGTGTAAAACTACTTTAATACGTAGGTAAACATGACTAACAATTACTAAATTGATTAAAACAAAAACTATTTCGTCTGCTATCTTTTGTTGTGTATTTAACAGAAAGGACAACTTCAATCAAGGGAACCACAAGATTGTGAAATGTTATTATCCGGTGGGCAGCAACATTACATTGTAATCCGGTCGTAAATCGCACATTTACCTAAGTTCTCCTAAATTGGTCAGAACCACTAAGGATATCCAACTTTCGTAATATCGAGAAACCTGGTGTCCTTTGTGCTAGGATTATTAATAAACGCCAAGAAATTATTGTCAATTTTGATGGTTCTTTCTTAACTCTAATTTAAATCCTCAAAAATGACTCATGTCTACTGAATGAAAACGTTACCAGCTATTTTTTATATATTGGAATGTTCTCGTGCAGATGATGATTATATGCAGGTCGCTATTGCAGTAATGGTACATGAATATACCCCTTAGTGCTTTGACCCGTTCCTAGTACTATGATAATTAGATGCTGCAAGTCTAGTGCCATTGCCACCAGACCACCATAATACTTACCAGGAACCAAGAAATCAGAAACCCTTAGAAACGTATACAATTACCTAAGAATTCGTTTATACGATTCTTGTTCGTAGGCGAATCGGAATTCGTAGATATGCTTCAAAAATACACCTCCAGTCCATTTTGGACCATGGCTACACTTTTACTGTTATCTGAATGTGCAGGTTTTCTCAAGATGTATTTCTTTATCTCCGAAAATGCAGAAAAAAACCGTACCTACAACCAAACCGTTAATCCAAAGACACGTGGTGAGACCCGCACCCGTACTACCTAAAAATGCAATTAGAAATAATCGCGCAATTAAAAGTCATCGCCCGATTGATTTCTTAGTGTCAAAATAGAGGCAGCACTGTCAGTAGATTGCTTTTTTTTGCTGCCAATTTGCGATTTTAGAGCCAGAATTGCTCAATTTTCGCTATCGCACTGCTTTTGCGAGATAAATAAGGGCGCCGCTCATGACTCATGATGACACACGTACAATGACAAAGCCGGTAAAAAAAGCTTTATATTAAAATAAACTATTACTCTTACTTAAGTCGTAACTTTATTAAATACCTAGATCATATAAAATAACTCAATTGAATGGGCGATAGAGCAAAACGGAGCGTCTCTATGATTAATGACTATCTGTAAAGCTAAGGCAACACAGCTACGATGCCAGTTATCTGATTTTGCATACACTTGATTAAACTTTAGTAGCAACATAACTAACTACACTACGAGCAATATGACCCATTTTCCGGTTCAAAATAAAATAAAAACATTCCAAGGATAGTCTATTAAACATCGTATCGTAACAAGTACTTATTCGATACTTTTCTTTCGATACCAAGTAATTTTGTATGGATACTTTGAACTAAGTAAGAACTGAAAGTAATCGTATCGGTCAAAGGTACTTGTTTCGTATAATACGTCACGATTTTCAACATTTTCATGTCACGATTTTACTTTTATTTTTTTACTGTCGTTCCATTAAGTACCTAAGTAGTTTAGCGCAGTAAGTAGGCTTGTTTTACAGGATGTTTTAAAGACTTACTACTTTTCAAAACAATATAAAAAGCTAATTTCTGTTTTATGTGACCTAAATCCTATTTAAAAAATATTTCGATACGGGTTAGTATCGATACTTTTTAATGGATTCTGAGTAGGACGCCTAGCGCCACGTATCAAATTGCTCTTACATTTACCTTAGCACTAACAGTGAAGACTCGGCCTTAAAAATTAATTGCAATATCCACAATAACATTATCTCGCCAAGCACCGCGCTTCACATGCGTAATCACTATGGTAATCATCCACTCTGTGTGCAATTTGCATTGATAATGAAATCAGTTAACGAAGATTTTCCATAGACGATGTAGTTTCGCATTAGTTTATAAAACCGTTTAATTAATAATCTATGCAAGTACCTACCATAAAAAATATTTCTGATGACTATGAGACAAAAAGTTTTTTATTTAATACAAATCATTCTGATAGGATTTTGGGGTTTTTTAAGACATTTCTTTAAATAACGAGAATAGAACCGAATGATTTTCTTTCACCATTGGAACATAGTATGTATCCACTATTCAGAACAATGGGAAACTTACAATCTTTCTGTAAACATCAATTGTAACTTCTTTGTGTGCAATAAAGAGTATCTATATATTTACAATAACAATAATCTTTCTCCTGCATTATCACGCAAATGAGATGGAAATAGGTGTCATTGAAGATTCATTACACAGAAAAGGCACAAAAGTACATATACTCGTTATAGGCATTTGTGCCGCCGCTTTCCCGGCATAGTTCCAAGCTAATGTCACCATAATGTTGGCGAGGAGACTCCGAGTGATGGAGATGCGAAATGCTTTTAGCATAATGGACGGATGGCTATAAATGTTGAGTGAGCTAAAGATGGTATGTCGTGAACATTTTAATCGCATACGTAAATATTAATGGTTAGATATTTAATTTGACGTTTATCGTTCTTACAGTATTAACATGTAGTAAAAGCAACAAGGCTTTCTCTAAAGAAAACCTTCTTAAATTGTGATGTTTTAGGTAAGCAGTTGAAAATATGCAAGAACGAGAAAAGTAAATAGAATATGTTTGTTTAATGTTTACCATAGGTATCTTTTTTTATAGGAATCATACCTATGACTTGCGCCTATTTCTGGTTTAACGATAGCTTGGAGCATGAGAGCCAAGCGTTATCCCCAATTAATATGACGTTTGGAGTGGCGCCGTCTGTTGTAACGTTGGCGAAACCACTTTTTTCTATGCTAAACCGCATTACTGCTTCCATCTAACTAAAACTATTGAATTAAACTCTATACGACATTTGATATATCACACAGGATCACACAGTTACTCACACCTCTAAATATTTAAAGCATTTTGTCCCAAATTTTATTCGCGGTATGGTATTGCTACATCGCTGGAGGCGTTGCAGCAATATTTCATAGGCGCTGCCAGCCACACGTCAAGTAACTGCACACACCATAATAACTTGTCAGCATTCCCGTCCCGGTGGAGTGTCGGAGCCGCGTCCGAGACAGTGATCTAAGATCTAACATGTTTCACTGACAGAACGGCCACGAGCGCCGAGACGAGACTCTAAAGGACAACAATCGCTTTAAATTCATAGTGATACAAGGTGCTAATTATACTAGTAGTACTTACTAAATGCAAAAACTTTTACTAATTTGACTGCATCACCATTTCAGCCACAGGACGTCCACTGCTGAACATAGGCCTCCCCCAGTGACTTCCAGATCGGCCGGTTGGAAGCGGCCGTAATTTTACATCCCAAATAAATATTATTCGTAGGTATTGTATACGGTTTATATTGAATCAGGAGAGAGAGTAGCAGTTTTTTGCAGAGACTTAAATATTGGTCCTGCGGAAAGTAGTTTTATTTAAGCACCAGAATCAGGCCCTTAGAGGTTTGGCGTTATTTCAATTACCCTGTATGAGCATAAAAATCTAAGTCTCGAAATACAATTTGACTAATTCAAATGTGTTGTGTGAACTTATTGAAACATGACAAAAGATTCTCGTCCTTTCTGAGGAAAAGATAATATATTTAAAGAAACCATAGGCAAAACTGTTTAATAACTAGCAACTTTTTCTATACTGGCGACCGCCAACTAAGCTGGCAATCGGCCATCGAAGTTTCAGTATGTTGTGAGGGCAAAATATTTCGATACCCTAGGACGAGAACTGTTCTCGCTTATAAACAATACTGTGACGGTTCTCAGTGTAAGAAACCCAGAAAGTATTCAATATAAAAACCTATTTCACTGTAGCCAAATTACTTTTAAAAAAATATGCAAACATTTCTAAATGCACCTATTGTTATAGAATTTGATAAATAGGATCGTGTTCGCGTAAATAAAAGACAACAGTAAATATGACCTAATTAAAACGAGTTTTAGTTAAAACAAAAGCCAAATGCTTTGGTGACTAGCTTTGGAAGCTAGACTGGTATTATGTGAAATAACAGTAAAAAAAGAATACACTCATAGCAAACATTCAAACTAAAACACATTGCTGCGATGGTAAAGTGATTAATTATTTAGGTTTATCTAAAGCTTTTAAGTATTACCTAACTGCTAATTGGCATGTTATGCCTGGCACAATTTAGTAATTTCCTAAAAATCACGAACGTATTCGACCTATAAGTAAGACAGATCTCAAAAGCTTAAGTTGGTACAGTTAACAAGAAAATACAATATTAAATGTTACAACATCGTTACCATTACAAAAAGTAACGTAAGAAGTTATATTTAAAAAAAGTCCTAGATCCCACCGTATCGTTAAATCTACCTTATCGGGCAACCAACAATAGAATACCTACAAACACCAATGAAAGAAAGATATACATAATACCTGACATAATATTATGGTATAGAGAAAGTTACTTATATTCTATTAAATCCGTAGAATCTCCTCACTGAATAAAAATACTGCTAAAAATATGAGCGACAGACTTGTCTTTTTTTACTTTTGACATGATTTTAAAATATTTCCATTTGTAAGTACCAAAACGAGTCGTAGTGGCGTTTATGTCTTATTAATGGCGAAATAACGCGGTCATACTACGTTCATAGCGTAGAAGAAAGTGAAATTTTAAAAATAAAAGTGCTTAAATTTATGTAGGTACAATTCTGGTGAAAAACTTGCCTATCAGCATTGCATGATTTTTTCAAAAGACTGAATTTAAATGAATTAATAACATTACATAATTATTGAAATATGACATTAAGAATGAAAATTAAATACAATATCTTAGACACTCGTATTGAACTAAATTTGCAAACGTAGACGTATAACTGCTGCATATTTATATCACAGTATGTAAGAAAATTGCAAAAGTATATATAAGTATAATAGTTTGGTCAATTCAGGTGTCGTTTGGGACCATTACACGTGAGATCAAAGTCTACAGAATGATGTTCCTTGTTGAGTTATTGGCAAAGTATGATGTAATTCCGTGTGTGTTTAGGTGACACATCATCTTCGCCTCAACATGTTTAACAGTAATAAGGTTTATGTAACCACGTCTACATTGTGTACTAAACTTATTTACCAAAACAGTCATCACAGAAAATTGATCTAAATTGATGATCGATCACCGATCAATTTGGCAAACGGAAACATTTTAAAAATTGCATAATATAAATTGTACTTTAAAGCAAATTGTCGACTGTTTAGGACGTTACTAAGAATTGTACTTTCAGCATTACAATCCGCAAACGTTTTTAAACCTAAGAGTATATTGACTGATCTAAGTCTGTGATTAATGAACCCTTTTTTAAATATAAATGAAAAGTTTGTAACTCCCAATTGTGAAACAAATTGATTTATTTATTTTATACCAGAGAATATAGAATTTTATAATAATTGAAACTCTAATACGCATTAAGGACATGAGGTCAAAAATTTTTCATTTTTAAGACAATATAAGGAAGAAAAGTTAGATTTTCCGGATTCATGAAGCAAAAAGTTGCCAGTCGCACTGAAGACAATTACGCGTATATTAGTTACATAAATAATTTAAAAAACGCATTTGTTTCGATAAACCAAAGGGAACTCTACCACCAAGATTTACGTTACAGAAGAATGTTATCAGAATCACTAGGATTCTACTAGTATAACAGCTATGAAAAACTTATCTATTGTCAAAGAATATATTTTAAAAGTCTTAAACAAACATATACCATAGTACGGTCTAATTTTGCTAAGACCTAATTACGTATTTACGACACAACCACGAATATCCACAAAGTGTAAGCGCTCGCGTTTATTTTTGGGCTCATATTATTGACGTCTAATTGGGTTTCTATGCACTCGTTGTTACAAATTCGGATTCCGGTTTTGTTTGTGAAGCGGAAGGCGGCTTTGTACCCAGGATCTAAACTGGGCCCGGCCCCGATCACGTATTACGTGCGTGGGAGTACGCAGATGCAACACTTACTTGCTCGGTGAGGAAGTGAATCACTTTTTTTATAATTTAGTGTGAATACATCTTCCCACTTCTACGAATATTTTCAGTTTTCAGCTATTTACAGAATACCTACTTCTTTTATTTCAAAATTTTAGAACGCCTTCGTTGATTTTTTTTAGACCTACAATTTTTTTATTGGGTGCCAACATCACCTAATTATCTTTACCTTTTTTCTTTGTTTATAAAACATAAGTCAAGGAAATAGAATTTTAATCCTGTTAATTTCAATTTAAGAATACATGATACCTATTTACCTACATACGGGCTTGTTCAGTAGAGCGACCACGAATAACAATCATCGCAAATGTTCGCATTTTGTAGTCGAGCATAAGTGTATGCAAATGATCAAATGCAAATTTTTTTTGCTCGTTTTCCTCTTGATGGGCATTTCTTGCTTTTTACATTTACCGTTTGTTTTTAACTAAATATTTTTAAACGAAACATATTCTTGAATAATTTAAAATGAACTAGTACAAGTTGTTAGTTATTAATTACTAGCCACTGCCCGCGACTTTGTTTGCAGTCTTTAGATTTAAGCCAAACATGATCCCAAAATAACCTGGGCTAGATTATGAATTTATATAATGTGTTAATTCTGTACAGCTGTAAAAACTTTATTGATTACCATCCAAACATAAAAACCTTTACCTTATTAATGTTACTTAGTTCCAACACTTCAACCGTATATTAATTCAATTTTAAGCCTACAAATTCTCACACATTTAAGCGTCAGAAGGTTTGAGAATACATCATCATCATAAGTAGAAAATAAAAGGCCAAGATAGGTGAGGGCGAAGGCACATCAAATTGATAAGTGCTGGGAACGCATGAGAGCTGTCTGAGTACAAACATTCTTATTACCTACATCCTACACATATACTGATATTCCATTCATCACCAACAACTTGTTCGACAGCCGTTTTGCACTGAGAAAAAAAAAAAGATCTACAAACTCCTCTTTTTTACCCGACTGCGCCAGAAGGAGAGTTATGTTTTTTGTTTCGTTTGTTATTCGTAGTAATTTAATGGTAAAACTAATTCTAATTGCTAAATTATCAACAGACTTCGATTTGACGATGACGGTCAAAGATAGCGTTCTGAAATCAATCATTAAAAGGTAATTCGGGTCATACACAATTTCAACACAACGTTGACAGTTAAATTCAGAGCCTTTCACATACTAAATAAGCTGTCTAGATAAAGTTACGAGTGTGCAATTGAAAACAATTACAACTAAATGTTTTTAACAATCACATGCGAGGTTTATTTTAATTTAAATATAAATAAAATTTAAAAAATATAAAATACTTAAACGGAATATTTTTTTACGTGTAATTAATTAAAACTGAGTTAAATATAAAGTAGGTCAATACAGATAAAGTATATGTGGAGTGAATATGATATTGTGTTCTAAGTATTTACACACCTATTTTACACTTGTAATTAATGAAAACCATTTAAACCAAAGTAGTTACGCAAAATGGCTTGTTTGAGGCGCTTTAGCACTTTATTTAACCTCATCACTACTGTCGTAAAGCAGGACTAACTTTATAGTTTTTAATATGTTTTATTTTACGTTCATTTTGTAAATATTTGGTTTTTGTTTTTGCTCAGTGTGCATTTTATTACAATGTTAGTAAATAAGTATACCAACTGTAAAATTGTTTCCAATAAAAGTGAGTTATTTTTAAGAGTCAGATTTTATAATTACCTTATAGGATAATTATCTCGTGTCGGCGAGATTTATGCGATTAAGACGAAATGCTATCTTTCTCTGGTAACATGACGCAATAAAGTAATGTAATGTTTTACTGCATGGCTTTAAAAATACCATCTCCGATTTATCAATGCCCTTTCAAACGCGATGGATAATCGTGGAGGTAGAATGTACTCGTAATTGAAAACAATTAACGATTTTTATGGTCCACTATCGCAATAAAATGAGTCGTCAGATTATACGACTTACTTCCACGGAGAGCTATTTGAGCTTTTACATAACTATACAGTTGTTCATTGTTAGATAAAGCATTATATCTTACCAAGACACCTTTCAGCCGAAGGCCTCTTTACAATTAACAACCATCCCACACAGCCTTCGAAGCTTCCCAAGCAGCATGAAAAGCTGTATAAAAGCTGTATTTCAGTTCATTATTATACTCAAAGCTGTATGATGAGGCTGTACAAAGGCTGTATAAGCGCTTATACAGCTGCTCTAAGTGCAAAAAGGGCCCAAGTTATACAGCTTTTTGAATTAATTTAGGCGTATGCATACTTACAGTATCGATAGATAAGCATCCCTTTCTCGACCACTCTTGGTATATTCGAGTGTGCAGATTAACTATTTATTGTAATTTGTAAGTGATTTGACATAAATTTGTAAATTCAATGACTCTCTTTTAACTTTTACTCTTGTCTACTTTTAGAAACACGTATTTTATGTAATAAGCAGATCCTAACATAATCAATCAAGTATCAGTCTGTATTGTCAACTTTTGCCAAAGTTCTATTCAAACGTAGGTACATACTTACCTTTACAGTTCGATCGACTTTCCTTACATCTGAATCATAGTACTATTACGTAACATTAAAATATAACGGATTACGAATGCCCAGTATCTCCCATCGACAGCACCTGCTCCCGCACAATGGCGTCGTTCACTTTCGTTGCGCCTGCGCCGCTCGTTAAGTCACGTCGTGACCAACGATCAGTTCCCTTTCCACCGTCACGAGGTTGAAACCAGAACTTCTGGAACATCTATTAAGTGTGACGTGTAATAAAATCGTCTGAGATTATGCAGTAAATGTCAGTTATTACGCTAAATGTCACTACGCCCGGTTATGCAAACAGGCAACAGGGAATGTCGGCATTGGTTTTTGAACCAATCTTAATATAAAAAACAAAGACGGGTTTGTTACAACACATACTCGAGAGCGGCTAGACCGATTTTCATGGTTAATAATTGGTTGGATTTTTATCCACCCCGAATAGCAGAATAAATAATAAAACTATTGAGAAAGCTGACGAAAAAAAAAACTGTACGAAATTCGCCAGGTCAGCTATAGTTTTGAATGAACGAAACATGGTGTACGATATATTATTATGTATTCTATCGTGTAAGTATAGTTTCATGAATGGAAATACGGTAGTCATGTTGAAAGTGCAAACGGACGCCTTGAAAAAATCTGCTGTTCGCCTAGAAGAAGATCGAGAGAAGAGATAGGAGATAGATAGAGAAATACATAAGTTAACATAGGCTAATTTCGGCTTGATATACCAATTACCTAAATAAAACCCTGTATAACTTATAATTTCAAATGACCATTTAGAGTACGTACCTACACTTATTGGTCAGGTGGATGCTTATAACTTTATTTTTCTGACCTCACTAATCGTTAACGAGAACGACGTGTTCGTACTTGTGTCAAAGCTTTGACTTCGCCAACGGAAAAATTCAATGTCTTATTCAATTGTTAATAAATTGACTAAATTCTTATACAAAAGTTGGTTTATAACAAAAATGTATTTGCATGGTAACCTACCTACAGGGCATAAGCTCGCGACTCCCTTCACATAAAATATTTACAACTAGCCTTGACCGTTACTTCGTCTGCATAGACTTAAGAATAATTTCAAAGACCTATGAATAAAATCATCTCATAGAAAAAAAAACCTATATGTTAAGCTAGATCAATATTTGTGTAGATCAAAATTGCAGCTTAATTCTTTTAGCCGTTGGACCACATTAAACCATGATTGACTAACAAACATACTTACATACAAACTTTCATATTAATACATTAGCAAGTTTATGCTACTAATCCATTGTTACTTAGTACAGTTGCTTCATTTTTTAACCGACTTCAAAAAAAGGAGGAGGTTCTCAATTCGCCTAAATGTTGTTTTTTTTGTATGTTTGTTACGCGATTACGCCGTCAATTATGGACCGAAAAATGAAACTAAAAATCGAAAAATAATATTGACACATTTTAACTCTCGATGGCTGGCACCGACTCCAAAAAGAACTGATTAGGTATGTTTTAGTCAATATTATTTTTCGCTTTTTAGTTTAATTTTGATGTCGGTTTTTAGTTTTTTATTAAACTTATTTTATCTCATTTTTAGATGAAAGAACAGTCAACTCCTGCTGGCAAAATTTCGCAACAACGGTTCTCATGGGCGTTCTCTCAACAGGTAACCGTGGTCTTTAAAGGCCGAGTAGTTGTATAATAAACGCCCTTTAATACAAGGGTCAAGACCCGAACGATATTTTCGCAACTGCAATCTTGATGCACCTTATAAAGTACACTCATCTGTTGTTGTCACGAGTTGTTGGAACGACTTCTAACTTTTGACGAAAAAAACGAAAAAAATTGACGAATGTCATAACGCAACATTGTAAATTATATGACTCGAGACACCGAGCGACATTCATTCATTATTCATTTATTGTGAAATGTTTCAATTGTTCCAAAGTCACCATCGAAGAATAATAATAATTGTTATAGCTATTGATAGATAGATTGGTACTATATATACCTACTTAAACATTAAGCATTACTGTCAATGTTCGGACAAGATTATGTCAAGGTAAACGATCCTAGATCCGATAGTGGAACTAGATTGTTGTCGAAGCAATTAAGTTGAATGATGAAGATCTTGAATGTGAACAAGATCATTTATTTACAACTTGACTTAATGACTCTATTGTTTTCGTTTTATGCGGCTTCTTGATATTTAAAATAGAACTCAAGTTAGATGGTGAAGTAAAAAAGAAAATAGTTACTGATAAATTGAATAGCTTTAGGACTGTCTCTCCTTTGTGCTAAACACTGCGTAGATATACACTTTTTCGGTAGATCGTCCGCCAGTTCCATTAGCTTTTATTCTATAAGAATAAAATGATAATGACTATATTCCTAAATTCCAAACAAATCTACATATCATAAATATTTCAATATTGGGTCACCCATACAATCATGACCACGCATACCGTTGCTAAACCTCGATGATTGATTATGTACAGTACATAGAGACCATCAAAAACTATATTTTTTTATGATTGAATTACAAATGTATAGTTTTCCAATTTACCCCTGTACTCCTAGTGTATAAAGATATTACTTGCCAAATTTCATAGTTCTATATCAAATCAACGGAAAATTGTTGGGAAGCCGTCCCAAACAATTTTCCGTGGCCCTGAAAAAAGTGTAGTGTAAAAACCACATTCAGTCGAATTGAGAACCTCCTTCCTTAGTCGGTTGAAAAGTGATTAGGGACGTATGACCGATGTGGAAAATGTAGTGTTATTATTAATAAAAAATAATAATAATAACAGCAAAAGTTAGTAATTTTAGTCCATGAAAGCACTCTATATTTTGATTCATGGTTCACTGATTAAGTTTTAAACTGCACAGACGTTCAAAGTTCTAAATCGGTTCAATAATTAAAATTAAAAACGGCTTTTAGATTTGATAACATAGTTAATTAATTAGTAAGTTACCTAAATCAATGTAATAAAAGCCTAGCCTAGAGATTTGAAAACCAATTTTGGTTATCATTAATGAGGAAATTAAAACAGTATATTAAAATTTTTGTAAACGGCTACAAGTCAAGATGTACATTACCAATTTAAGCTGAACCTTCGTTGCGCAGGCAATTCATTAATTAACAGTTTAGCTTATAACGGGAATGTATAAGTTGCTAATTTAAATTAGCAACGCCGTATCATAATCATTACAAATTAATTTGTGTCTAACATAAATTACTTATAATGGCAACGTAGTTTTGCTAGGCATATTCCTTACACCACGATCGGCTGAGTCAGACAACATGAGTGCATTGTGTAAGTCTAAAAAAATGGTTTTATTATAAACATAACTTGAAAAGACAATTACATAAAGCTTTAACTGCACATGTATATTTCAATCTACGTTTTAAAATTACTAAGATACGTAAAAAGAACGTAGAGATAATGCAGGACACATTATGCATTATTATATTTAAATATCAATTATAGATATTCCGCAATATAAATAATAATATATTTAATATAATTTAAATAAATATTTGGAATATTTTTTACAAATTTTAAAATTTACTTAAATTTTAATATTCTTTGATGGACGTCTCCCTGGATTCTAAAATGCAACCCTTTTATAGAAAAAAGGGTTATCACTTACATTAAAATTAAAAAATAATAATTTTCCTTACTAACTTATTTCTATGTTAACTAACATAAACTAAAAAAAATTGATTGATTAAAAAAAAATTGTTTCATCACACACATATAATCATTCGGTCAGGAATCAGAGTAGGTACCAACCAATATAGTACCTACCCATAGATAAGTTTATTTAGGGCTGATTTTTAGTTCAGATAAGTAGGCCTCCCGCATATTTAATTGAACAATCATTGACTAAATTATATACTTCATCCACAGCATTGCTTCTCCAGTGCATCGCGAACGTCATTTACGTGGTCGAAGCCATAGAATACGACTTAACGAAGCAAATTTGCGGTAATGATGGCAAGACCTACGATACAATCGTTGACCTGCACCTGGCCCAAATACATCACCGAAAACTCAGAGCCGTGCACGAAGGACCCTGCCAAGTAAAGCTCTCCTATGCTATCACTCTTTCCGACCAATTTGACGATTTACATTGTTCGGTGGACTATTCGCCAGTGTGTGGTACCGACGGAAAAACTTACTCTAACGAATGCTCTTTGAATTCCGACAAGGCACATGACCCGACACTGCACATCCAACATAATGGTCCGTGCGAAGGACATTCAAAACTAAACGACATGTCTTGCCCGGCGACCTTAGACCCGGTCTGCGGTACTGACGGAGAAACTTATTCGAACAAATGCTTATTATTTAAGGAAAAAAGAAAAAATAACAATAACCTGCATATCAAACATGAAGGTCCATGCGAGGAAGATGTAAACGATGAAATTCCGTGTAGATTCGATTATGACCCGGTGTGCGGTACAGACGGAAAAACCTATGAAAACTTATGCCGATTGAGCGCCAACAAGATATACCACCCATCACTAGAAATCGAACATGTCGGTCCGTGTCGCAATTCTGAAGAATTGGACTATATAAGCAAAGAACTTCTTAAACCAAAGAAGAAGTGTCCGTTGATCGGATCCCCTGTTTGTGGCAACGACGGCAAGACGTACTCGAACATGTGCTTTTTAAAATACAACAGATTTTTTGACTCTGGCCTGCGCATAATGTATTACGGTCGGTGCAAAGAAGACTATGAAGACTTTGATAATTTATTGAGAAAAAACAAAAACAGGTGGTGCAAGTTAATCTGGCAACCAGTGTGCGGCACCAACGGAAAGACATACGGGAGCGAATGCTTCCTAAACGAGGCCAAGATTAACAACCCTACCCTGAGCATCAAGCATAACGGAGTGTGCGCAGTAAATTCCAAAAGATCAAAGAAATCCGCGAGAAGACATGGCAAGCATAATCCCTCTATAACTAAAATCGATATTAAGAATAGCGGTAAAAATTATAATAAAGTTAACATTGATTTACGTATGTTGAATTGAAAATTATATCCATTATGAATTTTTGATCGTTTATTTATTTTTCATTTCTTTTAAATGTCTAAAATGTAATAAATATTTTCTATCTCTAGATAAATAGACGTTTTAAAGACAGACTAAGGGCCTGTTTCACAATGTACAGATAAATTCTGCATTAGTTCTGAATAAGCAATATTTTACTTAGCTGAAGGATGAACACGATTTTTTCGTTTCACGACCATCACCAGAATAGCGCTATAAGACACATAAATTCACTTCACTAAAAGCACTTTTTCCACTTTTTACATATTTTTATCTTTTACATTACTTTATTCGTACACTGTGAAACAGGCTCTTAGGGCATATTCCAAAATGTACAGATATAGTGCCAAATTGCTATGTAACAGATAAAAATATATGTAAAGGATAAAAGTGCCCGAATTAATGTGTCATGCGCTATTAGTCTATACAGAACTTATCCGTATATTGTGAAACAGGCTCTTACTGTATTCTTATGAATTGCTGTCACACTGTGACTCGAAACAAATGACTTTGCTATTTCAGACTTAGAGCATTGAATGCTCTAAGATTTCAGATGAGTTTGAGTGGCGTCACTCGATTACATTAAAACGTTCGTTTTATTCTCGTTCGAATACATTATGGAAACTAGGCCTCTTTGTTGAGATACGTATAAAATAAGTTTAATAAAAACTAAAAACCGACTTCAAAATGAAACTAAAAAGCAAAAATAATATTGACTAAAACATACCTAATCAGTTCTTTTTGGAGTCGGTGCAAATGAACACATTTTAACTTTCGATGGCTGGCACCGACTCCAAATAGAACTGATTAGGTATGTTTTAGTCAATATTATTTTTCGCTTTATTTTATTTCACAATTTTAAGTGTTAAGTCCTCTATTTTTCCCCTCCTAACTCTGCCAAAAATGACTTTACAGCAAAGTGACCTAGAAAAATGTTGTTCTTCTGTGGACCACCCACCCAATGGTATAATAAAAATATGGTGCTATTAAAGATACATTTTTCGACGAAATTTATTACAAGTCCCAGACGCCTTTAAAATAAGCTTCAGTTTTCACCTTCTAACTCCGCCAAAAATGACTTAACAGCAAAGTAACCTTAGCTAATGTTAGTCCTCCATGGACCCCCCATCGAATGGCATGATAAAAATAAGGTGTTATATTGGGTCAATTTTTCGACGAAAATTTGTAAATCTTAAGGGTTTTCTTACACTCCAACCAGAACGGCGGCTATTTTGGTGTCGTAACCATAGGATAAGGTCTTGCATTAAATGCCAAGTCAATTTAAGAAAGGAACTTTTAATTTTTTTTTCGTAACTGGGTGTGCGGGTACGCCCCTAGTAAATAAAAATTGGCGGTCTGGTACCTCATAAGCTCCACGTCTGCTCAACACACTGCAAAATACGTTCTGTCGACAAAGAGCAGTATTATCTTCTAACTCCTATCAGATAAGGAGTTCTGTGGCTTCTATCATCAGGTTAGCAACATGACATGATGATTACCAGACCCAAAAATCAGCATTGAGTCAGAAAATATATGCAAAACATTATGGGTGCCTATAAAAATTGAGGGTTGCCCTCGATTTCCCCAAGATCCCATCATCAGAATCTGACTTGGTGTAAATGGGACCACCTCGAAAGTATACCCTTTCAAACTAAAAAATATATTTTGAAATCGGATCATAATTGACGGAGTAATCGCGTAACAAACATACAAAAAAAAAACATTCAGACGAATTGAGAACCTCCTCTTTTTTTGAAGTCGGTTAAAAATATGTTAAGAATGTCTAGATAATTTTTTTAAACTTGAAAAATAGACAAACATACATTTTCAAATAAACTGAATGATTGGAGATTTACTTTTCAAAACTAGTGCATTAAAATCTCATAATCTACCTGAATTCGTAAAAAAAAAGACACCGGCAAGCAAACAGTTCGTTAGTAGCAGAATTGAGTCTCGAAGATTTTTACCGATTGCCACGAGTAGGTTTGTTAAAAAAAGTGTGAATTTCGAAACCGCTGTTCCAACAAAAGTTAGGTATTTTGTGTTTTATTGATAAGAAAAAATCAGGCACCATTTGCTGCCGCAGAGGTTGCGTTCCTTGCCGCCGGCATACTAGCAGCCATTGTTCCCGATCAACAAGGTTTTATTGAAACGCCTTTGCTGTTTTTACTAGGCTATTTATTGGATGTTAAAATATTACTTTTAAAAATCTTGACAACATAAAACAATCGGATAACCAACCTAAAAAGGTAGAGGGTGGGGGCTCATAGCACGTAGAATTAACGTCCGATGGGTAGAAAGGATCTAGTAAGGTGGCCACGAACCGGCAAGCGTGGCGTACGATGTGCACCAACAAGGTGGTTAGACAACCGGCCAACCAGTAAACCGGCCAAATTAAAAGAAAGGTTTAAAAATAATGTTCATAAATCCTATCTTTTCATTTTTATGCATTATCTTTTCATTTATAAATACAAAAAAATACGAATCAATTTTACTTATGTTAATTCATACCACCACTCTCGAAATATTAAAATATAGTATTTAAATTGATTTCTATGACATTGCTATTCTATAGTAATTTTGTACCAATATGTATATTTGTCAATAAAATTGTCCCTAGTTGAACTAGCGGGGGTTTTATTAAAAGGCACATTGGTTGCAATTCTGTTTTTTACCAGAAAAAAAAATACTTATTCCTATAATACGCCGAATTCCAAGTGAACGAATCCGCAGGTTAAAGCTAGTCTAATAAAGTATTTGAATCGATTAAGCAATTACTTGTCTAACATATTTACTTCAGGCGACGCGTTGTAACTTCTACGCAGCCAATTATTTCGCATAGGTATGCTTTAATGCATTTCCTAAACCAGCATCGACAGAGTCAATTATGACTATGTTCTTACGTAAGTCCACGTGTATTATTAAATTGATATTAAAAACTTTAATTGTATAGAACAAATATTAAGAATGTAGTTATATTAATTCAATTATGTGTGTAAATGTTCAGATAAAGTTAGTACCTACACAGTTGCTAACTTCATCTGAAAAACTCTGTAATGAAAGTTTAGCTAGACAGTCAAATACCGAAAATCATTTATTATTATGTGATGTGGTAGATGAATGTATTGATCTGTCACTCCGTTTTTCAATCCGGTTGTGCACCAGGAGCATTCGATTTGCGAAAAAGAAAGAGAAATGCTATCGCGAACCAAACTTTCGAATCAAAATTGACATAAATGCTTGTGTGAATGCACACCGAATGCTCACTTAGCTAACTTTGTATAACCAGGTCCTCCTTTCTTAATGGTTGATTTTCAACAATCATAAATACAAGTTTTCTTTTTCACTCCAAATAATCTAAGGGAAATGAATAGACAATTTTATTATATGGTGCACACGTATTTGTAAACATTATTGTTCTCTTTTAACAAAATTGTTTAAATAAGGAGTGGATAAAGTAATCTATAAGTCTTGGAGCCAAATTTGATATTTACACTTTGCAGTAAAAAAAAAACTTTTATGCGGGAATTTGACATTGGCGAGAATTGTACAGACGGATTCGTATTCGTAAGACTCCCGAATTACGTTATTGCAAGAAAATCACTGCGCTATTCAGTAATATCATTAAACGTCCACATACTGAACTAAATTGTTTATTGTTTCTACAGCATTGCTTCTCCTGGTTAACGTGTATTCTCTGCACGTTGTAGAAGCTCTGCAATGCAACAATCCCGGCCACGTGTGCGGCACCAATGGTAGGACCTACAAGTCTGTATGCCACATGAGACGCGCCAGAATGGAAGACCCAGACCTCGAGGTTCTATATGCTGGGCGCTGCCAGAGGGTTGGTCGATCAATACCCGACCCCTACTACAATCCAGCTAGACAGTTGCGGTGCATAATCGGACAACCGGTGTGCGGTACCGATGGAAAGACATATGGAAACATATGCTTATTAAACTACAACAGTAGGGTCAAGCCCACACTAGGCCTAGAGCATAACGGCCCATGCGACGGCAAACTCAAGCATAAACTCAAGCATTATGTTCACGGGCATCGAAATGGTGAGCATAAATTACAGACAAAACCCACGTCTAAATACAATCATACTGGAATTGACTTTATAAATCATGTCTATAATAATAACAATATACAAGTAGGATATAACACTGGTTCAAGTAAAACACATAAGGGTAACAAATTGTCTGAAACAAAAATTTATATAAAGAACAACGTTAAAAATGATAATAATGTTAAAATTGGTTTGTAAATAAATTGGTTAGTCTGTAAAATTCACCATTACTTCTTAGTAAATTATATTGATTTTAACAGTCGATTGACGTTTATGTTTCTTTCTATTTCTCTTTTATATTATCTCTAGATAGTATACAACGTGTCAATTCAAATACGCCAAGCGTCTTAGGAGCTGGTTCCGATGCTTAAATAGATCATTTTTGAAGGGACCAACATCGAAAAGAAAAGAGAAACGATCATCCCATTCTTATACGTTGTATTTCTTTATTCTGAGTCCATACTTACTTATTGGGCAAGATGATTTGTAAAACTAATATTTTTTTGTATGTGATCCTACTTTTAAACATCCAAGCGCTTTTTAGTATTGGAGGTAACGTCACTTAAAATTCTTTAATACCCATTAAACATTTTCCGTTTTTCATAAAAACGATAGATATGCTATGAGATATTGGGTGATTTTTGGGATACAAACAAAACACAACATACAAATTCAAATTCTTTCATATATACAAATTTTACTAAGGAAGTAAGTAGGTGGCGCAACAATATGGGAATTAACAGGCTGGCTGGCAGGCTGGCAGGACTGGCTATAGCCATGGACAGCTGAATGGCTAGAGGAACGAGGTCCAGACATTTACCAACATTGGGATACGATAAGGCTATTTTAAGAGCAGACAATAAGTTAAGATCCAGTTAAAAATAAAATCAGATAAATTGAAGTTCCAATTTCAACCCCCGTCTATTTCTTTTCTAATAAGGACTACCCGAAGAATAGTTGCAAACTCTTTCCATAATGGAATGAAGGTGTTGAGAGTAGACATTAACATAGGACATTTCATGTCGAATTTCTAAAAGTTAAACCTAAAATTAGAAAGATTTAGTCAGACAGAATTTAAAAAAATATTTTATCTAAGGCAGTGTTTCTCAACCTGTGGTTTCCAAACCCCCAGGGCTCGACCCACATCAGGAGGTCCAGGGGTTACTGAAAAAGAGTGAAGAGTTTCTTAATGCGGCCGAGCGTTTTTTGAGGTCCGTCAGAAAAAAAGTTTATGACGTTAGGCGGAGCCTTTAAAAAACGTTAGAAAATAATAGGAATAAAGTCTAATGTTGTTGTGTTGTTTGTATGAAAACGCGTCAGCAAAGTAAATTAATATCAGTTTTTGGATAAATTATCTTCCTGTGGGTATCGTAAGAGGTGACTACAGGAGAACCGCCACAAGAAGACGGGCAGCACCGTCTCCTCTCCACCATTGGCCAAACTGCGATCGCCAACCCACCTGCCAAGCGTGGAGATTATGGCAAAATCCTCCTTTTGGAGAGGCCTGTGTCCAGCAGTGGACTGATATAGGCTGATGATGGATAAATTATCTTGTAGGGTTTCAAATTTCGTAGGCGAAATAAGAAAAAAAAAATGTTTTTGATTTAATGATCACTACGCAGCTACGGAAAGCCAGTGAAATGAAAATAAAATTTCTCTGGATGCTTCTTTTTATGATTTTTCCTAAGTTTTCACGTACGTTTATTCAAAATTAATGCATTACAATTATATTAAATTGAACATGTTCTCGCGGGCATCCCGTGAGATTAAACAGTAAATAAATCCGCGACTCCAAGTGCTTACACAAGTCGTGTTCAATTAAGTATAACGTAGGTACTGTGTTTCTATGGACTGTGCAAATTGAAATTATGTATTCATCATCAAATTGCCATGAGCACGACTGCATTTGAAAAGAGAAAAATATCTTGACCGCACGTTATGGGGGGACCGCTTATTGCAGTGTTACGTATGTACCTCATTAATAACATGGTTAGCAATTATATCTGACACCTACTTTTTCCATTCAGATTTAGTTTGAAATTAATTTGTACATCCTTAATTCCGTACATATTTATTTCATTAAAAATTACATTTATCTTATGGAGAAATGGCATCAATACAGACATGTGAAGTTAAGGTTGGCTAAAAAACTGCGTAATTAATTTCTTGCTATAAAATAGGTAATACAAAGACTTGTGCTACTTGTACAAATTATTATAGAGCTTATGTTATTTCAGATATAATACTGCACTTGGTGTCATTGAAATGCGACTGTCAAAGAAAATCATTAAAAAATGTTGCCATAATTTATGCAAAAGTCGAAGACAGCAGCGAAATACAGCAAAACAGCGACGAAAGTAGTCAAATGAATTCGGGGTATAATATAAACAATAATGATAATCCTTATCATAAAGAATCCAGTCGCAATTATTACATTGACTCGGAAAGTACAGGGCACAATCAGGTGTCGATGAGTGGAAAGAACTTAATAAACTCCGGCTATCAAAGCAAATTAATCAAAAATGTAAAATCAAAAAATCCTGGTATTATTAAATTGAAGACTAAATTGAGTAATACTAACAGTATACAAATTAACTACAACTAAATAATAAACTCAAGCTGGAGGCGCCCAGATGATAAGAGGCAACTGGCAGGAAGAACCTCGAAATTGGTGAGGAATTAAATTTAAGATATATTGTAACGATCCTATTTATTAAAAAATAAAAATACTGTCTTGATTTTATTTAATCACCTAATAGTTATAGAGATTTGTCAATAAAATTATTACATTACTTATTATTATTACTCTCCCAATATGCCCAAATAGTAATTGCTATTAACCTATCAATTTTTAGAAACAATTATTGCAATACAACGGCTTTGTATTTCAAGCAATTAGGAGATGGGGCCCCAAAAAAGGCTCCTTAAGGGAATTTGTAAAAAATATAACTTATGAATTAAATCATCCATATGTTCTTGTCAAGGATGCTAAGTATAATATAAACTCTTTAAAACTGAGTGATACAATTCAAAATTTTGATTTAATATATCAATGATGTAAGCAATAGGGATGACAAAGGGGTAAAGAAAATAAAATTATATTATTTAATGTAGTAATGGATTTTATTTTTATCTTTTGTTAATCGATCAAAATAAAGCGCGTCAAAGTTCGGCTCGTGACGTTACTTCTAAGCATAAACTTTAAACTTAATCCAATTACAATATTAAAATAAAACTTGACGCACTTATCTAAACCATAAAAATATTTTTTTAAGCAAGTCGCTAAACTTGTATTTCATACGTATTGTATTGGTTGTAGCGCGAGACATCGACGCACTTTTTATTAGTCCGATAACATAAAAATAAACCGCGACTTAAAATGTGCTCATTGCAGTGTCACTTAAGTAGTAGTCATGAAAGATATTTTAGTAAGATGTTATGACAATTACCATAAAATTACAGTTTATAGACAAAGGTAACATATTTTAAGATAGCCTAACATAACTCGCGATTTTTCAATTTTATTAGGGTTTTTAGATTTCCTTCTGGTCTCTGTTCATTTTTCAGTACAGGCATCATGGTGCAATTTATTTACATCCAGTAATCGGAGTTGTTATGCCGGCGACCATTTTTTCAGAGATATTTTTCTTCCGCGGGAACAATACCTTTTTCTGGATATATGTCCTTTTCTGAACCGTAGACAATATCTGTGTTACAATTCATGATAATTTGTAGAGTTGTAAGACGTGAAAGCGTAACAAAACAATTAACAAACAAAGTCACTTACGCCTTTGTTTGTATATATCTATTCTAATCCCACAATTTCCAAAAAACCTTGCGTAGTTATAAGTTATTCGTTTGCAAAATCCCAAGTCCCTAGGTCCAGTAGTTAGGACTGCTCGTTGATTTATCACCTAGTCAGTCAGTTTGCTATTTTATATAATTATGCAGTGTCCGATCAGCTGTAGGGGGCCGATCAGGGGTAGATAAATGAAGAGGTCAAATTTTATTAATTTTTTCGATCTAAGTTACCTTAAATGTTACACAGTAGTTTTCGCTGACTTCCTACACTTGTAAACTTTCATGTTTTATAAATATTATCATGTGAGGTACCTATCGGGAAATTCCCTACGCCATACTCCATATCCAAAAGTACCTTAACTATTTCTAGACAGCTGAGATATTTGCTCGTGGTAGACAGATAGACGGATAGACTTGCGGAAGTAGAGAATTAGTAATAACACGAAGCATGTGACAATACATTATTTTTTACAAATACAAAATTGAAACCCAATGTGCTGTAAGTCAGAAAACTCTAATTGTGTAAGACTCCAACCATAAGCCTAAATATTTAAATAATAAATTCAGTAATTTTAGTTCGACAATAAAGAACTTCAAATACGAAATTTAGCAAAAACGCTGAGACACATGTTAATTCATTTTCATACGTCAGCCTAACCACACAATTTGGAGATCCTAACTTCAAAACTGACGGACTTTCATTCAAACTTTCACCCCCTTTTTTACCCCCTTAAGGGTGGAATTTTCAAAAATCCTTCCTTAGTGGATGCCTACACTGTATAAGGTATCTATGTGCAAAATTTCAAGTCTCTAGGTTCAGCGGTCTGGACTGTGCGTTGATAGACCAACAGTCAGTTTAGAATTTTATATAGTAGATTATATTTGAAAGAAGAAGATATACGTTTTCAATATTTATCGATATCCGTACTGGTTTTAAAAATAAGGTCTTTCGTCCATAGCTAAGACCTTAGACTTTTCAACTTTAATATGTACCATATTACAAAGCCTAAAGTTATTTGGCAATAAATAATACATTTTACTACAAAATGTTATCTTTTACAATAACAATCATGTTTAAAACTTATTAATTAGTCAGAACATCTTTATTACTTTTATTTATAAAACAAATTAAAAAAACAATACTTTTAGGCCCACTTGCGCATCTTAGGATTAGCGAATGTGATTCAACTATCCACGAAAATGGTATTAATTAAACATAATTCTATAGCTGTCAGATTGTATGACAATTACAGAGACAGAAAAATGTCATAATCTCGTACTAAACTAATTCGATGGTGCGCAAGTCCACCTTATCATTTATCTTTAGCAGAAAATCATTTTTCACTAAATTATAACAAAATGAAATATTTATAGGTATCCATAACAATGTTCATAAAAAAAAATAAGAAAAAAAGCCATTTCGTTAAAATCAGTCTTGGAATTCAAGAAAAATTTAAATTCTTCTTAAACATATTAACTCTAACATGAACACACTGACTTTTAAACTATCTGAGTTACTAACATAATCAGACATCGAACATTATATTTCATCCATATTTTTTAAGGTACAGATTGAAGTTTAGTAATTACTGTTAAATACTAAAGTGTTTATAATACTCATGAAAACAAACAACTTTACCTAAAAGAAACTAATTACCTATCTGAACCTAATTTTGTAAGTGCATTTGCCGTCCGCGTTCATTCATAGTAGGAAATAGTTATTATATTGGTTACGTATCATTTCAACTAAAGTCATTATAACTAGTTCTTTGTAGTTGTCCTCTGCCTAAAGTTTGTTTGGAAGAGATCGCTTTTTGGCTATAAAACCGCCTAAATTGTACATCTTTCTGTAATTATCAACTGTAACTTCTTTGTTTGGTGTGCAATAAAGAGTATCTATCTATTTATCTATAACTACAGTCGAAATATCTATTGGTTGAAATACCTAACGATCGTTTCACATAATGTTTGTAAATAACTAATGGACGAAATCAATAAAGGAGAATTCATCTACGGTAGATTAAACTACAGTTACCTAAGGTTGATTGAACTAATGGACGACTCACTGACAGTTTATCAATACCTACTGCGCCGCGCTAGACTATTTGATAAAATGAAGGAAGGCCTAAAGTTTATTAATACTGCGCGCTGAATTGAAGAACAGTGTTAACAATTTTAGTTCAAAAATTGTGTCATTGTAAACACAAAATGAGCCACTACAACTTCAGAAATAAATCCAGCACACAGTATAAATAAACTATAGGCGCTAGCTACCCTCGTTTTATAATCCGTCCCTCCCTCGTTGATAAGCCGTAGGCGAGTCGTCCATTAGGTATTTCGTACGTAGTTAAAACAACCAATATCTTAAACAAACATTAGATGAATAGTCCGTTAGTTCAGTTGATTTTAGTTCAATCAAAAATAGGTGAGTTGAACAGTAGTTGAGTCGTCCAATATGCGTTATGAACTTATGTGAATCGACCGTAGTTATATTTAAAATAGTTAAGATGTCTGTAGTTGTATATATATAGGTTAACCATTCTATTGCAGTAATAAAAAATCACCTTATAATATAACCTTAAGATCATTCTTTAAGCTCGCGTCGGTCATTGTTATATCAATTGTTGTCTTATTTTCCGAGCATACAGGTTATTATGTCGTTGTAGTTACTCTATAGTTTTATGCTTTTTTCATCCATCCACTGCCAGCCATCTTCCTAAGGTCGTCGCTATAAAAGTTGGGAGGCGTCCTACACTACGTTTGCTAAGGCGTGGTCTCCACTCGATCAAGACCCCGTTTACTCCACCTTGCATCGGTTCTGCAACAAATGTAGCCAGCCCACTGCCACTTTAAGCTTGCTACATTTTTGGACCATATTCGTTTCCTTAGTTTTCTGCCTTCCTGTCCTGTTCTTATAGTTAAAGTTGTTATATCATACTAGTTATCGCCAGCGACTTCGTTTGCGTGGTCCCCAATTTAAATCCAAAATCATTCCCGGTGTGGTTGCGGAAAAACTTACCAAATTTTTATGGCAATCAGATAATAGTTTAGGAACGCAAGGAACAACCAAACTTTCATTTTTTTTTATTTATTTAATAGTGTTTAGCGATAGATAAATCTCAAACCATCTTGTTAGTTTTCATGGTATCAAAGATTTCTTAAAATTATATTCTAGCCATTTCAAACAGTCACTTTAATTTATAATGGTGGATAAACATGTTGTTAAAGCGTAATTTAAACCTATTAAAGTCCATTACAACAACAAACCACTTCAATTTTATGCAATATAATCGAACATTAATTGCATGTCTTCAAATACCTAGTTACTATGAATACTTTTCCTTTACTTTTTAATCTAAAGAGGCAGTTCGGGAGTATAAATTGTGTAAAGTTGGGAAAGCGGCCATTCAATCGAGATGACTGTGCTTAAAGGAGGTAAGTACGTTATCTTATTTTAATTTATAGACGAGTGCCATCATCATGGATTATTGTGTCCAGAGTCTTGTGGATAATATAGTGACTATCGAAAGAGCCCGACGCGTTGGACAGACTATATTATAGTCTGTCCAACGCGTCGGGCTCTTTCCTCTTGGTATCTTGCCTATTACTTTGGCTATCAGTCTCTCCAGGATTTCACTGTCCTATAAACTTCCTACTACAAGTTTATTTAACAAGAAAGGTCATATGAGGTAGGATTAATCTAATTTGTCCTATCCCTCTTACATTACCTATAAATTCGATAGTTAGTGAGGATGTTTGGATATTTGGATGTTTGTGACTCCATCACGCGGTAACGGCTGAACGGATTTGGATGAAATTTTGCACACATATAGAATATGACAGATCATATCCTATAAGTTATCCAGAGATTAACATATACGATTCTTTCTTTAGTCCACGCAAACGAAGATGCGGGCACAGTTATTATTTTATTAAAATTATAAGGGGAAGAAGAAAACAGTGTGTAAATAGAAGGGTTGGAACTGCAACTGAACGTGTAAATCTTCAATTTACCAAACTTAAACAAGGGTTATAAATAGTAGGCTTAAATAGCGTCTTGGCGCAATTTGATAACCTACCTTGTATCAAAATTTGACCTAAGTTTCTTTAGCAAAGTGGTACTGTTTCATGAGCAAAACCATCAATTAAGCTAGCGATTCTAAGCAAATTAACTGCTAATATAAGGGTTTTACTTTTATATATTAATTAAATTATTAAGTATTAACATGATTTCATTACAAATTCAGCTTTTGAATTAAGATTTAGATTGGAGAAATTGGATTTGTCAGCGCTGGCATATTTAGATGCCGCTTTTAGTAACTTAGTTGATTTTACTTTAACTGATTTTTTGCAACGGATGACAAACAATCAATCTGCTAACATTTTTTTTTCTTCCAGCTGCATTGCTCTTGGCATTTATTATTGGATCTTCTGGTGAGTTGTGGAAACCTATAAATGGCAGGAAAAACCCAAAGGACTGTTCGGTATGTGGGAGCGATGGCGTAACGTACAGCTCACTCGGCGATTTCTACAGGGTTCAACGATATTACCGCTGGCTTTATATCGTCAATCGAGGAGCGTGTCACTCGGATAACCATCCATCACACCAATTACATGACATGCATGTGCATCATCCGGATGAGAATAATTCGGATGGGCATTATTCGGATGAACATAATTCGAATGTGGATCGTCCAGATGGGCATCGTCCGGATGGGCATCGTCCGGATGGGCATCGTCCGGATGGGCATCGACCGGATGGGCATCGTCCAGATGGGCATCGTCCGGATGGGCATCGTCCGGATGGGCATCGTCCAGATGGGCATCTGGATGGGCATCGTCCAGATGGGCATCATCCGGATGGGCATCGTCCGGATGGGCATCATTCGAACGGACATAATTCGGATTGGCATCGTCCAGATGGCCATCATACGGATGATTATCAGCCGGATGGACATTACACTGATAGAAATAGAGCGAAATCACAGCAGCAACCGAGACCTACGACACCTAGCCAAGATGATGATGATTATTATAGCTCACACGAATATCCGAAGAAGCAGAAAGATTTCGATATTCATATTGACAACGACGCTCAAAATAACAACAACATACAGGTCGGACGATATGTACGAACACGGACGCCTCTGCGAATCTATTCATATCTTTAACTTCTTAATCATCCATCCAAAAAGCATTTTTAATATAACTATAACTGTTTGTATACAGATTAGAAAAATGTATCCAAATAAACAACAAAATTGTATTGATCACTACAAGGAGCAATTTAAGGCTTTTCAATAAAAGTGTGGATTTTAGTAATCTTGTTTTGTGTTTTAACCGTTTGATTTACAAAAATATTATTAATTTCTTCAAGAGCCTAACCGTGAACTTAAAACAGTGTTGTTTTTACTTCAAAAGTCACACAGAAAAAACAAAAGGCCTAACTAATAACTACTGTACGAGCTCATGGTTAGGCCAGTAACGCACCACGACTACTCTGTGTGGCACGGTCCGTAGATAGATAGAGAGATACTCTTTATTGCACACCAAACAAAGAAGTTACAGTTGATATTCAAAGAAAGATATACAATTTAGGCGGTCTTATCGCTAAAAGCGATATCATCCAGACAACCTTCAGTGTGCAACCAAAAAAGTGCTTTTGTGAAAATTTGTAAAAACTCTAAAACGTTACAAAACCATTCAGCTCCTGAATGCTTCCACATCGCGCCTTCGCGCCGCTACTGCCTGGATTGGCCTTAAATGGCAAGATACATCGTTTAATAATAAACTGATACACGTATGTATTCTTTGAGCAAATAAAATTGCATCCCTATATAGGTTATAAAATTGCATTTCTTGCAGCTCCGCTCGCATGGAGTTTCACCGACTCATCTAACTATGGTAAAGCTTATCATATGGCATAAAACAAGACTAAAAACAGATGGAAATTTTAAATTATGCCATTTAAAATTTATTAATTTACTATAAACATCGTAGATTTCTTCGTCTTAATACATGAACAATACATAATACCACAAGACTTCTTCATCGTAGAAGTCTTGTGCTATTCATCATATCATATTAGCCACAGGACGTCCACTGCTGAACATAGGCCTCCCCCAGTGACTTCTGTCATCGGGGGGTTGTTGCCATACTCGCCACGCTTAGCAGGCGGGTTGGCGGACGCAGTTTTTTTATATTATTTCGCACGCAGACGCTGCTCCCCGTCTCGTGCTACAGGATTTAGTCGCCTCTTACGACACGCCTCCTGTTGGCGGTGGGGAATTATGTGTAATGGTGGTATTATGTACCAGTAAACTGTTAGGCGCTGCGCAAACAGACACTTTTTGCTACCGACACGCACGGCACACCATTACAGGAAACTGAATTGCTGTGTCCTAGCAGCGCAGCTTAGTATCGAATTAAATACACAGCTGATTTGGCGTTATTGATATCATACCATTGTCTTAAAAAATTTATGTCGAAATCTAGGACAATTCAAGTGATCGTTGAGTAACATAAAACCTTCGCACGACACTTGATCCGCGTTACGTCCAAAATTTAAATACAATACTAGTTGATCAGTGCCTAGTACGCGGGCGATGGCATAACTGCTGTCTATTGGATCATTGATATTATTATTTGTATGCAATATATATTTTTCAATTTAATTAAGATGGAGGGCAAATAGTCTAATAATTTCCGAATCTTGAATCCCGAACTAGTCACTAACTAGGTTCAAACATCATTCTATAGATGTATATTTGTATAGAGTTCAAAAAAACAGAATTATTTTACTAACTCTGCTACTCTACTCTGCAGCTTAGTTGCAGAAGCATTCACCCGGATAGCGACAACACGTCCGGGTTCGATTCCCACCCGAGACATTAAAATTAATATTATCCTAAACAGTCTATCTCAACCTGTTTCAAGTGCTGACCTAAAAAAGAATGAAGAAATGAGGAGTTTTCACAGCTCCGCACTCCTCTACTATTTTTTATCCCTAAAACTCTTGACGGCACTTATAACCTTTATTATTAACTGCTCGCGGACCCCTGAGATAGATCAGCAAGATCAGCAGATCCAGGGTCTAGCTCAAACTAGAATGTTACTGAAAAAAACATTTAAAATTACTATGCTTCACCATTTCCAAGTATGCCACTAAGTTGCATAATGAAGATATTTAGCGCTCGATTATTAAAAAATTAAGAAATGTCAACAAAAAATAATAATTTGGTTTTAACCTAATTTAATCTGGTAAATTTAATAAAATAAGAATATTTGTTTCTATAAAGCTGCTTCATAATGTAATAACATCACAGCATAATCGTAACAATTAGCACCGCACAATGATGGGAAAGTGAGCTAAACAACGTCTCAGCTAAACAATTGAGTCATTTTCTGAATTATGTCACTAACTTATAGGAGCTTATAGTGTAATTAATGTCATTTGTTAATGGCATTAACAGCAACTGTCGATATTTTTAAAGTTCCGAAGATTTTATGTAATGTAAATTAATTAATGGTATTGCCGAGGTGCTAGTAGCTTATACAGGGTGTCAGGTAAATGGTATATCAAGCAGATACTAGCCGATGTTAACATAAATGCACATCAATATGTTGAAGTCAGAAATGTTGTATTTTTTTTTAATTTCATACAAAACACAAAATTTAAATATTGTACCATGATTCCGTATCTTGCAAAAGCAATGCGATAGCGAAAATTCTGGCTTTAAAATCACAAATTGACAGCAAAAAATATGCGTTGAATGCGCGATTATTGCTGATTGCTAATTTTTAGGAAATAATGGTACCGATTGATATGAAAAAACTTTTTTCATAAATGATGATATTAAATTTCTGACTGAACCATAGTATTTATATGCATATTTTAGCATAGACTAGTTTCGGCTTGATATACCATTAACCTAACAATATGTTTAAAAAGTTAAGCAACTCACGTCGCGGTTGTGAGTGGATGGGTGAACCATCCGATTATATCTACGAAATATAAATAATATAAATATAATTTAGTGTCATTTATGAGAAGCAGCAGTGACACGTTAAAAGTTGGCCCCGTCCAATATCGCTTTAGTCGTAAAGCCTATTAGTAAGAGGCTAAATACCTACATTGGACAATAATGTTTAGCCCCTGGCTTCACACACCTCCATCAATTAATCCGCACTGTCGCGAGGTAGACTATGGCCCAAAACCATATTCTAGTTGAGATAAGGCCTGTGCCTTGCATAATTTTGTATTACTAATATGAAGCGTACGCGTAACGTATATGATTCTATCTTTTCAGCCTATTGTTAGGTCCCAAAAAGCGCCAAAGAGCCAGATACATTCACTATCCACTGGTTCTGGCTCTTTGTCGCTCTTTGGGACCTCCTTACGTCCAGAAGTGGATTGAAATAAGCTGAGATGATGATGATCAAGATATTTGCAATAAGGTTTTTCTCGTAAGATTCGATCGCGTACTTTATTAAAAGGTAGAAACCATTTCAACCGTAGAACGGGAGGAGGCCTTTAACGCATACCACAGATTTTATGCTAATATTTTATTGTTTCAATTTACCGGTGACATACGCACCTAATCAAAGTAATCGTGTTCTATTAAAGGAGAAGGATCGAAGTAGCCAGGGCCGACAGTGAACAAAATATCATCAGCCGTGCACTTGCCGTAGTGTTTTAAATAAAGCGTTCTATCCTTTAAATGTTTTTGCTTACTTAGTTCACATATATCGTGGTAGGTCTTCAAGTCACTGCCACAAATTTCGCCTGGTTCATGGCATAAAAACCTCGGGTCAACATATGAGCATGCTGTGAGGCTGACCAACGAAAGCTTGATAACTGTAAAATAAGTAGGTATCCTTATAAAAGTATTCAAAACATTCATTAATCCGATTCAAAAATCATTGAATCGATGAAAAAGTAATCGATTATTGTAATATCCGGATAAACTAAACAACTGAGTGCTAATGTTGTGGATAATGAATTTTGGAGAGCAGTATCTTCTGCGTCGCCACGATCGGAGTTGCGAACACACATTCGTGCCAACGGACATCCACCACCGGTACAACTAGCGGCACGGAAGTTAAGCGCTGGGCGAAAGATGCGCTAAAGATCATTACGATTACGTGATTGGCTAGTCGCGCGCCGCGCCTGCACCGCGGCCGGTTGATTGGTTGTTAGCTCTGCGCACACGCGTTTCTGATACGATTTATCGTCTTATAAGATGCGCAAAACGATCCCCACTCTTTGCACCAGCGCTTAACATCGGACCCGCGTACTGTACCACTCCACTCACTCATCTAAACTGCCCATAAGATTTCATTGGCTGGGCCACGCACTGCCAAGGAACAGGGTTGACTGCTTGCATCGATGTTCCAGAAATAATAACAACTACAGGCTTCCAAAACACTAATTAGTGGTAAAGCTTCTTTTGGGTAAGCTAGACTGCATCGACACTACATCTTTGGGTGAGAAAGATAACATTTAAAACAAGAGTAAGCTCATCAAATATTTTAAAAAAATACCTATAAAAACACCGAGTAAAACGTCTACGAACGTGAAGGATATCATTGCCACTGGCATTTTAATAAGTAATTAAAAATAAAGGTATTAACAGTGATCCGTGAAAAGTGATCACTTAGGGATATTTAGCAGTTATCACTAAATTACCTCAATTTGTAATGCTGCGTTACTGGCATTGAAATAATGGCTTGTTATATTAATGAGTACATCTGAACCAACACTATAATATAAAAACTGGGTAAGTGCTAGTCGGACTTGAGCAAGAGTTCCGTACCACTGTTTATGTCTTACAGTTTCGGATCATAGTGCAAGCTAAGCTCACAGTTGACCAGTTTTTTCTATTTATCCCTTTCATCAGAACCCCTTAATTGTTGGATATTAAACACAGAGGCTGCACCATTCCTTTTTAGTGTACCAGGTGAGGAAACTCTCCTTAGAATTAGGGAATTAGTACAAAATATGAGTATGAGAAACAAAAATTAGGGGCAGTACCTTCTATTGTAATGGATTTGAACCGATTGGATGTAATTCTTCCTAAGCATTTTGGTCAAATATCTATTAAATCCAAATTGTTAAAAATGTAGTAGATTGTCAGACGGTACGGTATGTAGAAATAGTTCTTTCACAAAATAAAAACAAGATATAGAAAACAAAAGTGATAGAAAAAAAGTTGTTCACCATGATTTACGGGACATCCTGTATAAATTAAAGAACCTTGAGGAAGTCCATTTTACATATTTTTCATTATTATACTAAAAACAAAATTGTATTTTTAAGATTATCGTATAATACCAAATCAAACGCGTTCGATAAATATAAAAAGCATGTTTATACAGGTGTTCGTCTGTTTGTATAATAGGTAACAACACTATGTTCCAAGGCCAATTTTGCACTTTCAGTCTACAGACCATTCTTATAGCCAAACTGGGCATTCTGAAGTTGTATGCACTTGTTAAAGTTACCATCCATCATCATATCCTAACTCATACATTGGCTAGGACCGAGGCTAACGAAATAGGCCTGTAGTTCGATTTGTCAGCTATGTCACCTGTTAGGTTTTTAGGGATAGGGATATAGTCCTCATAAGATCAGTCAGCAAATATTATGAGTATCTCAAACAAAAAGTGTACAATAAGAAAAGTCCCTTACTAATGTATTTTAAATGTTTCCAACCTTCCCCAGGAACATTTGCCTCTTTCATATTTACAATAGCCCTGCCTACCTCTTTACAGTAATTTGAATAATACATGCGTACAAAATGTTTATAGTTTTTGTAAGATTTTCGTAAAATGAACTTTTCTATTATTGTAACGGGTCTGGGTGTTGTGGTACGGTCGTTGTTTCTGATTTCTATAACACAAGTGCAATAGCTACTTATTTTAGGATCAGAGCAATGTAGGTGTAGGTAAACGAATTTGGATGAAATTTTGCACAGAATATGATCTGGATTCTGGATTAACTTATAGGATACTTTTATCCCGGTTAAATGTACCTGTGGGATATATTGAATAAACTAAGGACCACGCGAGCGAAGTCGCGGGCAACAACTAGTTTCTTGATATTTTCAAGCTCGTTTCATTCCTTTTATACCTATTACAGTTTTCTTTTCACTTTCTACCCGTATAACACAAGTTATCTTTCACAAAGGGAAATGTATCACCAACCTTAAGTAGTCAAATCTTAGAATTTTTGAATTTGAATCCAAAAACTACAGTTTTATGTGCTAATGCTTTATTGTTTCATTAAGTATACATATTTTTGTCATTCGGACCTAATAAAAATAATCGTATGACGGGCTAGGGTCGAAATAGCCAAAGCCGAAAGTGAACTTAATATCATTAGCATTGCACTTGCCGTTATGTTTTAAATAAATATTTTTATCCTTGAAAGCTTTTTGTTTATTTAGTTCACATATATCGTAGTATGTCTTCAGGTCGCTGCCACAGACTTCGCCTGCCTTGTGGCATTTCGATGGGGCACCATGCAGAGCTGGGCTGACCAACGATAGCTTGGTAACTGTAAGACGATGATCACGTATTCTTTACTTAAATAAATAACAATAATAATACTTATTTTATTAAATTGTAATGACTTCTTTTGTTTAAAGTGCTACATGAACATCCTAGTGTGATGATATGATACGGTTTTTTTGCTACTGTAGTGACACACACATTTAAAAAAGTTATTTTCTATAACGACTGTTTTGTGTAGTGGTTCGCTACAAAGCCAGGTGGTTGCAAGTTCGAATCCTACAAAGGACAACGTTTATGTAACAAGCACGAACTTTCGTAATAAGTCATAGATTTTTATAAACGTATTTATGTATGTTAAACCATTACCTGGTCGCCATATTATAGTTAATCAAATGGGTTGGTGCAAAAATGACTTTTGTAATATAACTTTTAAAAAAATAATGATAATGACTATTTTAATATTATACTAACCTAGTTGTAAGTAATTACTAACAGAATGTGAGTCTTTGTTACTTAAATAAATAAATATTCATTCATTCATTTATAGTACATTAATATTCAAGCTAAGCTTAGTTTGGGACTAAAAATTGGTGTGCTTGTGGAAACTATTTACTATTTATTCAATTCATGAAAATGACTGGAAATCGTACCCTCTTGATTGAATATGAATCACCACGCCATATTTAGAATTATATGTATAGAATATCATCTGCAGTATGGCACTGTCCAATTCCAAAGACAATCAGAAGAGGCACACGGTTACCAGAACGTACAATTCAATTTCTTTATAAGTTTATTTATAAGGTAACAAAAAAACATCAAAAATAGTTTGAAGTAATAGTTCACCTAAGAAAGCGGCGAATAACGCGTCTATAAACGTGAAGAATATCATCGTTACTGGTATTTCCAACAAATCATTCATTTTCAAACATCTCGATACGTAATCAATTGTTTATGTTTTCAAAGTAACAAATTACTTCAATTTGTAACGGTGAGATGCCTTGTTGTAGTTAATTAGCTCATAAAAACAAAGTTATAAGAAAAAAACCGGCCAAGTGCGTGTCCTGTCACGCACAGGTGGGACCAATAGGACCATGCGTAAATCGAAATCGCGTGTCAAGGGTTCCTCACCACCGGTTTTTACATTAACGTCAGGATGATCGAGTGCGATCAAGCAAGTGTGATCACATTCTGATATTTGTTATTTAACTACGGGGTTTTACTTTGATCGTGCTGTAAGACATATTTACATGTGTACATATTTCACGATTCTAGACTTAATTATCTTAAGTGAACCAACCTCCAAAGAAGTTTAAATAAATTTGACTACAAGAACCCGTTCTATAAAAAAAAATAGGACAGTTTATGGGTTAAAAAAATTGAGGATTAGTAACGAAAGTCAACGACAGTTTTGAATTATGTTTTGTTTACATTGCATTTGTTTTGAACCGATTTAATGTTTTTCCGAAACATGTCGGACAACCTTTGTCACAAACCAGAAAAATGGTTAAGAAAGCTTTATTTGAGAAGTTAATTAGTAGTTTGGTATTTAGGATGTCAGTTAAAATAGTTAACTTCATTAAAAATAAAAAATAAACGTTGAAGTAATACTTCTTAAAGAATTTATAAATATTAAGAATTATGTGATATATATATTATGGTAACGTTTACAATAATTTTGAATATTAGGTAATACTTATTTAAAATTAAACCTCAAAGTTAATAATACTGCTCACAAATATTACCAAAAAACTACAGTTGTATGTGTAATTTGTTTATTGTTTCAATATTCAGACCCTATCAGCACGGATAAATAATTTTGAATCATAATTATAATAAAAATCTTCAATTTTCCTTGGAGCGTCATCCAATACGATGGTGGGGTTAAAGTAATCAGAACTGATAGTGTACTTAATGTCATAGGCTGTGCTTTTGCCACTGTGTCTTATATGAAGATTTTTATCCTTAAATCTTTGCTTTCTTAGTTGGCATATATTGTTATAGGTCCGCACGTCGCTGCCACAGACGGGTCCAGCTTTGTGGCAGAAATACGATGGGTCACCATGAAAACATGCCGTATTGGCGACCAATGTTAGCTTGATAACTGTAAAAGAATAGGTATCCCTGAGATTTTTTTAACGTTAGATTTTATGTAGGGTTTAAATGCGAAACTCTGGAGCGAAACGCTAATGACACCGGCTTGAGATTTTGCATAATTCTGATTAAATGTAGCATTTAAATACGCATTACCAGCCAGCGGTTTTCAAACTTTTTTCCTGAACCCTTTTGGAAAGCGAAATATTTAATGGAACCCCAAATAAATAAAAAAGTGTATTCATATTTACAATTGATTGGCCCTAAAACGCACCGGTAACCTTTGCTAGGTAAATTAACGCGCAATCGTTTCGCTAGCACTTCAACTAGCAAGTAAAATAAATAAGATTAAATATATGTTTAACAATCAGACAAATTGGCTAGACCCATAAACTAAGCGAAGCTTGTGCTATGGTGACTAGATGACTGATAAACGTACTTAAATACGTTAATAAACATCCATGACTTAGATACAAATGGTCGTGCTCACCACACAAACATTTTCCCTCTGTGGGATTCGATCACGCAACCGCCAGGCATTGTAGTCCAGCAGACCACTATACCGGACGGTCGTTTTCTGCATAATGGCACTGTTCTATTTCAAAGATTCACAAAACATCACAGGTGTACCAAACTACCTAATTAAGTATAATCATGTGAGTATTTAGCGTTTAAACTTTTGGTCGCTCTGGTGCAATGCAAGCGCGGGAATAACAACTGGACGTTCAGTCGAAGTTCGGCCGAACAGTTAGTTAGTGCAGTTACATACCGAATGTTCGTATTCGATTAGATTAACATTGAGATGATCCGTAATTTATAGGAATAAATTACCTAAGAAAACTGCCAGTATCGCGTTTGTACGCATAATGGGTATCGTGGCTACTGGGATTTTTAATTATTCAACATATCGATTTTAACAGAGTTCATGTTATGTTTCGAAATTATCACAAAATTACATCAATTTGTAACGCTGCGTATTGAGTTTTCGACGAGGTACTCGTAGGTAATGGCTTGTTATAGTTAATTGTTAATGAGCCGTACCTTGTATTCCTTTCTTTTATTTTAAGTTTATCAAATAATTTATTTTTAAAATTCATCTCGATCAAGACCAATTTCGGACCAATCTATAAAATGATCTAGTTTGAAAACCAATCTTTAAAATGTTATTTACTGCAGTAAAATTAGTCCATTGGACCAAGTGGTCAAGTGTTGCAAAAACCGAACTACAGAAATAAAAGTTGCGGTTACAGAAATAAATATTTGTGCGATGAGCACGAGCATTTGGACATGAGTCATGAATGTTTAAATAGTGTATTTATCTAGATGACTAGCTAAAGCCCGCGACTTCGCTCGCGTGGTCTTTAGTTTATTCAATATATCCCACATTAACATTTAACCGGGATATAAAACATCCTATATGTTAATCCAGATCATATTCTATAATATATGTTAAAAACATCCAAATCCGTTCAGTAGTTTTTGCGTGAAAGAGTAACAAACATCCATACATTTATACTCACAAACTATCGCATTTATAATATAAGTAGTGTTAGTGTGATTATTCGATTTAAATTGCGTATTTATTCAGAGGGACGAACCATTATTAATAAGTAGGTATTACCCGCATTATCGCCTCTCGGCTTAAGCTCAACTTAATTCAAAAAGCGGCGGTTCAAATCGTATTTACGTTGTTAACCTCAAAATTGAAGACACCTTTTGTGGTAATGATGTTACTTTAATGACAGCGAGCGGAGTGTCGACTCATCGCGAAGATAGTTGCTAACGGTACTTACTCATTGGCGACCACTTTGTTCCCAGACACGACGCTGTGACCAGGCGATTTATTTTAGACAGCATTTACAAAGATCTAGAAATTAATATCTGCAGTAGATAATAAAATATAGAGAAAATCTGTAGATATAAATACACGGTGTAAGTATATTACATTGCAATAAAATTAAACTTAATTGATCGGAACGGTTTTATTAAATAATTTCATAAATACTCTTGGGTTTCGCCACCAAACTGTCATTTGGACCAAACAAATCACAGGATATTATCTAGTTAACAAGAACAATAGAAAAATTTGTTAACCCTTTTGTCGTTTGTTTTGTTTACACGGAATTTTTTTTCTGATTATTGATCGAATAGATAAATAAACAATGTTGTATATTTGAGCTGCAGAATTACCCTTTAGTAGGATTTTAAGTTAATAATTAATATAATTTGTTTATTCGGCAATAAGAGTATGATGTTAAAGTAATAATTATAAAGCAGGTAGTCCGGGATGGTGATTTTAATGAAGCAATAAACTAATTGGGAATACACCTACTTTAATTAAACGATGCCGCCGTGAGAGTAGAAAGCGCAGTTAATGTTTCTCATTACCCATTCCATCACAGTGAATTTCATATGACCATACTTAGTCAATTAAAGTTTCCTAGAATGTTTTATTTTTAGTTGGAGACATATGTGTGTTAGTACGCTAGTACATTAAAAATGGTGTTAACTTTAGCAAGTATCTTTTTATCATCATAAAAAACAAAACGTTTATGAAACATAATTTCCTTTCAGCCAGTATCTTCATTGACAGTCTCTATAAAGCGTGCCTGTGTTATTATACGTTATTATTCGTAGACATATATGGTGTTCCGTGTTGACCCAAATACTTGTCTGTAACCACACTTATGTACATAAAGACTATTGACACCAATGACACCTGCGCTGGCGCATCACACTTATAACCACAAGCTCAAAAGCATAAAAGCTATTATTCTGAAGATTTTACCTATAGTAAGAAGTTTGAGTATATTGTTTAATTATGTTCGGGAGTTAATAAGATATATAGACGGATACTCTTTTTTGCACACCACATAAAGATAACATAATATAGAGGTACTTAGTACAAAGAAAAGATAAAGTAGGTAAGTAACTACAAAGTAAAGTATGCAAAAAATTGTATAGGTATTTTAGGTTGTATTAAAATAAAACAAAAATAACGTAGTATTTTTTTATGTCATTATGTGACAACACTGACAACATATAAGCCTAGGAAGACCTTGGAAAATTAAAATGTTATTATTGGTATTATTGTTTACGTTTTAAATAAAAGTTATCTTCTAATACTGTCTTAGTAACAGTTAAACAATATGCATAATTTAACTGGAAGATGTAATCGTAGATACTCAATAAAGCGAAACGGAAACTACTCAATTGAACCGAGTCCGATGTTTCTGTCTAACAATAACAAATACTTACCAATAATCATAAGTATAGCACCGTTTACTATACTATCTGCAATATTATAATTGCTTTTATTTGTTAAATGTTTTAAAATTGTATGATAAACAGTTCTTTTTTCTAATATTAAGTAATAACAAATTGTTTCAACATCCAAACTAATAAACCTAGTCCTAAACTAATCAGAGCTCCTACTGTGGTGGCTATATAACATATAGACATACTGAAATCGATAACATTCGAACACGCGACCACCTGACATTATACTTCGGAGGTGCGAACCACTAGACCGAGACGGCGGTCGTCAAACCATAGACTTGACCACATTGGATTTAACGCTAAAGATAACGTGCACAGGTCCTCTCAGGTGCAAGTATTGCTTGCATCCCTTGGAAAATAATAATATAATCGATTGACGACCTCCGTAGCCGGAAGGCAAGCACGCCGGACTATATATTGGTGTCGCCATCGCTGAGGTTCCGGGTTCGAACCCTGGTCGGTTCAATGTAGAAAACGATTTTTTCCATATTGTCTCGGGTCTGGGTGTTGTGTTACCGTCGTTGTTTCTAATTTCTATAACACAAGTGATTTCGCTTCCTTAGGATCAGAGCAATGTATGTGATGTTGTCTAATATTATGTAATCATAATCAGCCTTGGAATCTTCAGCTGGACCTGGCCTATGCCTTCAACCCAAAAAGCTAGGCGGCGGCTCTATGCATGCATCCATCAGCTTTCCACAGTCTTGACTCTGGGAGTCACCGGGTGGAGGCCTGCCCACGCCGCATCTTCTAAGGTCGTGATCGCCATTCGGGAACATATCTTCCCCAACGGGAGTCAGCACTGCAAGTGACATGGCCTGCCCATTGCAACATTAGCTTATCAATTTGTAAAGCTGTTGGTAAATTTTGTTTGTTCTCAATTTTGCTGCAAGTCTACAGGAAAGTAGCTAATGAAAATTAAATGTCCGCTTTTTTAAGGTGTATAACCGGTTCCGAGTGAGAATGGGATGTAATATAACTCTAATGGACGAAAGTTGGAAATTATGAAAATTTAAATTTGAAGCAAAATTTTAATGAGGTGCGAATAAACGCGAAAAATAAAAATGTTAAAGTCTTTGAGTGACGAGACTGCTTGGCAAGAGTTGCGTTTTCTAAAAAATAAAGGAAACATTTTTAATTCAAAAAGTTTAAAAATATCCCCTCAGTCCAGCATAATGAAGCAAAACTTACCATAAATAAATAAGAAGTTATTCATTTGCTTAAAACTTCTGCACAAATAGAGGATCACGCTTTTTTGCTAATGATCAATTTGTAACAGTTACCCACAAGGTTCAAGGTGCAAACTGCAAACCTTGAAAAATTATTCTCGTACAATAAACGTCTTATTCCTGCAAGCGTTCACACGCTACGCTAATAGTCGTATCGGTCACTAGCTAAATGAGTCGTTCAACGTTCACATTAATTGGTCGAGATCAAAGTAATTATGGTTTAAACTGATAACAGAATCCGCCGTGTGAAATGCGAACGGAGATTGTCACTTCGTCGTGACATTATCGTTAGTTCAATTTACATGAAAGTGTTTTAGAAACCAATGAACGCGCATCGAGTGTCAAGTGACTTATATCGTGGCAACTTGCCTTAAGCCTGATAGCGTCTTGAAACCTGCTCGTGATGTAATGTAATCTCTTTACAATAATCGACATTGGTAAAAATAAACAGACTGGTTTTGCTTCCATAAAAATGGGTTTTAGAGATTTCAAAATGAAAAGAATTAAGTGGGAGTGGGCGGGTCATGTTTGTATGATGAATCCAAACAAATTAATCCAGATCGCAGCTTAATGGAATTCTGACCAAAGAAACGATGGCGTGACGATTCTGATACCGAGAGCCACGCCAAGGATAAACAGAATTTTGCCTTTAACAGTGGAATTTGGAGCGATATGCCCAGATATCCCACACAATGAAGTAGACGATGAAAAAAATCATAACCACGTTACATGTAGGGGAGCAACCCTAAAAAATGTTTTTTCTTTATTCTACCACTTTGTCGGCGAGATTCGTATACGTACCTTTATCAATCATACCTCCACAACATAACAGCTCTCTAGTGACAACAGACTCCAAGCAAAACCTCGAAGGGATAGACAGACAGACAGACAAACATGACGAAACTATAAGGGTTCCTTGTCAGGACTACGGAAACCTAAAAAGGCCATTGCACTTTGAAAATTTTTTTTAAAACATGCTTTTAAATACAATAGATTCCTAAGGACCCGTACCTAGTACTATGTTAAAATTTCAATTTATTAATATATTTTTTTAAAACTAGTAAACTTGTGATTATTTTTCTATTAGTAATTAAAATAACATATTTATAATTGACAATTATTAAGTAGCTGAAGTGTACTTGTTTAGTATTCTGAAATTGGAATGTAAGTGAATCACGTCCAAATTGATTTACATTTGAAGAAAATCATCATCCGTAAAATGTACCATGAAATTGTAAATAAGTGTAATCCTGACATAACAGTCATGGAGATTGCCGTAGATAAACATGTACAAGCAAGCACACTGAAGAATTTATTGCCTAACTTTTACCACAGTCATGGCACTAATCTGGCAACATCGTGGTCTTCCTGTATTTCCCACAACAGTGAACTTATCTCAGTATTATCATCCACGATTACCTAATAATTCGCGAACTCTGACCAAGGAAGTATCAAGTTGTTAGTAGATGATAATGATTAGAAAATTAAGTTTTGCAGTATCTGCTCAAGAAAACATTATCGACTAGATAAGTAGTGATTGCAGTTACACATTGATTTTCGCATCGATTATTTACATAACATAGTATTTCACACGGATAAACAACAAAGCGGTTGGTGCTCAAAATAAATCAAGGTAGGTGTTGTTGTTTATTGCAGGAAGCCGCTGGATGCAGGTCGCGTCCGACCGGCCGACCTGGAAGCCACTGGGCTATGTTCAGCAGTGGACGTCCTGTGGCTGAAATGATGATGATGATGGTAAGGTGTTTGTTTATGTTTGTGGTATCACCTCTATCGGCCTCATCTATCGCAGAACCGAGGAGAGGTGGAGTAAACGGGATCGTACTCTTTGGCAATCTTTTGGAGGCTTACGTCCAGCAATGGCCTGCATGGCTGACATGATTGTGCCCTATATGTACTCAAATAGGTATTCATCTTAAAAGAATTTGATTTTAGCACTATGGTGTGATAATGACAGTATATTATTTAAAACACCTTTGTAGTCTCCTCTTAAGCTCGCGTCGCGCACACATGTGTGCGCGGGCCATTGTTATATCAATTGTTGTCTTATGTATTCCGAGCATACTGGGAATACTTAACACTGAATTTCCATTTTTATTTAATAATTAGCGTGTCCCTACACCTGGGCCATAACCATGAACTCTTAAAACAATCTCAAAGTTGTCAAATCTGTCAATTTTGGTACGTCATTTCATACAAAATTTGACAGAAATGATAATGTTTGACAGATTTGTGATTGTTTTAACAGTTCATGGTTAGGGCCCAGCACACGCGAAGATCTTTGCAAGGCCACCGATAGTGGTCTATCGGTGGCTGAGTTTTGGTCTTCACATATATGAAAGCCTGAGTCGACACGCAAAGAAGAAGAAGAATTTAATTCAGCTTGAATGCTTTCACGCTATTTAAGCAATAAACTTACGACCGATCATTAAAAATAATAATACACTCAAACTAACGGGTATTAGATAACAATTACCTCAAAACCAATAAAGTTTAATAGAAATAAACAACGAAGACTCGTCAGCTGAAATTGCTGTAAATGTACGAATTTACGATATCGTTATGGACATAATAAGCCTTTGTTTTATAAATTTACCGATGGGCGCAGTGTAGGGTTTGATTCCCGGTCTGAAAAAACCAAAATAATTTCAGCAAAACATAATTACCACATCATTTACCAAACCATAGACCAGCAGAAATTCTGATTTCAGTTGGTCTACGGTTTGGTTTATGGATGAGGTTTTTTGCGATTTTGTAGTTGGTCCCAAAGAAAAAGTTGGATTTGACAGTAGAATTACTTTTCAGAAGGAAGTTAACATTTGTTCATTGGATAATAAATATTATTTTTCGCTTTTTTGAAGTCGGTTTTTAGTTTTTGTTTTTTTCTTTATTTTACTATAGGTCTGTACTGAAACATTAAAATACACGTACATATTAACTCCAAGTGTAGTGTCGTGTGGTGCCGGCACGTTTAAAGAATTGTACTACTCCTTCTCTTCCTATGGGTGTCGTAAGAGGCGACTACAGGAGAACCGCCACAAGAAGACGGGCAGCAGCGTCTCCTCTCCACCACTAGCCAAACTGCGATCGCCAACCCGCCTGCCAAGCGTGGCGATTATGGCAAAATCCTCCTTTTGGAGAGGCCTGTGTCCAGCAGTGGACTGATGTAGGCTGGTGATGATGATAATTGCCTATGCCTAAATTGTACATATTTATGTATAAATCAACTGTAACTTTTTGGTTGGTGTGCAATTTACTCCAAGATGTCTGACGGGTCACCTAGTATAACACAAAGTCAACTGAGCTACGGAATTTTCTTGGTATTGCATATAGTTACGTATAATTAATTTATATCATAAAACCTTGCGCTCACGTCCTAGATCCTATTTCATAGCATCACAAATCGGAGATTGCTAATATTAGGTGTGGACTGTGGAAGTAAAGGGAGACTGCGCGATGGAATGTGGTCCGCGATTAGCGAGGTGTCGCGCTGCGCCTGCGCCGACCTGTTCGCTCGCATCCTGCATTGCAGTGATTGTCGATTAGATATAGCACTGTAGTATATCATTTGCAGGGTTGCCAGAGAGAATGGTGTTTGAGAAAAATATCTGCCATTATTTTCTGGAGTAGGTACTACCTACCTACTGATTTACTAGGCCGATTTTATTTGTTGTTAAACTATACAACTTTACTAAATAACATAGAGTTTGATAACATAGAGAATAACATAGAGTGAGTTCGCAATGTCTATAAAAGGAGTTTTAGTTGATTACGTTGTATGAAGATATAAATTTGAATTTAAGAAGCCGTAGTATTAATTATTAGAACTATATTTCTCTACATACGTTCCAGACAAAATATGAGTTTTGACAGATGGACAACAGTGTTATTCTACAGGGTTTTTGTTGTCTTTTACAGAGGAAGATAGGTTCGAAATCTCTAAGAAAGGAAGAAAATGATAACTTTAAAGAAAATCTAATAACTCCAATTGCCAACTCTGCGGCTCCTTCAATTTGCTTTGATTATGTCCCCTGTGATTCCAATAACTATAAAATCTAGGAATTATGGCTTCTTTTCCACCAGATCTTCGTCAGTCAAATTTATTCATCGTTGATAACCTACACTTTGAAAGTTTGAGGATTAGTTCTGGTGTCGATGATCTTTCATTAGAAATTCTTAAACGAGTATATCTCTCCTTTAAAGGTACGTTACGTACCTACATTTATTATTTATTTATTCTTCCTATAACTAGATGTGTTGAACTGGACTGAGATCTCATCAGCGACATTATAATTATGTGGTTTTATGAAGATGAGATTTTCTTATACGTAATCTACAGTCACAACCATAGGTTATGGGAAGTCATGACATGTTATGTGTCGGGTGTAATTATTCTAAAACATAATCAAACCAAACGTAATGAAGACAACAAGAAATGTCATTAGGGATCGGATAGTACTTTACGTGAGTAACTTAGTAGTGAAGCAAGATCTCGGTGGTCATTGACATGTGTTTGGTTGGTTCACACCAGCAGCCAACACTAGGGTCACCAAATTGCAATGAATAAAACAAATGTGTATCATTATCATAATTAATAAATTTAATCAGCCCTCATCGACTACAGTTGTACATAGCCTGTAAGAACTAAGAAGTAAACTTAGTCTAAAGCTCACCTAAGCGGTACAAACAAACATAGCCTTTATCTTGCTAAGAAGTGGGTTCACATTACTTATTGTCAATAAGTGAATTCTGTGTCAAAATGACAGCAAGGTGCACCTAATTAGTACTGACGAACATAGCCTCTACTTTGTAACAGATTGGGTTCAAATTGCATTACTTATCGTCGATAAGCGATTTTAGTGTCGAACCTGGTTTTTTTTACAGAATCGAAAGGCTGAACCCGTTCCTCGGTTATGCTTTTCCATCTGCTGACAGAAGCTTGGCGTGTTTTATCGCTGTTATAATGTCCAAATTAACCATTATAATAATTCTATTATGTTATTAAATACCAGAAAATGAACTTAGCTAGATAGATGTTGTGAAAGTATTATCCTATGATCCTAATTACTAGACTTAAATTTAAGTATGAAGAATTTGGTAAACTTTCTGAAGAAGAAAATTTAACCATACTGATGCTTTACAAAGCATCAGTATAACCCAGTGCTTAACAAACGATAGCTAAAACTAAAAACTTGAGAAACTCCTATTCTGGAATTTAAGTTATCAAATTGTTCCTAACTCTGTCTTTCTAAAAAATCTGCGTGCAGTTTAGCTTTGATTTGATAAGTTTTTTCTGATTTAAAACTACTTAAAATAGATGGATAAGATCATACTATCCCTACCTGCTTGGTTATCTGAAAATCATACGACGTCTTTAGGGCGAAACTTGTAGCAAAAAGTAAATATTTTTCAAGCGTTTTTGATCTTCTGACAATAAAGAACGTCCATAAAATTCTTATTTTTTTCCATGAAAATACAACAGTGTGGTGCGTCTACCCACGCCTCGGTTGACGGCACGCGAACTCAACCCTGGATCTCACGAGTGTGCGCATCTCGCATTACGCAAACCCTTTATGGGAGCGGCCCTATGACTGGACCCGCAGGTGCCAACAATAAACAATACGACAGGTAACCAAGACTTTTTGACGAGATACTTTACACTTTTCAAGTTACGGTGAGCGCACTCAAACAATTGTGGCGAGATATCCCGCGTGTTTGTTTCATCAATTCTTGATAATTAAAAGGGTTCTCATGTCGGATAAACACAGTTTTCATTAATATAATTGTTATCCTGTTTAAGATCGGATTTGGACATGAAATCTCTGATATCTGATGAGAATTAGAACAATTGACATTACGAAGTAGCCGGTTTCTAGAGTAGGCGAACATACATTACTACGTAAATATTTTAGTTCTGTTAAAGATTATATTCTTCAGTAATTAAACACTGAGGTTGACACTAAAAACACTTAGCAAACACAATTACTCTGGTAAATATTAGTTTCTCACAACCAACATAATCTCCAAAGGTGATTTACTATTCACAGACGTCTTAAAACCATAATAAGTATTCACTTTTGACCAGTAAGTGCATGATCTCAAATTCGAAGGCCGACAGCACCGAAGGAAGGCGTCAAAACATTAAGGCAAGTTTGCTAATTCACATCTGATCATTAGTTAGCATTCATGTTGCAACTAATCCGAGATATCCACTTTTGGACAGATGTTGCAAAATGGACCCCAACTGGGCAATGTAATGTTATTAAAAGAATAGGTAGTCACTGATGATTCCTGTCAATAGGTACCTATGTTACGACAACGTGAGAGATTTGGAATCTTTTAGTAAGTGTATGCATAATTTATTTCGAAATAGTTGAAATTCGGACAGGACAATATTATAATGCAGTTTTATTTTTATGAACAATGAAATAAAACAAAGACGCACCTATAACAATAGGGCAAATATATTTATTTCAAATATTTTAATTTATATAAATTTTGATGTGTTTAATATCTGCGAAAATGTTACTTGTATTTATAGTATTGCTAGTATAATGCAGAAAACTTAGACTCAATTTCACCAAGCTCAGGAATCACACAAAAAGAGAAACTTCATTTGACAAACTGCGCAGATACCTACCTATCTATATAATAATAGTATGATATGTCCTCGTAGAAGACTGTCAGTGGTTTAAACCTCTGTTAGCGAATATTGTAGATTAAGTAAGTTAGTAATAACAACGACTTAAAAGTAATTGAAATAAAGTACCTACTCAATTATAAGTAACGGAAATCATCGTAACATTTTAATGATATCTTAAACGTCCAAAATCTTTGGCTATCATAATTATGTAAAATCATTAAATATTCATTAAACCTACCAAGCAATGTAGGTAAATAGAAAGCACAACTAAGCGTTCAATGTATTTTTCGTTGCAAATAATTTAGATAAACACCTAGAATTAGTGAGTGAAAGTTAAAGCAATTATTTATGTTACCAGCAAAACGCTATAAATCAATATTAAATATTAACGTTTTTTGCATAAAAAATATTAACCAGATGTGTTAATTTTAACCAAAGATGTAAATAATAAATTTTTGTTTTTAGCAATTCCATGCAAGGTTTATTTAAGAAAAATAACACTTGAAAAAAACCTGAGGTCGATGTTTTTTTTTCAAGTGTTATTTATCTTCAAAGATGTAAATTTCTTCATAAGCATAGTAATAAGTAAGTCAATTTAAATTGCCAAGTTGTACGCAACTCTATTTGCAGTTTTTTTATGAGCGTTACCATTTACATTTCATAAACTTTAACAGTACTTACTTATGCAGTGTTTTCTTTAACTCGATACAGGAAATACAATACAATCTAGAAAAAATCACAAACATAATTATCTTTTCTCTGCCTTTTCTCAATTTTAAATTATTTTAGGTTTTTCTATATGTATTTACTTAACCTATAGTTTCTGTCTCTGGACTAGTTAGGTTGTGTTGTGATAAATGCAATGTCGGTGCTTTTAAGTTTTGTGTTAATAGAACAATATATTATAATTGTAAGTAATTATTATCTTTCTTTATCTGAGCTTTTCTTATTTCTCTATCTACGTGCTCCTTCTTCCCTATATTAAAAACATTGTACGTAAAAAATACATCTTTAATGTTTTGAAAAAAGCATGTAGGTTTCAATAACGGAAACGTATGCGTTTTTTTTATAAAGATATGTAAATATTTGCCTACAAACCTTAAGCCCGACAGTAGAGGCTCTACTGGGCCAAACGCTTTGAGAATTTGGAAACTTTGTAACGGTAGAACGCCGCAGCAAGCCACCAATTTGTTATTCAGGTGACACTATTTGTCCCTTCAAACCAATTCATATTGCAACGACACAAACAAACAGCTGTCCTTTTTTTTACAGTAAAACTTTCTTATACAGTGGTGTATATGACACATCTACAATATTGTAAAATGTGACAGAAGCTTAATCTTATGGACCGTGACTCCAAATCACCGATTTTTTGATTCTCGTCTGTCTGATTGTATGTTGTTTTAGACTAAAAGTTTATGGAATCAAGTGCTAACAAATGCAAAGCGGCAATATCCAGTAATTTTATAAAGCCACGGTCACGAGTTGCGATTCGGTTAATATTACTAGTCTTGACATAAAAAAACAGCTTTTTCTTGACAAATTACATCATTATTTTATGTCGCTCTGCTTACTACCGTTAACTTTCAATAACCATTTTACAGAACCGTTGTCCGTTTGTTTACCGAGAAGCAAATAATAACTCAAAATTATAGGTTTTAGCAGCCTTGATTCTTCGACCTGACATGTGCAAGATTTGAATATTTGAAAAACGTGATCTAATGATCGCGTCTGTGATTATAATTTTGAAGAAAATTTAATTTATCTTGCCACTACTTACTACGCACGATACTAGAAGGCATACTTACTTACTAACTTGAAGCAGACATTTCAATGCATCTAATGGCATATTTTTCGTTCCTGGTATTATTTTATTAATCGTGCGATGGCAAAACTTTATCAAATTGTGAACTGACAGTTGTTTTTTTTATGAAAAGCACATCTTACCTGATCTCCTGTCTACCTTCGTAGTGATATACACACACCACAGGATACTATCACAACATAATTAAATACTTAATAATTATATACATACATACAATGTCTGTTTGGCCCAATGTTTGACTGGTAGAGAATGCTTTTGGCATTAAGTCCGCCATTTGGACATATTTTCTTGTCTGTGCAATAAAGTATAAATAAAATAAATACAATATATACATACCAACACCTAAATAATATACTAAGCAATTGATATAAAAATCTACGAGCATAGTAATGACGACCAAAACGAATTATCAATGCTATGAGGTAATCCTTCGCAATCGGAGGTCAATGACAGACATGTTACTTTATTAGACAAAGCCGTGAGAGAGAACTGTAGATTACTAGTGGTACCAGGCCTTTTAGACCATTTAGGCGATAATTGGTGCGATAGTGATACCGCGAGATCTGTTACCACATTTTAATTGTATCTTTGTGAATGAAAGTGAAACCGCATCACTTTCGATAATTGTTAAGCGTGATGGAATATGCATAAATCACTGTTATAACTATCACTTAAATTATGGCTTCAGGGCGTTATCACTTTTATTAAACGATCTATAATATGTTAAGGCTCATACGGCCATATACGTCTCGGCATCGTGTGAGCCTAGCTCGATAGACTGACGACTTTTAGGAAGATGGCTGGATGACAAAGCTTGGGGAGGCTTACGTCTAGCGGTGGAGTGAAATAGGCCGAGGTGATGATGATATGGCAGGGCGGGTACATTCCCACTTTTCCAAGTGGATAAATTGCTTATAACATGATAATCTAGAAACGTTGATGTTAGTGCATTCCATGATTCCAGTAACGAGGTTAGGTCTAGCTTGTCGGTAATACTATGTTAAGGACCGTGTAGGTACCCATTAATAGCGATGTCAAGACTGTTTAAACCAGTGTTAAAAGTATAATTTTCTCATTATAACTATGAAGCAAAACATCGGCAGTGGGCAGCCCATGATTTCTCTTAGAAGTTTTAATTAAGAACCAAGTCCAGTTCTGCGGTGCACTGTCGTTTTATTTACATGAAACGCGTAAAAACTTGTAAATAGAAACTTGTATGTATTGATGGTGTTGTTACTCTTGTCTTGTCAACGATACTGCGTAAAATTTTCCAGTGTCGTGTAATGCGTTTGCTATTTGATATTTGCCATAAACTCTTACATCTACAATAAACAAACTATTACCTATCTCTCTAGTTTCTGTTTCTTGAGACTTAAAAACTTAATAGATTTCCCAGTCAAATGATCCGAAAATAATATTTTTTCAATATTTATCTTAATCATTACCATTCGTTAAAATGTAGTGTGTCACGTAGGTATGGAAGGTGTTTAGTTATCAGTGTCTAGTTCATCTACTTTATACACACATTAAAGTTTGGATTTCAGTGATGGAAAGTATACTGCTTACATGAAGATAATAATGTCTTATCTATCACTAATAGCAATGATAAAAGAAATATTGATAATTATAATGCACTAACTAATAAATAAAATAACATTGAGATTAATACATACACGAGTAGGTACGTCAAAAGACAATGTCAGCTGGTCAGCTATGCTCAAACATAATACAAAACATTGCAATGTCGGAAAGCGTAACACAGCGTCAACAAGAAACGCAAACATTGAATAAGGTGATACTCTGGACGCCAGTCATCGTAGCACCTCACGCACAAACATGACATTCCCACTCTATTTCACCAACATCATGATAAACATCATTTTAGTTCTTAGTTTGAAGAAGTTGATCAGTGTAACCTGGGGGTCTAGCGCGAAGTGACAAATCCGATATATCGGCCGATTGTTCGGGCATTTCCTAATATGAAATGCAATCGTTCGGTCGGTTTGATCGGGCATTTCAGTCGATTCGACCGATCATCATTTGACATTAGTGGCATCGTAAACCCTACTCTGAAGTGTATCGGTCCGACCGAACATTTGAGTTTGACAAGAGTTTTATCGGAGATCTAATGTCAAATTTTACGACATCTAAATAGCTATCGTCTGACCATCGTAAATGGACATATTTTTTAACATGCTTAGAAATCTTGTATTTTATACATACCTAATCATTGTTTACAACAAGTTTTACACCTCCAAGTTAAAACTTCATAACCACCGCATAGCACAAGTACAATTTTACGACACAAATTATTGTAAACGTTATAAAATCTATCAAATATAATAGTTTGGTATGCCGGCTTGACAAAACAATTCATTTCTTCTTATTTTGATATAATGATGAAACTATTAGAAATGCACTATTAGCACTAAGCCACGAATCCCTAAAAATGCAATAGGTAGGCAACACAACCATATTTTGCCCAATCTTAGAGACCATTATATTTGGTCGGATTCGCACTGACAGTGTGACAGACAGCTGATCAGACCAGAATAACAAACACAAACTTTTTTTTATGGTTTCAAACTGTAACACGTCGTTATAATATTATTTTTTATTTTTCTTAATTTAAAAAGCATAATTTAATAAATATGACTCATTTTCTACAAAAAAAACGTATTATTATGCCACATAACGCCATCTATCGAATTATTTTCAAACTACTTTGCGATCGAGTATCTCAGAACAATTTTTAAAATCAATAAGCAAGCAATGACATTTCATGTGTTTAGCATTTATTTTTCTAAATGTCATAAACAATTGGAATGGTGCAATTTTCTTAGTTCAATATCTAAAATTGATTGAAATAAACATTTTTTGTTAAAAGAAACCATGTTTACGCATTAGTTTACTAATATTTTGAATCGGCAAGAGACTTTTACAAAACCGGTAAAATTTTAATACGTAGTCATAACACTAGCACTCAGTATCATTCATTCCGATACTCTTCTACAATTGTCTGTGGCCACGATGGAACTTCGCGATTTCGATGTTGTTTCGCGCTAAGGTTCCAATCGAAACTTCGGTCGAGGATCGGTCGGATGCGAACATTCGGATGGTACAGTCAACAGCACGTCGACCTACCCCAAAAGTCAAAAATTCTCCAATAGATTTTCAACTTTAAGCCTGACATATAGAGTTCATTTTCAAATGAGAAAATTTGACATTTTGTGGTAGGTCGACGTGCTGTTGTCCGTACATTTCGCGCTAGACCCCCAGTACTTAGTTTACTCGTAATCTTGTCGAAATCCGAAATCCCGAATTTCGGGATTTTTTTTACCCAAAAGTTTCTTGGGAAACGCTTCCCGTAAGTAAACGCTTTTACTTCTGACAATGACCAAATTCAAATCAAGCTGTAGAAGTTTTTTTTATGATTTAGCCTAAAAGTAGGTAGAAACATAGAATTGTTTTTGCTTTTGTCTAAAATCTCAGGAACTAAAAAACATGTGGCAGATTCGAAAACGGACTTTACGAAACACAAATAAAATTCACAAGTATTTTTTTACGAAAATCGACAGATAAAAACGGCAAATAAAAAGAAGTTTCTACTTAATAGAAAGATTAATAAAAGGTTATCGTACTAAACGATCGGTAACATTGTTGTAAGACATGGACGCTTTATTTGGAGCATTAAAATTCTGAACAATGAAGTGATTCAATAAAACATGCAAGTTAAAATTCTGGCAGGCGGAAACCCAGAAGACAATCGGAAAAGAAATGTATGGCATTTCACAATATAGGTAGGTATCCATTGAACGGAAAAAGATGAAAAAGAAAACATGAAATTCGTATCGAATTAGGAGATTTTTGAAGATGCATGAAAGGGAGTGAATTTGAATAGATAGTGATGATGATGTTGTTGAATCTGGTTTGTCGCTTCCAACCACGGAATAGTTACCTTCTTTAACTATTCCGTGCTTCCAACTTATAGGAAGAACTAAGCAGGATAAATATTTCCACAATTTTATTTTAGTGCGAGATAATATTACTAAATCAGACTTCAAATGCGTCCTTTAATAAAATACATATAAATAAACTTTGTATCCTTGACAGGTGGGTATAAAATGATACTTACAAATAAGAATAATTACCTGATAGCATAACTAATCAGTAAGGCGATGCTGATTAAATAAGATCCTATACAGATTTCGATATAAATTCATAAAACCTTTATAAAATTGTATTTTTAATCAGACCTATCCTGATAAGAAAAAAATATCAGCGGTAGCTCCACTGTTCAATCAGTGTCAAAAAATTAAATTTTATTTTTTAACCTCACAATTAAATTGCAAAAACAACATTTAGATCTATAATTTAGAAAAATAAATACTGGATTTAATACTGGTATTGCATATTGTGTAGGTGTTAACGTTGACATAAAGTTGAACAAGGTTACACCTACAATACCTACCTATAAGCAAAGCATTCCATAAAACAGAAGGTGTTACAATTTTGGTCGAATAAAGCTGAAATATATTTGATGTAGATTAAATGCGCCTACGTTAAAATAGTACTGAGTAAATATGCGGGTAGATAACAATACAGTTGGTCACGAAATTTTAAACTTGTGGTTTAACGTTGAAAATTCTAGCAACAGCAGCGGATTCAAGCTTACCGTCATTAAAAATAAAATAGCTAGGTCACTAACCTGACTGGGTCCAGCACTCCGGGCACTCCTGGCATAGCGTCCCCCAGTCGAAGGCGAGGTCCTCAAAGCTCGCCATGGCTACACCCACTCAAAGGGTCAGTCCAATGCGCACCATGCTATCAAAGGTTCAGAATTCACCACACTATCACCAAATATTAGTTAATATTTTTTATAGCTAGGAGTTCACTGGTTTGTCATACATAAACAAGTCGCGGCAGATGTTTCCCGCGTTTGGTTAGAATATGAGTTTTGTCAGTGTCGAGTGCGCGCGCGCAGGTAAGCGACCGGCGAAGCACTGCGCTGACAACCTGCGGCCGCGCGGGATGGGCCGGCGGAACCTGTTCCTCTAGCGTTCACTCAGCGGGTTCACTCTTTCGATTTCAATGAACCGTTAACGTTCTTTTCTTGTTAATGTCTTATCACACGACATCACGTAATCTAGCTGCATCTTTGTGCCTGCAATGGCACACCGCCGCGATTGTTCACCACGAGCTTTCAACTCGAGGCGTATCCATTCTATTGCCAAATGCTCGAAAAGACATGACGAATTCTTTTTGTCTAGTTTGCATAAACATTTGTTTGACTCGGAACAGCATTCGAGGCACGTAGTGTGGCCGTTAACATTAGTCGTTATGCAAGCCCACGCACAATTCAAGTGCACTTGACAACCTTTGAAGAATACGTTACGATTCGATTCTCGATATTTTATATTATGATATCATACATAATTTGCACGACCGACGGCTATTTTCTATGAATTACTTAACTTCATAGCATTCCAATGGTTTGCGGGAGGAATGTCGTAAAATACTGCTCCCATCTATCTACTTCGCCGGCAACTGTGAACTGCCATGTATGGGGACGTTATGTATGATCCTCATTCTGAAGGATAGGCACAGCTCAGTGTTGCGTAAAGGAATATTTCCACAAAAACTTGATAATACCTTGCGAGTTGGTAAAAGTAGCGCTCGTAATGATGGGTTCATTTTGGAAAAGGAAATGAACTTGTTACCGCGTGAGACATGCAAGTGCAAGCCAACCTTTTTGATTGGAGAGTAAATCACTCTCGTTTTTTAAAATTTTTAAATGTGATTACTCGCGTAAGTAAGTACTCGTTAATGGTAGGCATCAGCGCCTCACGGCGTCAAAGTGTGTCAAGTCTAAGACACCGTCAAAATTAACTAAATAGAAACTTAATAGGTGCATTACATTAAAATGTTACTTCTAACTTAATGCTTACTTAGTTCTCTTTCGCATAAAATTGGCATAATTGCAGCGGTTTCGTCGTTTTACTTATTAAAGCAGAAAGCGGCAAAAGTGCTCGTGTTTGGTGGCCATTAGAATTTGTATGGAATGATCGCACTTCAAAAAACCTAGATAGCTAACGGTGTTCAGATACACTTGAAAGGCATAAAACATGGGTCAATAAGACACGCCAAAGGTTTTTATAAGATTAAAAAAGACAGTTTAATATATTCTGAAATACGAATATTTTTAAGGAAGGAAACGCAAGAAACTGATGAAAACATTTATAAACTATTGAGTAAGAAAATGAACCACTTAAAATGTTGACTGCGGAATATTTCGGTCTGTTTAAGCAGAATGTTACATTAACATTACATATTATGGTATGTAGCTACGCGCTATATAGTTTACAAACAATCTGTGAAATGTATAAAAGTGGTTGCCTCAACTCGGATGCCCTTGACGATTCAAAAACAAACTGTTACGTACCACTACCAGCCCACTCGAATTTAACTTTATAATCCACAATCCGTTACGCAGCAGTTAAAAAATTCAACGTAACGCGTCGTCCTTGAACTGAAGTAACACGGCCTAAGTCTACCGAGCCAGTTTTAAACTCAATTGCATGTAGGTGCAGATACTGGCAAGAGAAATAGGGCATGCGAGCTCGTGTTACTAACTTTACAATATGGGTTCAATAAAGAGTATCTTTAATAACACAGCCGCATCTGTTTAGACATGGTGGATGGAGCTTGGATAGCTTTAGAAATAGGTACATAGGTAGGAAAAATAAACTTAAGATTTCACTGTCTGCTCAGAATGAATCTGTCATGTCATGCATTATCCAAATTCATCGAGCACGTTATAAGTGCCATCGTCCTCCGAAACAAGTTAGTGATTTTACACTCACGAGATAAAAAATTGCGGAAAATCTTACTTACCATTTAATTTTGAAGGCATTTTAGTCGACTTCTAAACCTCGTTTTCTCTAATTTTTAAAGTGAGTTTGATTATATCTTTACCAATACTATAGATGGAATATAATATGTGTATCTATAAATTATAGTATATTTATGTAATTGTTCTGGTTTCTTTGGGTAAACGTGAAATTGAATAGAAGCAAAATAATAGAACAGAACGGAATTCTAAGTGTAATTGCTAAAACTAATTTCCTATCTGTCAAGCTAGCTAGCGCAAGAAAACTGGCCGCTATAAATTAAATTTAAATAATGCTTTAAATTTCAATCATTTGTTTATTTAATTGAAGATACCAGAGCAGTGGGTGGTAAACTGTTCACTGTTCCATAATGCTACCCAACAAATATTGTTACAATAGCAAATTAATCATTTGAACGCTATTGAGCAACGAAAGGAGCGAGTAAGTCGGTATAAGCTTTATATTTATAACTTTCATAAGTCAACATAATAGGTATAATACTAAACGTTATAGCATTTGGTATAACAAAAAAAAACTGTGGAATGTTGCTGCCACCTTAGCGTGTGCCAATGTGTTTAGCAACCAAGTGGTCAGTGCATCTCAATTTTCGCAATCCAGATTGAAATACAAGGAAATGCTACAAGTGGAACGGTGAACAGCTTTTCTAATATAGGAATGTTAATCAAACGCGAGCATGTGTGTTTAAGATTAATGGAATTATAATGAAGAGCACAGAAACCATTTCCTGCAAATATCGCGGTGGTTGGAAAAGGCTAACTGTAGCAGCGATATCTCTTAGCTACTTCTAATAATAATTACAATAGGAATGACGACTGGGTAAATAATATAAATCCTATGATATCTTAGCTACTTTTAATAATAATTACAATAGGGATGACGACTGGGTAAAAAAAACCTATTTAGTCCGTGAGTACTCAGTTTGATACTTAATCAAAAAATAATGGACTCCTATTAATTATTTTGGCAATCAACCAAAACATTACAAAGATTAAGTCAAAGTTCGGGAGAAGGGGCTCGTGACGTCACTTTTATGTAAAAAAATTACCTAGGCGTGACGTCATGCGACATTTTAAATCAATATGTCTCTGCAATACTTTGATTGTATTGTAAAAAACTTTTTAACAAAAAATTTAACCGCCGTAAAACTGATAAGCAAAAGACAATAAACTTTTTTTCATTTAACCTTAATAACTAAGTTCCTTAACTAATGTAAGTATACCTAATCAGCTCTTTTTGGAATCGGTGCCAGCCATTGAGAGTTAAAATGTGTTCATTTGAACCGACTCCAAAAAGAGCTGATTAGGTATACTTACATTAGTTAAGGAACTTAGTTATTAAGATTTAATGAAAAAAAGTTTATTATTTTTGGCTTTTCAGTTTTTCGGCGATTTAATTTTTTTTTTAAGTTTTTATTTTATGATTTTCTGTGGATATAAAATCAGCATTAAAATCTGAGAGTGAACGATAAATCACCCCTATTTTCCCACCCTTAGGGTAAGTTCTTTTTCTTCAAATTTATATGGGACCAATTTCGAGGTATACTATCTAATAAAAAAAGAATTATCAGAATCTGATTACTCTGTAAAAAGTTATGCGTTGTCAAACATTACAATCAGTGAGTGAACAATCAATCATCCCGTTTTTCTACCCTTAAGGTTGGATTTTTTTTCCAAATTTATGTGGGGCCAACTTCGGGCTATACCCTTTCTAATAAAAAAAGAATTATCAAAATCGGACTACTCTGTAAAAAGTTATGTGTGATCATACATAAAATATATATATACGCGTCGACTTGAGAACCTCCTGCGTTTTTTTTCGTCGGTAAAAAAATAAGAAATACGTATCCAATACTTTTAATAATCTACCTGATAGACGAAGAAAAAAAATAGTCGCTATCCCTATTAGCAGCAACAGAAACGTATTGAAAATGTATGATGTTATGAAAGCGTAAGTCAAAATAAATAATTAATATAACTTTAAAGGTAAAGTAAAATACTTCTTTTAGCCGAGAGCTTCTCCCAACACACTCACGCCTTAGCCGTTTTAGAATAGTTTTTGGCCCGAATTGGGAATCGAACCCGAATTCCTGATTTCAGTTTAATTAATCAAAAGTAATATATCATTTAACCTACACCATTTAGATGACTTTACTAAGATTTTGAAGTAAAATCTATTTTGTTAGAACATGTCCACACATATCAGTGTTTAATTGATCAGAATAATTATTAAATACCTAGTGTGTTTATGATGTGACTTGCGCCTGTTAAATTTTTTTTTTTTTTTTTTTTTTTTTAAATAAATTAATTCTTTATTCAGAAAAAAGGTTACATTTTATCATTGATAATACATTTACATGATAGCGACTTATTGGAGATTACAGTTAACAACTATCACCTAAGCTAAGCCATAGCCTGTGTTTTAGGTAATAGTTCTCTTCCTGGTAGAACAGATTGTAAAACACAAAATCACAAAATTCAAGAAAGCAGACATTAGCGAAACAAAATTTTAAAATATTATGATAATAGGTACATGAAAATAACTTATGTTTTTATTAATTTTACTTTAAATATATATTATATTTGTGTGTGTTTGTGTTTGTGTGTGTGTGTGTGTGTGTGTGTGTGTGTGTGTGTGTGTGTGTGTGCGTGCGTGTGCATGAGCGTGTCTGTGTGTGTGTGTGTGAGTGTGTGTGTGCGTGCGTGTGCATGAGCGTGTCTGCATGTGCATGTGCTTTTATCTTATACATGTAAGTAAAGATTCTGTTCTATTATAATCAAGTCCCAGAAGCCATTTACATACAATTTGTCTACAATAGTACAGATTTTCATTACAGATATTAATGTTACGAGAGGCCTTATTGTATAAGGATTTACCCAAATAACAGAAGTGTCTTCTCCCAAAGGAGGTTCTAAAACCTTCGGTGATGCAAACTCTGCCCTTTCTGCGTTTTTTCTGTTCAGTTCTGTCAACAGAGCCCATAAGACTTTTATGGGTCTTAGTTATTGTCTGATAGATAAACTGTTGGCGAACGGAAAGAACCTCACAATCTCTGTACAAAATTTCAGTAGGAAAACGAATTTCTTTAAATGTTGCAACCTTTAGGACTCCTCTGTGCGCCCTTTCCAGAGGTAGAATATGTGTTTTACACGCACCACCCCAGGATACTATGCAGTAACTAATAAGAGACCTGCAGAGAGCGAAATATACTAATTTAATGGTTTTGCCATCCGCAATATGCCTGAGACTCCGGAACAAAGGCATTAGTTTCCTTATCTTTTGCGTAAGACTCCTAATATGCGACTTAAAGTTCAAATTAGAGTCTAGGGTGATGCCCAAGTACTTCAACTCACTAACTCTTTCCATTCTTGTGCATAAGCAAGTACTATTAGGGTTAGCTAAATTTTGTGATAAACAGTCAGAAGTGTGAGCACAAAGAAAATTATCTGAAGGAGGTTGAGTTGAATTATTAATAGTGAAGGTTATGTACTTTGATTTGTCACTATTTAGAGTTAACGTATTATGGCATAACCATTTTGATACTTGGTTCATCCCATTTTGTGCTAACTCAAAGGTGTTTGCCCAACTACTCCCTTGGAAAACCACAGCTGTGTCGTCTGCATATGTAAATATTTTTCCACCGTCTAACGTAAGTTGACACAGCTCGTTAATGTATACCAGGAAGAGAGTTGGGCCCAGTATACTCCCCTGGGGCACTCCACACTCAATTGGCAGTTCTGCACTAGTCCAATCACTAACACGTACTGATTGTACTCTGTCTCTCAAGTAACTATTGAAAAGTTGAAGCTGTAAGCCCCGAATGCCAACCCTCTCTAGTTTTGACACCAGCTTGTCGATGGAGACAGTGTCGAAAGCTTTGGCCAAGTCCAAGAAAACAGCGACACTTTTCTTTTTGGCATCCAAGGCTCGCACAACGTGGTCCGTGAGATTTACAACTGCGTCATCCGTGGAGTAGCCTCTTCTAAAACCGTATTGATTTGATGACAATATATTGTTCTTCTCTAAGAAGGACGTCAGTCGCTTGTTAATTAACTTCTCAAATATTTTAGACATTGCCGAGAGAATTGATATAGGTCGATAGTTATTCGGGATGTTTTTTGGACCTGCCTTATGTATAGGTATAACTATCGCCTTCTTGAAACTATCAGGAAATACCCCTTCGGAGAAGCAGAGATTGCATATGTATGTTATGTGTGGTACTAGCAAATGTTTATGTAGTTTAAATAACATAGAAGGAATTCCATCCCACCCAGCCGAACAGTTGGATTTTAAGTCGTTAATTGTTGATAACACTTCATATTCGTCCACCGGAAACAAGAAGAACGAAGAAGAGAGCCAAGGCTGCGTAACAGGCAACATATTCACGTTAGAGGGGACAGTAATGTTACGCGCCAAGGACCTCCCCACGTTAGCAAAGTAATCATTGACTTTAAATACAGAAGACGAAGGCGTCTCACACATCCTCAGGAGCTCTAGTGACTGTGGGGGCCTAGTCTTATAGTTAGTCACAGCATTTATTATTTCCCAAGTCTTTTTAGGGTTGGATTTACTAACCTTTTGAAGTTCAGCCTTATCATGTGCAATTTTTACCTTTTTAACAATTTTATTGCAAAAATTTCTGTACCTCCTATATGTCTCTTTAATAACTGGGTTATCTGGATTGTTTTTTAAATTTCTATGCATGGTATCTCGATTTCTCATGCATCTAAGGAGGCCCGACGTTATCCATGGTTTTAAGATGGTTTGTCTACGAGGTAATACTGTAGTTATTGTATTTGCTGAGACTAATTCCGCGAGAGTATTTACAAAATGACTAGCAGCTTCATTACAGCTTAACTGATATAATATTGAAAAATTTGTTTTAGTTAATTGTCGTTCTAGTGAAGTGTAATCTATTTTTTTTACTATTTTAGAAACATTCGGTGTAGATATTTTGAGATTAAGAGATAATATGGCAGTACTATGATCCGTTAATGTGTTTTGCACCACTACTGATGTTGACGGGTTTTTCGTCTTAAGTAGGATATGATCTATACATGAGTCACCTCTTGTCGGAATCAGATAAGCTGGCAATAGACCAAACGATGCCGCCAGATCAAGGTACTGAGAGGCATGTGAGTCTTTTGAGTTTTGACAAATATTAATGTTAATATCACCTATCAAAATTACGTGTTTAATTTTTTCCACGGATTTAAGTATAATTTCAAGAGAATGCCGAAAACTTTCGTGATTAGATGAGCTGGTGTATGAGGGGGAACGATAAATTGAGATAACAGCAATTTCGTTATTTATCAAAGTTACCAGGCAGTTTGCATTATCAATATGTGGTTCGTAAGTAGTAAATGATAGCGCGTTTGACACATAAACCACAACACCGTCATTTTGTAGCTTAGTATTTTTGGTCAGATTTGAGGAATAGTTGTTTATAAGTGGTGGAATCTGATTTGAATGAAGCCAGGACTCAGTTAGTACGATAATATCAGGCAAGAAATTCAAGCGTTTGAGCAAGAGCTGGAAACTCAAAAAATTTGCATTTATACTCCGGATGTTTTGAGTTAGGATAGTAAGTTTACTGTGTATTGGACCCAGTGTAGCAAAACAATTTTCCGGTGTACACGTGTGAGCCTCTGAGACTACTAGTTTATCAACGATGTCTGCCAACTGTGTTGTTTTATTCATTAATAAATTAATTAAATGTAAAAAATGAGCAAGTTGCGCTGGGCTAAGATCATAAGAGGGCGGAAGGTTAGACAAAGATTTGATGTAATAAGAGCAGGATTGTATGTTTTTAATAATATGTTAATTGGCTTTGACACATAGTTTTTAATGAGGTTTTTTGTTAATGTGTAATATGTGAGATGTGTATAAATTAATTCATGAGGCCTTGTGAAGTAAATTGGTAAACATGTGTTATGTGTAAGAAGTAATTTATGAGTTTTAGTTAAATAATATGGTAGGTATTGATTTTTGAACCCTTCAAGATTATAATGCATGCAAAATTTAATAAGAAAAAACAAATTAGAGCAATTTTGAGTTAGATAGCATACTTTTAGTCATTTATTCTTTTCAATGTTTTTAAGCTGATCTTCAGATTTGATTAAAATAGGCATATCACCTTCTTTTTTGCGTAGAAAAACTTTTCCTTTCGATGTCCAACAGAAAGAGAATCCTCCCGACCTCGCCACCTCTCTCGCTAAGTAATGAAGCCTTTTTGTTTTGGATGATAGAAACTCGGAAACATAGACCTGAGTGTGTTCTTGAAAGCCCATATGTTTAGAATTCATTTGTTCAGAATGTGTTCGAAAGTATTGTTTTGCAGAAGTCAGAATTCTGTCCTTAATTAAAGTGTTACTGAACTCAATGACAACTGCCGAACAGTTAGAATCTTTCTTACCGGGAAGCCGATAGGCATCTCTAATGTCGTTAGGATTTAAGTTGACTTTTAGTACTGAGGCCAGCGACTGCATCGATTCATATAAATCCTTTAATTGTTCCTTAGTTCGCTTCGGAACATTTCTGATTTCAATACAGGTTTTTTTTATTGTTCTATCTAAGTATTCAATTTTTTCATTCATGACTGCCATTTCTAAGTTAAATGATTTTCTGTCCTGTTCTAAGGCGATTATTTTGGTCTCGAGGCCCTTTATCTGTGATGAGACAAAGTCAATAGATTTTTCAATGTCCGCATTTGACAATTGAATTGATGTAGCTTGAAGGTTGACCGCAGCAATTTGCTTTTCTAGTGAATCTAGTCTTTCATCCTGACTTTTTTTAAGGGAGTGGATAAGCTCGCGCATTTCTTTCCTAAAGTCTGTCATGTCGTCATTTGAGCCGTCATTTGAGCTCTCGGACAGACCTAGGCGGATTCGTTTGTTGACGCGGTCCCTCTGACTCACAAAAACCGCCGCGTCAGTTATTAAATTGTCTAACTGCGACTCGGAGCGTGAGGTAGTTGCTGCTAGTGATGGTGGGGCCGCCTTTTTATTCATTGTGACTGTTCGTGTCGTAGCCGCGTTGTTGTAGGTTAGTAGCAGGAGCGTGACGCAATCCGTAGCCTTTCGTAGATGCGAGCCGTAGCACTGTGTGAGGAGTGACCGCGATCGGTGACAATAAATAATATTAACTCGTCTTACTACACTTCACTTCAAAACCAGCTTTATGCAGAAGGACTATCAGACGATTATTGCACTGACTTTTTGCTAACTGTTTGAAATAAAACTTTAACACGTCTGCTTTCTGTCGTGTCGCGGACGGAAGAGGAGAAATTAATAGGTTTAGATCAGAACCTTATGAGATAGCAATCTAGAAAATGTGATAGTAGGCCAAATCTATCACCGCCTGTCTTGCAACATAGCTAGCAAGGTGTGGTCCGTAACTTGGACAAACATATGAGTATCTAACATACCCGATGGTAACAAACACTGTGCAGCCAATGTAATAATTAACACCTACAGTAATCGTTTCGACGTAATTGCTCACTTTTAAACGCAATTTGCAAGTTAAAACGATGTTTTTACGACATGGGGCTTTATAAAATTCTTTTAAGATAATGGATTCCGCTAGCGACTTCGGTCGCGTGTATTTCGTACTTGGATACCCAAAATATTTGTGATTTATATCATTCTTGTTTAATTGTTGTTATATAATTGTTAAACCTTTTATATTGTAACGTAAATCCCTGACACATAATAAATACTGCAACCCCAAATTAAATATATTCATACTTCAGATACAAATGCGTGCGGTCGCGGGTTTAATACCTACATATGGCAAATGGTTGTTTTTATAACAAAGATTCGAACCTGTGAAATTTAGCTTCACAGTCGCGACCTGCTCAAGCAGGGGAAATGTCACACCTCACTTTAACGTTCATTAATATAAGTAGTCTGAACTGTTCATTGATGAATATGCCCGAATCTCTCCAGTTATCTGAATCTAAAGCTTAGCCTTCCAATACGTGTGTTTGATGTATAATGTCACATTCAATGCAGCTAATCTAGATCATTTTTATACTTCCTTTCATCCGCAAACTAGAGCAAGCACGTCAATTCAGGTGGCCGGCGATCCATCTCGGTGAAATCGCCCCATGTGGACATGCGCGAGTTTTTCTCGGCCAACTTATCGCGGTGCCGCTCTCGGGCTATGATGTTTGTTATTATTTCCACTCGTGACGAAGCAGATATACGTGCTCAGTTTAAGGTTAATGTCCTCGATCGTCTTTTTTCTTAAACCCGGCTATCGACGAGTTTTTCTCCGTTGGATTTACGAAGGAATTATGTTATAACCTGTGTGTACCAAAGAATCTCAACAAATGTTTCGGTCATGAAAAACATACACCAAACTTGCATTAAAAATCGCTTAAAATTGTACCTCAAGATAAAAGAAAACAAAAAATCTTATTAACTAATTTATTATAGCCAAGACGTTTTTAATCAAATTTTACATAAATAGGTAAGGTCTTATTCTTAGTCATATACTTTTTATGTGGTCTTCTTTCCAACTGACAAAAAACCTGATGTGTTAGAGAAGTATTTGGCGTTTGCTTCGTTGACCCGCGTCTCTGCTGCTTGAGGGTTCACGATTTCCAGACCCTAAAACAAATGGAAGTACTTTAAATTTAAATAGTATTATACAGTATGTAATATATTTCTAATATTGTTTTTATACACGAATAAAAATCATTAAAATAATTCAAGGAATCTTGATGGTTTGTCAGTTGTTTTATTAATCGATCGTAGATCATTTTCTTTAGCTTAGGTAAACTTGGCCTGCCCTTTTTATTTCTCAATTGATCATTAAAATAACCTGATAGAATAAAAAAAGTTTTTGACTAACATATTTAGGAAGATTTAAGGTTTGTAATATTTTATTGACGTTTTTTTTTTACTTTTATTACTTGTACTGTACTATTACAATACATTCTGTACCACAGCTACAAAACCACGTCAGTTATGAACGCATCATGAGTTTCAGGCCAGCCCGTGTGCTGAGCGCAGTGATAACCGATTATACATATCTTATATGGAGAAGTGGTGCATTATCAAATAACTTTCACAGTGTATTTACTGATACTAGGCGTACCACTGGGCGCTACAGCTCCTGATTTACTGAATGCCCGATACCTGATAGCAGTTGCGTAATCATCTCAGTTTCCGACTTAGCGCTGGCATTTTCTTATCTATTTGAAAAGGACTAATAAGGAATTTGTGCAGTATTGAGAAAAGGGAAAGTTAATGTGTTTAAACTGCTATTAGGTTTTGCCTAGTCGGGGAAGTAAGGGTTGCCAACGTTCAGGATTTTCTTTAAATAATTTAACACGATTATCGAAAGTCCATACTAATATTAGACATCGCAAAACACACCAAGTGACACTAGAAATATATATTTTTGGTTGTTTGACAACAATTTAAAAGCTTATCGGACATTTACAATAACTATGTTCGCTTTTAATCTACACAGGTTTTTCCAACGATATACGAAAATCGAATTCTTATGGACAAATTTCTGTCATCAAACCCATAGGTATGTGCATTGTATGCCATTTCTATATTAACAAAGTTTACAGACATATTTACAATAAAAAAAATATTCTGACATGTTGGATCTATATTTCAATCTGGTTTTTACCCGCCTGTCAAACGAGGGTTATGTTTTTCGAGCGTATGTATGTATGTATGTAAGTAAGTCTATTTTTTTGGCACGCCCTACAGCCTAAACCGTTTAAGAGTGTATTGCACGAAATTGTGAAAATTAAGGTATTTTTATATCACTTTTTCTAGACGCTGAATTGATTAAATACATTAAAACCACTTTTGTAGGCTAGCCTGATCCTGGATCTAGGTCGCCGCCTTGTTGAAATTTTGAAAAAATACCATTAAAATAAAAAAAATACACATGAAAGGTAATAACTTCTAAAATCATTTTTTTTCGATTACTTTATCAATTTTACGCATTAAACAATGATTCTCACATGAAAATGTTTGTATTGCAATTCCGCAGACCGCCCCCTTCTTAAAATTTAGTATAAATATAAAAAATATGAATATTTTAAGATTTCTAAATTTAAAACACAAACGCCTGATATATTTTAAAAGGAAACATTGCTCTTATTAATTTACTAGGCGCACTTAATTGAATGGTGTGATGCGTATTTTCAATAAATTCCTTGGTGGGGTCAAGCACATGAAGCACAGATATTATTTCTAGCCAGCCTGCCAGCTGATGATCCCCGAATTCTTCCCCGATGTCCCCAACTAAAGGCAGCCGTGTTACAAATCTATACTTTGCAGTACATTTTAGTGTTTTTGCTGTCTTTCAACTCAAATGTCAAGTCTTATCCCGTACAGAGTAGTGCAAACGCAGAGCATGCAAACCAATACGTATCTAGCTAAAATATAAAAGAGTCTATGATAATGATGGATGTCATCAATAATGTATAAATAATAATAAAAATTGTAAATTCAATGTTTCGTTCACTTTTTCGTCAGCTGTGAGATTTATTATAAGCAAACGGTGCATATTTTTATTTCGGGCTGATTTAAAATGTTGTAATACCTACCTACTTGGAAAATAGATTTTTCTCAAGTAGGTATTATAAAATTTTAGTAGTCCCGATCAGATGGGACCCGAACCCTGGACCATTGCATACCGGGTGAGTGCTTTTCCAACTAAGCTACTGAGACGTTAGCAGAGTTGACAAATTTTTCAAGTGCCAAAAGAATATATATATTTTTTAAGATTTTCTGATCTTATTTTAAATTTTATAGTTAAATTTTATTTTTATTTAATTTTTGTTACAACCAACTCTAGGGCTCAGTCATTATCTAACATTCACTTATAATCACCATTCACAAGAGCCCAAAAACGCTGTATCGGCTGCCTAGGTGTTGATTAACTTACCATATACTTTTAATATCATTAAAATAACACGGTACCAAATTTCAAATCGATGTTGAAGGTGGTCAGGTCCTCTCATCAACTACTAAAGAGCTGATGATCTTCAATCAAACGGCTGATCAGGTCATGGTTACATTACCTACCATAAACTTTCAATATCATTGAAGTAACACGGTACAAAATTTCGAATCGATCGGACGTAAGAAAATTAGCCAGATCCCCGCAGCAACTAGAAAAGAGCTGATGCTCTTTAAACGGTTGAAAAGATTTTCATGAAATATGGCTAAGAACACTTAGGATAATAACCATTATGGGTTGTTCTCAAAAAAGTGGCACTGTAACCTATCGGATGGATTTCAGTAAAAATGTATAATTGTATTTACATACTATTACGTTATTTAGTGTAAATATTGGCTTCGAGAGACTTTTTACACAAAGGCTGAGGATTATTAAGTAAAGGGGGTTGATCTATTTTCAGCAAAATAAAATTGTAACATCGGTTTCTCAATAACTTGTCGTGTCCAAACACTACTAGCCACGCTTTGATGTTCTGTAAAATATTACGTTATTTCAATATGCGCTGAAAACCATTTAAATATTAATCAGAATACAAACCAAATAAACTTGACATAGTCGTCACTTGAAATTAAAACGTAATATCCAGATAAATTTTATCTTTAACCTGCCGCTAACATTCTTGCGCCTCACACAGACACTACAATATACATGACCTGCAGCCGTAAAATGTACAGACAGTAGTCGGTGATCCGCCGGGAAAACAATTTTTGAGGAAATTGGTGTTGTTTTTGTAGAAATTACGTCGAAGCACGACAATCTGATTTTGTAACGGGTATGTGATCTTTGGGCCAGCAGTTATTTTGATGTCATCCTCATCAAAATGACTGCTGGCCCAAGGTGGAGGCGAGTAACCCAGGATAGACCTCAGTGGAAAATATTAGAGGAGGCCTATGTCAAGAGGCACACTGAGATTAAAGATATTTTATAAGCTAAGTTACCAACAATGTGTATGTTATCTCTAATACCAGAATAAAGAGCTTTATTATTATTATTATTATTATTGATATGTGATCTTTAATCTGACCTCTTTATTATTTTTTGTAGCCCAATACGTTTGCGAATAATAATCTTAAAATATGTAATGGCAGTACATTTATATACCTATAAACGTAGCCATTTCGTTGTTATCACACCATAACCTTTAATGTCTGATTATCCTGCCACTCTTTACCCTGTTCTGAAAGCAGGTTAATGAGATTGAACCTCCACAGCTGAACATAGGACTCTCACAGTGAATTCCAGATCGGCTGGTTGGAACCAACCTATATGGAACACTAGGAATAGCTTTCGTGCTCTGCTCCTCCACTCGGACCGACATGGTGGCGTTTTTATATAAACACTTCAGCACCTCGATGTACCTATAGTTAATATTGCGCAGTTGGAGAGACTGTAGTACTGCCCAAGTCTCGATCGAAGCGAAGGGCTTGTCATAGTCCACAAACGCTAAGCATTGTGGCAAGTTATACTTTTCTGTCTTCTGTATAACTTGTCGCAGCGTATGGATGGGGTCTAAAGCCTTTTTGGAGAAAATAAAAATGGTTTTCATTACTACTTTTACATGGTGTGCAAAATTAAATTGCAGAGTTGTAGAAATCCTCAAAGCAGCAAAGAACTGATACACAATCACGAGTAACATTATTTTATATCTATAGGTATGGGAGTAGATGCCCTCGAGTATGTCAAAAATCCTCTTGATATACCCTGCATATCGGAAAATCTTTAATGCTAAATGTCATGCTAAAGTGTGTGAACTCTGGGAGCTGGCCAAAGAGAAAGTCATAGAGGAAATAGCAAAAAAGGGAGCAGAGAAAAATTTGAGTGGCTATTAAAAATGGTGACGTGAATGCATGTGGCGTACCGATGATAACAGTTGTAGCCTCTTACTCCATCATGCATTGTTGGAGTAAGAGGTCGTATAGAAAAACATAAATAACTTTATCAGGAGCTGCAATTATCATTGGCTACAGAAAAAGCTCTCTACATTTGCTAATAAAAATGAATAGTGTATGGTATGCGCGTGAGCTTAGAATTGCAATCTTGAAGTACCTGAGCATGTGTGCCATAAAAATTACTCTGGATCATCTAGCGGTACGGAGTCAACTGCCATAGTAGAAGCCTTCAAAAGTACATTAAAAACTAATTACATACTCATAGCTGACGGTATTCTGCAAATTGTGTACTGCGGCACACTGGTGTGCTGTGGTCATTAGTTAATATGCCTCGGAATAATAAGGTTATCCCTGTCAATGATTACTCAAAATTATTTTAGAACAATAAAAATAGTGTACTCTATTATTTAGATCGCCTATGTTCAATTAAACTGGCCTGTGTTTCACATTATTACCTAAATACCTTTTCTGCAATTTAAAACTTAGGTTTGCTTTTAAATAAAAACAATGTTTCGTTAATTAATAATAAAGTTTGTAAATATTATTTAGAACGAAAGTTTAGGTAGGTATTTATAAAGTAAATATTATATATGATCTTAAATTGTATTTACTTCTTGACATTAATTTTTTCTTAAGGAAAAAATTGCAGGTAATGTTTACTCTGTCGTTCAGCCTACTCTGTAAAGCTATTTTTCTATGTGTGAGTGTTCACGTGCGGGCCCGATCGGCTCTCTCCGAAGTTTTTCGTTCGAACGGCACCCCTTTAACGGATATTAAAGTATAATATATTTGTGGTTTATAAGTATAATATATATACTTATAAACCACAAATATATTATACTTTAATATATTTTTTATAAGTATAATATATTAAAGTATAATATATTAGGTGATTCGTCTCAATTGTGGAAGTGACAAGGGTTATTTTATTAACCGAAATTCCCGCGGGAACAGAACTTTCGCGGGAAAATCGGATCTGCAATACTGATAAACCGATGAAACTTTCTCTTATTAACATTGTTTGTAAAAGGGTCACATATTTTCAGTGTTAATAGTATTCAATTCTTTATTTTCCAAAATTCCTACGGGTACAGGCAAAAAAATACACTGAAAAAATAGGAAGAAAAACCATTTAATGGATTTCAACATATGACATGTCATTAGATTCGTCTCAGTTGTGGGAGTGACATAGGCTATGTTTTTACCCGGAATTCCTATTGGTACATGAATTAAACGGGGAAAACCGATTTTAGATAAGTACTACTTACTCGAGTTAAAACTTTTTTTTTCAATGAAGAGAAATAAAGTTTTATAGTTCATTGAAAAGTAGAAGTAAAACAATACAAACTAAAAAGTCAAAAATAAAATTATTTAATTAAACATCAAAAAACCCGACTGCGTAAAAAAGTGAACTTAAAAGATGAAAACAAGATTTAGAGAATCAATTTGCAGTCGGAGACTCGGAGGCATCCAATCCATTAACAGCATAATGATGATTTACTTGGTATGCACTGCGTTAGTACCTAATAGTACGAGAGCCCACGACCAAAACCATGTCTCATAGCAATACGGCAAAAACCCTATTAAATCGTTAGATTGTATGATTCTGAACCCGACTAGGTGTGTTAGTAACGGTCGAAAGTGTAGCAACTGCGTGGGAGGCCATTTCTGCTGTGTCAAAAAAAAAAGACAGTCGGTATTATAGCAATACGTCTGATAGTGAAAATGTACATAGTATAATTGTATTACGAAAAAGTTTGTTTTCAGACATTTTGCGCGTAGCATATAGCCTGAGCGCATTTTTGAAAATGTCAACAAATTTAGCCGACCTGTATCATAGCAATACGGATAATTTTTTTTTCAACTTTTTGATTGCTGCATGGATTACCAAAAACCTGTTTTCAGACACTTTAAGTGTAGCATATACTCCCAAAAACGAAAATAACGTTTCGGAGTCGCCTGGCCGACGCCTCTGTTAAATGTTTTTTTAAATTTACAGCCTTCATAGATATTCAAGAAGTTTTTTTTTTTCAACTTCATCCCAGTTTCCTTTTGTGCGATTTATTTCAGTCCTTCAACTTCAATGTTACGGTTTCGGGTAAATTCTTTATTAATTATCATCTAATAAATTCAGGGTCGCAACGTATTCATTGGTTTGTAACAGAAAATTCAAGATGCCTCAATACGATTTTTAAATGATATCTGAGTATCGAAAAGTTGTCTTATAGAGAAGGTGCTACACTTAATTTGTCTGATATAAATTTTTTGCACATGTGGACAACTTATTTTATCATGTCCAACAATTTTCAGACATATTGCTATGATACCGATCGGTAAAATTTGTTAACATTTTCAAAACGGTCTCAAAATTTAATGCGTTCACATTTCCGTCTGAAAATTGTTTTGTTCGCATCAAATAACCAAATTTTACTAATAAAAAAGATTTTCAGACGTATTGCTATGAGACATTTTTTTTGTCTCATTTTTAATTTTTTTAAGTAATTTTACGGGTTTGCGCTACACCACTAACGTCTGAAAAATATGTTTCCGGTATCTCAGAACTATCATTCAACTACAGTCTGCAAATCAGACATATTGCTATGATGCAGTTCGGTAAAATTCTTTGACAATTTTGAAAATTCGGTCAGATCAAACGCTACGCGGAAAATGTCTGATATTGGTATTTTCGAGTTCAGGATAATCGTATCTATCGATTTGATGCGGTTTTGGCCGTATTGCTATGAGACAAAAATTTTGGTCGTGGGCTCTCGTACTATAATTAAGTAATTGAAATCACTGTAGAAAAAGACGAATCAAGTAACATAGATTTGATGCCTCAGACTGCAAATCGATTCTTTAAATCTTGTTTTCATCTTTTAAGTTCACTTTTTACGCAGTCGGGTTTTATTATTTTTTTAATTAATTTATTTTATTACTATAATAGAGGGCCTCATTTAGTGACACTTCAGTTTTCGTAGCCGTTAGTACACAAACGAACGAATGTCGAACAATCATCTATCCACTATGGGTATACCTAAATTAGTATGTGAGTTTATATTTGTACATTTCACATAAAGAAGGTGGTAGGTAGGCAGTTGTTTAAGATCCGAATTACTAAAATTTAAACAAACTTTAAAATTAGAATATTAATACATACTTATCACTTATGAACTTCTAAATAAATTGCATGCATAGCAGGCAATCAATTTACTACGATCTTAAAATGCTGTTCCCACAGTCAGCAAAATGCAAATCATAGTGAAATCTGGATTTCATAACTATATCGCAGCCAATTTACAGGTGGCAACTTGGCAAGCCTAGGAAAGGGGTAAATGACACCTAATAATATGCGAGACTTTCCGGGCTAACTTGATAACACTGACTTGTTGGTCGTTTGCTTGTCATTCAGCTTGATTAGGTGTTCGATCTAGTATGATTGCAAGGCCGGCCGGCGTTTGCGCATATGTACAGTGTTCGTCGTACTGTCGTACATACCTATATACTCTTATCTTTCATGTGTGTGTGTTATCTTGGGAATTAGATGTTAGCCTCAAATCTCCTTCCTTACATGCGATTAAAAATTCGCGACTGTAGTTTACATCCGATTGTCAAATCAGATTTATCAGACGGTTTAAGCGGTAACTCTTTCGAATTTTTTTCCGAGATTGTAGGTACTATACCGACTTTCGCATCCTTTGTGCTTTCGAACAATCGGACTGACAACAAAAGTTTTTATTAATTTATTAAACTTAATATGTTTTTTTTACTTTAGTTTTTTAAATTGTTACTATTGCATAATCATGTTGAATCATCCATTGCGTTACTAGGGATATTTACATCATGGCTCACTTAAAAGTGCTTTAGTGAGTAATTGCTAAAAAACAATCAATAGGCTGAAAGGTCTGTGCATACCATAAATATTACATGAATAAATACAGTCGTCCACGCAAATCGTGACCGTTCGGAGTCATTTCTGTTACATTAATGGTATCTGAAATAGTAAACATTCACCATTCTACAATCAGTAGAGCACTCGCAGGGCGATTTTACTGATCCTCTAATGTACTTTGCTACGTTATGTCGATTCCAATAACCATTTAGTGGTCCAATTTATTTGTCTCGAACAACATTTATGCAGTTCTACCTGTGATTCACCCTAGATTTAGCCCATACATGCGTGTACGCTGGACGCCTGTATGGATATTTAAACTGTGGTAATACGGATTGGTCGTAGCGTAGGGGACCACACGTTAAAGTTCGAGGAAGTGCGACATTGTGTGACGACATTGAGTGGGGTTCCTAAATTATGTGACGTCATATTTCAAAATCTTATAAGTATATCTATTATTGAAACACAAATTTGAACTTTAAACGAAAAAACAATTTCTTAAAGTAAATATGCAAACTGTGTGTCTTCACACGGGGATTCTCGCAAATGTGACCTGTGCCAGGAGAGGAATGTTTACGAAGTATAATATACTATTTTAATGTACTTATATTGCAGTTGTGTTCGACTATAGCGTCACACTAAGGTAGTCAACTAAGGCAATGCCAAGCAACGATCATTCATTAATTTGCTAACTATATTGTCCACTAATTATACGTCATTATAAAAAAAAATGGACGGTGCCAGTTAACTAGTTCCATAAAATGCATGATATAACCGACAGGCTTTCCGATTAAGGTAGGTAGGTAACTTTTGATTTCCTTCTACTCATATCAATTCAGGAATTCGTATGATCTCAGAACTGGGTATGGCCGTAAATAATATAATTCAGACAACATGTCTTGCCAAACGAGTATAATGAGATTATACGGCAAAAAATAATTTATATTACGTAAATTAATAGCGATCAATTCAAAGATTGATTCTACTATAATGCAAATATCGAACTTGGCAACGTGTTTCGGACATACAGATCCACACATTTAAAACATCACACACACATACAGTATTTGTCAGTAAGTAATTTGACAGTGATGAATACAGTATGATGTTTTAAATGTGTTTGGCGTTAATTGTATATAACGCATCATCATTGTGCAAGTGGACATAAGAGGCATTTGTCCATTTGGAAAGAATAAAAATGGACACTTTTCCATTAGACAGCTTGGCAATAGCACGGCGTAGATAGAGGCAAAAATAGAGTCTTCGACGCGGTGTCAGCACAATTTCAATACACGCCCGGGGATTGCCATCCAGTAAAAACCGGCCAAGTGCGAGTCGGACTCGCGCACGAAGGGTTCCGTCTGTATCATTTTAAAAACGGCAAAAAAAATCACGTTTTTTGTATGGGGCTCCCATACCCTATAAACCTAAACCTACCCTTAAATATTTATTGTATCCTGATTTTTAATTTTTGTTGTTATAGCGGTAACAGAAATACATCATCTGTGAAAATTTCAAGTCTCTAGCTATCAAGGTTCATGTGATAGACGGACAGCGGAGCCATAGTAATAGGGTCCCGTTTTACCCTTTGGGTACGGAACCCTAAAAAAGCGCCCAATTTATAAGTAACATCAGACAATTGGAGTACCTTTTCCCACAAATGTGACTTTTCGCGGAGTACCTAAATACGTTACGCAAATCCGCTGTCGTGAGGTCACCAGCAGCGGTGACTGCTCACCGCCACTCACCAAGTGTACCCACTAGACATGAGCCCGATATATCAAAACGTATCTTATATCGGCTATCAGTTCAATATCATATCGTATCGATATACGATTTTACGTAACTGATATTTCAAAAACTATAATATCAACCAAAACTCATAACTGTATATCGAAAAACTGCAACGAAACAAAAAAACTCATAACGCCGAAACTATTCATAACCGAACGTACTATCGATCGATATCCTTGTTCAGTTGATATTCGCTTCGTCTCTTTCTAAGTCGGTATGCTTACATTGGAGTAAAAGATATGACGCGGTTATTCAGATATTGTGGCGTGACGAGAAGGCGATTTCCGCTCTTATTTGCTAGCAATAAGAGCCAATTTTTCTTGTATCGATTATGTTTTAAAGACAATTCTCAGCGTTTTTCTCAAATTTGTTACTTTGCCGTAACTGAATAACCGTATCGTATATCTGCTCTTAGTTAGCAAGCCGACTACAACTAGGCAATATCGATAACTGAGCCGTAACTGAATAAACCGTATAACCATCATAACTGAATAAACAGTATATCGTATCGATATGTGATATCGGATATCATATCCGATATTGAAACTCCATATCGGTTACATATCGGTTACTGTAAAATATCGAAAACGCCCATGTCTAGTACCCACTAATACCTTCGCGTGTTCCGTAAAAAGGGACGGTTGTTTTAGGCAATTGTATTCTTAAAATTGTATTACCTTTTAACAAGAAGTAAACGAAAAAATTTTTTTAGCCTCATACTCTTAATCACTTCGGACAGCACTATTAACAAGCCATTTTTAGGCAGTTCTGTGGTCTGATAAGCAGATAGAAGCCAGCACGAGGCTATTGTCTCCTTCACCATATCCGTGCATTAGAACAGCGTTCTTCCATTACTTCTACTGCCTTTACATGCCCGACGATAAACAATTTTCAAACTTGTCTGACTCCCACTTCTCTACGTGCTTAAAGCATTTAACACGAATAAGCGTTAGAAAGGGAATATTAATTTTCTAAGAAACTTAATTATCTAACGGTCAATTAAAGACCAAGCCGATAAATGTGCCACCTCGACAACGAGTAAGGGCATAGCACAACAATAGTCAATTAACACTAAGAGAAAACAACTGAAATGCCGCGAGTGGTATTTACAAAAGCATGGTACTGTACCTGTTTCCAATAAAATATAATATCTTTGTGTATAAATACATTGTAAATTAATTTTAACTTTTTAGAGAAAGTTCAACGTTTTACGAGATAACTCTATTGATTTTAAAACTTATGTAGGTATATTTCATACTTTAAAAAAGAAAAAGATTTAAGAATAACTGCACATTCAGTTTCTCATTTAGATTGCGATAACTAGTATTCAATAAGTAAGGCTTAGTCGGTTCCCTGCACCATTCTATCCCCATGTAAAAGTGCTTGGAAGCGGGCTTTCATACTGAATAAATGAGTTTTAATGAGTATATGTATGCCTCAGTCAAGTCACACTGCAGTCGCGCGATTAAAGGCATCGATCTGAGCTGCGTTGCGTGGCAGACATACTGCAAGTACCGGTACTTCCAAGCTTCAACTCGTGTCAATTTTTGTAGATTGACGGCGTATCTTTCTTTGAAGCATAGGGCCTGGATTGACTGTCACTTGTTGTTAGAGGCTAGCGGAGCAGTGTGGAGCTTCATAACTCTCAATATTTTTTTCGTACACCCGATAGATATCTGCGTAATTGAAATTCAGGCCTAATAGGTACCGTTTTTATTTCAGAATGGTACCTTAAGACACGCTGCGGTTATGTGATAGCGCTGAAAAAAAAGAGATCCATCCAGTGGCCAAGATAAAATTAAGCACTACCAAATTGAACAAGGACGTCATTTTAATTTAGTCACTAGAAATATTTTCAAACTAGGAATGTATTATGAGTTAGGAGAGTCTTGTAATGGAGAAATAGAAAAACAAGTGACAAACGTTTTATTGATTTAATTCACGATGCTTTATGGTTTCATGTTAGATTAACATTCAAGATATTAGAATTCGCCGGAACGGGCTATTAGGTAGACCCACGGGCGGGGCGCAATCTCGCTGATTGCTATCTCGAGCTAACGGTCCTGGATGTTGCAGCTTAACGCCGATCGCTGGGAGGGTGCCACTAATAACCCCCATTTCCCACCTGGGCAGGTCACAATAAACACTTTTGTATAATAGCATAGGCAAATTCTATACTTTACAGGTTTAGCCAATATAGTAATGCGCAAAAATTCGATCACATCATCAAACCCATTTGATTTGGCATTGGGTGAGCGCTTCCGTTTCTTCAGCCTATCAACATTTTGAATTACGGTTTAAAACAAATAAGTAGGCAAAAACCAATAGGCATTCAGCCATTGCTTATTCCAAGCCGCTGGTGAAAAAATGTAGCGAGAAATATACTAGTAGATTAAGATAACAAAAATATTGAGAACAACATTTAGGTTGCATTCATAGCTTAGGGCAGGACAGGCCACAAAAACTGCCTACTAGTCTGTCTGTAGATTTGAAACGTGACAAAATACAAAACTAGAACGAAAGTAACATTTTAGATCTTGAAAAAATGACCTCGTCATTAACATAGAATCCCGATCCAAGATAACCGTTCAATTGAATGTTTTATAATAAGCGTATCTTCCGAACAAGCTATCTACCATCTAAATGCTGTTAGCATTAAAGCTGTTAAAGATTTAGTACTCTCATAGCACAAATACCAATCGCGAAATGTCCTATCTAAGCGGTGAAAGTTCCCACTGAAATACCATCGGGCAATTTACTCGTGCCTCCTGCATGCAGAACTTGTAAATGACCACTGCATTATGTGCCGGCCGACAGACACCATTGGACTAAAAATAAACACACCATAGGGATAGATACACCCGACGTTAAGTTTCTACTTTCCCTTCGTCCCACGACAGTTGTATATTTCAGTAGTCAGACGCCTGCTATTTATTTACGGCTCTAAATCTTTATTAATTTAACGATCTGAATGGCTAAGTATTTATGGGTGCGGGAAGAGAATTCTCAAGTTATATCCCACGTAATTGAAGTACACGACTGAATGATGGCGTCATAATGTTCCTTCCTGGACACCTCCATCAGAACAATGTCGGACATACTTCTAGTTATCTAACGCACTCATGCTTTGAATTCTATAAAAGTTTAATCTGTATATTTGCAACGCTACACTGATCTTAAGAAATAAATATCGCTATTAACAATAATTAGAAAAAAATAGGTATGGAAAGATTTTATCAGTTGCCATAACTTCAGTAAGTAATAAATAAGTAATTGGTAATATATGACCAGACAACACTTTTTTAACGAGTTTGATTTAATTTTACCGTTAATACAGTTGTTTAGCCGTTTTCAATACTGGTATTAACTGCGTTTGTTTTTAATCTAATTACATACACGAGTATCATTTTACCGACCTTAATTATGTTTACAATGCAAGTTTGTACACATGTAATCATCAATGCATCATTACACTCATATCAAACTGCGAACTGGTAAGCTGCTGAATTAAATCGCTATTAGCGGGTATCAACCGTTATGCAGCGATAAGCTGTAAGACTGCGGTCACGATGAAAACATTAAAGGTACCGTGCTAGGGCAGAGTATAGACAGCGGGTTAAAACGCTAAATAACAGCCATTGAAGGCGGCTCAAGGGCGAGATCGACGTGAGAATAACGTGGTAATAAGGCCTCTGCTAGGGCTGCCAGGACCATCAAAAGCTAGACCAATCTGCACCAGCCTGGCTAAAATTGAAGTCGATGAGAAAACAAAATCATTGAGCTGCTCAGTGCTGACAATACGGTAGTGAAGGGTCTCTAAAGTTATTATAGTTGTTTGTTAATCATTTCGTCGTCTACTTGGCTTACCCTAACGCATCGGTTCTCTGAGAATCTGTATTTCACACATACATATTCTCATTACAGAACACTAAAGCCCGTTAAAGAACCAAGTACATTCAAACAGCTGAACGGGACTGCCTAAGCTTAACTGGTTGGGGTTTATTAGTGGTCAAGCAGTTAATTTCTGGAAAAGGTGTAGTGCTGCGAAAAACTTCGGTTATGTGTTATGCAGCTTGCCAAACTTTGCTGGAGTAGCTTTTGATGAGGCTGTATTATACAAGTGACAGCATATTTTGTGTGTACATTTGAATTGCCATAAGCGAGAGTACTGCGAACTAGTTTTAACGTATACTGCATATGACTGCTTATATTGCGATTTACTAATTTAATTTTACGGTACGCTCGCATCTGCCTTTTCATTGGCCTACGGATAAAATGGCGATCATCAAATAGACACGGATTTAATTTGACAGCAGCTTGAATATTTAAGGTCAGTGCCTGGATCTGGACACTCATAAACTTAAACCCTAGTAACCCTACACTAGTATCGCGCACAATGTTCGCGATCGCACGGTAACGAGTGAGATAAATTCTATCGAATATCACAAACTATACCAGTCAGTGTGATAAATAAAGTTATTGAACCTGGCTATCATAAGTGCAAACTTGCTCAGCTTGCGCTAAACAAGACGTTTTCTTATAGCAATGCTGGATTTAGTTAGTGAAGCTTTCAGTAAGCCAATAGAGCAACTTGGGCGCTTTTTATAAAAACCCCATAAAAACAGAAATCTGGATTAAAGAAATCAATCAGCAAAGCCTACGAAAATACCCATTTACATCTGACATGGTTGGTTGTTCATGCGTATCAAAGGAAATTAAAAGATTAATCAAAATAATAGTATGTACATCATTATTACATACATCTAGCCATCTAAGCAGCATAATATTTTTTTGTAATTATTTTAATAAAATGGGGAAAATTATTTTAACTACCAGTTTCATTTCCGTCAGTCTTTGATTTGACACTCAAACACATTTCGATTCCGTTTGAGAAGATGCTGCAAAAACTGATAACACATAAACACCATGCAATTTTCCATTGTCTGCGTTTTGGGCCGTCAAACAGGAGACTACATATCTTTTGTCCGCATTCCGGTAATTACATAGATAAGATACGAATAAAAATTTACCATCAACATCACATGTAATGTGGAGACAAACATTTTCTAAAATGGTCAATTTAGGTTCAGTCAACCCGACAAATGCTATGCGATAATGACCCTTAAATGGTTATGTTTAGGGCGTGGATAATTGGAGTCAAAGACTTGGATAAGGCTGATTTTGAGTTTTATCGTCAACGACATAAGGAGACAACGAGCCATGTCTGTTGTACGTGAGATAGGGACTGTATGAACAAACAAAATGCAACTGTGTACATCGACACATTTCTTTCACAACCATAACCTGTATTTATATAATCTTACACAATTTAACATACGACGTACTTCACCTACTCACAACTGGTGTGGGATTTAATGGACTAGCAAAGAGTTTGTTACGATCGGTCTCACAACCTGTCAGCTTGAATTAGATAGTACACTACACTGCTATTCATACATGACACGGGTGTCGGGTATGCGAGAATTTGTAACGGAAAATATGCACTTATTAACATAACGCTGTTTGTGTGTGGCACGTACGGCATATCGGTATGGCCTAAATTAAGACCTACCTAAGTATGTATGCTTAATTTCATATGGCATGAATGGTAAAAGGGGACAACTTCGTATTAAATATCCTTAATTAGCCAAAAGACAGTAAAGAACACCTAAGTATGATAAATAAGTATAAGTTTCGTTTTCAAATTCTTCTAAATAAAAAGCTGTATTCTTATAAACATATTCGGCATTGTGGCTAAGAAGAGAAGAGCGTGGTTGGTTCGGCAGTATATGTCGAACAACAAAACCGACCCACAACACCCAGACCCGCGCCAGTATAGAAAAGATCGTTTTCTATACTGATCCGACCGGAGATCGAACCCGGAACCTCAGAAATGGCGACGCCATATACATATAGTCCAATACTAACCTGCAAAGGCGTGAATGCCACCGACGACGCAGTACCGGACACCTGTCTTCTGATACTAGTGGCGCCGCCGTACTGCTGTTGTTTTTGCAGGTTCTTCTGCAAGGTCTTGCTGATCCTCACTTTGGTCTTCTCGTCTATCTGCGGTAGACGTACGCGGCCGGTGCTCGACTTGCCGATTGTGCCGCGGGTGTAGCCTAAGTCTTCTTGGTAGGCGTCGTCTTCGATCTATGCAAATACAACAATATTAAAGTAGTTGAAAGTTGGTCTCGCTCGGCTAATATCGCTTGGTACTAATCGTGAAATCAGACTCTTGATTACATCCAACAGAAGGTTTAGTCACTGGCCTTAGAACAACCCTCCATCATTCCGCACTGGGCTCGCGTGGTGAAGTATTGCCCAAATCACCTCATAGTTGAGGGGAGGCCTGTGCCCTGCAGCGGGACGTAGATTTATAAGCATACTTTACATTGAAACACATGATGACTGATGAATGTATGTACACAATAGATAATACTGAGACCGAACCGAACCAACCACAGTCCGATCTCATTTATTGTAATTGGAAGTGCAATTTAAGATCCGGCTCAAAGGACCAATTTTATGTTTGGGTGAATAAGATGCGGCGCTGAAGGACATGAGAGAGTGCGACGTTTCCGAAGACGATATCGAGGACAGAGCGATGTGGAAGAGAAGAAAACGGAAAGCTGACCCCACCACCATGTGGAATAGATAGCTAGGAAGAGAGAGAGAGAGAGGAAGTGCAACTTGACCTTGATAATACCAAATTCATATTATTTATAATAATAGTTTAGATTTTGGAAACGAAGCTGGATTTCATCAGGCTATTGTTTTTTCCTGATAAGTAGCATTTAATAATTTTGATGCATTTTTTATTCATTTTATAATATAGTCTTAAGGACACGATTTTTTTACACTGTAGTCGTAAACTCTCAAATAGTGCGATGAACTTAAAATAATGTTTTTTTTTAATATGGAAAAAGTCGTTAAACATCTGCTGTAATAAAACGCACATCACTTACATTCAATGAAGAAAGAAATATGAAGACATTTAACTTATTTTTTGCTCAACTATAAAATTCTATTAGCTAATGAGAATTTGAACAATAAATGGCTGATTCGTGAGATGAAGAGGTAAACTACCTGAAATTATTTTTACGCCTCCGGGATTAAGTATCACACGGTTAGTTTATGTGTTTGATTATCATTTCGCGAAGATCAGCCGATTAGCCACGCTGGCACTGGATTTAATCTGCGGTTTTGTTGTGGAGAAAACATAGGGGTACGTGTTGCGATGAACATGCAGTCATGCATGTTGTGAATATTGCATTTATTATGATGGACAATCACATTCTCAAAAAAACATGATACCACGAAAATTACTTATGGTTGGTTAGGCATAAACTTGTGTGCACTTTGCCGTAGATTTATAACGCTGATATATAAAGGTACCTCCATTTTTTTAACTGTCACGGTAATTATAATCCGTTAGGTGACAATTAATTAGTTTATGGCTAGTTTAAAAAGCATGCAGCACTGCAGAAGACACATTCCTCTAAAATATATCACGACTAAAAATTAGGAGTAACCTCATTATATTTTTTCAGTTTTATTGTTATGTGTTATATTCTATACTGTTGCTTCTGTAACAAATTTTAGGTAGCTCAGTTAGAAATGCGCTACCCGGATAGCGAAAAGAAGTACACATATTTAGTTCAGATATGTATATTATGGTGCAAATGCTCGTGCTTATCACACAACATTTGCCCATCGCGGGATTCGAACCCGCAACCGCCAAGCTTTGAAGTCCGAAGCGCGAACCACTACACCAGACGGTCGTCAGAATAGAATAGACTTAAGGGAACTGAAGATGACGAGAACTCCTCAAGCCTTTTTTTTCACACAGTTACGTTCGCTTCAATCATCGATCGTATGTCGCCACTGCAGTTTAATCGACGCGTCCAACGGGCCCGGCACGGCCGTCCGCGCGGCGCGCGCTCCAACAGGTCGAGTTCCGGTCTATTTGAACGCGCGAAAAAACCGCGGGCCACTTATTCTGGCGAGCGATTTGAAATTCATAGCATCTCCTATTGCTAGGGTTGTTAGAATAAAGGCTTTGATGGGATTTCGGTTTTTTTTTTAAATTTGGAAATTGAAATGGGTCAAAAATATTAGTGATAAAGTCAATTTTGTATTTTTTTTTTTTAAATTCGAGTTAAGTTATTTCTTACATAGCCGAGTACTATTTGCTTGAGAGTTTGGGCACCTGATCCGAACTATAGTTAATTACTTATCTCTAATTTGGTGCGTAATTTTTTTTTTGGCTCTCAGCCCTGCATGGCATTAGTAATTTGGTCAACTGACGAATCCTTAGTTATAACTGACTCGCCTTATCCGAACTAGGCTTTAGACCTTAAGGCTAAGTAAGTTTTTGTTGTTCGTGTTCGAGATTTTGATGTTAATCCCTTAATAAAATGAGTTTTAATTCTTAGAACAAAGGAAACACTTCATATTCCTCACCTCAACTTACGTCAAACATTTTGAGCCAATACCGAAATTTGGTAACCCTGAAACCGGAGCTTATTATCAGGGGTACCACGAAAACAACGGGACCCGCTAACATATGCACCTTATCCACCCACAATAAAGACCACATTATCATATCAGATAATCATCATAAATTGCGGAATATCACGGGTCTATCTCTTACGAATGTAGCTTGTTAACTCCGATGCTCTCGCATACAACGGAGGCAATTACAACTATTTCAGATCGCGAGCCATCACGGAACTTTCATTAAAAAGATTCGATATCATTTTTAATTGATATTGCGGTAATTACAAGCGACTACGCGTGGGTGTACGAGTATACTTCAACACAGTCGTAAAAATCGTACGGATTTTGAAACTTTTTATTATTACTGAAAATATGGTTGGCAAATTAGACAATACGTCTCATGTAAAATAGTGCGTTTTATGCACTTGATGTACAATTACTATACACGTATGAAACTCGACAAAACAAGCAAATGAGCCCAAACTGGTTTTACTAGTAGCCATTGAAAGGTTCTACTTTTGGGACAAAGGTATCAAATGATTGTACTGTCGTCAACATGTGAAATACTTACAACTTTTTAATGAAATAAAGAAGTAGATAAAACGTATAAACGACTCCCAAGATATGATTACATAGTTAGCACGAGTAAAGCTAATAAAAATATTTTGAAATCAAACGCAAATTGGCGGAATTAGAGCGGTTTCGCACTCCATCTTATCCGTCCCAAACGAATCAGAGAAATAATTGTATGAACGGTTAAAAAACCGTTTGCGCACTGAATCCGAATCCGAGAACCTTTACACTAATCGCACTACTGCTAATTCCGACCGATGTCTCTCGGATTCGAATCGGAAGAAGTAAGAAGAAAAAAGTTTCAAACGATAACGGTAACTCACGTCAGCGAAGTTTAATCAGTTCGCGTTTTCCCTAAACTCTTTCGTCTTGGTGACGCGCTTAATAAAAGCAATAAATAAAAGTGTCAAACGTTACACTCACGTCAGCGAAGTTCAGTCGGTTCGCGTTCTTCCTGAACTCGGTCATGGCGTAGCGCTCCTTCATCTTCCTGACGCGTTTGCCGCCGCGTTTCTTGCGACTCTGTTCGATCGGCTTCGGTAGCGGCTTGACGAACTTCACCGGCGGCGGTTCCTGTTTGTGATAAATAAATAGATTTACTTACTGTCTATTTGTATGCTTTCGTTAATGCATTAATAATACTAATGTTAGGTTTCTTTTCTGAATGCATTACTTGGTTTTTAAGTTTTAGGTCAATTTGATTAGTTCAATTACTTTTACACGATATTTTTACCTATGCTTCAGCATTCAAGAACTTTTACTATAGGACCAAAAAACTGAAGAAGTTTGTAAAACTTTTTTACAAAAAGTTAAACCTGGTACGATTAAAAATATTGTACCAGGCACAAATAACCAACATACATTAAACCTCTATTCTGTCAGGTACGGATTTTCAACATTAAAAAAAAAATAACCCAAATTTTCTAATTCGAAAAAAACTGTATTGTAGTAGTATAGTAGCAAAATGTAGTTTGCTACTATAATTTGACAGATTGTCAATTATGGCAACTATTGCCCTGGCAGCTTGTTTCTCGAATACTAAGATATCTCACCTGCAACTTGTCGAGTTTCTTCTCGATGCCCTCGCGCAGTTGCCGGCCGATGCGTCCGTCGGTAGAGTCGTGGCAGGCGTCCACTCGGGCTGCTAATGTTAACTTCGTCGACACCAGTTTCGCAGCTTTATAGCGCAGTTCCTAGCATACAATAAATAATAATAAATTGATATCTAGTCCCATACTAAGCCGAACTTGGACAGGAGCAACTAGAGAATGGATAGACATCCCTAAATACATTATGCAACATCCATAATTAAGATACAAATAAATGCTTATGCTCATCACACACACAAATATTCACCCTTTGTGGGGTTTGAAACAACTGGTAACTTTTAAACATATTATTTTTGACTTTCTATATGTTGCTTTTTTAAGACGGGGGTTATATTTTTATTTTTATATGTCTACAATATGGTTGTGTGATTTTGATCATTATTAGCAACTGCAACATTAATAAGGTAATAAAACACTTACAGGTGTAGTGTCCTGTACGATTTGCGAGAAGTAAATGAACCCTGTATGTGGTAAGGCGGCAGCTTGGGAGAAACCAGACAGGGTTTTCTTCTGTTGTCCGAGTGGCAAGACATTGCATGCTGGCATTTTCGACAACTTTGAGAGGCCACCGGCCACACCCAGGATTTTTGCTGCAGTAGATGCTCCTATATTACATACAAATTAGAAAGTAAGTAGTGATTATTGATTGAAGGGGCGTGCGGTGCATATAGCCAATTAGGCAGTGCCTATCTGGTAAATGAAATGAGGTAGGCAGTAGGTACTTAAAAATGTCATAACATCGATGAAAACCACTGATTTTCATCGAAAACACCAAAGTAAGTTTTTTTTACTGCCTACCTCAATATAAACCCAATGCCCTCCACTGATTGATTGTCAAATAAGTCTCAGACAACACTAAAAACTTATAATACTTGAAACATTTATTGCTTGCAAATTGATTTTCTTCTTTTTCTTTTTTTGATACACAATCACCGTTAGATCATAAATTGTCAACCAAAAACATAGGACACTATAAATGATTTAGAATAATTAGTGTTATGTGATTTGTCAATTTGTTGTGAACTGATGGCCACTGGTCAAAGGCTCATCATCAGTCTATTATGATTTATATACAAAGGAGAACAAAAGATGAATTACTTACCAACAATAGCGGTTATATTAGGCGCAATAAAAGTCATCCTGCTTTCGACATACTCATAGATTTTTGACTTGAAGTTATTGATCTCTGCTGCCATATCGCATGCCTCAAATATTTCGGCTAATTCATGTTCTGTTAACAATTTCCTGACAAAATAACATTTGATAATGCAAAAATGAGCATAAGTACATACTTTGTATGTGCAAATTAAATGTGTAGGTTAGTTTATTACAACTTTTTTTTCCTAATACAGTTATTTCTTACTACAAAACTTAAAGCCTTTATTATCTACAACATGGACAGATTACTGTGAGAATTAAAAAAGGTGTTCACAAGAACATAATTATTATGCAAGATAAAAATAAAAACTCACCCTTGTGTAGTTGATGCAGTAACGGACACAATCATAATAGTGGCTTGAGTCAGAAAACTTTGCAAAATCTCATTGTTTTTGGCCTTGTCCAGATCATTACCAAGCTCTTTCACTGTGCGGATGTATTCAAGTGGAGTGACAATGAGGGAATCAAGTTCAGGGAATCGCTTCTGGTATTTGTCTCGAACAAATCTGTGGATAATAGCTGGAAAGTGATAGTTATGGTATATTTTTACAGCTTACCGAGATTCTCTAGCTGTAGCCTTAACATTTTTTATTATTTAATTAAAATACAATTAATTTAACAAAGAAAACTATAAAATAGTCTTAAGATTTGCTAATATTCCAAAATGGCAATTACTAATCAATGATAAATTATTTAATTTGGAAACACTATAAAATTAAAAAATATATATATGCAAATTATATTTTGAAATGTCTATAGATAAATAAACAAACAGAAACATACCAACTTCTCCATCAATTTCGGCTGCAATATTGTTTGCTTCTACAATAAGCTGGTACTCTGGGTCCGACTCCATAAGACCAGTAACTTCAATTTTCTTTCTGTCATTTCCAACATTCTGTTCCACTTCAATCATCACCTGCAAGAGATCATTACTACAAAACACCTTAGCACAAACAGCACTTAGATAGTCTTAGGTGTGAAATTTGTTGCACAAATAAGAATACTAATAACCACAAAGAATACTAATAAAAAGACAGTAACAAAACATTTAAACAAACATGGTAGGACTATTTCACATAACCTATAAATACATTTTTTTGGATACTTACGCGTTTCAGTCTTTCAGAGTCTCTTAATTTTGCTAGCTCTCGAATGGAAACATTTTTTATTTCTTCTTCTTTTGGAATTACGGAATAGGGGACTGCGAAATCATTAGAAATATCATTCGAAGTTTTACTTTCAATTACAGCTTCAAGTTCACCGTCGTCATTTTCCTCTAAATCAGCCAGCAATTCGTCAGCGAGAGACATGATTTATTGGGATTATGTTATTTCAATTCCGATTATAAAATATTCCTAAAAAAACACTGTTTATTTGTTTGGATCACTATCAAATAATACTACGTAGAGTTTAGATCACTGATCAAATAATACTACGTAGAAGTTTAGATCACTGATCAAATAATACTACGTAGACTACTTGGTCCTAGCCTAGGATCAAATAATGTACTGATGGACAGATGACCACAGAAAAAGTTAAATGTTCTGTGACCACAGAACACGCTGATTGATGCCATTGATCAAATAAACTATGTAGAATTGATGCTGATGAAGACAGTAGTAGTAATTTATCCACGAAGGGAAAGGCGATGGTAGAAAAAACATGGTGGTTAAAAAATATCAACGACTCTGCTAGTGCGAACCAACTCGTTGTATGCGCGATACATTCTAACCAGAGGGTTATAATAAGATGTGTTTCTCCTGTATACCTGTCTTGAGAACACGTTGGGTCGACGCGATCTGTACAATGTGTTGATATTGAGTGATGATAGAAGGTTGGGTATGTTTATGGTAGTGTGAAGAATTTTGTGCAGACAGAGAAAGTCGTATCTTCTGCGACGGGCGTATAAGGGGACAACATTGCACTTTGAAAGTCGTTCGCTGTAATCTGCAAGTGAACGACCAAAATTATGCTTACGGGATAGGTATCTAAGGCATCTTTTCTGTATCCTCTCTATATTATTTATATGGACATTATAATATGGAGACATTATAAACTGAGCTGCAGTATTCTAAAACACCTCTGACCAGCCAGACTATTGAAGAGGTAAAGTATGCTATGAGGTTTTTTGATGTGTCTTGTAGTTCTGATTATGAATCCTAGTATCCTGTTACCTCTCTTAATAATATGCTGGTAATGAGGACGGAAAGTCAACTGGTCATCAAACAGCACATCGAACTATGTTCTTGCTGCTAATTGGTCTATCGTGTATAAAGTACGAGTGCGTTATTTTGTTTTTCTTTTAAGTGAAAGAAATAACACAGCACTTCTCTATATTGAGGTACATTTTATTGGATGAGCACCACTCAGCAATATCCGATCAATACTCAGATCATTTTGAAGTGTCAAGCAGTTTCTTTCATCCTTAATGTTCGTGAAGATTTTTAGGTCATCAGCATATAAGAGGGCAGGGGAAGACAATCGTTCTGACAGGTCATTTATGAAAATGACAAACAAGAGTGGGCCCAAATGTGACCCCTGTGGTACTCCTGAAGTGACCGAGATAGGTGAGGATGAATAGCCCTTTGTAACGAGTTGACTCCGATTACTTAAATAAGAGGTGATCCACCTGAGCAAACAGCCATGTATTCCGTAGTATGAGAATTTCCGGCATAGCAACGAGTGGTCAACTTTGTCGAAAGCTTTACCAAAATTAAGATATATTGCATCTACTTGACCACAAGAAGCAAAGGCTTGAAGGAGGTATTTTTGAACTCCAGCAGGTTACTAAGGGTGGACCGGACCTATTTTTAACAAAACCATGTGTTGGATTAAAATATAATTATTTATATGACTATAGATCATACACCATTGACTCGAAGAATTTCGCTAAGCATGAAAGAATACTAATAGGGCGGTAATAACTACATAATGTTTTGTTACCCGCCTTATTTGTAAAGAAAAATTGAATTGGTATTTTATATGAGCAACTTTCCATCGTGTGGGAAATATGCTGGATGCGATGGATTTGTTAAATATAATGGTCAAAGGAAAATACAGTTATTTAGAACAGAGCTGTATAAATTTAGGAGGTATATCATCCGGACCAGCGCCTTTACTTACGTCGAGTTTGTTGATTGTAGAAAAAATTCTTTAGATGTAATTTCCAGTTGATGTAAAAAAAAAATTGAAGACACATTGCATATTTGCCAATTGTCTAGGGTGAGAATAATTGTCGTCATAAACTGATCCAAAATATTCAGAAAACAATTCACAGATACCTTGGCCATCCGAGCAAGTCTTACCATTAAATGACATCGTGTCGGGTATGGTGATGCTACCCTTTTTTCTATTTACATAGCGCCAATAAGCCTTTGGATTGTCAGACAGATATCCTCAATTCTTAGTAAATAAGTTTTATAACAATCAGAAATAATCATCTGCTTCGAAGTAAGGAGAAGGTGTCATAATCTCGAGGAGTGGCATATTTTTTAAAACGCTTATGGAACTTGTTTTTCTCTTTGATACAACGAATAACAGCACGAGTAACGCTTGTCATAGGTTCGGTCTATACGCTGCCGGAATCCGTAAGCATCCGCAAGAATCCGTTTAAATAACGACCTTATTGCTTAAGCGATGGATTGAATCCACCCTAACCCGGTCCGGTTTCCGGCTGGGTATAGACCGAGCCTTTTTGCTTTAACAATGGATTGAATCCGCTTTAACCCGGTCCAGTTTCCGGCTGGGTATAGATAGACCGAGCCATACTAGTACTACTCCCTTAGACTGAGTTGCACCACCTTAACTTTAACCATAACTGTAACTTTAACCGGTGTTTTTGTATGGAGTTTGACAGACTTTTGACGTTTGTTAAAGTTAAAGTACGATGGTGCAACCTAGCCTTAGTGTCACAAATTAAACACCTCGCATAAAAATACAAACATCAAAGCCACTAGTTTTTTTTCCCTAAAAAGAGCATAATCGACTGAAAAATAACTGTGATTACGGCCTATTATTTTAGAGGATTAACTGATTTTTTATTCGGTGAAATAGCAACATTGGTGATTAACTTAATTTACGCATGGCAGCACTAGAATTGAAATAGTGTTGTAGTAACTTATTTCAAAATTCGACTGATTAAACAATAATTGATTTCGATTGGCAATTAAGCGCGAGTTGAAACTTACAATCTTCTTTGTTTTTTCTTGGATCGCTATTATTCCTGCTGAGCCACGCCGTGACATAGCATGTCATGCTTGAATAACAACCGTCCAACACTAAAACTAAATTTGCTTACAAATAGGTAGCCAAGCGCTCGTCATCATCATCATCGTCTCAGCCTATTGCAGTCCACAGCTGGTCGTAAGGCTGCCCCACAAAGTGCCAAAGTGTACGATCTCACGCTTTTTTCATCCATCTTCCTAAGGTCGTCGGTCTATCGAGCTGGGAGGAGTCTTACGCTACGTTTACCAAGGCGTGTTCTCCACTCGACAACCCGTTTACTCCACCTTTCATCGGTTCTGCAACAAATGTGGTCGGCCCACTACCACTTAAGCTTTTTACATTTTTGGACCATGTCCGTTACTTTAGTCTTCTGACTTATCTGCCTGATAATCTCGTTTCGGATTTTATCCCTTAGCGAGAACACAAGTATGGACCTTTCCATATCTCGCGGAGAACCCCCCCTATTCAATATTTATTACGAAAGAATCTAAATGAAAAAATGATGAATACCTATAGTAAGTGCCTATATTTACTTATTCATTTGGATTCTTACATCATCATCATTTCAGCCACAAGGCTGAACATAGGCCTCCCCCAGTGACTTCCAGATCGGCGGGTTGGAACTTGGAAGCGACCTGCATTAATTTTTACTTAATTTGGTTTAATTTTATCAGATCCGTGTTTCTTTTGACTATAATTAAAATAAAAAGTTAATCGATAACAATCATTTGAATGTTTATATTTGACAAATGACACTCATTCACGAGAATCAAATATCTCAAATACGATACAACACTAGCTTGCAATTTTTTGCTGTGAGTGGTTATTTCAGGCCCGTAAAAGGCCAAATAATTTTATAAATACAGTGATTTCTGGTCATATTAGTGATATTTCAGACTTTAAATTGTCTAAATGGCGCTTAATCCTCAATACGATGCTATTGGGAAGGGGTTCGTTCAACAATATTACACATTGTTCGATGATCCGGCACAACGAGCAACTCTGGCGAATATGTACAATGTGAGTATTTCTGTTTTTAGGGCTTTCTCCGTGATAACATTATCTTACCAAACAAATTTTGGAATGTTTTGTTTTATTTCCTGTTAGCAGTTTTTAGGTTAACTTTCCACTTTCCCAATTTAAACGAACCCACGTTCGTTGTTCCACAGATTGGAGCACTGTCTGATATCAATAAATCATCATTCAACATGTGGAATGAATATCTCATTGATTTTGTTAAACTAGTCATAAATTAGGCATCATATTTTTTTTTTTGCAATATTCAAAACAACCGATTAGATTTTGTCACTCAGGTTTTTATCATAAGGATGATGATTGTATGCAATTATAAAGGGGTTATTCATATCTAAGCATAGGCAATTTTTAAGTAACAAAACGCAATTCAATGTGTTTTATCTTAAGCTGTATGTTACTAATTAAAATGTGTCACACAATATTTATGCAATCCCCCTTTTTTTTCAGGTTGAAACTTCATTTATGACTTTTGAAGGAGTTCAAATTCAGGGTGCTGTTAAAATTATGGAAAAATTAAATGTAAGTTGTTAATGTATGTAAATAACATTTTATATGTTGCAATACTGATTGGAGGAGGCCTTTACCCAAAAGGTTCAAATCTCAGCTCTCTCTAAAAAAAAGTAGAATATAACCATACTAAAACAACTCCTAGTATTATTCTTAAGCTACATACTAACCAACTATGTACTAACAACTTTTGAAATATAACATTATATTGAGATTTGAAAAAAATGGCAAAATTATTATGTTGCAATGCAAGATGTTAAACTATTGGCTATTTATGTTTCAGAGTTTGACATTTCAAAAGATTGGTAGACTAATAACCTCAGTCGACTCACAGCCAATGTTTGATGGTGGAGTTCTAATAAATGTCCTCGGTAGATTGCAGGTTTGTATTTATAATTTTTATATATATTTTTAATAAAAGTTTTTATTAAATAATTTCTTAAACCGTTTCTCGATACTTTTGTAACAGACCGATGATGATCAGCCACATGCATACCTCCAAACATTTGTGTTGAAGCCAATAGGGAACTCATTCTATGTAGAGCACGACATATTCAGGCTGGCACTTCATGATGTTTAAGAGTAATTTAATCTTCAAAGACAAAGTAAGAAAGCATAGACTTGTGTATACACTTAAATGCACTGTAAATAATCATGCTTTCACTTTGGGTTTGCTAATATCCCTTTATTTTCTGCTGGGTTTAGCATCTAATCCTTAGTTGAAACAGAAACATTAGAAATTTATTAATGACTAGTATAGGAAAATGTAAAACCTTCCCTTATGTTTGTAATGGATATTTTTGTTCCTAATACATTGTCCTAATCATGTATTTCTTTATACCCAAACTTCTACAACTTAACAAAACATCTTTCCCTTTAGCTTGTCTGAAATTTTTGTGTTCACTGCATGAGCAAATAGCTTTCCTACACAAGACAAATGTACTGAAACATAACTGATAAGATAATACATACTACCATTGACCTTTTTATTGTTGTCCCATATCATTATTGTGTCTAGTTCAGCATAAATAATGATTTTTGATTTCAAAAACTAAAGCATGATGATATCTTATTTTCTTTAAAAGATGTTGATGAAAGATGTTAAATGTGTTAAACTAAAATATGTAATGGCTCCTTTAAAACTTCTCTACTCCTAGCATTTTCATATTTATTGCCAAAATGATGTTTGTTTGAGTAACTGAAGTGCCAGTAGTGCTTGCTAACTATTATTACCCTTCTTATATTGTAATATATGTGATAGAATTAATTTAACACTGACTAAAAGTATTGTTAATTTTAATAAAAATAATTATCATTTTTAAAAACATTTTACAGCTAAATAATAAAACTACACTTAAAGTTAAGGCTCTGTTATTGTTACGACTGTCGCCATGACTTCATAAATGTAGCACTGATTATGGGAGCTTGTTTCCCTGTCCATATAAATGACACTTAGTACCCACTGCAAGCAATTACAGGAGCCATGCTTGGTTCGCTTGACAAATCAGGGTCAGCTTCTCAAGATAACATCTCACTATTGTGTGAGCCCGGGGACTATGATCAGTAATACACAATAGGCAATTGAATGAAACAAACCTCTTCTGCCAGTTTTATTTAATTTAAAAAATCAGAAGTATTAAGCTCTACAGTAACTTCAAATTGCAATGAAATCCTTTCCTTGATAACCTAAGGATGCTTGAGGGTCCTGCAGGAGACACAAAATGCTCTCGCGTGGAGTGAGGCTAAACCTGTTGTTGTAACTACATCTCCCTCACTTTCACTTATTCATAAAAAGCTAATCAGTACTTTAGCTATCGTTTAGTATAGCACAAATCTGACAGTACAGAGAAGGAACAAGGCCACAGTAAATTGGTTAAAACACAGAGCTTTAGAGAACCCCCGCACTAGCGTCTTTCGAGCTTCGACGTCGTGGCAGCACTGGCAGAGTCCAACACTGATTGGAGTCTGCTGTTTTTGGACTGTTGACGCAACGCTTGCGCAGCGGCATTTACATAACGCTCAAAAAACGCCATTGTGGGGGAGGCATAAAGCACAAAATGATCACTGAGCAAATTGACATTACTCGTTATGTCGTGATGACAGCGCAACAGACACTTAACCTAAAGTATAGTTAAAATATTCAAGCTTTAATACTTTATTTATAACTTGAAAATTTAAAATGAAATGAAGTAAAATAATGTTTGTTGTGATATTTTCAGTGTGACGATGACCCTCCACACCCATACATGCAGACTTTCGTCTTGAAGCCGTTAGCAGACACATTCTTTGTTCAGCACGACATATTCCGCCTCGGTATCCATGATTCTGCTTAGATCCCAAGTACTCACCCTTCGAGTCAATCGAATAAGATCATAATAAATACTGCAGTCGGATAACACACTGTATCACTTGTTTTGGTTATCTAGGTATAAGTAATCAATGCAATCTATTGTCTATTTGAAAATTCAAAAGGAAACTTAATAGGAGCCCAGCACAATAATCAAGTCGACAGATCAGTATAGTTGTCATGAGTTTTGCTAATTTCTTTTGAAATGTTGTTTTTTAAAATAATCTTAGATAATTACTTATCTGTTAATGTAGTGTGTTGTGCTTGGGCTCCAAATTTTGGCATTGCGTTTGGCTTAGTCATGTGAAGAAGGCTTTAGTCAAAGTAACGGCGGACTTTTAAGTTACATGTATACATTTTATAAATAAATACATATAATTTTGTATCTACTTGTTTTTGTCTTTATCCACCAACGTTTTAACCTCGTTATTCAAACACTTTTAGTTCTCACACACTACACTGACTGTCTTTATTCTAGCTAGACGCGTATCTAAATTCGCATACAAATCCCAAGATTCGTGAACAATTTCCTAAGAGTTCGTATACGATTGATTGTGAATTCGTATGTGAATTGGAATTCGATTGCTTCAAAAATAGGCCTTCTGTATCATACGACGACCGCCGTAGCCGAGAAGCGAGACCGCAGAACTTGGCGTCGCCACCTCCAAAAGTCCCGGGTTCTATTCCAGATTGCGTAAATGTAGAAAACGCACATTCCTATATTGTCTCGGATTTAGGTGTTGTGGTACCGTCGTTGCTTCCGTTTCTTTAATACAAGTGTTTTAGCTACTTAGGATCAGAGCAATATGTATGATGTTGTAAAATATTTATTAACTTATCATAAGATTCATTGTAAACTCCTACAAACATGAAACCTGCGAACAGTTTCTGAGTTGCTTAGTGCGTAGGCGCTATAAAAGTCGTATTAAAAACATGAAAATAAGGTATCTAACTATGATAGAATGGAAGGAATGGCAGTTCTGCAGTCAGTATGCCTAGTGCGTTTCTAAATGGCTAGTTTTATCAGTTTTGCCACTTCATTTATTATCATAGGGTATTTTATTTTAAACTTTTACCTTTACAACCCTTGAGGAGGGAATGGCTTTTCTTAACGCATCAGCTCGCGGCAGCTAGCCTAAAACACTTCATAATCAAACTGATATTACTTTTTATAAAATCTGGTGAGATTTTTAGCTGCTCACTAAGGTCGGCTAAAAAGTCTTAAGATAGCGAATCTCATTAAAACTCAGTTTGTTTGACGTTTGACAATAATCTGGTGGTGTACCGTAAGATTACACCTTACAGCATAATCAAAACCTAAAAAAGGGTAAAAAATACACAAAAATAGATGCTAAGACAATCATGTATTAAGTTATAAATAGTCAAAAATTAACAAAAGAACCACTTGAAAACAGGTACATTTTTTACCAATCTCGAAATTTAAGACTTGCCTCCCATTAAATCCTTAGACGCTACGAACACTTAACAAGTTTATTCTGCATGCACTACAATACGAAATACACACTGGGCCATCAGCGGCCGTCACTTGCGTAAGTGAATGACTAGGTTGCAGTGAGCGAGGCTGGCACGTAACCGACTCGGGTCTTCCTGACTGGCTTTGTGTCACCTCTCTACATTTAGCAGCTTTATCCATCTATACCACATTAAAAATTGTAACTTTAAAAATTCGAGCTCATTTATAATTCCACTAAACACTACCTACAAAAGTAGTAGTTAATTTTCATTTCTCCTTTCTATTGCTCGTAAAAGCACTTTCAGTTAAAATTAGAACTCTTATCTTACTACGAATACACAAAACAGGAACGGAAATAAATACTTTTATTGTAGACCATTTTATAAAATGTAAATATTGAAAAGCCTTCGTTTATAATTTCCGAACTGCTAAAGGAACCACATACAGTTACTACTATCACGAGGTGATGAAGACTACAAAGCAGAGATCAAATAAGACATGGCAAGACCGAATATGGTCACTTTTACACAAATAATATTTGTACATTAGCCTCTTACTGGTGGTACCGTTCCAATACATTTTATGTCATTAATGTCTTTTTTTAAATTTTTCTGATACACAACCAGGGTTTTACATTTAAATAGCAATTTACTGTCTTGGATCTAAACAACGTGTGATTTGTATTGTAAACTCTTGACAAGGCAGATTTATTCATGTAAGGCTGCCCGCCTACGTCAGATAATCGGTGAATGACCGTTTTTTTTTGTAGAAAATAATAGAACGAACTGATTGCCATAGTGCAACGCACACGTCCTACAAAAAGTTGATCAGAAATTTCGACCTAGGAAAAATCGGTCCGACTATCGGTCCTACAAAAAGTGTAACGTGGGCAGGCAACCTAACACCGACATTTCTTTGTCTGGTTTGTGGGACCTAAGAGGTAAAATAAATACACTTTAATTGTATAAATTGCAATGTATAACTGACACATCGTTAGTTCTGCGGAAGTAAAATGTATGCGCCAGCGCCACTATATTCGGTATAAGTACGTGAAAAAAATTGCTTGTTATGCATTAGACGTGTATGATACTCAAAACAAAACCATTAATCCGTTCAATCGCAGTTGCATGGAGCAAAAATTCAATCAGACAAACAGCAATTTAGTCTTTTTTCAGCAATCTGAGTTATTTTGATGATTTCAGTTAAACCTACTTTGATCTATGGATTTTATCTAAAAATGGAAGTTTTGCTATGAATAAGATATTGTATTTATTCAGATGACACCTCAGACAATACGAATTGTAAATGTGGCATGTATTCAAGTGATTATAAAGTAGCACACGGATGATGTGGCGATGTCTAGTTAATTCAATGTGATGCAAAAAATCGAGATAATCGCTCGTCACACTTTAATTGTTTCTACGCTAACATGCGATGGATTTGTTGAGAAGTAGAGTAAAAAGGTTGCATACACGTATAAACTCACTGATGTTAGTAAATAAAAAAAATATCGGAACAGTACCACAGCTTAATCCACAGGCATGAAAAGCGAATACACGGGAACCATTTAGATGTATAGGTACGCGTAATTTGCATTTTTCAAGCGACAAAATGTTTGTTGTTCATATTTATCTAGCCTGAGTTTGAAATCTCTTACGATAAACAATAATGAATATAGTACACGTAGTACTCTTCAGTTTACGTTAACAACTTATAAATAACAACACGTTTTTTAAAAATTAAAACAAACAAACCTGAGTCATTGTTAGCGCCTAGATTTACGTTAAAGTACACTCGAAGATTTGAAATAGTGAATCTGCTTGAATGGGTTATACGAGCCTAGCATTTAGTAAACAATTAAAAATGTTGCGACTATCTATTTTTAAAGTGGATTTTATAGAAACGAGCCTGACTGACTGAAGGTTAAACCTATTTTAACTATTCTAGTAAGTAGAATGAAACAATTAGTTGAGCATAATAACAGACATGACAAACAACATTTAATTATTTCTATCGTCTGAACTGACGGCGGCTAAAGATTTGCCTATATAATAGACAATTATTACTTGTAAATCCAGGTGTTGTCAGTGTTGTAAAATATCACAAAAATGTGGATGAAATACGGTTTTACTGTAACCCTCTCTCTCTCGGTCTCGATTTCTCAGATCATTACACAAACTTGCAAGCCTAGATGCAGTGCGTCTGTCAGTAATTTAAGTTGTGTGAAGTGTTTTTTTTATTGAATCACATTGAAAGACATAAAATTAGGTTTGTACGATTTTGGTACTTTGTGGCGGAAAATAGTAATTTTGTAAATATTATATCATGAATAATTGTACCTTTTGTACACTTTTTATAAGTTTGGTCATAAAAAAAATTAACATCTGTGATAGGATAGTAGACAATGGCACAGAGCCATACATCCTACTTGTAACGCTAAGTAAGTACTTTTTAAACATTTATCACGCTCATGCAAGCCACAACGAGCAAAAAAAAAACATTTGACAGTCACAACCTACGTATCTATATTTAGTTTTTTATGCAGATCGCATCTGGCCAGTAACATATCCCATTCAAGCGTTCCACATCAAACTTTTTAAAATTTAGAACAGTACTTGCAGAGATCGAAAACTCAGGCGGTGTAGGCAGTTCAGTTGCCGCCTTTCTTGCGGCCGCGCGCGCCCGGCAACGCCACGCCGCGGAGCGAGCGCATCGCCATCGCGCGGTTGAAGTGCCGCTGCGTCTTGTGTTCCTCGACGTCGCCGCCGCTGTCTACCGATGATAGGATCACTAGGAGGACTCCCATCACCTGTTATAATAATAATAATAATTAAAAAAAAACGTAAAATCGGTTCACATTTGTTGAAGATACTGAGTAAAATGGTAAAAAAATCTGTTGGCTCGGTTATAATTATCGCCATCGGTCAACGTGGTAACAAATGATCGCTGAAACCGTATTTTTTCTGCTTTATTCGGTACTTTTTTCTAGAGCAATGGCAACATTTCATACAAAATGGTGCCAACTGCCAACATTACAAAACAATAATCAATCATAACGTAATGGCCGTTGGACGTCGTCGTCGGACACAGCTTATGTATTATCTCGCACAGGGGCGTGCGGTGCATATAGGCAATAAGGCAGTGCCTACCTGCCTGATAAATGAAACGAGGTAGGCAGTAGGTAGGCAAATGTGTGTTATTGATGAAAACCACAGATTTTCATCAATAAAACACAATACTGCCTACCTCAAAATAAAATCAATGCCCGCCACTGATCTCGCACTCTGTCACTTCTATACATTTTGAATGAAATATGAAAGAAGCGGCGCTGACGCCCGACGCCCTTCATTATTTCTTTCTTAACTACATTAGTAGAAAGAGACAGACAATCGAAGTAACATTAGTAAGTAAGGATTGAATACTATAATAAACAATGTGCTTGGTTGTGAGTTTTCGCAAAGCTTATGAATGTTTTGTCATAGCTTATCACACATAACACTTACCAAACAGACAATGATTAGAAGCGTGTAAACATGGACCGAAGCCTCGGGTATGTTTTCTATGTCTTTGAGTGCGGCCAGCGCCGGCTCGAAGTCGGGCCTCAAGTCGAGAGCGTGCCGCAAATGCACTGCAGCTTCCTGAAAACACAATTAATTAATAAATTATTCCAACAATCACATAAATTATCGCTTCAAATTAATGAAAACTCGTAATAACGACTAAACAGACAGACAGACAGACAGCTGATCAATGACACGCATGATTGTGTTGTCTCTGCATAGTGACATAGGTTAGGGTTTGTGGGACTTTAACGGACTAGCAAGCGGCCGACGAAGTGTATTGCGCTCTATAAAACGAAATACAACATACATAGCACAGATACCTATCACCATACATTTTCGTCTCACAGCGGCCGGCCCGGACGAGCGCCTTAAATCAAAATCCTAACAAGGATTACGGATATACTAATTCCTCGCTGAAACTTGCCATGGGGCAACGAATGGCAGTAGTCTCTTCTCTATAGTAGCGGCCAGTTCGGTTAACTAGCGCGAGGGGTAAGTATGCCAAAGGTATTGTCTTAGTTCATCATCATCATCATCGTCATTTCAGCAACAGGACATCCATTGCTGTACATAGGCCTCCCCTAGTGACTTCCAGATCAGCCGGTTAGAAGCAACCTGAACCTTTACCAGGTCGTCTGTCCAGGTTGTCTTAATTAGTTTAGTTGGTCTTTTTCCGCAATCCGCACTTAGCCTCTTGATTGGGCCATTATGCGGGATTGTCTTAGTATGCCTTCAATATCTGTAAGACCGCGTTTACATCAAGAGCCTTATTCAGAGTGCATTTGCTAGTTCGGGACAAGGTTAAACCATTGATTTTTGTACGTTAGCACAGTGGTTTAACCTTAGTCCCAGAATAGCAAATGCACTCAGAATAAGACAGCAAAAGTATTGTCCGTCTGCCGCCGACGGTAAGCATTTTGTCCGCACTATGCTAACAGTACGCCGTAGCGTACAATGCAATTCAATGCGTAATATGAGTCCATAGCACGCAGTAGCATAGTAAAATAATCGGCCGCGAAGTCTGCGATAACGCATAGCGTAACAACACACCTATTGTCGGTTCAGTGATAACAAAAAGTTGCTATCTATGCAAAGTGGTACACTGCGTAACACCTCTGATGTGAATGCGGCTTAAAATCTCCGGATAAATCTAACGAGAGTGATCAGACCTACTGTGAGTGCCACACAACAAGCGCTTTGCCTAAATCGATCGAAAAGTAATACATTACATTAATTTTTTGATCGAAGTAAGCGAAGTGCTTGTTTTGCTGTTTCACCACCGCTATACTCTAACCCGCTATGGTTAGGTACAAAATTGACTTTGATGCTCCTAATAATGAAATAAATTCACTTCAATGATCCATTAATGGGATTATAGTTTTGGATTCATAGTTTTCAATTATTTGTAAAACTTGATTCTTTAAAATATTTTGAGTACTTCATTCGATCCATTAATGGGATTATAGTTTTGGATTCATAGTTTTCAATTATTTGTAAAACTTGATTCTTTAAAATATTTTGAGTACTTCATTCAGCTACTTAATATCTATATCTTTATGTATGAATCGGCCGAAACATGCAGGGCGTACCTAGTACGATCAAGTTTGCATCCCATAAGCCGCTGAGGTAGGAAGTTTTTTAAAATATTTTGAGTACTTCATTCAGCTATTCATCTATATCGTTATATAAGATTCGGCAGAAACATATGCAGTGCGTACCTAGTACGATCAAGTTTGCATCCCATAAGCCGCTAAGGTAGGGAGTTTTTTAAAATATTTTGAGTACTTCATTCAACTATTCATCTATATCGTTATGTAGGATTCGGCCGAAACATATGCAGTGCGTACCTAGTACGATCAAGTTTGCATCACATAAGCCGCTAAGGTAGGAAGAAGATGATGGAATAAATAAATATACGCACGACCACATACACATTGTCATGGTCTCGAAATAAGAAATTAACATCCAGATACTGATTTTTGCTAGAGGATAAACCGTTTTATAAACTTTTATACACCCGTAACAGGAATTGAAGCCGCCTCCGCGTTCAATGCGAATTACTGCGCTACTACACCAATTGAGTAATCTTAATAAATAGGGTAATTATATGTAATTTTTTTCTACGAAAAAGTTCAAACAAACTGCAGTATTTATTCCGGATAACGCATCGATCAATGCGCTGTGTTGATTGTTGTTATCGGATGTTATAATTACCAAGTTCACATCATTATATGATGTTATGCAATTTACTTTGACAGAACAGTAAATAGTAGATATCAAATATCAATGCCGATAATGTAAATTATATCAATTACGGTAGTTGACCTCGGTAAGTACGGTCGGACGCGAAATAGGCTTGTTTCCTTCCTAATTACAATAGAAATAAGGTTAAAATTATTTAAACTATTCTTGCTTGTACATTTGCGTAAACAACCGCAAGTGGGTGTGGTGTTATTGTTGACTATGACACAATTGATACTGGATGTGGTTAGTAGGTAATTATTACTCAATAAAAAAAATATTCGTAGTTTGTAAAACTGTTTGTTTATTGCATCATAGTCTTATATTGGTCTAACTTTAAAACAAATAGTGGGGTTTATTTATAAAGCTATGTATACTTACGTGCTGTGCGTGTATACATACTATGTATGCCCACATAGCTTTATAAATAAATCACACTATTTCTTTTAAAATTGGATCAATATTATCTAAATCAAATAAATATAGTGTATCTGTTGGTCTGCCCGTACCGCGTACCTGACTAGCATGCAATGATTATCTGTTATTTTGAATAATAAGTCAACAAATTGTGTCTGAAATGCTTGTCTCGTCAAACATGCATGCAGTATTATTGTTGCCAGACACACGTCGAAGTGTGAAAAATATTCGTATGTTTATGTTTTGCATATTAACAATTTATCCATGCGTCTAGAATACCCAAGGTGATAGCGTAATAGTGCTGCGGTGCGTAAAAAAAGTATTAGCGTTGTACAATTTGTTAATTAAATCAGTTTAACTTTTAAAAAAAAACACCTGTTACAAACACATGTCTTGATTATCTCGATGAGGGTAAAGTACTATTGCCCTGCAGTCCAAAAGCAACTATCAGCGTTGACCAATAACAGTAGCTCGGTAGCTTTAATAAATACTCCCCTGATAGTGATCATGCCCCTTGAATATCTCGCTGAGTTGTATTGTTGTGTAGCTTTAACAATATTATATCTCACCTGATAGTCTATGCGCATTAAATATCTCGTTGAGTTACTGTAGCTTTAGCAATATATCTCGCCTGATAGTGTCCACGCGCCTTAAATATCTTGCCGAGATACTGTATCTTTAGTAATAAATCTCACCTGATAGTGTCCATACGCCTTGAATATCTCGCCGAGTGTGAAGTACTGTTGCCAGGCGCTGCGGTCCGGCGGCTGAACTTCCAGCGACCGGCGCGTCAGATAGATCGCGTCGTCTAGGTACTGAAGCGTGAACAGTACACGTGCCAAGTTCAGGAGAACCTGGAATTATATTAGTTTATTTATAAACATTTCTCAGGATCTTTATTTTACTCATCATTATTTCAGCCACAGGACTTAAACTGCTGAATATTATAGGCCTCCCCCAATGACATCCAGATTGGCCAGTTAGAAGCCAACCTCTAATTCATAATTAATTTATTGTTCTACATGGTATAAAAGATGTTGCTATTAAATTTGTCCTACACATGAACCCTGTAAGAGCACCACAATAGTAAAAATATATTTAACATTACCACTATAAATTACAATACTTCAATAGGGATGTTGACCTCATTCATAAATAATTCTTAGGCATCATTTATTAAAACAGACACTTTATTTAAGGCCTAATAACTCAGAACAATTTAATTTAAGAGACAAACTGATTTTTGATTGCTTTAAAATCGTAAAAAAGTAAGGCAGTTGAGTTCATCGGATAATGACGTCATAATCCGATATCGCCATACAAATTATAAGGAAGATATCTGTTTTGACAGCTCATAAAAAGTATGTCAATTGATTGGTGGTGTCAACTAGCCTATTACAACAATACTAAAATGTCAGATTGCAATGAAAAATGTTAAATAAATAAATATATGGTATGTTAATGTTATTGTTACAATATTAAATGTCATACTTAAGGTTAACTACACTAATGGAGAATAACATGGTAGGTATGCCAAATCGGTTGAAAGTTTGTTACAGTAAAGCTTGTATGTATACAAATACACAAGTTTTTGCTGTAGTCAAAAATACTTATAAGTTTTGATTTTACAGGCATTTAAACTTACGATAAATATCGAGTCCCGCAAACAGTCACGTGACCGCATGTGACGTCAATTTACAACGCTCCGCTTAGTAGCAAATCGCCAGACAGCGTGCTGATGAGAGCGCGAGCGGACTGAGCTAGTGTTGTGAGATGACGTCACACCGTCACATGTTTACTTCTAAAAATCTAAATGACGTTTCGAAGTAATTCTTTCAGTTTTATTTTTTATTTTGACAGAGAATATGGAGAGCTAATATTCAAAATTAGTAAACATTCTTCAATGTCAAAATAGATGATAAAATACAATTCTTGTCATTATTTATAAAGTAGAAATAATAATAATAGTATAGTAATAAGAATAATATAAATAGAGTAGAAATAGCTGCTTTGCACACAATGACCAATTTTTTGCTTGAAGTAAAATGTCAAGGTACACTAGTAATAACACCTTTTTGCGTGTCTTTTCCATATTTTTTTTATGGCACAATGTATTGTCTAAGATGTCTGGTCAGAGACATTGATTGAGTGCAACATTTTTTTTTTCTCTTTAGCTCCGAAGTGCAGGGTAGTGTACTTTACTTATGCAGCACAGCATCAATTAATCAGAACTTGGCGGGACTTTCAAATGCTGTCAAAAAATATGTCAACACTAACATGCTAGTTATGTTAGAGTATGTAAAAACACTGACTAAGGAGGAAATAAAACCCATATATTTGAGCTTTCCTGGTAACTTCAAGAAATAACTGAAACATGGACAGTGCGACACTAGCTTACTGACAGTGAAACTTCAAAGTCGACGAAAGTGACTTCTTCTTTCTCTCTGTAACCGAGCTTAATAGCAGTAGTTGCCCAGGTAGCGAAAAGATGGATTCGATTCCGACAAAGGGCTGTAAAATTTTTGTTTTAAACTGAAGATGCAAATTATCATTATAAAAGTGTGTTAGGGTGACACTCACCTCTGCATTGTATGGCGATACTGCGAGGGCGCGCCTGAAGCACTCAATAGACTGTCTGGTATCCCCTTTGATTCTCCAGAAGTTACCAATCTGGTTGTAAAGCTGAACTGACTTTGGTTTCTCTCTTTTGGCTTTCTTTAAGCGTTTCTCCAACGCATTAATGTCTAGCTCTGTCACACCATTTTTAAATGACTTTTTCTTTGTAAATATAAGTGCAACCTGCAATAAATAACAATTTCAAAAAATGGTCTTTTAAACACAAATTCAAATATAAGTTTTAATAACTTGACCAATCTACTTGTCAATCAATAGGTATTAACATAAGAAATAATAAATAAATTAATGTCAAGGCTCAGTCGCTCAGAAAAGGTTAATATTTAGATGAAATACTGGATGCATTCCTAATTTCATGTTATTTGTTGGTTTATAAATTCAATTAATTCAAAAAACTTGATTTGAAGTGTGATCAGAATACAAAATAATAGAAATATATTTATCAATAACCTTTTCCAGCTAAAGTTATAAAATAAATAAACTGTTTTGTTATACAGTGTAAGACTTTATAAAGTGCACTTATGACTGATGGAGAAACTAAAATAAATCTTATTATGGCTAAGTAATCCTGTATTTTTATTATCGAACTAGGACTGTGGAATAAAATACCAGAATGTAGACATACTAAGCTGTTATTTTTATATTATTAATATTAGGCTTTGTTTTTTCACTCAATGTTTTATAGGTTGTCACTTTTTAAGACTCACTGATTTATTTTAACAAATACTCTAGGTGAGACGATCTGGATAATATCTATCAAGCTCCTAAAACTTTTATTAGTAGTTGTTTTTTATTTAATTTGTAAAAGACACAGAACAGGATACAGTCATTACAAATACATTTCACATGTAATAGAACTTAAGGTAAATGTTGACTTACCTGCGGCTCAGGTACATTAGGGTGTCTGTGGCGTCTTGCCACTCCAACCAAGTTATCATAATAAGTAAAGTTTACAGCTTTGCCGCAGTCCAAGTATTCATCATCCACATCACCATTTGTTTCAGCAGGAGTGGTTTCGTCACTGTTCTCACCACCAGCTCTGTGAAGCAATTAAATGTTTCACCTGGTAATGAGTAGGCATAATAGGTAAAACTACTGTGTCTATCGGTTACCGACTAGTCAACAGAATAATTGTTAAATTAATGATAAAATATTAAGACTACATTTCTGTATTACTTAAAAGTACTCAAGAATATTGGTTTCTCAAAGGTATTGAATATGGTTAGTATAGGTAAATAGAATGAAAGCAAATAAGTAAGTAGAATATTTTTGTTGAATTTTGAAGTTTGTGTCATGCAACAATCACTAAGCTCTCAAAAATTGTCTTTAGCAATTGGTATTAACATTCATACAACATCATATCTCAAATAAATGCAATATAATTTACTACACAATATCTAGGTAAAGTCATAAAGATACATAATTCATACTAGATATAATCCACTTTATAAATAAACAGTGAGTACCTCTGCTGTTCATATATCTGACAGTCTGTACAGAACATATCAAAGCCATGCTTAGTCCAAGTATTCCCATAGTAAACAGTTGATGTTATGATATTGAAGATAGAGTCTTCTTCAGTCAGTTTAGACTTATCAGAGTCATCCTAAAATAAAAATGATGATTAGATCCTATTGTTGAATTGTATTATGATCTGGTGTAATTAAATTCGGTTTGTGAATAAACAATGCTGCCAAATCCAAGGTAATCATGGTGCAAAAACATGTAAGAATAGAAAGGAAAGTACATTATGTATATGTACATAGTGTCCTGATTATATAAATGTTTTGGAAAGGTATTATGGAATTCTAACTGACCTGGGGCAAGGTGGAACCATCAACGATTAAATCTTCATCAGCGTTCAGTTTCCAGATATTAGAAGTACGAGAATTAGTGACAATAATTTGAAAAGAAAATATATACAGAATCAAACAAGTCAAGTACGGAGAGTCCCACATTTTGATCACTTAAGTTAGGAATATATATGGAAATAGGTTTTTCATGAGTTTTAGTTAATGTTTCACACGATTATTATTGAATTGAAACACCGTATTCACCAGCAACGAATTTACAATAAAAATTGCAATGGATGGATCTTTCGGATCTTTCTTCGCTATTCTTCTATCTCTTTCCTTCTCCCCACTTTTCCCTTTTCTTCACGAGTTTTGAAGTTTGATTTGACATAATAGTGTAGTGGTGCATTATATGACTAGATATCACGTAATACTTTGTGGAACAGTCATTTATTTCGTCAAATCCATTAATTATATTTCGTACTTCGACTACAATCTTTTTGTAATACTTACATCTAAGTTTTCATCTGTAATCATAATACCTGAAGATCCAATAAAAAAAGACTAGTCGATCGACTAGTTGCGTGCGACTAGTCAGAAAGTAGTACGCCAAGGAATAAACTGAAAGTCAAATGCAAAAAAAAAAAAATGTCATTTGTTTGCTTGATGGACGCATCGACGTAGTACCTAGTATTTTTTTGTTGAGTTTCCAAAAATATAAACGGGGATTCTTTCTGTATTATTTAATTTGTTAACATGGACTGTGAAGAATAAACGTTGAAAAAATGAAGAAAGAACGAACCGGCGACAACTGTCGTCCCTTTAAATTATAAGTATTATTTTAACGTGTTTTACGTTGATTGTTGTGAAAAATAACTAACAATTTATTTTATTTCTTTACAGCTCATCAAATACTTAGCTTGACTGGTATAAGTTTTGAAAGGCGGAGTATTATCGTAAGTTAGCTTGTCAATAAACAACATAAATTCATTTCTTTGGTAATGTAGTTTTAATAATAGGTTTGTTATGTTTGCAGGGTTTCGTGGAGCTGACGATTGTACCGCTTAAAGATAACCTCCGGTACATTAGACTCAATGGTAAACAATGCCGGATTTACCGTGTTTGCCTGAATGACCAGTATGAGGCCAACTTCCAGTACTGTGACCCATTTTTGGACATTTGTCAAGCTGACCCAAATACGTGAGTAACTTAACCAGTTGCACAACCAACTCGTCTGATTGATGTGGCCCCATAAATGGTTAAAATTATGTAGCTTGAACTACTACTAACTACTTTTAAACTATTTAATTTAGGCACTAAACATCTTTAGGATGAGATTCAAATCAAAATATATTTTATAATACTAGAAATCCTCTCAAATACAAGAAATTATTTTCACCGCCTTAAAAATCCTATTACAGTACTCAGAATGCTTGCATTAGTAAAAAAAAGTGTTGCAAAAATTCAAACACAGTTGTCTTAAAATCCTAAGTTTGTCGCATCAAAATAGATTCCATAAAACTTTGAACAGGTGTTTTGCCTACTTATGAGATAAATTAGAAACTACTAGAGTACTTGTCATTTAAAACTACCCTCAATATTTTGTCTAAATGAACCAGGTCATGATTTGTATTGTGTTACACATTAACAACACAAGTAGAGGTATAATAATTATATATTTTTATTTTCGTGCATTTAATGACAAATTATTTTAGGAGATCTCTAGAAGTGTTCTCTCAGTACCACTTGGCTGCCGCACAGAAGATTGACCCTGACCACAACTCTGGAGAGCTCCACATACAAGTACCAGATGATGCGGCACACCTGGTGGGAGAAGGCCGAGGCCTCCGCATCGGAATTGAGTTTTCTTTGGAGTCCCCGCAGGGTGGCATACACTTCGTTGTCCCTGAGGGAGAGGGGAGCTTGGTTGAGGTAATCACTTAAATATCAGTTGTATGAAATCCAGGTAATGTTTTCTAATTAATGGTATATTAATTAGAAACCTATTTCGGCTGTTCTATACCTGAACATATGTATAAACAATGACAACTTGATTCACTATTAGATTTGCATAGTGGTAGGTTCGATTCTGGCCTTCTGGGTTTGTGTTCATTTAGAAACAGGGACCATGACTTAGTTGTTTTGTCTGGCATATGTACATTATTGTCAATTTTCCAGAAATCAGCACACATGTTTACATATGGCCATTCTGCTCGCCTCTGGTTTCCTTGTGTGGACAGTTATGCTGAACCTTGCACTTGGAAGCTGGAGTTCACCGTTGACGAGAGCTTAACAGCGGTATCATGTGGGGAACTAATCGATGTTATCTACACACCTGACCATAGAAGGAAGACATTCCATTATGTTGTTAATACACCAGCGTGTGCTCCTAATATTGCTTTAGCTATTGGGTAAGATTATAAAAATATTTTAAATACACACACAATTATTATTACACACGATATGTGTGAAAAAATCTGTAATAAAATCAAGTACCAAATAATCTTCTTATCACTACATTTTCATTAATGTCTACTCTTTTTTTTCTGTGTGCTAAAGAAACAATCTTATTTGCTTTCTTAAAAGAACCTATTTTGCATAATTTTTGTTGTAAAGTGTATCCATTTACTTATCTTTTAACAGGCCATTTGAAACCTATGTTGATCCATTCATGAATGAAGTGACACACTATTGTCTACCTCATCTGATGCAAATTTTAAAGAACACTGTCCGCTATCTACACGAAGCCTTTGAGTTCTATGAGGAGACACTGAGCACGAGGTATCCATATCCGTGCTACAAACAAGTATTTGTCGATGAAGTAAGTTCATATTAAGTTTTCCAAGCACCTATTTATAAGTCAAAACAGAAATACAACTAGCAGCACAGAAGTTGAGCGCTGGGCGAAAGTCGCGCAGGCCATTACGATTACGTGATTGGCTCGTCGTGTGACGCTCCTGCACCGCCGGCCTTGATTGGTTGTTAGCTCCGCGCACACGCGTCTCCTGATACGATGAACGTCTCGTAAGATGCGCAAAGCGATCTCCACTCTTTGCCCCAGCGCTCAACATCGATTCCGCCTACTTTAAACAATTTTACTCTTATTTGGTATGATAATCCTTGTATCCTCCTTAGTAAGCAATAAGTTAAATAGTAAGAAACTTATTTAAATAGCTTCAGCGCACGATTACGTGTGCCTAGCCTTTTAAAGTAAGTCAAAAGAGGGATAAAATAATATAAATACATCCCAAGGGAACACAAAAACGAGATAAAATTATCCAGAAGGCTAATTCCGTTCAGCCTTTAAAACATGATTAACTGATTAACAAACAAAAATTCAAACATTATTACATTTATAATATTACGAGTAGTAAGATTGTCTATGGTGAATATTGTAGCATAGACATAGCATGTGACTGACTTTTATTATTTTATTTCAGACTGAAGATGAAGTCACAGCCTACACAACCATGTCAATTCTAAGTACCCACTTACTTCACTCGATTGCTATCATTGACCAGACATACCAGAGCCGGAAAGCCATGGCCCAAGCTGTAGCAGAACAGTTCTTTGGCTGTTTCATTACTATGCAGAACTGGTCGGACTTGTGGCTGGCTAAAGGTATACCGGACTACATGTGTGGACTGTACTCGAAGAAATGCTTTGGGAATAACGAGTACAAATATTGGACACATCAGGAGTTACAAGATGTAAGCGAAATTAAAACAACCTAATTTAGTAGTAAACGTGGTGGAACCTTAAGTCCACTTTTTCCTAGTCTAATTTATAATATAAATTTGACTAGGAAAAAGTGATATTATCACCCACGCATGTAGGATCTTAACACATCTAATCTGTTGACCCTACCTCATGATGATTCTTAAGGCATCCTCTTCTTATAGTTGGTACAAAATCAGAAAACCAACAACACAAAAATAATTAAAAATATATGACTTTCCCATACAAAATGACTAACAACTATCACAATTTTTATGGGAAAGTATAAATTAAATTAATAAATGTTAAATGTATATAGGGAAGATTCTTTTGTCCCATACGAATATAATTTTTGGAGCTCCTTAAATAATAATACTTAAACAATAAAACTTTGCCAGACTTCACACCCAAAGGAATTAACATTCTTAGGATCTTAAACTCAATGAAACGGGAATTAACGCGATCATAATTTAGGTACAAAATGTTACCTCTTTTGCCTGACGTTTCGATCGGGTTACACCGACCGTGGACACAGGCTGACTGGAACAGCGATGTCTTCACTCCGTATGAGAGGCAGATTCTTCATCTACCCTCATAATATTATTTTCACACCAAGTACCGTCACACACTACGCTTACTGTGTCCCTATTATGCACACTAACCGCCGCGTCCGTATTCAGGTAAGAACTCAATCGCGAAACAAAACGAGATTGTCTATTTTTAAACACTGGATTCCATGTCGCGGATAATTTGAAACCGTCTTCCCGATTGAAATTTTTATACTTTTTGATTTTAATAGCTTCACGAGTTGTGCACTCTTGAATAAAAGTGGCGTGGAAAGAACTTGCGTTTGATGAAATTCAATCCAGTGATTAGTGCCTGATTCAAGAAGGTTTGGCAATCGCTGATTTCGCAGTTTGGCGGTTTTTCACAGCAGCTATATGCTCTTTAAGCCTTTCAGCGATGGTTCGTTCGTTTGGCCTATATAGGAACTCCCGCAGAGAGCTACAGTTTATTTTGTAAACACCTGGTGTTTGTAACACCTGGATGTCTTGCCGTAAAAATAGTCAATCTCGTTCTGTTTCGCGATCGAGTTCTCACCTGAATACGGACGCGGCGGTTAGTGTGCAGAATAGGGAATACATATAATATGCATATATAACAATGCATGCTGTGGTTACCTTTAATTGTGAGAACAGTTAGCTATAAGCCACATTATGTAAATATTTAAATGTACCTAAATTACTGTTACTTATGTTGGTAATCCAATAAATAAATAAATAAATAAATAAAATTATGCAACGCGAAAGTTTAAAAGTAATTATTCTTAAGATCTCTTTCTCGAGAATATAATGTATATATTTATAACTGCCAGCATATTTTTCAGCGTTCTAATAACTAAGTCTCTTATCATGTCAGGTGGTGAGCTACGAGGAGCAATACGGTGGGATAGTGCTGGACCCGTGGCAGCCGCCCGCCAGCGGCGCGCGCGTCGAGCCCAAGGACATGTTCTACTTCCCTGTGCGGAACGTGCACACCATGTCGCCGAGGTACATCGAGGTGAGCCTCTAACGTACCTCATGTCAGGTGGTGAGCTACGAGGATCAATACGGTGGGATAGTGCTGGACCCGTGGCAGCCGCCCGCCAGCGGCGCGCGCGTCGAGCCCAAGGACATGTTCTACTTCCCCGTGCGGAACGTGCACACCATGTCGCCGAGGTACATCCAGGTGAGCCTCTAACATTCCTCGACATGTCAGGTGGTGAGCGCTACGTGGAGCATCGAGCAGTACGGCGGGATAGTGCTGGCTTCATAGAAAAAGTTTTTTGTAATGATGAACACATTTCCTCCTTAAAGTTTGCTACTGTGTAAAAACACACCCAGTATATAAATTATTTGAGTTAAATTAATGTTAATTAATATTTTCTTAACGTTTTCTTTTTGATTTTCCAACATCATCATTAAATTAAGAATTATATTATGAGAAAACAGAGCTCGGTATTTGTTTTATAATTAAACCACAACAATTAGGCGCATAACAGATATCAATATTCGGCGCCTACACCTGCCATATATTTGTGGCCCTTTTAAAAGAATTTTAATAATCAGTACTATCTCCTCTTCTAATAACGTCTTCTCGACATTGATATTTCAGTAAGCATCTTTCGTGTTTTTTTTAACAGGTGATGAGAAAGAAGTCCCATTTAGTACTCAGAATGTTAGAGCAGCGTATCGGCCAAGAGTTGTTGCTCCAAGTATTCAACAAACAGCTTTCGTTGGCTACAACGGCGGCCAACACCAAGATTGGCGGTGGGCTTTGGGGCCAACTGTTGCTGTCGACCAATTCGTTTGTGAGGGCCATATTCACTGTGACGGGGAAGCACATGGCAGTGTTTGTGGATCAGTGGGTGCGAACTGGGGGTCACGCTAAGTTTCAACTCACTTCCGTGTTTAATAGAAAAAGGTAAGAAGTTTTCTATGTCAAAAAAAAAAATATTGCTACAAATTGGCCATTAAAGTTAGGCACTTGAAATTAAAACACTCAAAATTAATTTATTGATTTTACAACCACACCAACCACCAGCCCTAAACTAAGCAAATATTTTACTATGCCAAGATAGATAGTGGGTAAACATAATAACCAGGGGCGTGCTTTGATTTTTGTGCTGGGTAGGCACTAAGTCTAAGTAGTAACATTATTAAAAAAAAAAAACTATCACATTTTCCGGTTAAACCATGCGTCGGAAAGAAAAAGTCACAAGTATAAAAAGCGTTTAGTTTATGCCCCTCTATACGACGAAAAACAAAGATTGGAATTTTATGAACTTTTATAATTATATCACCAATTTTTTGTAAGTGTTTGAACACTTTATATTCTATCGCATTTTCCGGTTAAACTATGCGTCGGAAAGAAAAAGTCACAAGTATAAAAAGCGTTTAGTTTATGCCCCTCTATGGGACGAAAAACAAAGATTTGAATTTTATGAAGTTTTATAATTTTATCACCATTTTTTTCCAAGTGTTTGTACACTTTATATTATATCGCATTTTCCGGTTAAACCATGCGTCGGAAAGAAAAAGTCACAAGTATAAAAAGCGTTTAGTTTATGCCCCTCTATACGACGAAAAACAAAGATTGGAATTTTATGAAGTTTTATAATAATTATATCACCAATTTTTTCTAAGTGTTTGAACACTTTATATTCTATCGCATTTTCCGGTTAAACCATGCGTCGGAAAGCAAAAGTCACAAGTACAAAAAGCATTTAATTTGAGCCCCCTTATACATTGAAAAACAAAGATTTGAGTTTTATTATGTTTCATATTTTTAATAAAAAAAATTCTAAGTGCCAAACGCCTTGCACACTTTGCTACACTCCAACCAAATAAAGACTTACCAGGCATTCTTGATTTCCGAGACAAGCAAAGAAAATTAACTGAGTGAAGATTTATATGGAGCACCACAACTATCCAATTGATATTTATAACTCCTCAGCGACATTTCGTGGTTATTACTTTTTCGCGAACTTTGAACATGTCAGTAATCTTTTATCGTACAATGTTTGCAACGGTAAGCATTATATACTTCAATTAATTCAATAAAGTTGTTAGTTTAGTGACAAAAACTTAACTTGTCTCCGACGTAAACACACACAAAACCGGCGCCCCGTCGGCTATTTTGTTGATTTTAACATGGTATTTACCTACTTTTAAGATTGTATTATTTGTTCACCACATTTTAATACACTTTACACTATTAGAACAATTATCTTTTGACAACTTAACACCCGATTATTCACTAATATTCATTGATGTAAAAAGTAAAGATACGGCTGACAGAACAAATCGCCTTGCATTTCCTCCATACATGACACACTAACCCCATCTGTTAGACTTTGATGTCAACTGTCAAATAGCAACCTTGTAAGAGCGGCTTAAAACGAAAGAGGAACTAAGAAAAAAGTTTTTATTGCACAGATGTTTTATTTAAAGTAGTGTAAGAGTAAATATAACTTTTTGCTTTTTCAAATTAAATACGTCAACATAAATTAAAGTAAAATAAAATAATCTTTATATGCTTAAACACGGTATGCATAGGTGTTTTAAAATGTACGTGCCAAGCATGTTTATTAGCCAAAACGAGGCATGCAAATTAAATATAAAATTGAACTAAAATTAAATATAAAATTGAGTCTAAAATTGCATTAAATTAAATTAGGTACATACATAGATGTCAGTCATATCATAATTATGTTGGAATTAATATTTATTATTTATAAAAAACTCCTTTATGGTAGGTGGTATGTGAGATTAGCCACTTATTCAGTTTTGTTTTAAATTGATTATTATTCAATTGTTTGGAATTCATTAGTAGGTATATTATTGAAGATTTTTTTATACTCATTGTCATGCAGCTTTTTTTATACTGCATTGTTATTGAAGTTTTTAGTAGTACCAGGATATTTTGATTTCTTGTGTTCCGTGGATAAATGTCAAATGCCCTATTAAAAATATGCATAATTTGCATTACAAATACACATGTTTCAAATATATTCAGGGACGTCAATGTTAGTAATTACAATTGTGCAAATAGAGGACGACATGATGTTCGTGGAGGGACACCGCCTATTGGTCTTATGCATATTTTTCTGGCAATAAAAGCTATATTTATATTAGTGCTATTGCCCCACATCAGTAAACTGTAGCGTAATTTAGAACCTACAATGCATGATAGGTAGCAATCGCAGTTTTTGTTACAGATCTAACCTGCTTTAAGGCATAAATAAACTTGATGTCTCTGTAAGGATAGGTCCAGATCTGGCGAACGTGCCACGAATGCGCAGGTCGCGCGCGAGAGCTGCACACGCGTGGCTCGCGATCCGTTACTGCAACCGATTGGTGCGTCTCTTTAGCGCAACTCATGCAAGACTTGTACAGTGCGCGCGAGCTGCGCGCGTGCGATTCTGGTTCACATTCAAGCCAGTTTAAAGGTCGCGTTCGCGCGGCTCGCGCGCAGCTCTTGCCAAAGCTCTTGCCTGCTGTACAAACATTATCTATATGCGTTTTCCAATTTACGTCTTGTTCTATAGTTAAACCTAGGAACTTCGTTTGTTTTACTTCGTTAATTTTCGTGTCTATAGAATGAATATCAATAAATATAAATATATTTAAGTATGTTTGTAAATGTATTTAAATATGTTTATTATCTGTATCTAGTCGCAATAGTACAAGATTTGCTTAGTTTGGCTAGATAATTGAGTGTTTGTGGATACAATTTATTTTTATACTTATACGGAATCATACCTTAAAACTTAAAAAAAAAACTATATCAGATAATTTATATTTTTATTTATCACATTTTACTGTCCTTCGAATAAAACATTATTTTTTAAACTTTTGCCTTTTGTTATTTTTGACATGTTTTTCAATTTTTAACTCATAGTGCATCACGTAAACTTAAAATAAGTATTCAATAAATTGTCATAAAATAAAATATTGATATTACATCGAATGTACTGGACTGCACGTAGTGCACTGTGAGCACTATTATGGCTATACTATAACCATACAACTAATGCACGCCGCTACAAAGTTGTATCGGTTTTGCACGGTAAATATGGCGTTGCTTCGTAAAATTAACAAAGAAGTTTTGAAAATTGTTAAAGTAATGTAAATAAGTTTAGTGTTTATCAAATATGCGGCTTATTAGTGAGAAGTAATATTAGAATTTGTTTAATGACCTTTCTGTCGTAATTAAGCAACCTTTCAGTGAACATCTAGGCATTTTTATTTTTTCATACAAATGTCAGATCCCGATGACCGCCGACCACTGACTACGTCACATCGGCCTCGGTCGGGTCATTTTCGGGTCTCTTTAGGTCCAACACCCAGACGTGTGGTCCGCCCTGTCCTTACGAAGTAATATATAAGTCAATGCTAATATTTTTAAAAATCTCCTTTAACTGAGGTGAGGTTAAGTTACACTCGTAAATATTATGGCCACAGAATAAACAAGGACATCTCTTTGTTTGTTCCGAATTAAGCTAAAATAAGCTTTGGCGTATTCAAACTATGCAAATAAATTTTAGTTCTATGTGAGATCGATTACGTTACAACTCAATTCGGAACTTAAATTACCCGGCTAATGAAAATAGGCTACTAGGTTGTCCACAAATGAAAATTGATTTAAGGGATTAGCGCGTAATTTGTCAAAACAAATAGAATTCTCATTACATACTGTACATTGTAGTTTCTCCATTTTATAGAACACAACAACACAACACTGAACTCTGAAATAACTATAATAGCACTCGAAAGAAACAGTTTATGATCCGTAAGAGTAAAAACAACTTTTCAAAACACTCGCGGGATGAAAGCCAAAGCAAACTAAAGAAAAAAAATATGGCCGATCGAAATGATCTCTGTTTACATTATTTTTAGGATAGTTTTAACAAACAATTAATTATTCGTTTTAAAACTTAAAACTATTTACTATAAATATAATTAGGATTTTAGGGTGTGAAATTTTATTTTAACAAGTTGTAATGTAAAGTTTACTTAAAATAAGACTTTAAATTTTTAAATTGGAGGCGGAAATTGAGCGCCATCTGGTGGGAGCTAAGCAGGTAAGCGCCGCATAATGCTTACCAAAAATTGGTGTTTTGTAACTGTGTACGTATGCGCACAGATTATATAAGTGTGTGTGAAAATTAAGGAAGTGTGCGTGAAATAGTAAGCGGTATCGCGACCGCCTACCGTGGGTCATTTGTATTGAAAGTATTGAAACGAGCGCGCTTTAGTTTGAAAGTTTAATAAAGACGACAAAATGGTAACTTAGACTTTATTATAGATTGTCAATTTGGCAAATAAAGATGGTTAGCTGTCCTGTAGGATTTTTTTTTAGGTAGGCACTGCATAATTGCCTATATGCACCGCACGCCGCTGATAATAACATAATACTGAAACATATTTATAAACATTGATGACTCAAGTGCGAGTGCTTTTTCTCATCATTTACATAAAATTTGACCTTTGCGGGATTCGAATCCGCGACCGCTGGCTTTGTAGAGCGAGAAGGATAGACAAGTCGGTCTTACTAAAAAAAATATGTTAAAATATCAGTTTCTTTTCTTTCCTATATTGTTTAGGACCAGTTACCTGTTCCGTTACTTTCCTACTTACTGCTTCGAACTTTTGTGTTAGTCAAATTGCGTATCTGACAAGTCAACTTGTCAGATACGCAATTTGACTTCCTGTTTTGTGATAGTTGTGATCTGAAGAAATGTGTATCTGACTACTGTGCAAACATGTCGATATGCGTTTAGTGTAATCCATAAAACTCAGTCCTCAATATCTTTGTAATCCATTCTAGAAACACAGTGGAGCTCGAAATCCGTCAAGACTGCGTCCACGACCGCGGTATACGCAAATACGTCGGTCCCCTCTTAGTACAATTACAAGAGTTGGACGGAACCTTCAAACACACGCTGCAAATAGAGAACACGGTCGTGAAGGCGGACATCACCTGCCACAGCAAGAGTAGAAGGAACAAGAAGAAGAAGATACCGCTGTGTACGGGCGAAGAAGTTGACATGGATTTGTCGGCTATGGAGTAAGTTGTCTTTGAAGTCATTCGTGACAAATCACTCTGTGGTATAAATGATCCACGATAATAAAGGACATGATATTTTTTGGTACTAAAATAAAAATAAAACGAACTAATACCATTTACATAAAACATTACTTTAAAGGCTAAATGCTATCATTCTACACAACTTTTAGAGTTTTAAGGAACTCTATTAAATTAATAGAAAAATATTGTTTATAATTACGTTGTATGCGTTTCCGAACGAAGTTTTTGTCTGACAGTGACAAATGTCAGATTTCTTTTTTTTCCACCTTATACAGGCAAAGATCTACGGCCATGCTGCCAAGTCATTAGGTATTTATAATTAAATTATTTGATTTGTTTAAAATCAGGAAAAAATGGCAGATACTGGCGCTTACGAAACGTCAAACAAACTTCCTCTTCTTTTTCACACAAAAAAGTATCGTGGGACCTTATAATGTTGCTATTTAGAAGCCAAAATATTTGTTTTTTATTATTAAATCAAAAACTGTGGTTTTTGTTAACTTTAAATTATGAAATCAGCGATCAATGCATCCATAATCATTTAATCTCCCAACTTTTACATATCAGTGTCAAGTTTGAAGAGTTTTGATTTTAGTATCAAAGCCCATAGTAAAAATAATCATGTCCTTCGCGATATTCTGGTTACGACTTACGATATCAGAATGGCCTATTTATTTTGGGATAGTTATGCGTTAGTATTACAGATTGAAATCTTTTTACACTAACAAATGTCTTCACAATATTTTTCTACTATTCCGTACAAATGACTAAACTATGCTAATATGAGATATATTTTTTATGAGTTTACGATATTTTTATTGTTAATAAGTAGATAGTATACAGACAGAATAAAAATTTTAATATCTGCAAATATTTTAGCGACTCGCCCGTACTATGGATCCGGTTAGACCCTGAGATGTCTCTCTTGCGGAGCACGGTGATATCCCAGCCTGACTACCAGTGGCAGTACCAGTTACGTCACGAGCGTGACGTCACAGCCCAAAGCGAGGCCATAGACGCATTGCACAACTACCCGGAGGTGGCGACGAGGAAAGCGCTGACTGACACCATAGAGAATGAACAGACGTTTTATAAGATCAGGTGTAGGGCTGCGCATTGTTTGACAAAGGTCAGTTTTGTTTGTCTGTGGTATAATTTTTGGTATGGTCTGGAATTCTCAGAAATGGTCTGGAATTGTCAGAAAAGAAAGTTACTATTGCGGCGTTTTTTTTGCAAAGCTTTTATTCAACTCGCAACCTCTAAATATCAGATTTTGAAATTTTGGTAAAACAAATACGAGTAGTATGTTTCAAATAAAAAAAATAGATTGTCATTTGACTTCGTTGTAAAGCACTTGGAAGTGACGTCAAATCTATAATGTAGTTTGAAGGGAAGTAAAACGACATTATATTTACTTACTTTTAAACTTTCGCGTTGCATAATTTAACTTAATGAAACGGTCGGTGTAACCCGATCGAAACGTCAGGCAAAAGAGATAACATTTTGTACCTCAATTATGATCGCGTTAATTCCCGTTTCATTGAGTTTAAATAATATTTACTGATTTCAAAGCAATTAGAATTATAAAAGAAATAAATGAAGTGTATTTTTAATATACAGTGTAATTTTACTATACGCCTGTTTCACAATCGAAAAGTAAGCACTAACTACTCAACAAATAAATTCAAAAGAACACATTTTGTATGACTTTACTGGCAGATTAAATTAACCGAGGCTTACTTAGCGATTGTGAAACAGGCTCTATGCCTATTACAAACTTGTTATTCTATCAACAGGTGGCAAACGCAATGATTAGTACATGGGCGGGTCCGCCCGCGATGCTGACGATCTTCCGCAAGATGTTCGGCTCGTTCTCGGCGCCGCACATCATCAAACAGAACAATTTCGACAATCTGCAGCATTACTTCTTGCAGAAAACTATACCGGTTGCGATGGCAGGTACGTCTGGAATTTGACTTTTGGAATGATGTACTAGAATGACTTTTGGAATGATGTACTAGAAGAGTCAGTAAGACTGTCCATTTCTGAGCTCGACTTCTATCCCCGCCCACAAGATATTATCCGAAACCATAGACGAAATATAGATCTTTGAATTCTTTTAATAATTCAAAATTGACGATGCTTTATATTGCTGACTTTTTTATGGAGGACGTTGATTTTTGTATTTATTTAACATTCTTTTGTATTCCAACACCAACATTCAAGGTGAAATTATATTTTAAAGGCCTATGTTCAGCAGTGGACACCCTGTGGCTAAAATTATGATGATGATATTTTTAGTTGGATATAGATAGGTAACCTAATACATTTTAAATTGTAAAATATCATATTTAATTCTCTATACTAGCCTAAAACTTTGTCTTTGCTTTCTCTTCCAGGACTCAGAAATATCCACGGCATCTGCCCACCGGAAGTAGTGCGGTTTCTGTTAGATCTTTTCAAATACAACGACAATTCAAAGAACCACTTCTCGGACAATTACTACAAGGCGGCGCTAGTGGATGCGTTAGCTGCGACCATTACACCGGTCATATCTGTGTTGCAACCGGTAAGTTGGAAAAATTGGGCTTAGGAATAAGAAATAGGTCATGTCTAGTTTAGAACATATTTGTAGGTATTTTAAAAAAATATGTTATTACGTTTTCAAGTTGTTGATTTAATTGGCTACTATTATCTATACCTAATGTCGCACTGGCAGTGTCTGTGTATACGCATGGATACGTAGGTCTATGTGTGTTTGCAATCATTGTTTGTGTATATTTGTATTTATGTGTGTATTTATATATGTTTGTAAAAGTTGTACGTTTTCACCCTTGCTGCTCATCACGGCTTTACCGGTTGCTAGTCGTAGCTGATTAATTTGTTAATTTGCACTGTTCTGCTTACCAGCGGCGACACATGTCTACTGTCTACTTTACTTTGTATTATTTCGTGGTCAACTTTTATTGGCTATTCAAGTTATCTTTCGTTTGATATGTAAAATTATGTATGCTGTTGTTGTCCCAAATATATAAAAATAAAATAAAATAAAATAAGATTAATCTAGAAAATGAGGACCGCATCAGTAACAGACGAAGCTGCTAAAATTGGAAATGGCAAAAATGCCAAATGGGAAAAATCTATTTCTAAATTACCTAGAACAATGAACTGAATACTGGATCCTCTTCTTTTAAGGCGAATCGCGGCGCCACTAAGCCCACAGATGGACATGCCACTTACGTTTGAGTCTTGATGTGTAAATAATAAATATCTGTCTGTTTTGACTCGTAGGGAGCACCAATAACAGTCGATTCCCTCTCGGCCGACACTAAATTGGTTCTAGAAGAGATCACGAGAGTGCTAAACCTAGAAAAAGTGTTGCCATGCTACAAAAACACGGTAAGCGTGAGTTGCCTACGCGCTATACGGAGGCTGCAACAATGCGGACATTTGCCCAGCATACCAACGATATTCAGAGCATATGCGCAGTATGGACAGTATATTGGTAAGTTTTAGCAATATATTAAACCACCATTTGACCCCTTTACTGTGGGTAAAAAATATAAGTATTGAATAAGAATTGACATGCGGTAACCGGCTACCACTTGGGAGTTGAAGAATTAAAAGCTTAGTAAGATTTATGACTTATAGATCGAATACTACCCGCGCTTATAAAAAATGGGATTAGAAATTGCGGCGGTTGTTTAACGGCATTTATTTACTTGTCTTGAGTACATACTATTGTCGTATGTTAGCCTTGTCTATGGATAAAAAATACTATATTGTCAAATGGACTGTACTATAACGAACAAGCGAGAGGTTTTCTGACACCACTCTCTATGACGTTAAATCATAAGTGAATTCAAAGATAAACACACAAAAGTCGTTAAGTTTAAGACTTTCCTTAGATATAACTTATCGAATTAAATCGTTATCACAGTCGATCCGAGAATGCTAAAGATTAAAAATCGTTCTCCATCCACAGATGTGCGACTAGCCGCCTTTGAATGCCTAGTCGATTTCGTCCGTGTGGATGGCAAGCCTGAGGATCTCTCCTCGCTTCTGTCCGCGGTGGAGAGCGATCCCGACCCGTGTGTGAGGCACGGACTCGCCAGACTGATGATAAGTAACCCACCCTTCGAGCGGGCTCAGAGACATAGGCTGGATACAGAAGCGGTGGTGCATAGGTAAATTCCTCATTTTCAGTTACATTCCAAGTCCAAGTAATACTTTCTGTTCTGTCAATGTCAAATTACTGACAAAGACGGTATGCTGTTTGCTGCTGTTGCTTTAAATATGCTTATAATTAGCGGCACAGAAGTTGAGCGCGCGAGAAATGCGCAGAAGACCATTACAATTACGTGATTGGCTAGTAGGGCGACGCGCCCGTACCGCCGGCCGTGATTGGTTGTTAGTTCCGCGCACACGTGTCTCTGATACAATGATCGTCTCGCAAAGCGATCCCCACTCTTTGCCCCAGCGCTCAACATCGCTACCGCGTATTGTAGCGTTAATTGGCTAACAGTAGTCGCTGTGCAAGCACCTTAATCACCTTTAAAGATATGCAATAACTTTATTTAGCATGCAGTGCAAAAGATTTTGAACTAATAACATTTGCTAATAGGAATCGTCAAAGTTTCATATGAATCAAAATTGTCATTTTTCAAATGTTTATGAAATATATTGCGTGCTATTCCAGTTATATCGATTTGTATAACCCAAGAAGAACTTAATTCATTGTATTTGTGGAGGCCTTGTCTTACGTAAAGGTTCAATTTGCGAAAGCGCCTGAGCTATTGCGCTTTTTCCACAGCTTTCATTTTATTATAATAAACCTAAAATTCTAGGCTATGGAACAACATGAACAGCCATCTGTCAAACGACGCCCGTCTCCGATGCGACCTTGTAGACCTCTATTACACGTTGTATGGGCCAAAACGGCCTATATGCGTGCCCTTACCAGAGATCCAGGCCATGATGAAGCAAATGCACCACAAGGAACGCGAGAGATTGGAGAGGGAAAAAGAGAGGGAAAAGGAGAAAGAGAGACAGAAAGAGTTGGAGATGAATCCCGTCATCAAACAGGAGGTGGTGGATGATGTAAGTTTGTTCTCGCATAATTTTTACTTGGATGGGGAAATTTTTAAAGTTGTAATGTATTTTTTATTTATTTATTATCGTTTTTCTAGAATGGATTCTTACTAAAGGCTTTGTAACAAGAGAAAAGCATGTATTTTGCACTTTTTTGGAAAAGCTAAAACATTGTACAGTACTTAAAATAGATCCTAAATAAAGATTTAAAAAACCTTCTAAATACATTTAAAAATATCAAAAATGGTTGTTTTTTGAAAAATAAAGATTTTATTCATTATTATCATAGTTTTTGCCAATAAAAACTTGGTTCTCTGTAAAGTCGGTTTACGGACGATAATTTTACGTGATAACGTCATAAGAGATAGATGCGTCACAAGCCGAACGCTTCGGTTGATCGTGCCTCTCTATCGCTTGTTCCGCGGTCTCGCTTGCACACTCGGCTCAGGCAGAACGTGACACTTATTACGTGCGTGCAGCCGGAGTTCATTTATTTATAAGAAAAAAATCACATTCCGTAAAAGAGGTATAAATAAGAGTTTTTCACCTTTTTTTGTCTTCTTGTCAGATAAAAATCGAAACCGACGTAGCTCCGTTACCGGAGCCTTCTTCGCTGGTGGCGCCGCTCGAGCCCGACAGAAAGGACGCCCTGCTGCCCGTGCCGATCTCCGCCATCAAGGAGGAAGACGTCAAGGTCGATGTCACCACCGTGCATGACTTGTCTGCGGAGTTCCATGTGAGTAGCTCTCGTAGCATAAATACAGACAAAATCAAGGTTGAGGGAAGCCGCTAGATGCTATTAGCCCAGAGCTACTCAAATGGGGTATCTGGAGGGTGGAGGGACCCCCCTCACGAGTGGTCACATACTCAAGTCCCCAAGTGCCCCTTTCCGAACTGCCATTAAGGAAGAAGACATTTAAACGTCGACGTCACCGTCCACGACTTACGGATTCCATATTAGTGGGTTTGAGAAACTTGACTACTTAGTTAAGGTAGTGGGAAGCTGCTAGCTTTCTTCGCCGACGCTGGAGCCCGATAGCAAGACGCCTTGCTATCGGTGCCCCTCTCCGCCAGCAAGGAGGAAGATGTCAAGGTCGACGTCACCACCGTACACGACTTGTCCGCGGAGTTCCATGTGAGTAGGTGTGGTAGCCTAAAGACATAGATAAGTCGTTGGACTTGGAAGCAAACTGGGCTTGCCATTGGGTATTGAGGGGTGGGGTGGGTTCATACTCAAGTCCCCAATTGCCCCTTTCCGCCGTTGGAGGGTGGGTGGGGGGGGGGGGGGGTCATCTCGGCCTTAGGAAGTCCAGTGCTAGCCTCATTTTTAATGGCGTAGCTTTACTGAAAACACACAGCAACCCGAAGTGGATTTTGGCCTCTGACAACTAAGTTCGCTACTTTTCTCTGTTCCGTGCCAGTTCCGTCCCGGCGAATCAACAAAAAACCTAGTGAATTTTATTTATTTAGCTTGATTTTATCCCAGTGAAATAACTTTTATACAATTTTTTGTCTTATCTAGGATGACACGAAACGCGAGTTCTCAGACAACGCAGTACCACTTCCCGGCATTCCCGGCTCCTCGGGCCCCATCGGCTTCGAACCCGGCATGTTCCGACACGACAAAGACGACACAGGGGCTCCGAAGGTAAGACAAAGATCTTAAGTAAATTATCTCTTTCAGACACTAATTGGAGTAGAGTAGACGATTCCAACTGCATGACAACAGCACACAGCTATATTTAGCAACTATACAGGGTGTACAAAAGAATAGTATACTCCTTCAAACCACGTTGTCAGCTGCCGAACAACAACTTTTATGGGAGCGACATCGACATGTATTTTTTCAGATCATACATTATTATCGAGTTGGCGCAGTAGCGTTGCCTTATTTTGCATAGAGCATCTCATTTTTTTTTGATTTTATTGTTGCTCCCATATTAAAAGTTGTTGGATACAAATACATGTACAAGAGAAACGGACACTCCTTAAAACCACGTGATCAGCTGGTCATATACAACAACTTTTTCTATGGGAGCTACATCGAAATAGATATTTTTTTTAGCTGCTCCAACTTACTCGCATATCTAGTTGATAGTGTATGGAGCGCCTGAAAAAATATCACGATTTCGATGTTGCTCTCATAGGAAAAATCGACGTTCTCCTGAACCGTCTGTTGCTGCTTTCGAAATCGATTCAACTTCAAGAGAAAAGTAGAGAACAAAATCGGCCATTGTTTCTTTGTATTCTCGATTTAGAGAAGGTTTTTGACAGTGTGCCTTGAGAAGCCCTTTGGTTATTACTGGCAAAGATTGGTTGCTCTGAAAAGTTTGTGCGCCTGATTCGTCTCCTCCATGACGGCATGACATGCTGTGTCACTGCCAATGGCGAACAGACTGAGTTTTTCTCTGTCAGCTGTTGCGTGAAACAAGATTGCGTCTTAGCGCCTACTTTGTTTTCTATTTATTATGCAGTTGTAGTCAGTGAAGTCTTGCAGAGGGCTTCTGTAGGGTTACGGATCCGGTTCCGAACTGATGGCAATTTATTTAATCTTACAAGTTTAACAGACAGTACGAAAGTGTCCCATGCCAAGATTTCGGAGATTTTGTATGCCGATGACCTTTGTTTTGTTCACCCTGTATACTATACACCAAGCGAAATTAAATAACTCCAAAAAGTCGGTGACGGTACACACAATACAGTCGGCAACAGCATCGCTTATGTTATCTCTGTTTTCCTTCTGCATCACTACAAAAATCTCTGTAGGCTTGCTTTAAAAGATAAAAAAATCTATATTTGCCGTAATAATAAACGTAAACATGATCTTTAGTAGCCGCCTACGCATGATAGTAGTAGCATGATAGTAAAATAATAAAATATGATAACTAATAGAATTACATCATTCACTCGTAACTTGTTTCTCGAAATGACTGTGCAAAGTGACAAATCAACGGCAACGTTACGAGTAAAACATTGTTGAATTTTAAGACTGTGGCCGCTAGGACTTTCATCACATTTTAATCCCCAGTACACATCACAGATATTATTTGTTTCAAAGAAATTTTAAAAGTTAATCAATTATAATTAGGGTTCCGTACAAAAAATTAAAAAAAGGAACCCTTATAGGATCACTTGTTCGTCTGTCCCTGTCACAGCCAATTTGCTCCGAATCTACTGGACCAAATCACGTGAAATTTGGTAGAATGGTGTATCCTATGACCCAAACACAGATGTGCAAAGTATATATATTTTTTAATAAGTGTCATTTTCGGGGGACAAATTAGGAAATTATAAAAAGAAGTTTTGCAAACCTTACTGTGTCATATATTAAATGAAAGGGCTCGTATGAGGATCTCAAATATTTTTTTATTATTGTAAAATAAATAATTTTGATTTTAATGATTTGAATGAAAAAAGACAAAAATTTACGATTCCCCTCCATGATCTCCGAAACCACTGAGCATAAAATGTTGGAAAAAATACAAAATAAACTTCATTGATTGTAGAATTATATCAATTAAAACGCAAACATTTGACTTTTACATTGTACGGAACCCTCCACGCGAGTTCAACTCGCACTTTGTCGGTTTTTAATTACTTAAATCCACTTCATTGTAACGGTTAGGTCAGATTTACTTATCTAATTTTTACAGTCTTGTGTCACGTCAGGTGACGCGGCAAAAAAAAGATAACAATTTATCTTATTTAATTTTATTCTTCCGCAGTGTACATTCTATCTAAACGTGTAGTTTAAAAGTACCTAATTTTGCAAATTGACCAATAATACACTTGGGCTAGTAAAGAGCAAGACCAGTGCCAAGCCTGACATGTAAATTCGCCGGTAGAATTTCTGGTCATACTATGTTCTATGAATGATGATCCTTTCATTTAATATATGTGTCGTGTGGTGTCGGCACGTTAAAAGAATTGCACCACCCCTTCTCTTCCTATGGGTGTCGTAAAAGGCGACTACAGGAGACCCGCCATAAGAAGACGGGCAGCAGCGTCTCCTCTCCACCATTGGCCAAACTGCGATCGCCAACCCGCCTGCCAAGCGTGGCGATTATGGCAAAATCCTCCTTTTGGAGAGGCCTGTGTCCAGCAGTGGACTGAAATAGGCTGGTGATGATGATGTGACTATGTTCCAAGTTATTTTAAAAATGACCTAGATATTGGCCAGATGAAAAAGATGGCATAAATACGCCTATTTTTGAAATTCAATTTTAGTTTGTATATGATTACGATAAGGTTACTTATCGAATTAGAATTCTTATGCTTTAAACAAACGTCTCAAACTTAATCTGCATTATCTAAACGGATAATGTTAGCACACTTTCTCGACCCCGAAACACATCTCTGTCGTCTAATGACGCAGCATAGATCTAAAGTAATAAAGGAAACCGCTACTTTAAAAATAATTCTGTCAAATAATTATGCATACCTATGTAGTTTACTTTCGTCAAGTTTGTGGTTAGATGCTCCTCGGTACCAGTTTATAAGGCTGTGAACCATCAACTGTAACGTATGGATATTGCTCTGACTAGACAATATTTGTTAATTTTTATAAGTAAGAACCTTAAGTCAGATAATGTATGGATATCACAGACTCGACTCGCTTTGTCGCTTCACAATATAAGCAAGAACCTTTGTTCCAGGCCAAGAAGAAGAAGAAAGACAAGAAGAAGCACAAACACAAACATAAACACAAGCACAGCAGCAAAGACAAGGCGTCCAAAGACAAAGAGCACAGAGACAAGGACCGTACGCTACTGCCTCGCCCTCCCTCTAGCACGGAACATCTCAAGATCAAAGAAGAAACTAGGGAGACGCTTAGCTCGTTTAGCTCGAGCCAAAGCCCCTCAGAAGACATCTCAACTATGCCTAGCAATATGAGCTTCTAAAAGTTAGCTCTCAGACTGTATAAATTAGTTTGTAAGCATAGATGTTATAAAAATACTTTAACTAAATCTTAATATAACTACTACGTCTTTGATTTCACTTAAAATAATATTTGCCCTAAGATGAATACAGATAATTTTTATACCTTTTAAGTTACGTTATATTACACATAGACATTTCTCACCCAAGTTAGACAACCGCAAAAACTAATTCTGACAGATAGTGTTGCTAGTTGCTACCACAAAAACTTAAACAAGTAACTATTTGACTTTTATGTTGCCAGATCTAGGATTAAAATAACCTGAAAATAAAAATAACATATAAAAAAAAGACGTTAACACAGAAACATGGAAAACCAAATGCAAATATTATTTGAAAAAATTCAAGAGCAAATGAAACAACAGACTATATCTATAACGGAAGCAGTAACAAAAACCGTAGTACAACAAATAGATGAACGTTTTAAAATGCTATATGAAGAAAACAAACAGCTTAAAAATTAAGTTAAACAAATGAAGGAGAAAATAAAGGGATTTGAAATGGATAAAAAAAAAAATATATAATCCTCTTCGGAATAAAAGAAGACAAGCAGGAAGAGCTGAGTTTGGTGAAACATATAACTGAAAAACTAAACGTTTTTTTTGGATTGAACATGCAAGAACCCGAAATCAAAAACGTCTTCAGAATTGGAAAAGCAAAAAGCTCGCCGCGACCTATTTTGGTTTCGCTTGTATCGTATTGGAGGAAAATAGAAATAATGAGATCCAAAAATAAATTACCCACGGGTGTATATGTAAAGAAAGACTACACAAAAGAAATATTAGAAGCACGCAAAGCATTACGACCAAAGCTTGAAGAGGAACGGAAGAAAGGCAACATAGCCTACTTAAAAGCAGATAAACTGATAGTCACAAACCAAACAGATTTAAATCGAGAAAACAAAGCGGGATCCATCTTATACTTCCAATCACACTACACCACAGACAGAAATACTATCACAAGTAGCCTCGAAGAAACGTAACATAATTAATGCGTACGAGTTCATGGCGCGGGCAAAACCAAACTCAGGGAGAAAGAAGACTAATGCATAGCAACCACCGTACACCCGAAGCCGGAACATCAACCTCCAAGAGAAAAAAATTCAACAAACAACCACAAAAACACTCCCCCAAGCCGGCTGGTCCCCGTGGGGGAAAATGACCAAAACCCTCCAGTAAAAAATAGAGAACTGTCTCAAAAAACCCTATACATCGGAACATTTAATGTAAGATCTTTAGCATCCACAGAAAGATACATCGAACTTATGCATACACTAGAAAAAATCAAAATTGATATATTGGGCTTGGCGGAAATCAGAAGAATGGGGTGCAACATCGAAGAGCACGAAGATTTTATATTCTATTGGAAAGGAGAAACGCCTGGCCTACATGGAGTAGGTTTTTTGATAAAAAAAGAATTTAAAAACAACATCTTAAGCTTCTCAGGTTTATCTGAAAGAGTTGCACTACTTCAACTGGAGTTCCGTAAAAAGACGATTTCAATAATTCAAGCGTATGCACTTACCTAAAAAGCCTCTGAGGAAAAAATTGACAAATTTTATGATACTCTACAAGAAGCACAATCTCGGGCTAGGGAGAACGTGCTAGTCATTGGTGATTTTAATGCTAAAGTGGGCCTAGCTAAAACAAACGAAAACAAGATCATAGGAAAACATGGATAAGGAAAAAGGAATGAACGAGGCGAAAAGCTTTTAGAATTTGCTCTCGAACATAATCTATCGGTCATGAATACACATTTCAAAATGAGACATAATCGCAAATGGACATGGATTTCGCCAAACGGTAAAACTAAAAACGAAGTGGATTACATCCTGTCAAATCAACCTAAAAAAAAGGAAGATAGAAGTACTGCACGGCTTAAAATCCTGCTCTGATTACAGACTGGTAAGATCGAGCCACTTATCTCCTACATAATAATATAAAAAGCAGAAAATCATTCAAACCACCCTTAAATGCATTCAAAACAAAAGAAGAAATAACACTATATACCAGAAATCTAGAAAACAATATACAAGAATTAGAAACTTTAGACGACGACGTGACTGTCCAGACCTTATACAATAAAATAGAATACCTAATTAAAAAGAGTATGTCAACAGACCAAAAGAAAGAAGAAAAACAAACCACAGCAAACAAAATCCTTACACAACCTACAATAGAACTAATGACAAGACGCTCAGAACTTCTCAAAACAAGTAAAAAAACAAAGGAAGTTAAGAAAGAACTAAGTATACTGTTTAAAAAAACTAACAAGGCCATTAAAAAAGAGTACGCAAAATACAGAAAGCAGATAATAGAAACCAATCTAGAACAATATAGAAGCGCAAAAAGAGCACAAAAACAATTAAGCTCACATAAAACCTGGATACAAAATCTAAAAACAACCACGGGAACTAACACGAGGAAAGATATTATAGATTGTGCTACAGAATTTTACAAAGAGCTTTATAAACACGTTGAAACAAGCGCAGGCAAAAACAAACATCCTAAATATCATAGCGACATCAAAGATGATCCCGCAGGAGTAAATACGACGGAGATAGTAAACCACATAAAATAGCTTAAATCCGAAAAAAGTCCAGGGCCAGACGGTATAACGAATGAGGCCTTAAAAACTGGAATTTCTCTGTTAGCTCAAACACTACCATGCTTATTCAGCAAAATTATAAACTCGGGACAAATACCAGAACAACGGAAGAAATCAGATATTATTCTGCTATACAAAAAAGGCAACCCTCAAAATATAGGCAACTATCGTCCAATTAGCCTTCTACCTAGCACTTACAAGCTTTTTACCTCACTACTACTAAGCAGAATCAATGGCAAAATCGAAAATCTTCAACCTATAGAACAGGCAGGGTTCCGGTCAGGGTTCTCAACGATAGACCACCTACATGTAATGCAGCAAGTTATAGAAAAATACAAAGAGTTCAACAGACCATTATATGTAGCTTTCATCGATTACGCTAAGGCATTCGACACAATAGCACACGACGCAATCTGGGAAGCACTGTCCAAATGTCAAGTCCACGAAAAATACATAAACAATTTGAAACACATATACGAAGGCAGTACCAGTTGTGTGAAGTTAATGAAAAGAGGACCGGAAATAACAATTAAACGAGGAGTAAGACAAGGAGACCCCTTGTCCCCTAAAATTTTCATAGCAGTCCTGCAAAACATCTTCGAGGAACTGAGATGGGAAAATGAAGGAATCAAAATGGGCAGCCGGTACTTAAGTCATCTCAGATTCGCGGATGACATAGTCCTCTTAGCAGAAAGCAGCAGAAGTCTTGAAAAAATGATTAACCAACTAAGAGAACAAAGTGAAAAAGTAGGTCTTCTGATGAATAAAGATAAAACAAAAGTTATGACAAACAGCTACACACATACAATAAAGCTCGAAGGAAATGTACTTGAATACGTAAAAAAATACATATACCTTGGTAAAGAGAACGCCGTATAAATACGAGTTGGAAAAAATACTGGTCACTTAAAGAGATTATGAAAGGCGACTACCCACTCCACCTAAAGAAAACAGTGATGGATACATGCATTTCACCAACTCTCACGTATGGTTGCCAGACAAGAACCTATACCACGAAAATAAAAACAAAACTGGTCAGATGCCAGAAAATTATGGAAAGAAGCCTTCTCAAAATAAGAAAACTACTAAACTAAGTAAAAAGACATAAGTGATTGACATCCTCTACTACAGTCTAAGGTCAAAATGGCGATGGGCTGGTCATGTTGCAAGATACAGCGACAAGCGATGGACAATAGAAGCAACTAGATGGAAGGGACCCAATGGGAAAAGGCGAAAAGGGCGACCTGCAAAACGATGGAGCGACGACATCGTAGCCACAGCTGGAAAGGAGTGGATCGAACGAGCTACAGACAGGGAAAACTGGATTAAACTGGAGGAGGCCTATACCCAAATAGGGGTTCTCATTCAAGAAGATTTAAGTGAATTAAACAATTAATGTAACTAGAAGTTCGGAAATAAAGGCTATATTATTATAATTATATTACACAGTAGTTCTATAAGTACAATTTGAAAAAAGAGAATAGGTACACGTGCGGACAGTATAAGTATCGATATTTAGGAAATACTTAGTGTACAGTTGAAACTGATACCTCTACGTAGTACAGTCATTGACTTATGTGTCTACGTTATTTTATTAGTGGCCAGGAAATTGATGATAGTATGTATACATTTCCAACACAATTTGCTAATAACTTCCAAAATCCTAAATCAACTTTTCAACAATCGATAAACTTATATTAGAAGGCTATGAGTCTGCCAATATTAGTTTAGCAGGCAAGTTAAATATTTTTTAGCGTCCGGCGACAACGCTACAAAATTATTTAACCCATCAGCTCTGCAAAACCAGATACAAAAGATTTTTATTGTTAAATTGTCTGAAAGGGACCGCCGCAACAGGCAATAAGTTAATTTTCATAGATTTCACCTTGGAATAATTTTCTGGCTTTTGAAAATCGTCTTTCTTGTATGTTTAGGCGGATTTTATTTATATTTTTATGACCTGATTGTCATAATGTTGCGGTTATTCGCAGGCTGGGTTTAATTCCCAGTTCAGGCAAACCAAAAATTCGTTTTCTGGTTTACCTGAACTTTTCTAAGGTAGACGCCCCTGGGAAAAAATCATCCTGGTATCTTTTAATAAAAATAGGTTATTTGGTTACTTGACTGTTGTAACAATATAATAAGAAAAAAAAATCGAGGGGAAGATTGTTGTGATATGTTTAAAATTTGCAGAAAAGTTTAAATCTTTTAAAAATTATAAAGTAGCCACTTCCTTATTCGAGGCCAAGATAATTAATTCGACGTCTGTCGCAATTTTTTAAATTAATTATATGTCTCTCTCTAACTTTCATCCTGCGGTATAAAGAGATCGACAAACAAAATGGTATGGTAATATTAATTTAACGTAACTCCAAAGTAAATACTTTTCGCACTGACTGTACGAATGTGTACCTTAGTAATCCGAAACTGCGGCTTTAGCTCAAATGACCAGAAAGGTTGAATTTCTATTGTGTCCCAAATAATCAATAGTGGATATTGTGTCAAAGTATAAAAGTTGTATAGGTAGGTAAATAGATGCCGTTTGATCTTTGATTAATATTGTTCGTAGTTCGTACAGTATAATTATTATTTATCAGCAACAGAGTTATCAACAGCAAAATTATAATAAATCATTGACCCAGTTATAATAATTGTGGTCAGTTGAAATAGGTACGGTAAATAATTCATTATACCTACAGGGTGTCCCTGGAAGTATGGATCAAATCGAACAAGCATATAGCGGGGTGATTCCTACCTTTTGGCTCTGAATGTAGGATTTAATTATGACGGATAAAAAGTTGTGAAAAAAATTTCATTGCAATTTTTGTCACACATGTTAAGTTAGCTGATCAAAATAACTTCCTAGGGAATGGAAAACATTCCTACAACATTCTAAACAAAAAATAAAACAGTTTTCTTTGATAGTTTGTTTAAGCTCTATGCGAATTTCGATGTTACGAAAAACTAAAAAATCAATCACAACTTTTTTCTTGTCAAGAATGGAACCCACATTCGTAGAGCCAAAAGTTCGGGAATCCAAAGCGAAGCCAAAAAGTTTGATTTGATCCATACTTTCAGGGACACCCTGTATACTCAAAGTGGACAACCGTGGAGCACAGCAGGTTATTCCGACAGGACAGATTATTCTGGCGCCTGTAGACAAGGAACGAATATAAACGAATATAGCTAGGAAAAAGAACGGGCACGTCATTTAATGACCTCCTTAACAGACGAGCTAGCACGCCGGCCTCCAATTTCCCAGGTTTGATTCCCGGTCGGGTCAATATAGGAAACCTTACTAATATTGACTCGGGTCTGGGTGGGTCTGATTTCGATAACACAAGTTCTTTAGCTTAGGATCAAAGCAATGTTTTATATTGGACATCATCACATACATTGCTCTGATCCTAAGGTAAGTAGCTAAAGCACTTGTGTTATAGAAATCAGAAACAATGACGGTACCACAACACCCAGACCCGAGACAATATAGAAAAGTTTGTTTTCTACATTGACCCGACTTGGATTCAAACCCGGAACCCCAGAGATGGCAACGCCGTAGGTATATAGATATACCGGCGTGCTCGCCACTCGGCTACAAAGGTCGTCAATATTTACATTATTATGTGTTTATTCAAATGTAGCTATGTCAAATTAAATAACAAATGTGTTGCTCGACTACTTACGTATGTAATAAAAACTACTATTATATAAATGCGAAAGTTTGTAAGTATGGATGGATGTTTGTTACTCTTTCACGCAAAAACTACTGAACGGATTTGGATGAAATTTTGCATACATTATGGAATATTATCTGGATTAAAATTAGGATAAAACATTTTAAACTTTCATGTTGCATTTTTTTTCAATTATAACATATAGGATACTTTTTATCTCCGATAAATGATCCTGTGAGATACGTTGAATAAACTATTATTATAAATGCGAAAGTTTGTAAGTACCTATGGATGGATATATGTTATTCTTTCACGCAAAAACAACTGAACCGATTTGGATGAAATTTTGCATACATATAGAATATTATCTGGATTAACATATAGGATATAACATTTTAAACTTTCATGTTGCATTAAAAAAAATATAACATATAGGATACTTTATATCTCCGATAAATGATCCTGTGAGATACATTGAATAAACTAAAGATCACGCGAGCGAAGTCGCGGGCAACAGCTAGTACGTAATAAAAACATTATGTAATACGTAATAGCATTGTATAATATACAATTTCACAATATTATAAAATTGCAGACCTTGACATTTAAACCTAGGTATTCGATTCTTTATATCAGGCATTAAAATTAAATTAAACAATAAGTAATATCTTTCAATCATAAACCCGCAGTTACTTGTTTCCGCGTATTGAGTTACCTAGAGTCATAATACTCTACTACACCAATAGAATAGGCTTGTCGTAGCTCATTCAGTTTCGATTGAGACTAGGGCCGGTAAGGCGCTCTTAGAATTAAGCGGCGATTCGACGTAGAACCAGTTTTTAAATAAATAATACACCAGTGAAGTTTATCAACTTTAACTGATTTAATTTTGTTTTAATAAAATGACGACTCTGCAGAATGGACATTCGAAGAAGCCATTGGACATAGCTATTGTTGGAAGTGGATTGGTAAGTTTAACCCTTGTATATTTATTAATTAAAGACTAGACCTATACTTAATTAAGCAGGATATCTAATAAAGTTTTGTCTTTAATTTTTTAAATGGATTGTCATTAAGTATTAGTTACACAAGGTGTAACAAACAAGAATTTCGATAATATTCCTATACTTTATTTTTTTTTTATTTAATCAGTAGAATCAGCCCCTTTTGGATCGATCAGGTTTTTTTTGTTAATTAATAACACACTGCACTTACATTATTAAATGTTTTTTAATTGTTTTAATTTATTTAATGATGTTGCATAATGATAATTTAACTAGTTAAAATACCATTCGGGTATTGTCTAATTAAAAGTTTATAAACTACCAAATGAGATGTGAAATAATAATGTACGCGCCGTCTAAACGTAATATCGTTATCTATTGTAATATTACGCAATTATTCATATTGGTAAGTACCTATAAAAGAAAAAATATAATATGAAATACAGGATGTCTATATTGATATGTTCGTGTCGGGAATTAACTCATTTAAAAAAAATAACAAATATAGTTTTATAATATTAGTTTTTTTTTTTACAATTTGTAAATTAAAGGTTCAGCCGTATTTCGAGACATGTTAGCGCTCACGAGCATAAACAACTTTGCTGAAGAAATATAATTATGAGCTGAAATATGAAAAATATTTTTTTGATAGGGTAGGTAAGTATTTCCATACTGAATCTATCAGTGGACCGGGCTTGGGAAGGCCAGACCTAAATCGATTGACCTGAGAGTTAGTATAAATAAATAAATATTGGCATAGAGATAGTAGTACCTATACTACGTACAAGTATTGGACAACATCACATACCGTTAGCGCTACCTTACATATTTTCTCTGATCCTGCGTGAGGTAGTAGTAGCTAAAATACTCGAGATATAGAAATCAGAATCAAGACCGAACCATAACACCCAGACCTGAGACATTATATAAAGTTCCTTTTTTATATTGACCTGATCGGGAATCGAACTCGGAGACGGTAAAGCCAAGTCCGTCGAGCTCGCTCGGTTACGGAGATTGCCTTTAATTATAGCTCAAAATATTTGTCACATTTCGTTTTTTTTGGCAAATTTAATAAATTTTATGACCACAATCATGTCTTGCTGCATGCTGACGTGGCAGTGGGCTGGCCATGTCTGTCGCAGAACCGACGAGAGGTCGAGCAGGAAGGTTCTCGAATGGAGACCACGCTTAGGCAAACGTAGTGTAGGACGCCCCCGGCTAGATGGACCGATGGCCTGAAGAAGGCAGCTGGCAGCGACTGGATGCAAAGGGCGGGAGATCGTGCGCTGTGGCGCTCCTTGGGGGAGGCCTATGTCCAGCAGTGGACTGCAACAGGCTGTTATGATGATGATGATAAATCATGTCTTGCAATATAATATGAATACCTAGTATGGCTGAATCTTCATACCACGTGTGTGTACCGTGTGTCAGAACTCCTACAAAATTGTTATATCTTGGATTTGGAACCGCAAAACTCACGTTATCCAGCGCTCTACTGCTCAAATACAACAACTTTTTCTATGGAACCAACATCACAATCTCAACAAAATACACTTCTCCATATAATTAATACTAATGGCATTCGAATGTCAACTAATTCAATAGGAAGTAAGTAATTTGAATTCATCAATGTTTTCTTCTACGTTATTAAGCTAGCTAGTCTTATAAACAAAACAATAACCTCATGATTAATTGACAGAATATAATAACACAAGTTTTCTGAATGATACATATTCTTGTATCACATTCATTAGCAATTTAAATCTGTGATTAAAAAGGTCATTGCTTTTAGGTGGGATCATTAGAAGCTCTTTACTTGGCTAAAAGAGGACATCGAGTGAGTCTCTACGAGTATCGTGAAGGTGAGCTAGTTTATAAGTAGTTCTATTTTTATAAAAATCTATCCTATTTAGGCCTCACCTTAATTATGATATGGTTTGGGCCCTTGACTAAACCTTACTGTCAGATGTAATGCCGCTTTGACTAGGCTTCGAGACTAGAATCAAACGCTATAATCCGGGACTAACTTTTATCGCGTCTTTGGAAGCACTTAGATGCTTGAGATAAATGTCACTGAATAGGTACGATTGGAAAAGAATGGTCACAATCCACTTACAAGTACTTACAACTGCGGCGTGGTTTGCTGGATTTTGTAAAATACTTCTAAAGCGCTGCCACCTTTGATATAGTCTAATACGAGTAATTTGTTAATTTTCGCGATTGGTATACTGTCATAAAAATTATCATACTTAGCTACTGTAGATAACACACGTTAAAGATATGTCTAGAGTCTAGACATCGGTTTAAAGTGATATTTCTTGCTCGATTAATTGGGACCCATTATTGTCGATTGATACCCAATTGTCTATTGCTTTAATTGACATAGTTTAACAATGTTACAGTTGTTAGGGTTCCGTACTTATAGGGTGCTATCGGGACCGCGTTGATATGCTTACGCTGCTATTAGTCCGTCTCGTCGTACGGCGTACCTACCTGTTGCGACATATATGCCGATAATTCGTAGTAATTTAGTGTACCTACCTTTACGGAAGTGAGCCTTCTGTACATTTTATATTATTCTGTGGTGATACGTTTGCAGTATTTTTTAAGTGCAACCAACCAATGGCACATCTATTTTGTGGCGTTCGGCGTAGTAGTAGTAGTTATTACATAGAGATGTTATGTAGCCGAGAGGCACGCACGCCGGACTTTGCGGCGCCATCTCTGAGGTCCCCCGGGTTCGATTCCCGGTCGGGTCAATGTATAAAACGAACTTTTCTATACTATCTCGGGTCTGGGTGTTGTGATACCGTCGTTGTTTCTGATTTTTATAACACAAATGCTTTAGCTTTAGGATCAGAGCAATGTATGTGATGTCCATGTATTTTATTTTTTACTACATACACACAAGCCTTAAACTTAGTGTGATTATACATATAGTAAACATACTAAAGATAAACAACAAATAATAAAAACAAATTCTGATTCGGGCTTAGTACGGTAAGGTATTTTTCTCTTCCATACGTGATTACCTTATCAGTGTTTCATAATACGGAACACTGATCATCGTTAGGTTCCATATTATGGAACCTTCAGTCCACGAGTACGACTCGCACTTGCTAGTTTTTTTCTTGTCACTTATCATAGCGCAGATGAAATAGAAGATTCCATAAAATAATATTACGTCCTTTTGAATCATTCGTAAAACATGAATACTTAGTGTAGATACTGAGTTTTCTAACACTTTAATTAAAGTAAGAGGTAGGTCAGGTAGGTACTCCTAGTGAGGAGTTAGGTGTTGTAGAAGAATGTTTATTTTTTACTATGTCGAAACCACGACAAAATTGGCGTCTTAGCTAGCTTAGCTCAAGAATTAGTTATTTACATCTATCTATCCAAAAACACTCTTCATTTTCCAGATATCAGAAAGACACCCCAAGCAAGAGGGAGGTCAATCAATTTGGCCCTCTCAATACGTGGAAGAAGGGCCTTAGAGGGTGTAGGTTTAGAAGAACACATGATTAAGGAGCACGGCATTCCTATGGTGGGTAGGATGATCCACCGGCTTGATGGATCTACCTACGACATACCGTACGACGCTCGGACTAATCAGGTAAAGTTCGAACATAATGTTATTTTTAAATATAAAGAATTCTATATTAACCATGTACCTTTTTATAATGGGCACTGTTGCCATGGCGGAAGAACTGAATAAACAGTAATATAATAAGGCATGCATTTGTAATTTAAGAACAGAAAAAAATATGTCATTTATTCATTAATAACGTATTTTTTAAACTTGAGCTGAACTGCAATAAGTTGTCATAGATACACCATAAACGACGACAGCCAATTTCGTACTTTTAAAAAGTTAAATGATTTCTACTGAAACAATAAAAAGAATTTACAATGTTCATATTTTAATAATATAATGTATTTAATTATTTATTTTACAGTGTATTTACTCAGTGGGCCGAAACTATCTAAATAGCTTAATTTTAAATGGTAAGTATAGCTATATTCCTAAAAATGCTTCTTAAATATTAATGTATTTCATGGTTTTCAATTTGCAGTTCGTCGTGGTTTACTAACGTCATCCTTGTTAGGGTTGCCAATTTAATATGCAATAAGGTCTTCTCTTATTCAAATCAAAAAACTACTTGAACGAAATATTATTATAATAGGTATTTTCTGCTTGAACACGACATTTTGTTTTAATAATACTAACGTCGAATGTCATTAAAACTCATTGGAATAGACTATGACAGAGTTTTAAGCCGTAACCATAAGCTCTAAAACTGTGTAACTTTAACCTTGTTTTATTATTTTGGTACGAGTATATATGAAGTAAAAACAACATTGCTTAGGTATAGATACTACTTAGAGTATAATATATGGTTAAGCCCTAAGCTACCAACATTATGTCGGATAATGTGGTTTAACATAGATTCATAAGCACATTATTTATCAGTGTGAGATTGTAATTAATAACCACATGTACAAATACATTACAGATTCAGAAAAATATCAAAATGTTGAGAGGCATTTTAATCATAAACTGATTGAGGCAAACTTGAAAAAAGGCTCTCTAACTTTTCTTAAGTAAGTTATTTATTGTTTTTTTTTGAAGATGTTGTTGTAAAAAGCAATACAAAATAAATGATTAAGTGAAAAAATTGAATCACGCTAAGGGTTTGTTCATAAATTTAAACCAGAAAGTCATACCTATCAGAATAAAATCTTTTTTAGTCTCGTAGATATGACTTTCTGCAATAAATAAATGGAAATAATTAATTCTTGAAATATTCTTATACTTAATTTCAAATAAAAAAATCGGCTTTTGGTGAAAATTCTACCCAAACATCCAAAACGGTCTGCAACTAGACGTAGCCGTTTACGACTTAGGTCTCTCACATACAGACGGATAGACGAACAACAAGACAGATTTTACCTTAAAAGGTAGAAGATACTTACATTATAGTTGATATTAATTTCAGTACTTCAACTAAAGAAAAAGTAAACATTAACGCGGACTTAGTCATTGGGGCTGATGGCGCGTTCTCAGCTGTCCGCAAAGAGATGATGAAGCAGCCGCTCTTCGATTACAGCCAAAAGTACATAGAGCATGGCTACTTAGAACTCTGCATACCGGCTGACGAAAATGGAGGCGTAAGTATTTTGTCAGATATCGTGTAAGATACAATACAACACCATATGATACGCTGCGTGGAGTTGACGCATAGAGTTGACGTTAACTCTGGCGAGATAATCGCAGACGAATGCGTTACCAAAAATCATAGACCACATACCCTACCATAGCCCACAGAGCAGCAGCAGATCCTATAAATAATACAACGTAATGATTCCTTACATCTGCTAGTCGAATTATTTTGAAAGACTTTGTTTTTTTCATAACGGCAGACCGAGTTTTAAAAACAATGATTTTTTTATAATACTGCAACATGCCACTTTCAAACATATGATCTGAATGCTTCTGAAATTCTTTTGTCCAAGGAAAACCTTTGGACAGGTAAAACGTATATGTATTGTCTGATGAAAACCGCCAGGGATCTAATTTCCTATTTCCGTCATTATCAATGTACCTATCCTCTCTCAATTCATAATTGTATGCCATCTCAACGGCATATACATCTTTTCTTAATGCAACTACATCTAATGATGCTTCTGTATCAATACATTCGGGTAAACGAAAATTTTCTGGAAATTCATAATGGAATGCATAAAGAAAGTAAGTACGAATACTTGTGCTAATGCATGGTTGTAATGGTTTTAGGGACTCCAAATTTTCTGGTGTAATAAAATCTTGTGACTGTCTAACTTGGGCAGTTACTAAACTGTACAAAGCAGTTGTGTAGAAATTGCTTATAAAGAAGGTAAGCCAAATCCAACATGTTAGGATTAACCTCAGCCTTTTCACTTTTAGTAAATATACACTACTATTTCCTATATAGAAAAAACCCCAAAGTTTTAGTAATAGCCCTGAATGATTATTGTACAATTTTGGTGCTAAGTTAACATAAATGAAGATATTAATGCGATTACTGCAAAACATATAAATAACAATATCCATGTGTCTTTATCAAATTCTTCATATAAATTTTCCCAAATAGGGTTGTCTAAAGCTGGCGTGTATACATTTAAAGTTACATAGTTATAACCATACACAAAGTCAAAAATATCTGCACGGTTTTTTATAAGGATGAAGCTACTGGCTGCAATGTCTGCTTCATTATTTTGTAAGTATGCAAGTAATCCTGTTGCTGTATGATTTGGTAATACGACCCCGAAACCGTTGTTGGACAATTGAAAGTCTAAATTCACGTCTTCAACTTCCGCAACTTTATGTAACAAATAATGTTCTAATCCAACCACACGCTTATTTTCATCTAATTTAATAACAACGTCAGGAATATCTTCACTCAACAACACCTTTGCAGAGCAATTTCTGAGTGGATTTTTGTTTTGTTGTGGGAAATAATCATCAATATTTTCATATTTGTTGCACTTTGTTAATAACTTTGCACCGTTGAATCGTTTTCCACAATGCCCATTTTCGAACGGATAATAAGTATAAATGTTAGCATCATTATTATTTGCGCTGGTAATAAAGATCACGTTGTATGTTCGGTATTTTAGGAATATTTGAAATACTTCATTAATTTCATTGATTGTAACAATTTTTACAAATACAATAATATTTGCTCTTGGTTCCCAAAACGTTTCTAATGTTATTTGCTCCATTCCAGCTGCTAACTGCCGTACGTTTTCCGTAAACATGACATAGGCATCTGCATTGATTAGCCAATTCCTTTTGCAAAACGACCTTACGACGACACTATAGCGTTCAAAGTTGTTAATCTTTTCAATAAAATAATCAACATCACCATTCGAAAGCACAATCGATATTTTAGAAAAAAATGATATATTTTGCCTATGTAATATATTCAATATACATTTAATTGGAGCACTATTACTTTCGTTTATTATTAACGGAAAGGATCGACCGATAATAAGATTTGCGCTGGTTTTAAGACAAAATAAAGTATGACAAATGGCAACAACTTCTTTCACCTTCATCTTCAAATAAAACTAAACGATTTGAACTTTAAACTAAAATGAAAACTTTTTCCGTTGTAATACCTGAAATGGCTCAAAAAATACAATTAATGTGATTCACATTTAGTGGTGATTTACTACCGTTTAATATCCTGGAGGTGACATTAATGGTTGTAAATTTCATTTTTAAATTATAGTAGGGCGGTGTGAAACGTTCGGATGATTGATAGTTTCAGATGCCAGCCAATTATTTGCACATTTGGCCGAGGGGCACGTTTATGATGATCGCCCTGCCGAACCAAGACTGTTCCTGGACCGTGACGTTGTTTATGCCCTTCGATAACTTCAACAACTTAGATTCAGAAGAAAAGTTTATAGCATTTTTTGAGAAATACTTTCCTGATTCGATACCATTGATCGGTCGTAAGAAGCTGATTGAAGATTTCTTTGGTGGATCTTCGTCCCCTTTAGTTGCAGTTAAGGTACTTTTTAAATGATATCCTATGCAGAGGTTTCGTAATTTAAATTGGCGAGGAACTGCATTTATTTGATGATGTAATATTTTCAGTGTCGCCCATACAATGTTGAAGATAAAGCACTCATCATCGGAGACGCAGCTCATGCAGTTGTTCCCTTCTACGGCCAAGGAATGAATGCTGGTTTTGAGGACTGCACACTCTTAGATCAGCTCTTCCAGAAGTATAATGACAACTTGTCTAATATACTAAGCGAGTTCTCAAATACTAGGTGGCAGGATACTCACGCGATAAGTGACTTGGCGATGTACAATTATATAGAGGTTAGATTATTATCAACGTTATATTTACCACTGCGTGGATAATTTTATTTATATTGACAGTAATTCAGATCAGGTACTCGAACCACGTCTTGTTTCTGACTATTAAATTCAGTAGCGAAATTAAGTTGCTTAGTATTTTATAACACAAGCTTAGAATTAATTTCGTAAAATAGTTTAATCAAATTATTGATTTTTACTGGTTTGGGTACTATGTTTCAGATGCGGGATTTAGTCACCCGTCCTTCTTATCGTCTTCGAAAGGCATTTGATGATCTTATGTTTTGGATGTTCCCCAATCTCTGGGTGCCTCTCTACAATTCCGTTACTTTTACTACAATGCCATACAGCCAATGTGTTGAGAACCGCCGATGGCAGAATAAGGTAATTTTCGATTACATCGAGTAAGTGAGAAGATTAATGATGAAACGTTTGCTATAGACATAAAGCTAATAACCGATAAATAAAATTACTTGTCGGTATCAGTTGAAGAGCTTTTAATAAAATATAGAACACTGTGTTGCAGGAAATGTCATTACTTTAAACGTGCAATTCTTGTAATAATGTTACGATCAAAGATCGAAATCGCTCATTGAGCGAAAAAAACAGTTCAAAACGCCTTGTGGTGTCTGAAAAATATCCACATCCACATTCTTGTTATGGTTCATATGAAAACGCTCACGAGGCGTTGTGGCAATCACAAAAAGATCACATATCGACGAAATTCGTGTACTAGCTATCATGCCACATGACAAGATCGCTTTTTGGTAATGCAAAATAGTCATGACACGTACTGATCGCCTCATGATGAAAATGCAGCACAGTGATTTATATGGGTCCTCCTATGGAAATTTGTTGAGAGATCTCGTTAGGTAAAAGTAAGTGCCTTATACTCTTTCTGCTGCAAATTAAAGGGAGCGGTTGAAAACCGCTGCTTGGAGTGTTTGTCATTATTTAATGCAACTTAGAGAAATTGTTTCATTTAAATATGAAAGACGTTGTTATTTGTTATGGTTACATAAACTAGCGCTCAGAACGTGTATTTTTTTTATTTATTGCCACAACGCGTTGTATTCCCGTTCGCTGTGACGCTGTGGTTGTTGACGCGTTGTGTTCGATGTGGTCTTACTGTGATTGTCACAACATAGTGACTCATAAACACTTTCATAACAGCCATTACATGAATTTCACGATGTAGAGATGTTTTACAGTGACCACATTGCGTTGTGACTTGTTTAGCTGTTTTCTCGCACAATTACCGTTTCGATCCTTGAGTGTAACATGTACTAATATTAATATTTCGCGATTCTCGGAAAAAAAGATATTTCTTGTAAGTAGGTATAAACATAATTTAAAATTGAATGTTTAAGTAACTATTTTTAAGCCTTCGCTTTTGATCCGCTTTCATGCTGACAATTTCGAATAACGCCAACTTGTAACTTTGATACTTGAATTGTTTCCGACGGCTGATAATCAACTGTTACCTTAAAATCTTGTTAAATGGCGCTGTGTGATAAAATAATTATAAATACCGAGAATTGCTCTGTACACCCAGATACTAAGTAATACTCGATGTACAAATAACATAATAGAGATTTCTGCCTTTTAAAAAAATCCTGTTCCAGTTATTCTATATCATAAGTTAAACCTTGTGGCTGTTTATAAGTGTGTTCAATAGTTGCAATACTATAATAATTTTTTTTCTTTGTTTCAGATTCTTTTTTCGATTATAGTTTTCATGGTCTTTATTATGATCTTCTATGCATTTAAATAAGTATTATATGAACTTAAATATTTTGTGTAGGTATTATGTGACCCTATATTTATTCGTTTTTTAATAGAACAGCAATGGTTATTGTTAGAATTTTGAGTGTGATATAATTTTCATAATGTATTGTCTGATCATAAATAAAAATTGGATGATCAAATTCTAGATGTATGATTGAAACCTATGTTTTCTTATGAAAATAAATGAATTTTGGTCGTGATAATTCCTCCTCTCTCCTCCATAGTCGGTCCCTCATGGTTGAGGATCGTGACCCTGTTTATGCAGTCGCCTCGGTGATGAGCTGTCTCCAGCCCTCGCGATCCTGCGCTCGTCTGAGCGCCTCGTGAAATGGCATTTCCAGGGTCTTTACAAGTAGATCAGACCATCGTGTCGGCCTGCGGCCACGTGGTCTTTTACCCTGCCTTTTGCCAATAATGATGTTCTTTTCAAGGTTATCATGCGGCTTGCGTGCGAGATGGCCAAAATAGCGTAAGTACCGCTTGAGAACGATGCTTGTAAGACGTTCTTTGATCCGTAGTTGGCTTAAGATGGATTCATTTGTACGGAAAGCGGTCCAGGGTATCCGAAGCATCCGGCGATAGCACCACATCTCGAAAGCGTTTATTCTGTCCATGTCAGCAGCTTTGATTGTCCATGTTTCCGAACAGTACAGAAAGATTGAAAAGATTAAGGTGCGCACCAGTGACATTTTTGTTTTGCGTTTAATGTTGCTATCTTTCCAAATCTTGTCCAGCTGCGCCATAGCGTTCTTCGAACTGGCAATTCTTCGCCTAATTTCAGGTTCACAGGAAGCATTTGTTGTTAACATTGACCCAAGATAGTTAAACTCCTGAACTTTTTCAAGGTTCGATAAGGCGTTCGCTTGCTGGAGTTTCCCAAACCTGTCCACCAATATTTCAAACTATTAGTTTTTCAAAAGGATTTTCATGCGATTCTTTTGTAGGTTGAAATGGATTTGCGGGTATGCCAGTTCGAAAATTCTTTGAATCGAAAACCACTGTATGACGTTATCGCGAATAAAGGTCTGGGAATGGTTATACTAGTTTGAAAATCATGATATCGCAATCTACTACTATGGCGAATGCTACACGTACGACATTTATTGCTCGATATTTATCGACTCATATTACGGAACAATAAATTTACATTGTACCATACTCGGTACGGATCGTGTCAGTACGCCGAAGAATTTGATTCAATAAAGACCTGTGTATCAGGTCAGCCTTGAGTGACAATATAATAAAACTTGTGTTGCTATCATTTTAGCGATAGCATTAAAAAGAGGTGTACTTCCGGCCGTCTGAGCCAGAGTCCTAGAGAGATCTCGCATATCTAGGCTGATAACGAATCGTAGGTGACGCCAATATACCTAGGTTTCATCGTTTGTGACGCAATAGATTTTTTGAAAATTGAAAAAAACCTGGCGCAGACAGCCAGAATTTCACGTTTTACGACACTCTGGATCTCAAATTCTAGAGGGTTTTAGGGCCTTGTTTCTTATCAAAAGTTTAGTGACGCGATATGTGACGGCATCTAAAGTAGTTTCATCCATTTTGATGCAATGGTTTTCGCGGAATCATGAAAAACGTGTGGTCAGACAGCCTGATATCCGGCTGTCTGAGCCATTTTGTTTTTGCAGATATATAACGAAATATCACATTTCAGACTCATCTTTATGGATTTTACTTTAGTGACGCGATATGTGACAGCTTTCGACCAGATTTGAACCTTCGTTACCCACGCGTTTAGGAGACATTCTGAAAAAACGGTTGGCACAGACAGCCGGAATCCGGCTGTCTGAGCCATCCAGTTCTACCACTTCCAGGTGTTCTTGGTAGCTGGAAACTCATCTAATCTTTAGTGACGGTGATGGTTAATACGAATTATCGTTTGTGACGGCTCTATATGCCGGCAAACAAAAGATATAAGCAAATCAATTGTTCTCCATACATCGCTGCATTAGGGTGACCACACTTCCCACTTTATAAGGTTAATTATGCAAATACTAGTATAGTAGAAAATCGAGGCAACTCGTTTTACGACAGCTGTTTGCCGGGTTCTTTAAATACGTATTTATCTGTGATTATTACCATGTCCATTTTATCTGTGAATGTGATATTTGATTTAACAATATTTACCATACTTTAGAAATAGCACTAGCACTCGCGCACGAAGGGTTCCGTATCATTTAAAAACGGCAAAAAAACACGTTTGTTGTATGGGAGCCCCCTTAAATAATTATTGTATTCTGTCTTTTTGTATTTGCTGTTATAGCGGCAACAGATATACATCATCTGTTAAATTTTTAACTCTCTAACTATCACGGTTCATGAGATACAGCCTGGTGACAGACGGACAGACAGACGGACGGACAGACAGACGGACAGCGGAGCCTCAGTAATAGGGTCCCGTTTTACCCTTTGGGTACGGAATTCTAAAAAAACATGAATTTCTTATTTTCTGCATCTTGACCCAAATAGGCCGTAGGCATGTGGGACGAGTTGATAAATTACTCAATGAAACGGGAGAACGACTTGCAAAATAAAGGTATTATTCGGCATGTGACGATGCACAGCATCTGTGAGAGAGCGCGTCATACTTCCCCTTCCATTTCCGGTCAATTGCAGTCCTTTCCGGTCCGTTTTAGCCAATCAGCGTTGAGTAAAATGTCACGTGGTCTCCGTTGGCCGCTTGCGGTCGGTTTGCACCGATTTGAATCATAGCGTCGTTTTTCTCCAAAGAAACAACATCAATTGCGAATGTTACAGTATTATTCAAATAGTGAATATCGTAAAGTATAAAGTGATATCGGCAGTTTAAATAGCGGTTCTTTTAACGTTTCACGATGAGTTATCGTGAATATAGCGATTATGAAGGCACGGCAAGCGAAGTGCCAACCTCGTAAGAAGGCGTCCGCGTCACGCCCCTGCCGATGTCCGAGCGTGCCGATGCGCGATGGTGGGTCGCGGACCCGCCGACCCTCGGCCTCCAGCGCTTCGACTGAGTCGAGTTCTGCAGAATCGGAATATTCCTAAACCCCAGGTGATACGAAGCCGACGCGGTAAGTCGTTTATTTAATTTAGCTTACCAAGTAAGCAACCTTATAAGCTTATTGTGGCATAACTACGTTTTGGACACGAACACGGCCATGCCGGCGCCGCCGGGCGCGCCCCTGCTGCCTCCAGACGCGCTGGCGCCGCTCGCGCACGCCGCGCCCGCCGCGCCGGCGCCCGCCGCGCTGGCGCCGGGTGCGCTTGCGGCTGGCGCCGGGGCCCAGTATGCACTTTGACCTATACACTGTATCGCCTAGCTGTCGCTACTAGCCCGCCCGATACTTAAATTTCGGCTCAGTTAATACTATCGTGAAGGATTCTAAAGTACCTTTTGCGAACCCTAACCGTGTTAAGCAACTCGCAGTCCTCTAACGATTTAACAATCCCGATTGTGCGGTAAGGACGCCCTAAAATCTCATAGCGCAGCGCCCGGGGTTAGTCGAATTAAAAGTAAACAATGAGTTGTGACCATTCGCTAAAGGGAAGGATTACACTGCTAACTCGGAGAGAATTGTGGCAGCTTTAACCAATGCATTACTTGCATTACGTGAACTCCTAAATAGGAATTTACAACAGATAATTGTTTGGTCAGCAGCCCGGATAAAGTTTTATCACCTACCTCCGTGTTTGACAAAATATCCAGTTTATTCCAGCCTAGTACTGAATTTTACAAAAATAATGCCGCTTGTTTGCGAAAAGCAAGCAAGCAAGATTACACAAACATATAAAACACCGTCGGGAGCGTATCCTAGACGAGTTACCAAATAAGAACTTGCGAGAGGGTCTGCGTAAGATTTCTCCAAGCTCTAAATATTTGTTTGACGAGTATCGGCTTCAAACGTATATATGCATCACAGGCGGCATCGATAAGTGGGTTCGTCCTTGGTACAACCGAGAAACACGTGACCACAAAAACCGAACAGAATGTTAGGGGCGACTAAGCCAAATAATAAAAATAATTCGTTTCCGTTAACGACAAAACGAATTCTACAAAGAAGGGTAAAACCTTCTCTAACAACGCTTAACAATCTTTTTCTGCCAGGTCCAAGCAACCTACAGGAAGGACGTTCAGGCAAATAAAAGTAAAGTCAATCAATGACTCGATCCCGCGTTCGAGCAGAAGCGGGTTCTACGGGGGCTGCCTGCGAGCGTATCGCAGGGAGTGGCTGGCGCTTTGGGCTCCGTAGGCCCTTCTCGATCTGATTACGGGAATGCTTCTGCCATCTACCCCCAAACCTCTGCTGATCTATCCATCACAGAGATTGCTTCGCCGGTTCGAAACCAACCAGTCAGCCGAAATGACGCAACAAATCGAATTATTACTCCATTAAGAACATCTGGCGCGCGCAACGCCCCAGTGTTTTGTCGACCACGTCCCCGGCGAAAAAGATCGACGTGGGCAACGGGCACAGATTCAATCTCAAAGAACCGAACCAAAGCTATTCAAGCTAATATCTCACTACCAAATACCTCACTTCCTTCAGGAGAGGGGTAAAAATCGATTTGTCATCAGCGTATTTCCATGTGAACATCACAAATTGTCCGTCTCAGGACTGGTATACAAAGGGCGAGTTCTACAGATGACATGTTTACCATTCGGTCTGTCATGTGCACCTATGTGCTTCTCTTCTCTGACGAACTGGATGGCCCAGCTCCTCCGTTCTCAAGGCATGCGGACCATTGTGTATTTAGACAACTTCCTGATAGCCTGCCAGTCAGAGAATCTGTTACTATCACAGACACAAATAGCCTTGGACACTCTCCAACAGCCCTCGCCCTAGCCGGGAGCATGCCCTGGGACCTCGACTCCCTGGTCCTCGCCGCTGTTTACGAGTGGCGGGGAGACCAAAGATCTCAGGGGCAAAGGCCTGCGCCGAGAGAGATCGAAGCGGAGCGTGCTTGCAGGGAGCAAGACGCCTTAGAACGCTGGAGGGAGCGCCTAGCCGACAGCCACGCTGGTCGTCGCACCGTGGGGGCAATCCGCCCAGTGCTCGTGGAGTGGGTGCAACGCCAGCATGGTCGCCTAACCTTTAGACTGACCCAAATACTGTGCGGCCACGGCTGCTTCGCAGCGTACCTCGCCATGATAGGACGCGAGCCGTCGGCTGCATGTCACCACTGCAGCCACTGCGATGAGGACACTGCGCAGCATACCCTCGAGACATGCCCGGCCTGGGCGAGGGAGCGTAGTGACCTTGTCGCAGTCATAGGGTGTGATCTCTCCTTGACGGCAATTATGGCGAGGATGGTCTCCAGCGAGGAGGCTTGGATGGCGATGCTCACTTTCTGCGAGGCTGTTATCTCGCATAAGGAAGCAGCGGAGAGGGAGCGGGAAGCCTCAGCTGACGCTCCAGTTATCCGCCGACGACGCACTGGGCACCGAAGGAGGAACTTCCACCTTCATTTGCCTCTTCCAAATGGGCCCCAGACGGCTGACACGGGGGTGTCTGCCGTCTGCTTAAGGGGACCCCCGACGGCGCAGCGCGTGATCCCGCGCGCCGCTCGAAGGAGACTGGGGGGAGGCTCCACTCCCCCCTAAGCTAGGTGGCGCTCGCTGATAAGCGAGCCACAGCCGAGCTGGGACAGCGGAGCATGCCTATGGCGAAACCCGTAGTCCCGACTCACATGGCATTGGCGGGACACCGTCAGGTTTTTAGTGGGTAAACGGGCCTCATTCTGAGGTCCGGAGTCCCACATAACCCCCAGCTACCCCCGCAGCCGGTGTGGTATGCGTAAAGCATTTTCCTGACGAAAAAAAAAAAAAAAAAAAAAATGGACACTCTCCAAGCACTGGGATTGACCATCAACAACGAGAAGTCTGTGCTAAAACCAACACAGGTAATAGATTATCTAGGGATAATCTAGAACGCGCAACAGAACTTCAAAGGCCTGCCGCTGAAGAAAGCACAGGCGACACTATTCAACTTGTGACGAGCCGTCCTCAAAAGGACTATGGCCTTGAAAGGGACTCCGAGCCCTGCCAATTTTGTTGTGGTAATAGGGTGCCTGCACTGTGGTCATCTACAGCTGTTCTCGAGGGATCTTCATAAACTATCACCACGAAAACAAGTACAGCTGCCGCATTCCGCTGTGGACCATCTGGAGTGGTACGAATAGTCCCAGAAACATCCCAAGAAAAAAAAAAAAAAAAGCAGCTTGTCCCCGAATTTAACCCAGCATTTTCTGACGACTGATGCATCCGACTACGGATGGGGGGGGGGGAGCAGCTGGATACGGTAGCATCTAGCAGATGGCAACCCGATCAGCAACATTGGCACTGCAACAGCAGGAAGCTGTTTGCAATCCTAGTTGCAGTGAGGCATTTTAAATATCGAGAAGGTAGCCATGTAGCGGTACAATCGTCATTTCGTACATACAAAAGGGGCGTGGGACGCGATCCATAGCCCTGCTCGAGCTTACTTACCAGCTTCTGAACCTACTGGACAAATGTAATATCTCGATCTCCCCAGAGAACATTCCAGGGAAATTTAACGGTATTGCGGACAGAATGTTGCGAGGGAAACGTCCATCCAAGTGGCACCGTCAGTTTGGTACTCCTCAGATAGACCTTTTTGCCAGAAAAGAATCTAAGTCGACACATAATATTTTACTAATATTATGTATCGACGGAAAGTCTAGATCGGTCGGCCCATTCTGCAATGCATTTAGCCGGTTTCAACTTATTCCCTCCTCCGAATTTCATTCCGTGAATCCTTCATCACCTAAACTCGACAGAAGAAGTGTTGTTATTAGTGGCTCCAGTGTGCAAGAGAGCTTTTTGGTTGCCAGATTTACGTCGTCGGGCATTCGGAAGACCGATGAAAATACAACAGCTGAATCATGTATTGATAGATCCGACCACCGGGCTACCGCCTCCTCACCAACCTGCTTGGCACCGTTGGAGCAGGTGGTGTAGTTCAAATAATTTTGACTTTAAACACCCGAACGGTGTTTGTCTAAATTTTTGGCCCATTTATTTCTTGTAGATAAATAAGCTTATCCTACTTACTTGTTACATATAAGTGTATGTGTTGTTCTAACTTTTGGGAAAGCTTACAAAAATTTAAATTCTAAAATCTTAGCTACACATATTGTAAAAGCTATTACACTTCAAACACCTAAAGTGGGAATACCTCTAATTTGGAATCTAAATGAAATAGTTAACTGGTTGCAAACTAACTCTCCAAGTTGTGAAATTTTGCTTGCATGCAGCTTCGCGTGAACCATGCTAGCACACTCCTAGCGTTCGGCAGGCGTGTGTATGATCTGACACTTTTAAAAATATTTCTCCTGAATATTATGTTGATAATGACAATTATTATTATTTTGTTCCACATGATCATTTGTTTTAAAGTCAGATACATGTTCATTTAAACAATCAGGTTAGAAGTTATTACAGCATTGTAACCCTAATGTTTTCCCCATTAATCGGCTACGAAAAGATATCAATTTGGGAGCCTAAAGGCGCACTGCCGAGTGTAATAATGCCTTATTTATTTCAATACGGGGTAAAAATAAATCTGCTTCGCATGCTGTAATCGGAAATTGGATGAAATCGGACGGACCTTAAGGACGCAGGTATACCCACTTCGCAGTTAGCGCTCACTAGTAGCATTCTTAAATTTCTTAAACTAAGTACGAAAATTACCAAGTAAAAGATATCATCGCGCGGGTTAACTGGCGTAGACAAAACACTTCCGCCAAGTATTACCAAAAATAAATCATTGGTAAATCAGGCCCTTCAAAATCAAATTTTGCAATAAAGTTTGAACCTGTCTAGACTAGCTTATTCAATTTAATATTAAATTCATACAATGGAAAAATGTATGTTATACGGATAATGATTTATAAATGCTTGATTTGTATACTTAGTTATTTACCTATTAATTGGCTATAAGAATAATATACATTTATATTACTTAGGTACCATAAAAAAGGCTTTGGCAGAATAACAGAGTTTTCGCGTTTCCTGCATCCACTGAGCTATAGACCATTTTGTCTTATAGCATTAAGTTTGCATATTATGTTTTACTTATCTGTAATCTGCCTTGAGACAAATAAATACATTCTATTCTTTATATATATATATACAAATTGTTATTTTCACAGACTTCATTGTTCTAACTGTTCTATCGTCACATAGCGTCGTCGCGTGGTCACCAGGAGCTATAAACAGGTCTCTCACAGATGCTGTGCATCGTCACATGCCGAATAATAGTGCAAGTTTTACATAACAATAAAACTTGTATTATTAAGCAGAGACGATGCACAGCATCCCATTAAGATCTCCTGGTGAGAGACTTCTATGATTCAAATCGGTGCAAACCGACCGCAAGCGGCCAACGGAGACCACGTGACATTTTACTCAACGCTGATTGGCTAAAACGGACCGGAAAGGACTGCAATTGACCGGAAATGGAAGGGGAAGTATGACGCGCTCTCTCACAGATGCTGTGCATCGTCTCTGCTTAATAATACAAGTTTTATTGTTATGTAAAACTTGCACTATTATTTAAATTCATTTTTTGCATCTTGTCCCTAATGGGCCGTTCCAGCATTTCCAGTAAAACACAGCAAATTACTCTGAATAAGAGTGGTCAAACAAATTTTCCTCTTGAATCACTTAGGGTAAGCCCTAAACAAGTCACACTTAACTACTAAGGACTAAGTCGCAATTATTAGTGTTGATTGGTCCTTCATACCAACGTATACGCAAATACGTATTTAAAGAACACGGCAAGCAGCTGTCGTAAAACGAGTTGCCTCGATTTTCTACTATACTAGTATTTGCATAATTAACCTAATAAAGTGGGAAGTGTGGTCACCCTAATGCAGCGATGTATGGAGAACAATTGATTTGCTTATATCTTTTGTTTGCCGGCATATAGAGCCGTCACAAACGATAATTCGTATTAACCATCACCGTCACTAAAGATTAGATGAGTTTCCAGCTACCAAGAACACCTGGAAGTGGTAGAACTGGATGGCTCAGACAGCCGGATTCCGGCTGTCTGTGCCAACAGTTTTTTCAGAATGTCTCCTAAACGCGTGGGTAACGAAGGTTCAAATCTGGTCGAGAGCTGTCACATATCGCGTCACTAAAGTAAAATCCATAAAGATGAGTCTGAAATGTGATATTTCGTTATATATCTGCAAAAACAAAATGGCTCAGACAGCCGGATATCAGGCTGTCTGACCACACGTTTTTCATGATTTCGCGAAAACCATTGCATCAAAATGGATGAAACTACTTTAGATGCCGTCACATATCGCGTCACTAAACTTTTGATAAGAAACGGGGCCCTAAAACCCTCTAGAATTTGAGATCCAGAGTGTCGTAAAACGTGAAATTCTGGCTGTCTGCGCCAGGTTTTTTTTAATTTTCAAAAAATCTATTGCGTCACAAACGATGAAACCTAGGTATATTGGCGTCACCTACGATTCGTTATCAGCCTACATATGCGAGATCTCTCTAGGACTCTGGCTCAGACGGCCGGAAGTACACAAAAAGAGGTGTGCGTTCTCCTCTCTGTTCTGACGTAATAAATATAGAGCATAGACTAGACGCTCGATCTAGATCCGATTTTCGATTTATCTTTTAAATGACCAGGGCGGTAACCACAAACTCTTAAAACAATCTCTAATCTGTAAATTTTGTATGTAATGTAAAATTGACAGATTTGTCAGCTTTGAGATTGTTTTAAGAGTTCATGGTTACCCTGCAGTAATCACCAAACAACCGCAACCGCAAAACTGTCAAAATTTTGTAATAGGCCTCTTAATACAGCTTGATGATTATTGGATTTCTAGAAATCCAGCGATCCGTATTACGAATAACGATACGTGACACGCTAAACTACACAGTCTATAAATCGTCATCCCGGATTACTCTCCAATTATCACAAAAAATAGCGTACGTGTAGCAAATAAGAGAAACGTATTCTAATTATTATTTAATGATGTCATAGACGCAAAAGAAAAAATTAAGATTGTGGTAGTGTTTTAGTTGCAGAAGATTGAAGAAGTAGTAATACTCGTAGTAAGTAAGGATATTTGTTATTTATTAAGGTTAGATCTATTAGTTGTAAAATAAGTAGATTTAGGTAGTGGGTTTGATTAATAACATTAATGAATTGGAGACATCAATGAATTCAAAAGCCTTAATAATGATTCAAAACTATGTCAAGGTAAAGTTTGCGGTAAATGTGTATATGAAACGATGAAACAGTTTTTGATTATACTTACCTACTGAAATACAACAGTACCTAGGTATTCGACGAGTTTAAAGTTTATTTTAGATTTTATCTAATTGTAAGATCTAGGCAGGTATGTACGTTGCTCCTTACAAATTTATCGTCTTCTGATTTAAAATAAATAAACTATAAAAATAACTAAAACACTATATAGTTAACGGTATTTATTTTTCTTAATCACCACACATTACTAGACTAGATAATAAATTAAACTAACATATTGTAGTTTGAATAAAAACGGATTATAAAGACGTTTAACTAGTTAGACTAAACATTTCGCCAGATTCTTAAAACTTATTAGGTAACTTATTAAGATTCCAATTTAAATTTTATAAATAATACAGTCAACAGATTATGAAACTAATAAAAAACTTTAGGGTTTCTCAATTAAAAAATAACTACTTATACTAGTTACACTTAAAGTTTATAATGTGGTATTATGTTTTTCTACTAGACAACACACGATAATATAAATAAATGAAAACAGGTAATAATCACACTCCAATACTTACAAATTATCTACTTTTGAACAGTTTTTAGGTTTGTGGAGCTTAACATTTCAACAATAAATGCAATAGTTGCAAGTGACCAACCAAAGGTAAGTACAAAGAAATGTACTCTTAAGTCGTTCAACTGAAATATTCTAAACTCAGATTTCTTTTTAACCAAAGTTCGGCTGCGAATAGTTAGAGTTTCCAGGTGTCTTTGTAAAAGGCCACTTTCAAAAAACTTTTGTGAGTGTTTTTGAAACGCATCTCTTAGTGGGGAACCTCGAGCGAAGTAAGACGCTATTTCAAAATCCATTGAAAAGTCCAAGACATCGATCATGCGATTTCCGTCATCATCAATATATTTATACTCATTAATGATATAACTTTCTTTAGTATCTATAGTGAATAAACCAGTATTAAAGGCCACTATATCTAAAGATCTACCGGGAATATTACAATCGACGAATGGATTAGCGGAAAAAGTTAAATTGTAGTTTATAAGATGGAAATCTCTAATATATGGAGCAAGACACGGCTTGAAGGGCAGATTTAAGAGCTGGTTTTCATCCGCACGTTTAGTTGATTTTGTGGGAGCAGTCATCAAACTGTACAAATCCGTGCTGTAAAAACTGCTTATGAAAAAAGTCAACCAAATCCAACATGCCATAATTGGTCTTAATTTCATCTTAGCTAATAGAGCTGTACTGCCATTTCCCATAAAGAAAAATCCATATAATTCAATAACCAAAGACACGGTACCTTTTGATTTTTGATGGGATAAATTAAAACTAACCATACATACGATCGTAACAAACGCGTAACATATTAGAATGAGTATCCAAGTCGTGCTGTCAAATTCCTTATAAAATTTCTCCCACTCAGGTTCTCGCCTAACCGAAGTAAACAAGCTGTAAACGATGTTATTTGCAACCCAAGCGTAGTCGAACATATCGGCGCGGTTTTTAATTATTTGAATAGCCCCAGATACCATATCTGCTCTTCCAGTTTGAAGGTAGTGCAATAATGCCGTTGCCGTACCATTAGGTAGCACCATACCCCCGTACGATTCATTGGTGTTTATGTATTGAAGATTTATGCTTTCCAAAGCTGCTATAGTATTTATAAAATATTGTTCTGTGCCCGGTATATGTTTCCCATAAATTGTGAGATTGCTCGAACTAAAAATAACATTGGGAGCTTTTTGTGATAATGCCACCGACACGGTACAGTTTCTTAGTCCATTGATAAACTTGTTTGGAAAACAATCTCGAGCATCAGCAAAGTTTTTACAGTTGCCAAGAAGACTTACGTCACCGATCGTTATCCCACAATTCTCATCATGAAAAGGGAAATACGTATAAATTGAAGTACTATTACCACAGACTAAAACGACAACATTATACATGTTATAGTGTAAAAGCATTTGAAAAATAAATTGTATTTCATTGTTTGTGACTTCTTCAACATACACAATGAAATTTGATCTCGGATTCCAGTATTCATCTTTAGTCTCGATTAATGAAATAAGTTTTTGAAGTCCAGATATATCTCGCGACAAAAGAATGTACTGATTTGTCCAATGAAGAAATTTTGCACTATTTACAGATTTTACAATCACACTGTAACAAAGTTTACTATTGATGTTTTTGGTCAAATAATAAATGTCGCTCTTGTAATATAATAAATTCACCGACGTATTACAAGGAAAATATTTGGTTACTATTTTTTTGATGCATTTTTGGGGCTGATTGTCTATTTTTGAGTTACTTTTCAGAAATAACGTTGCAAACGAATTTATAGTTAAATAGAAAAAAATAACGGCTTTAAATACCGACTTCGACAGAAACATTATTAAAAATGAAAAATATGGCGCAGCAGGGTAAGGTATTTATCTTCAAGACAGTACGATTACTTATAATTTTCCTTGATAAATTGACCCACAATTTAGCTAGTAATTTGAATGAATTATAGGTAAATACCTAGCACCAAAATTAATAACGATTTCGGGAAATAAAAATACTGGCTCGTTCATCGCTCAAAGGCTAAGTTAGCCATTCAGCGAGGAAACGCTGCAAGCATTCTCGCCTCCTTGCGTCATGGACACGCGTTTAATTTTTGAGTACCAACGTAGTTTTAAATTTTAGGTAAGTTTACTTTTGTTTTTGTATATTACTCATAAGTTTATTAACCCTCTTATTATTTTAACTTTATTATATTGCTATTTTACCTCGCTAAGTCTAGAAAAATAAAACTCCTATTTACCCACGCACGTTTCGCTGATTGAGCCCAGTATTTTTGTAGTTGGTGCCATGTTTCATAATTTAATTAGTTTTTCTGTAATAATATGTAAATGATATAAAGGTCTTGACATCGTAGCTGATTTAAGGAAATATAAAGACTTCCAAAGATGATAATGATGAAGATGATACCGATATCTGTTAAGGTTAGAGTGCAATCGTGGTCTTGTTTTATCATTTGGTAATAAGGTTTAAAAGTAGCCTCAGACCATTCTTACAAGTCGAACATTTGCTTTATTTGCGTTTCCTGTTATAAAGAACTAGCTGTTGCCTGCGACTTCGTTCGCGTAGTCAGTTTATTCAATATAGCCCACAGGAACATTTCACCGCAATAAAAGTATCATATACCTATGTTTATCCAGATCATATTATTCTACAATGTGTACAAAATTTCACCTAAATCTGTTAAGCCGTTGTTAACGCGTGATTAAGGCACTAACATCCAAAAATTCCTAGCTAAGGAAAAATTAAAGAAATGAACTTAATATTTAATAATAATATTCATTAATTTTAACACAACTTACATACCTACTTACATTTAAAACATATAAACATTTACTTAAAAGTATAATTTAAACATCTTTATTCTCATTACAATGTCGGGTCTAACCTAAACCTGATCTATTATCACAATGCGATGTTATACCTATGTAAGTCTGCTGGAAGTGGATAGAAAATAATAGCCTAGTATTGGGATCACAGCTGTCACTGATCTCTGAGACTACCTCTGACACAGGTACTTATGTACTTAATAGAGGAAGTCCACACTTAAATTGTCGTCAAAATTTTTGAACCGAATAAACATTTGTATTTATTTTTATTATTATTTATTATTATCTCCAATCTCATCCTATTTGGTTACGTCTCTTCTGTCATGTTCATCATTCATGGTCAGAACTCAGAATTAACAGGACGCTGCAGTCCGCCTTCTTTTACTTGGCTAGCTCCAAATTACAAGCAGCAACAATTGCGTCACTTGCTCCTGCTTTAAGTACTGGTCTGCTGGTCTCGTCAGACTGCCTTGTACTACCTACATCGTACCGTTAGAACTTCGTAGTATCTTATATAGATTTTTTTTATTATTATTATTTTTAATCGACCTTAAAAAAGGAGGTTCTCAGTTTGACCCGTATGTGTGTTTGTCCGCGATTATCTCGCGTTTGGCTCATCCGATTTTAACGCGGTTTCCAGAAAAGTACCCATTTGTTAAATTCTAGAGAAGGTTTAAGTATGCTTAACATACTGCTGAGCTGATGATGAAGGCTACAGAACTCCTGAACGGTTAGGAGTCAATAGAAAATACTGCGATTTGTCAACAGATTTCGTAGTGTATTGCGCCGACGTGGCGCTTACGAGGGGCCGTAAACCAATACACCCAGAAACTAGAAAAATATCTTACTTCGTTTTTAATTAAATTGATTTAGGCATTGCTTGCGTTCAATGCTACCTTATGCCATGGTTTCGGCACCAAAATAAAGTAGGTGTTCTTTTAACCGTCAGACTGTTATCTTTTATCAAAAGACTTCTATAATGATACATACTTAATTAGACGACAATATATTGTACCTACCTAAAACTCAAAATTGTGAAATAAAATAAAGTTTAAAAATCTAAGAACCGACTTTAAAAATAAACTAAAAAACGAAAATTATATTTTCTAAATAATACATAGGCCTCTAAAAATATGTTCGATCATTACCTATATGGCAATAACAGAATAGATTAATGTCAAAGGTGTCCCTCGCCAAATTAACACTGGTCCATAGGCATAGCGAATCCTAAGTCTATGCACTGCGGGTCTAAAACGGCCGCATTGGATGTTTCATTTTTAATCTGATTCATTTAGTGAAATGTAGCGGAAACGATTTGCAAAACCTAAAACGGCCACATTAATAAATGAATCATATGCAATTCATTTCATCAAATGGATCATATTTGATGACGTTAAAAAAATATAGTGACGCGTCCAATCTTACTTTACGGTTTTTGTGAAAATGAATGTTTTCATCAACACAAAGGAACAAAATGTTTCAAAATACTCAAGTTTTGTGTGTTTTACAAATATCAATACAAAATAATAATAAAAATAACATTAAAATGGTGGTTCACCAATTTGACATTTATTTAATATGAATTACTCTTTTCATAATAAGTGGACCATATTACGAATTTCCCTATAAAACTGTCAAATTAGATGAACTGCAAATATGAAATGTTCGAGGCTCATTTTATGATTCATCAAATAACATTTCATTTTAAGATTTGCTAAATGAAACATATTATGAACGGAATATGAAACATCCAATGCTCTTAGACCCGCTGGTCGCATAGAAACTGACAAGATGTCAATAATTGGCATTTGCACTTTTTTATCCTACAAAATTGAATTGTTGAGGCATTTCAAGGCAACCTAGAAGAAAATGGATTTCATAAATTTTGGTAGGTTTATACATTCGTTCATCATTCACACTTGAACCATAGAATAGCAACATTAGGAGCAGTGTGTGTGTGCCATAAGCACATGAGTAAAGAAACGGAACAGAGACAAAGCTTCTAAAGAGCTAGCAAAATTTATACCTATTTTGGTAGGGTTGGCACAATTGAATAAATTTAAAATACACCGTGAATTTTTAATTACCCGAGAAAATTAACTAACATACTCAGATATCGACATACATCGAAATAGGCGAATAAATAATTTTTTTTATGAGAAATTTATTTAAAGGTCCCTAACATTCCTTAAAAAAATGCACCATAAAATTCCTGCTAATTCAAATAGTAAAATCATTATCATTCCAACATTAACGGAACCAAAATCCACCTAATTTGGTCGCGTAATATTGGCGTACGGAAGGAATAACTATGAATGATTTTTTTTATCGACATACATCGAAATAGGCGAATAAAAAATTTTTTTATGAGAAATTTATTTAAAGGTCCCTAACATTCCTTAAAAAAAATGCACCATAAAATTCCTGCTAATTCAAATAGTAAAATCATTATCATTCCAACATTAACGGAACCAAAATCCACCTAATTTGGTCGCGTAATATTGGCGTACGGAAGGAATAACTATGAATGATTTTTTTTTTCATTCATAGTTATTCCTTCCGTACGCCAACGCCGTACGCCGTTCCGTTTTTTTTATTAGCCAAATTCGATGTATATCGATATCTGAGTATGTTAGTTAATTTTCTCGGGTAATTAAAAATTCACGGTGTATAAATGTTCTTTTTTTTCACATTTTTTATTAAAATAGGTTATTTTTTTTACAAATTACATACTCTAAATATTTTTTTTTATTACTTTTGGTTTTTAATAATTTGTTGTGTCTTTTAATCGAATGATAAATTCTAAATCTAATATAAAGTTTTTTCATATAATCCAATGGGAAATAATCACATGGCATATGAAATGTACAATCTTGCGAACGTGCTAATATGTCATTACCAATATTAACAATTTGTACATGATGATCAAAATATTCGCAAAATTGTTGCTCAAACAATTCAACAAATGCAATAAAATTGTCAGGAGGTATTATCACACACAGTACAATGTACAACCATATTTACAACACTTTTTAAATACTAAAACAAAAATATTACTACGTATTATGTGAGAAACTCGATAACAAAACAAAACACGCACGACATTCGAGCGTCGTGTCACGCCTGCAAGCCCTGAGATTGACCACTGGCTGATCTAGTTTGAAGCGGTTTCGGCTCATACGTGACAAGCGGCCAGTGGTCACGCACACACACGCGTTGCACTTGTAGTGATGTACCTATCACAGCGCATTTGTATGTAGCTTTGTCTCTGTTCCGTTTCTTTACTCATGTGCCATAAGTATGTTGGAAAAACGCTTAGAGCATTCAAGTGGGTATATACGAGTACTCACAATAAAATCTTTTTATCGACTGTTGATTTAAAATAAATAAACAGTAAAAATAACTAAAACACGATATAGTTATCGGCATTTATTTTGCTTAAATCACCACACATTACTAGACTAGATAGATAACAAAGAACTAAGATAATTTGCTTTAAAACAGTTACTTACATTATTACGACGTTTAATTAGTAAGACTAAACATGTCGCCAGATTTTAAAAACTTATTTAATGTCACTTATTAAGATTTCAATTAAAATTTTATAAATAATAATCAACAGATTATGAAACTAATACAAAACCTCTGGTATTTTCGATTTAAATGTAGGTAATTATACTAGTTAAACTTAAAGTTTATTATGTGCACAACACACGACAATATCAATAAATGAAAACAGGGGGCCAATTCCCGTAATTGCCATTCATAGGAAACTAGGAATAGTAGGTACTTCTACAATGTTGCTAAGTTACACTTTCGGTCTTAGCAGAAAAGTATATATTTATTTGATGCAACCAAATTGAAATACTGTTCTTAATGAGAGGCACAATGGTAGGTAAATATGTCGACTGAATTGCAGAGTGAACCAGTCCTGTTATTACTGCTTTTAAATTACGGGAATTGGGTACCAGGTTATAATCACACTCCAACACTCTTTAATGTTATACTTACAAATTAACTACTTTTGAACAGTTTTTAGGTTTGTGGAGCTTAACATTTCAACAATAAATGCAATAGTTGCAAGAGACCAACCAAAGGTCAGAATAAAGAAATGTACTCTTAAGTCGTTCAACTGAAATATTTTAAACTCGGATTTCTTTTTAACCAAAGTTCGACTGCGAATAGTTAGAGTTTCCAGGTGTCTTTGTAATAGGCCACTTTCAAAAAACTTTTGTGAGTGTTTTTCAAATATATCTCTTATTGGGGAACCTCGAGCGAAGTAAGACACTATTCTAAAATCTATTGAAAAGTCTAAAACATCGATCATGCGATTTCCGTCATCATCAATATACTTATACTCATTCATGGTGTAACTATCTTTAGTATCGATAGTGAATAAACCAGTATTAAAGGCCACTATATCTAAAGATTTACCGGGAACATTACAATCAACGAATTGATTAGCGGAAAAAGTTAAATTGTAGTTTATTTCATGGAAATCTCTAATATATTGAGCAAGACAAGGCTTGAAGGGCAGATATAATAACTGTTTTTCATCCGCAAGTTTAGCTGATTTTGTGGGAGCAGTCATCAAACTGTACAAATCTGTGCTGTAAAAACTGCTTATGAAAAAAGTCAACCAAATCCAACATGTCATAATTGGCCTTAGTTTTATAGTTAATAGAGCTGTACCGCCGTTTCCCATGAAGCAATATCCATATAATTGAATAAGCAAAGACACGGTACTCTTCGATTTTTTTTGTGATAAATTAAAACTAACCACACAAACGATCGTAACAAGTGCGTAACATATCAGAATAAGTATCCAAGTCGAGCTGTCGAATTCCTTATAAAATTTCTCCCACTCAGGTTCTCGCCTAACCGAAGTAAACAAGCTGTAAACGATGTTATTTGCAACCCAAGCGTAGTCGAACGCATCGGAGCGGTGTTTAATTAATTGCATAGCCCCAGATACCATATCTGCTTCTCCAGTTTGAAGCAAGTGCAATAATGCAGTTGCCGTACCATTAGGTAGCACCATACCCCCGTACGATTCATTGGTGTTTATGTAATGAAGATTTATCCTTTCCAACGCTGCTACATTATTGAAAAAATATTGCTCAGTGCCCGGTATATATTTCCCATAAATTGTGAGATTGCTCGAACTAAAAATAACACTGGGAGGTTTTTGTGATAATGCCACCGAAACGGTACAGTTTCTGAGTCCATTGATAAACCTGTTTGGAAAACAATCTCGAGCATCAGCAAAGTTATTGCAGTTACCAAGAAGACTTACGTCACCGATCGTTTTCCCACAATTCCCACCATGAAAAGGGAAATACGTATAAATTGAAGTACTATTACCACGGACTAAAACGACAACATTATACATATTATAGTGTAAAAGCATTTGAAAAATAAATTGCATTTCATTGTTTGTGACTTCTTCAACATACACAATGAAATTTGATCTCGGATTCCAGTATTCATCTTTAGTCTCGATTACTGAAATAAGTTCTTGAAGTCCAGATAAATCTCGCGACAAAAGAATGTACTGATTTGTCCAATGAAGAAAATGAACACTACTTACTGATCTTACAACCACACTGTAACAAAGCTTTATATTGATGGTTTTCGTCAAATACTGAATGTCGCTCTTGTAATATAATAAATTCACCAACGTATTACAAGGAAAATATTTGGTTACTATTTTCCTGATGCATTTTTGGGGCTGATTGTCTATTTTTGAGTTACTTTTCGGAAATAACGTTGCACACGAATTTATAGTTAAAAAGAAAAAAAATACGCCTTTAAATACCGACTTCCACAGAAACATTATTTCATGTAATACACAATTACAAATGAAAAATATGGCGCAGCAGGGTTTTATCTTCAAGACAGTACGATAACTTAAAATTTTCCCCGAATAAATTGTCACACAATTTATTTAGTATGTTATTTGATGTAGGTATTCAGTTAAATTTATGTGATTATCCTCGCTAAGGTTAGGAAAATAAAATTCCTATTTACCCACGCACGTATTGTTGATCGACCCCAGTATTATGTAGTTGGTGCCATTTTTCCTTCGAAAGTCAAAATTAATTAACTTTGTTTCTATAAAAATCGTTAATAAATTAATTCGTTTTTCTGTAATAAGTAAATCTTATAAGGTCTTGACATCTAGCTGATTTAAGAAGATATAAAGTTTTAAATAATTCTTAGATTTTTATACTTAGTCCAGCAATGGAGTTCCAAAGGTGATGACGACGATACCGATAACTTTTTTATTATGAATTTGTGCAGAGTGCAGCTGTTGTGGTCTTGTTTTATTATTTATATATACATATGAAAATTAGTATACCTATTATCTTTTCAGATTATGATGACAAATTAAACCTTGTGTTGCTCTGTAAAACAAAGATACGGATTATTATTTTACTTTCACATTTATGTAAATACACTATTAACGTTACAATAATTACCTGTAAAACAAAGAAACGACATTAAAAGATTATTTGTCGATCTTTTTCTATTAAACAAATTAAAATAAGTTTCTCATATTTCAATCCAATGAAATCAATCACAAATGTCAGCTATGTGAAAAAAAAATAACCATGGCAACGCGCGGATTCCAAGATAGCACAACAAAGACATTAGCACAACAAAGCTCGCCACAATTAAAACATAAAGGGAGGGGGGGAAGCTACTTCTAGGCATAACATACTCGTATAAAATTCTTAGTTCGGAATGACTGAGTGACTGACGGATCAAGGCACAGCCTAAACCGCTGATCGTAGAGCCCTGAAACTTGGAGGTTGTGTTCTTTGTATCACGTAGGCATCCGATAAGAAAGAATTTTCCTAAATTCTACCCCTAAGGGGTAGAAAAACCGGCCAAATGCAAGTCGGACTCGCGCGGAACACTTCGTTCCGTACCATTATTTATAAAAACGTTTGTGTATGGGAGCCCCCTCAAAAATTTATTTTATCTGTCTTTTTATTCTAGTCTTTTGTCTATTTATTATTTGTTGATAGAGTGGCATCAGAAATACACCATCTGCGAAAATTTCAACTGTCTAACCACATGAGTAAAGAAACGGAACAGAGACAAAGCTACATACGAATGCGCTGTGATAGGTACATCACTACAAGTGCAACGCGTGTGTGTGCGTGTCCACTGGCCGCTTGTCACGTATGAGCCGAAACCGCTTCAAACTAGATCAGCCAGTGGTCAATCTCAGGGCTTGCAGGCGTGACACGACGCTCGAATGTCGTGTGTGTTTTGTTTTTGTTATCGAGTTTCTCACATAATACGTAGTAATATTTTTGTTTTAGTATTTAAAAAGTGTTGTAAATATGGTTGTACATTGTACTGTGTGTGATAATACCTCCTGACAATTTTATTGCATTTGTTGAATTGCTTGAGCAAAAATTTCGCGAATATTTTGATCTTCATGTACAAATTGTTAATATTGGTAATGACATATTAGCACGTTTGCAAGATTGTACATTTCATATGAATCGCATGGCATATGCAATGCGATTATATCCCATTGGATTATTTGAAAAAACTTTATATTAGATTTAGAATTTATCATTCGATTAAAAGACACCACAAATTATTAGAAACCAAAAGTAATAAAAAAATAATATTTAGAGTATGTAATTTGTAAAAAAATAACCTATTTTAATAAAAAATGTGAAAAAAAGGAATATTTATATTTTAAATTTATTCAATTGTGCCAACCCTACCAAAATAGGTATAAATTTTTCTAGCTCTTTAGAAGCTTTGTCTCTGTTCCGTTTCTTTACTCATGTGGTCTAACTATCACGGTTCATGAGATACAGCCTCGTGACAGACAGCAGACAGACGGACAGACGGACAGACGGACAGACGGACAGACGGACAGACGGACAGACGGACAGACGGACAGACGGACAGACGGACAGACGGACAGACGGACAGACGGACAGACGGACAGACCCTTTGGGTACGGAACCCTAAAAAGGGGTCAAATTTTGTATGGTTGACCCATACAAAATTTGACCACTTTTTAGGGTGATTCATTGATCCAATCTACTTCAAATTTTGCATAACATTCTTTTACAGGATTGATGGAAGACGTGTTTTGTATTTTATTGAAATTCATCCCTACGGGTTAAAAAGGGGTAGAAAGTTATTTTGGGAGTGATTTGCTTCGAAATTTATATCAATACTACTTAGTGCTTTAAATGACATTAAAAATGGTTTATTTTAATGACAGTTGTCATGTGGTGTCATACATATTTTGATGTGAAAAAAAATGTGTTCGTAACTTATTGAAAGTAAGATCAATATAGTTGGAAATACCAATTTATTCTTCCATCAACTGTGCTACAAACTACAACTGTTTAAATATACTAATAACATGAGGTAGCTCCTTCCATCCAAGATCGAACCATTTTCGACTGGATTGACAATCGGAAACCTGGAAGGTAAATCTAATTCTACCTTGAACTACAAGATTACTCGACGGCGACCTCTGTAGCCGAGAGGCGAGCACGCCGGACTGTATATGGCGCCACCATCTCTGTGGTTCCGGGTTCGATCCCCGGTCCGGTCAATGTGGAAAATGATCTTTTATATATTGTCTCGGGTCTGGGTGTTGCGTTACCGTCGTTGTTTCTGATTTCTATAACACAAGTGCTTTAGCTACTTACCTTAGGATCAGAGTAATGTATGTGATGTTGTCCAATATTTGCCCAATATTAATTTAATTTACCTTACTAATATTATAAAAGCGAAAATTTGTATGTTGGATGTTTGTTACTTTTCACACAAAAACTACTAAACGGTTTTGGATGAAATTTTGCAAGAATATAGAATACGATCTGGATTAACATAAAGGATACTCTTTATTCCGGTTAAATGGTCCTGTGGGATATTTCTATATGTTGTTTTTTTTAACGTTTTTTGTTGCATATCATACCAAACAACCAAACGAAGTTGCGGGCACAGCTAGTTTGGTATTCAAGTTTAAAAGTAGCCACAGACCATTCTAACAAGTCGAACATTTGCATTATTTGCGTTTCCTGTTATGAAGAATTTCGACTACAAAAACAAATGTCGACAAAATTGAACCCAAAATAAGCACACCAAAATGTACTCTAAAATCTCCTAGAATAAAAGGTTGAGCCATATTTTTCTTGCGAAGGTCGACATCTCCTCTCGACGGGTTCAGAACATTGAGATAATTTTCCACCAATCCACTTTCGTACATGCGCTGTGCGTGCATTTGCAGCTCGTCTCTCACAGCAAATCCTTTGGTTAGATAAAAACCAAGAGAAATGTCGCTAGAAAAATCCCAAGCATCCAATTTACGGTTTCCTTCACGATCTATAAAATACTTTTCTCTTTCTAAATATGACTCTTTCAGTTGAACGGTATACAAATTATGACTGTTGGCGACTGCTTTAAATGCTCCATCAATTGTACGACAGTCCGCTATGTCTAAGCTCTTGGGGAGTTTCTCGTTGTAGGCGAAAAAGAAAAATGTTTCGATAACCGTACTGATGCAGGGATGATAATATGGTATAGTGCTGAGCTTTTCGGGATCAATTTCTCGCTTTCGCTGCACATGGCCAGTTATTAAGCTGTACATATCTGAATTGTAGAAACTACTGATGAAGAATGTAAACCAAATCCAAAAAGCTGTCACTGATCTCAGCCTTCCCGTCTTTGAATATGGTTCTGTTCCATTACCCAGGTAAAATCCCCATAGTTTGACTAACAAGTATGTGTGACTGTAAGGTATTTTCGGAGACATATTTAGCAACATTAAACACACCACAACCATAAGTATGTAAAATAACAGAATTAGTAAATATGTTTCCAAATCAAACTCTGTGTAAACCTTTTTCCACATTTCCTTTCCCAATGACGAAGTAAATAATTTAAATGAAGCTATTTTGAATCCACAAATAAAATCAAAGACGTCAGCTCTATTCTTTATGATGACAGTAGACCCAAGGGCAATGTCAGCTTCGTTTCTTTGCAATTGACCCAACAATCCCGTAACGGTACGATTTGGTAAGACAACACCATAATTAATTTCTGTTTTGACCACTTTGTATTGTATGGAGTAGTTAGAAAAACCAGCGAAAGAAGCTAAAACGAATTGCTCCAGAATCGGCAATTTAGTATTTTTATTTAAAGAACTATTGCTATATGAATATTTTACCGCTTTGAATTTACAATTCTTTAAATCTGCTTTAACATTTTTTGGAAAATATCCATTGGAATTTATTTCTGAACATCTTCCGAGATTATCTATATCTTCGATATACTTTCCACAGTTCCCATCACTGAAGGGGCGGTATGTGTGAACTCGGGTCTCGCTTTTATTATGTAGAAAAACCACTTTGTACATTTTAAGTGTTAAAAATTGTTGAAACAACGTTTGTATGTCACTGTCATCAATCGTTTCTGCAAAAACAATAAAGTGTGCTCTAGGGTTCCAAAACATTTCATTCTGTAATTGGTTTAAGGCTTCAGTAGCTTCGGTGAAGTCTTCAGTCATTATTATGTAGATCTTGTTCCAGATACCCCAATTTCTGCCATCGAAAGATCTGACGTTAACAGTGTAGCACTTGCCTTTATTTATATGTTTTAATAATTTATTCACATCACTTTTTGAATAAGCAAAGCTAATAAAGGCGTCGCATGGAAAGTTTTGCTTTAATATTTTAAGAACGCATTTATCTAAAGCGTTATTTTCACTTGTTTTGTTAAATTCACTGGAAAAGGTTGTACTTGAGATAAGAGGTGCTGAATTTACAATGAAAAATAAATAAATTATGAGTAGTCTTAACCAGTCCGTCTTCATTGAAATCATTTTAACGAATGAGCAAACATTGATTAGAATTCAGTTATTAGCGTTACAACATAATTATGAAAGTACCTCATATAATGTCCAATTGTATACAATAACGAACATAATAATTGCTTGGAGATGATTTATTACTTTGTAAGATTGTTATGCATTCAAATCGGTAACCATTAGTGGCTCAGTGGTAATAGTAGAATCTATTACTAACACACCAATTAGCCTTCATTTTTTATAATTTCCAAAGCTTTTTTTCAAAAATATGTGTTTATTTAGCATCTATCTATCACTTACTCATTAAGACCAATCTTATGAGCCTAAACACGCTAAATTGGCTGTAACTGAGGAGTTGGGAATCCCGCAAAATTCTTGATGTGCAGCATCAGCTCAAGGTCTCGATCATCATCTATCTATTTATAACACCTGCTTACAGCCTGTTTGTCTCGAGGAGAGACCATTCTTATGAGCCAAAACAGGCTGAATTTGCTTTAATTTGCTAAGGAGCTGGGAATCTTGCAGATTACTTGATGCTGCAGCATCAGCTCAAGGTTTTCATGTTTTTGGAATACTACTAAAGTAACAGTGCATTATTTTTTTCAAATCTAACAGACCTGTGAAAGTTTGCAACAAGCTAATAATCCTTTTATCAAGTAGGCAATGAGCTGATTACCTTCAAACGCCTGAACAGATCTTCATCAAATATAGCTAGGAACCATCCGTAATATCAGCTTTCAAACAACAACAACAAAAACTACGTCAAAATCGGTCTATTCGTTTGGGAACCACAGACAGATACACACCTTAAACTTATAACACCCCTCTTTTTCCGTCGGGGGTTACAAATACTATAGTTCTATAATGGTTGAGAGGCAGATTTGTTTAGCAGATTTGTGGTGTTTACCAGCAGTTATCCTCGCTTCTCTGAGCTTATTCAATATACAGCTTGCCAGTGTATAACGCCAGGCTAGATAACTAGCGTAAAACGAAACATTCAGAGAAGCAAGCAAGCATGCGTAACAAGAGCAAGCGGATGCAGTGATATTTAATAATACTTAGGTGATTATTACTTTAGAACTAATTGCGATTTTAACATCATTATGGGAAAGGCAGTCCAAAAAAAATGCTAATTGTGAAAAGTTAAATTTTGGTATAAAAAAGGTGAAAGTTGTCACGACCAAGTGTTAATTTTGAAGTCACTAACTTAATTAATCTAGTAGATTTTGATGCTATACTGTATATGCAAGTATCTTCCTTGGGTTATGTTAGTAAATTATAGTATGAATAAGCTATATTATGAACATAATTCAACAATGTTTGACTGTGTCTTAAATGTACGTTTTAGCTTTAGTTAATTGTTTTTTCCAACTTAAAAGGTCTATAGAAATTGAAATAAGAAGTTGAGATGATCAAACAACGAAAGGTATATTTATATCACAGCACAGATCATGATCGGATAATTCAGACGGCAACAATGGGAGCGGCAGGGGCGGCAACGTAAGGAGCGGCGACGTATGGTGACGCAACGTACGGAGACGCTGCGACGTAAGGTGCGGCGGCCGCGACGTACGCAGCGGGCGCCGCGACGTACGCCGCCAAGCCGTTGTGGAAGCGGTGGTAGTACTGCGAGCTGGTGGCTGTCACAACTGGCGCTGGCGCAGCGACCAAAGGTGCGCTCACCACCAAGGGTTTGGCGGCAGCAACGGCAAAAAGAGCAGCGACGAGGGCGATCTGAAATTGTAGTGTTTTGTTAAGACCATTTTTAAGTAGCATTGTCTTTGTTCTATTTGGTAGGTTATTAAATTAGGAACACATAAAAAATATGGTAATAATTTGCACAGCCTCACAAGCAAATAAAATAAAGATACTATCATACTATTATAACAGTTTTTAAAACAGGCCACTGATCTAAATAGAATCGTATGTATAATTATTTATAAACACAAATAAAAATGGTACTGGGGCAAAGTTTGTAAAATTTTAATTTCAAATTTAGGCTTCAGACAATCTTTTATAGTATTTTTTAATCTATTTAGTAACGCAAAAAGAAAACCTCATAACACTTATGGTTAACACTTACGATTTTGAACATTTTGCTGGTTTGTACTGTATAGCTTCAAGCACAGGACTCATGCTAGCACCTGATACAACTGGACATTTTATAGTTACAAACGAGCATGTGGCGCAAGCGCAACTGTCCTCCGAAGTCTGCGCGTCTTGGCATTGATGGTGCGTGACGTGAATCCAACGCATGCGTTAGGGATTTATCACTGCAACGCGTGTTCGATTCTGAGGAAAGCGAAGGTTAGGTTCAATTTGTTCAGTCCACTCACATTTTCTGTGCCATGTTTTAAGTGTGCGCTTTGGTAATGTTAGCTGGATTATACTCAACATAATTTGGACCAAAGCGGGAATGCGGCGGATAGGTTTGCAAGGTATTATTAACTTGTTATAATGAGAATCTTGCTTATGTAAGCTTATTAATTGCAACATCGCAATTTAAGCTAGTTGTTAGTTAGATGAATGAAACTGTCTTTAAATTTAAAGCTCTCGCTGCGTTTGTTTCAGCTAAATATATAGGCATTATGTACGGTTTTTTCCAAATAGTAGACTAATCCTCAACGAAATTATTATGACTTGCTAATTGCTAAATTGTGAAACTGTAGCACCGGTTTTACTTAATATTTTGTGTTATTTAGTATAGTTATGACGAGGTGTATCGATCAACTGAAAAAATATCCGTCGCCTATCCCAGGGAAACTAGGGTAGGTCGCTAGTGGAATAGATTTTTTTCTTTTGTTTTTTAGTTTCTGAATTGGTGCAAAGCTAGGTCTCAAAGCAGAAAATAATTAAATTGAGGAGTTCTAAGCATACAGCGAGTGCGCGTACATTTGCAAAATCAACGTAGCACTTTATGAATTGATACAGTTTGATCATATTTTTTTTGGAAGGCATATAGAAAATAATAGATCCGTTCGCTTCCGCCTATTTCTGTGTCATGCTCTTATCCCCTGAGACTGGTACAGGATGTTCAGATTAGCAATGCCAGCTTATCTTTTAATGGTTATGATTGAAAAGTTAAAGCGGCAGCTACTAGAAGCTTTTAGCCATAAATTTCGTCAGCACATTTAAAACTTGAGTAAGTAAAATTTTGTTATTAGCTTCCGTACATAAAAGGCTTTCGTGGCTTATATAAAACTTTCCCACAGTCCGAAGCAATATCTACCTAAGTGGTTGAGTCACAACTCACATCACAATACGAAAAAGTCAAAAATACCTAACCTGAGGGCGTCCCTATTTCTTGGCAGGCACATTCCGTTTCATCGGCGACGAATCGAGAGTGCTCCGAAGGAATTAATTGGGCTCAGTTTGACAAGGAGAAAAGAACAGCAAAACTATGGTGACGTTAATGAGAATTTACTGCTTCCCAAAGTTATTTGGCCGCTCGAAGGACGCGGGGACTTTGAAAGGTCAGTTTATCTAGGCGTCTTTTGATAACAAAGTTAAAGAAGAGATTGGTAAACACTATCTTATTGAATAATTTGCAATTTAAGATATTTCATATGAGTATTTCAATTTTTTTATGCTAGAAAAAACCATGAATGTTAAATGCATATAAGTATTTTTTCCTAGCATTTACCAAATTCGAAACAATGCGCCAACACACAATTATCATGTTCTCGAAATAAGGTACTCCTTGTGTTACCAGAAAATGAATTTACCAACACCGTCTGAGCTAATTTAGAAAAACTAAGTACGTTTTCTAAATGGTTCCGGATCGGATATCGAATATTTTATTTGTCTGTTCTGTATCTAGTACAACAATCTCATCATCAATCAACCATATTTTATCATCGGAATTATTCATCGTTGTGCTGCATGATTGTCTATCTAATGACCCTTTATACATAAGTACTTAGCTTGACTATCATTAGCAAAATTTTACTATGGATAGTATCTTGTTTTTAATAGATTTTTTACCTTTGGGAGCCCTTTGCTTCGCAGATATCATGCCTGCTCGAAGCTCCCCCATAATGAGTGCTAATGCCTTGTTCGTTTATGTTTTTCGTTTTATATATCTTTATTATCCCTCGGTTTCGCTCGCGCCGTGTTGTGGTTGGCCGGCATTTTAATTGGCGGCTGGATCAAAGCAATAAACTTGAGTATTCTATGAATTCCACTGCTGCTTGTTTTTGGATAGCTGCAGTAAAACTTTATGGAAAAAAAAATACCATCTTGCGTTGTTTATCATGACGGAGAAATTGCCTAAAATTTTACTCCAGCACCTACAATATATTGAAAATATTACATGTAGCAGGAAAAATCGTTGTGCTGGGTGATTTGTACCGATTTACATGTCAAATAGCTAATGATACAGAATCTGTTGTTTACTTTGGTTGTTTCTTTTGATGTATTTTCAAAGCGATTGAACGAAAACTGAGGACGCCTGACGCTATTGAATATTATTGTCTGTATGATTTTGCCGTAAGAAAATGTTAAGGAATTAGATAGAGCCTATCTATAAAAACAGTGATTAGTTTAGTTTAAAAAAGTCATTTTAAATTCTAGATTTGTAACGATTTGGTTGGGATGAGTATGTAAACCATAAAATATTGCGTTTAAATTAACATACGATTTTTTTATCTCGAGAAAAACGTCATTGTTTTTAAAAATATCCTAAAGTTGTAGTTGTAGAGTACCTATGCTAAATTATATTTTAACTTTGTTGCTAATGAACTATATACCTACATTTAAAGAGCACCAGAATCAGTCCCTAAGAGGTTTTTGCTTGCATATTTAGCGTTACTCGCTGTTTAATAGAATACAAGCAAATAAAATAATTAGAATTCCCATTGTCTAAGCAAAATATTGTCACTAAGCTAAAAATATTTGATTAATAGCCTGCACTAATCAGTTAGTAGACCAAAAAGTTAGTATAGGGTAGTTTAGCTAGTTCCCCGGCCACCGTTAGCTATCGGCCATCCGAGAGTTTTTGCTAAAGAATAAGAAAACAAAACGTGCCCAAATAAAGAAATCACTGCTACTGCATAGATTCTAATGACACTTATGCGTAATTAAATTAGTAGCATTATAACATTTCATTTGATGGATTAGTTCGCCCACTCATTTCAAGCAGTGTGAATGTGTGACAAAATTTGTAAAAAAAATAGTGCGCGTAGTTTTTTTGCAAGGTATGTAACGAAGTTGGGTTTTGGTTTGTAAACAATAAAATTGTTATGATGTGATAATAAATTGACCAAAGTGACGTATTATCATGGAAATTCAGTGATTTATTAGTGAATTTAGAAATTATTAGCTGGCCGGTCAACTAGATACCATTTTGCTAAACTATTTAATTATCGGCCGCCTGGCCGATGTCTGACACCAATCCTATTATATTAAATTGTTTACTTTAAATCTAAATAATATTTTTTTTGCCAATACTGTAATGAAGTTGAATACCCTAGATGTGAAGATCTATAGAATTAGATTTCGGCCGCATATTTAATAACTGAATTACCATTTATATCCTTTAATTTCTTTTGTATTATTTAGGCCGATAAAGGAATTTTGTACACCTAGTTTTCGGCCTTGATATTACGAAACGGCCGAAAAATAATAATGTCAAGGCTATTTTTCGGCCAGTTCTTGGTTCTTGGTGGCCGGTAATTGAATTTATTAAATTGGTTTATCGGCTATAATTTTTTGAGAGGCCGATATATAGCTATAATGTTTTGAATTTTCGGCCCAGGTTTATTAATAATAAAATAATGAAGATAAAAAAAATAAACGAAAGATGGAAAGAGAACAAAAAAAACAGGAAAAAACCTCAAAACAACAAAAAAAAGCAGACGAGAAACATATAAAACAAACTAAAAAACATACTGAGACTGATAAGCAAAAAAACTTTATTTGTGGTGATATTGAAGATATAGACATAGAAACAAGTATATTAAAAAAAACAGTGAATAAAAAAACTCAAGACAAAGGACATATTCAGGAAAAATTAAACATTGAAAAAGACTGCATAAAATCTGACAAGGTTAATTTTATATTCATTAATTGATAAAAGAAATAAATAAGGTTGTGGTGATTAATAGAGTAAATAAGGCTTATTTTAAATTTAAGAAAATCAACGAAATTACTTTACTGAAGACAACCAAAGATTCAAAAATAGAAAAAGAAGAAGGAGGGTCAAACTCTAAAAAGAATAAGACATATGACAAAGAAGACCAATTGGAAATTGAAAAAGATAATTTAACTGAAAACACTTATTCGGAACCGGTAACATTATTTTTAAAAATATCAATATTTTAACACGAATAAATCTAATGACCTATGACATTAAAACAAACATGTTTTAATGCCATAGTTCATTAGATTCTTTTTCCAGAACTGCAAGAATAATTCATCAGAAAAAACTGTCAGAAGAGTAATAAATATGGAATATGATGTCAGTGACAAGGAATACTAAATTTTTGATTAAAAATATTTCATCATATCATATCAGCCTGTTGCAGTCCACTGCTGGACATAGGCTTCCCCCAAGGATCGCCACATCGCACGATCTCTCGCTCTTTGTATCCAGTCGCTGCCAGCTGCCTTCTTCAGGCCATCGGTCCATCTAGCCGGGGGGCGTCCTACACTACATTTGCCTAAGCGTGGTTTCTATTCGAGAACCTTCCTGCTCCACCTCTTGTCGGTTCTGCGACAGACATGGCCAGCCCACTGCCACTTCAGCTTGCTACATTTTTGGACAATATCAGTCACCTTAGTCTTATGTCGTATGACCTCGATCCGGATCTTATCCCTTAATGAGATCCCCAACATAGACCTTTCCATAGCACACTGAGTGACGTGTAGTCGGTGGGCCAACTTGACTGTCATGTGCCACGTTTCGGATCCGTAGGTTAAAACTGGTAGGACGCATTGGTCAAACACCCGGCTTTTTAGGCACTGCGGCAGTGTCGACGTGAAGATATGACGCAATTTTCCAAATGCTGCCCAGCCACTCTGCACTCTTCTGGCGATTTCCCGCTCGAAGTTGTCTCTACCGAGCTGTAGTACTTGTCCAAGGTAGACGTATTCTTGGACAACCTCGAGCGTAGTGCCCTCGACGGAAATTGGTTCCGGGATGACATGTTCGTTGAACATTACCTTTGTCTTGTCCAAATTCATCCCAAGCCCCACACGTCTCGAGGCGGCATTAAGACTGTGCAGCATTTTTTGCAAATCCTGCAGCGATTCTGCCATAATAACTATGTCATCGGCAAAGCGAAGATGCCTAAGATATTCGCCATTTACATTGATGCCCAGTCCGTTCCAATCCAGCGTCTTGGACACATCCTCCAGTGCGTTGGTGAACAGTTTCGGAGATATAACATCTCCCTGTCTAACAACTCGGAGCAGCTGGATGGGTTTTGTTCGGTGGTTTTGTACTTGGACGGACATTGATGCCATACTGTACAGGCTTTTTAGCACCTTCACGTACCGCCAATCGACTTGGCATCGCTGCAAGGATTCCAGAACAGCCCAGGTCCGACCGACCGAGTCGAAGGCTTTCTCATAGTCCACAAAGGCCAGGCACAGGAGCTGGTTATACTCTTCGGACTTCTGTATAACCTGCCGCACCGTGTGAATGTGGTCTATGGTACTGTAACCTTTGCGAAACCCAGCCTGTTCCGGTGGCTGGAAAGCATCAAATCTTGAGGAAAGACGGTTTGTGATGACCCTCGAGAACAGCTTGTAAACGTGACTCAGGAGCGTGATTGGTCTATAGTTTTTCAGGAGACTTTTGTCTCCTTTCTTGAAAAACAATGCCACCACGCCCCCACTCCATGCTTCCGGAGTTGTCCCATTGGCTATGACGGAGTTGAAGAGCCTCTTAAGTTCGCCAAGCACAGGTTGGCCTGCAGCTTTTAAGAGCTCAGATGTGATTCCGTCTTCGCCGGAAGTCTTCCCATTACTAAGCTGTCCGAGGGCCGCCTCAATCTCATCCTCATCCACGTCTGGGAGATCTTCAGTGAAGTGGCGGGTAAACTTGGCTCTTGGATCATTCGCGTCGGGCTGCGGCTGTAGGGAATGCAATGCGTACAATCGGCCGTAAAAGCCTTCGATTTCGGCCAGAATCTCCGGAACCGATGAGACGATTCTGCCATCCGAGGTTTTCAGCTTTGTCAGGTGACTTTTTCCCAGTCTTTTAGTGAAGACCTAAAAGAGAAGACCTAAAAATATTTACTGAAGTTAATTTAGTTAGTTACTTTAAACAATAAACCAAATGATAATTAAGAAGAAAAAGTTATTATAGTAAATTAAGAAGAAGAAGAAAAAGTTCCTATTTTTGTATTTTTTCTTTAAGTAAATATGATTAAACACGTACAATTCTATTTATTTAAAAAAGAACCCTATGGTCCTTGTAATAACAGTTCTTATAATAATTACAAACTCTGGCCGAAAACTAATATAAAATCGACCGATAGCTAAAATAAATGGCCGATAACGGGCTAAATCGATATATATTCACAATTCTTTTTTTAATAAATTATTAATAAAAGTTTCATAAATATAGCCTAAATATTTAAAAAAAAAAATAGTTTCTCGGTCCAAAGATATTTTTTATGTTCATTTTTTGTATTCTGTCATGGAAAGAAACTACTCTCAATTCAAAACTTTGCTTAAATGGCCGATAGCCGGCTAAACTACCCTACTTGTGAAACATCGTTTATTTTATTTTTTTGGATGTTGGTCCCACTGATCAAATAAACCGGTTGGCCCTTTAGAAAAAGTGGTTTTATTTGATGTCAAGAATGAGACTAACATGTTTGCGTATTTGGCGTTACACGTTGTATTCTGACAATAGAAAAAAATTATTTCCTAATATTTCGTTTAGCTTCTTCTTCTTTGCGTGTCGTTTCGTTTAGCAAAATATTGTCACTAAGCTCTATGGTACTAATCTCAGAGTCAATCGATTACGAACACAGCGCCGGTCGCCGGCACGCGGCACAGTGGAACGTGTTTAATCCGCGCGGAAGTTAAGTTGCATCTGATCCGCTTCGTCTAGTGTCCGTATAATTACTACATCCAGGAGATTACCTCGGCGGAACACTGCAAGGAAGATGTTATTTAGACTGCATTGATTTATGAGGAAGAGTCTTTTCGACGCGTTTCTGATAAAAAGAGTCGTGACGGATAGACAGACCCACATGAAACGATTAGTGTTCCATTTAGAGATACAGAATCCTAAAAACCAGTTATAAACAAAACTATAAATAGTTTAACTTAAAAAAGCCTGGTAACGTCGTATAGTTTTATTGGATGTCTAACAGAATCTAATCCTGCTCATCTCCTGCACCTTAGAGAATTACTTTATTATCTGTACCTGTATCAAGAGAAGATTAGCTCGGATCGTACTGGGATATATCAACGTGTAAGGAGCATTAAATGTGCCTAGTTTCACAAGAAAGGTTCTTATAAACTTTAACATTTAATTTTATTAATTACGGTTTGTTGCTCATAGCGACTAGTTGATTTAATTGGTCATATTTATTGTATTTGTTGATGCAATGCTACCAGATGTTTAAATGCTTGAATACATAAGTTTTTTTTTGGGAAATATGCATTTTTTTTGCTATGTGCTATGTTCCCGTGAAAAGGTTGTATTTGAACAGTATAATCACCCACTAAAAGGAAGGTAACTAATGAAATAGGATCTTTTTATGTTTATGTATAAATGTACCTAAACTTTGACAGTAATTTTGATACAATATTTTTTTCCTAAAAATGCTAAGGTGTTAGATTTTTATCTTTGTCTGATCCCCAGTGCCATGTACTCATTGCACCAGTGTGTATTTAACCGCCGTCTTGTAGAGATTAGTGTCGGAGCTCGATTGCCTAGTACCGAGATAGATTTACTTGACAGGTGCATCTGCTCTTAATTATTTTCTTTAGAAAGCTATGATAGCAGTAATTGTTAGAACTTTCAGAAATAACAACAGCCAAAAAAGTCGGGTCTTTAAAAGTGTTCTAACAGGATCTTGAAAATGCAAACTAACCGTGCATACAGGTTTAAAGTGCGTAATCTGATTTATTAGAAAATGAGAATGATCATTAAAGCCTGATTGTAAAACCCAATTAAGGAATACAAGGCCACACTGACGATCCGTTTATGATTTAAGGTCCTGTATAATGAGAAGCGTATCGGCCCAATTAACAAGAGTGACCGCGTTTTGATGAGTCATGTGTTTTTACCACTATTTTTGGAGCAGCTGGTTGGTTGCCTAATTTACTGACTACACAACGAGTTCATGCGTTTGGTGGGGTTAAATTCCAATAAAACGAATTGAAGTTTCTGGTATGTTAATCTACTAAGACTTCGAGTACGTAACTAGTCGAATTACTTGTACGTTTTTAAATACCTACCTGAAAGTAATCTACTGGTCATAGCTTCTGCTGTAGACTTCAGAATTAAAACAAACCCAGGTTTTCAAACAAACTTGTAGGCTTGTAAATAGTAATTTTATTATATTTCATTTATATTCAATTGCATACTCCATTATCAGCTTTTAGACGAAGCGCGGAGTTGGCAGTTACAGTTTTGTAACTATTTTAAAAACTATTAAATAGGTACTATAACTTCTTCCATAACGGGAATCCATCTAGGAAATTTTTAAAGTTTAACTATTTTTGTTTATAATGTAAATTACAAATTTACGACGTTTTCAACGGTAAAAAGGTGCTATCTCTCACACGAGAAAATATGAACGGGTTTAAAATTATAGATCAATGCCTAGATTCGGTACTTATAATTTAGAATGATTTCGCAGTCGAGCAGGATTATCCGTAAGCCAAGGGCTATGTTTTATTAGAGGTAAGCTTCTGGCCGCGACTTTCTCTGCGCAGAAATTACAAGACAACACGAGAAAATATGTAAATTATAATTTAGTAGGCATATACATTTTAAATTGGTTTATCTGTAATAATTTAATCAAACATAGTTTATATTTTTAACAAGCGGGATAGAGTTTCGAACCAATCAATTGACCGCGGTTGCGCCTGCGTTGTTTTCTGAGCAGCTGCGCTGTCTTGATTGCTAGGTGTAAGTACTACTACAAGTCTTGCGACTGGATGCGGTTTTATTTTATCTGTTCTGTATCCGATAACTACTCGCAGAAAAGCGACCTGTTTTAAAACAACTACAGGCTGTTTTTTTATTATAATCATATTCTTTTTAATTTATTTTACACGTTAATAATCTACAAATATCATTGGTCACAATTTATTTTAAATTAGGCACTTATTAGATTAACTTAGAAATAATTATTATCAAAACTATTATTATGACTAATATTATAATCGTCTCGTTTGTTTAGTGACTAGACTCTAGTCAGAACTACTAGGTACCAGACAAAACTTTTTATGAATTGATGTGTCTTATTGACATCAACTTTAAGGGTAAGACAGCTTACGTATTTATCTGAAACAGTTTTTTACCGTAAGAAAATGAGTTTTATAAAAAACCAAAAACCGACTTCAAAATTAAACTAAAAAGCGAAAAATATGTGATGCTTCATCTGTTGGCCTAGGTGCCGTTTTCTCTCAAAAGTTCTAGGATGGTGAGCATCACATTGCCTTTTATTCTCGCTTATTTTCTAAAGTCGAACGTAATTACAGTACAACGGAGCGTGAACTTTAAACCGTTCTTGATTCCATTAAAAACTTTCGGTGTTATTTGGATTTTATTTATTGCTTACCCATATACAACGAGAAATTTTAGTGGTTGTTTTCCTGAAGTAAAATGATTCTATCTTAGAAGGACAATAGATTAATGAATTTTGTTTTTCTTTAATTTAAATCGCCTGTACGTTGAGCGTGCGATGAGTGTGCGATGTGCGATGAGTTTATGCTGAATTACTTTGTGCGGGAGCTTCTTTTACTTATAACATTTATTTTATGCGTCAAGCAGTACCCAAATACGTCACATCCCGTAGTAAAAACAATCGTTCCTCACGCTTTCGAGTTGATGATTATTTTTAACCGACTTCAAAAAAAAGGAGGAGGTTCTCAATTCGTCTGAATGTTGTTTTTTTAACCGACTTCAAGAAAAAGGCGGAGGTTCTCAATTCGACTGAATGTTTTTTTTTTTCTCTCAATTTTTATAGGCACCCTTAATATTTTGCATATATTTTCTGACTTAATGCTGATTTTTGGGTCTGGTAATCATCATGTCATGTTGATGACCTGATGATTGAAGCCACAGAACTCCTTAACGGATAAGAGTTAGAAGATAATACTGCAATTTGTCGACAGAACGTATTTCGCAGTGTGTTGAGCAGACGTGGAGCTTATGAGGTACCAGACCGCCAATTTTTATCTACTGGGGGCGTACCCGCACACCCAGTAACGAAAAAAATTTGAAAGTTCCTTCCTTTATTTGACTTGTTATTTAACGCAAGACCTTATCCTATGGTTTCGACACCAAAATAGCCGCCGTTCTGGTTGGAGTGTAGGTAAACCCTTTTCTTAAGACTTAAAAATTTTCGTCGAAAAACTGACCCTATATAACACCTTATTTTTATCATACAATTAAATGGGGGGTCCATAGAGGACCAATATTAGTTAAGGTTACTTTGCTGGAAAGTCATTTTTGGCGAAGTTAGGAGGAAAAAAATAGAGGACTTAACACTTAAAATTGTAAAATAAAAAAAGTTTATTAAAAACTAAAAACCGACTTCAAAATGAAACTAAAAAGCGAAAAATAATATTGACTAAGACATACCTAATCAGTTCTTTTTGGAGTCGGTGCGAATGAACACATTTTAACTCTCGATGGCTGGCACTGACTCCAAAAAGAACTGATTAGGTATGTTTTAGTCAATTTTTTTTTTTTTAATTAGTTGAGCAGAAAAACATTTTTATACAAAAACAAAAATAACACACATGGTCCGATAGTACTACTAAAGGTCAATTTCACAAAAATTTCTCGGTGTATAATAATATTTCTCTGCTGTGTCCATATTAACGGTTAGATTTTGATATGAACCCAACAAATATGGTAGTAAGATATTGATCTATTACATAAGCGACTGTTTTACAAAACATACAAATCCGTTCCCATAGAAGTCATTAGACAAATAATTAAACCATGTGGTGTACTCGCTGACAATCAGGGCACGGCACATGTGGCTGCCTTCGGTGAGCTGACGAGTGTTCATTAGTTGGTTTTGTTTACTGAGGGGTCGATTCTTGAAAAGTACTACGTGGATAGGTGAGAAGCTTTGTCGTGATTAAGGGAGGGTAAATACAGCGTGCTAGGTGTACGTACAGAATGTTTTTCTAATAAACCTAAACTTGTGTGACTATGAGACAGGTTAAATAATGTTGTATCAACAGGTATTTTTTCGTGATTTCACTATTGGACACTGGTAACAACCTGTAGAAGTGTGACCTGGTTTTTAAATGTTTTAAGAAATTTAAGGAATGATTCCGATGCCGGCGGGCAGCAGAGTCTAATGCATTTACAAGGAAATATATTTTACAACAATGTATGGAATTAGTAAGTAACAGTATAAAAGTTCAACCTTATATTGCAGTCTGTATACTAACATTTATGTTTTAGAACAGAATAAGGCATTAAATTGCTTTTGTAATATATATATCATGGAAGTTATAAATGTCGCGTCGTTTATTAAAATGTTCCATACCGGTACTCGTATAAATATAGCAATAGAGCTATTTAGTTTAGCATTGTAAGTGCTACAAGAGTTTTCTAGTTTGCTACATATTACCTCCTATTTAGATTGTGAGGAAGTTTATTTATAATGCAGTATAACATGTGAATATGAGAACTTTAACTTTGGGAAGATGACATTTTTGTATTTTACGCATAGATGAAAATAGTTTAGCTTAGCAATAATAGAGAAAAGCTTAAGCTAAGTAGGTAGTTGTTGTATATTATATTTTTAGTTCTTTGTGATGCCAATAAAAGTAAGCATTTGAACTGTCAAATTAACTATAATAAAATAAATAAAAAATGATAACCAGAGATACAGAATGAAAACGATGTAGTCCGCAGAAGTAAAGTACTGTGTTGCAGGCAACAACGCCAGCTTCCAGAGTATTATCTTTATATGAGATAAATTAAAAAAAAAAATGAGAATAATATTATAGAAACCATTAGAAGGGATTCCTATTATTTCAATATGTGAAAGTCCGAAGACAATCTGTCTCTTTTGTATGTAGGTGTATCAGCGATACAATCGTCCTACCAGTTATCCCTGATCGTATCTAGCTTTCTTGCATTATTTCGCCGCACTGACCACCATATCTCATGGTGAAAGCGCGCAGTAACCGCTACCACTTTCCACGCTGGATCAGATACAGCTGCAATTAGTTACATTAGATGCAATACATAGTTGGTAGATATTATAGCGGTGGTTTTCTCTTCCCATGCACTCGTCTTTTGTTTTTTACTATCATGCGTAAATTACCTTGCAATGCACACATATGAGCGCCTGACATCAATAAAAGGCCTTTAGTTTTTGATGTGGAGTTTCTTGAAAATAGGTTTTTTATTTAATACTTAGCTCTGGCTGGGTAGGTAATGTTGTATTCGAGATTCCCAAGGGGTGCAAAATTTAAGCTATAAATTAGCGCTTAATATGGTGTCTTAGAAAAGAAACATAAAGTTTTGTTTTATTTTTTTCTGTATAGACCTTGATGAAAAACAACACTGAATACATACTGTTTAGCGTTTCAAGTAGATGTGCAGTTTTTTATTTAGTACAGTTACTACGGTTAGTTAATAAGTAGGTACTAAGTGTAATTAGAGTGCCCGGCGTCTGTTTTCTTTTTTTGTTTATGTTATTTTGGTTTTAAGATTTTTGGAGACCGCTTTTTTTCTATGCTGTAACACTATTACTGTACATGAAAGCATGATAAATAAATAGTTACATGTTTCCAATTCCCATTAAAATTATTACTTTTCATGGTTTTCAGAAGTAATTTATGTCACGCTACATCATTGGATTATTTACCCTTATCGGAAAGGAAGGTGATACGGGGAATCTTAGGTTGTCCTCTAAAGACACCAAGGCAATTTTTAACCATCGTTTTGCAATCCTTAACCAAATTTAAAAACAAACTTTTATTTTGAAAAGCGTATCTTTAAACGAAATCGAGGTCTTATAGATAAGTATAATGCAAAACCTCTTTTGGGTTGATTTTGGAGCCCAAATAAATATTTATTTCCATAGGACTAACATTGAAATTTCAACAATATAAAACACACTGCAAGATCTACTTGGCGTCTCCATTTCTTAGGTCCCCGGTTCGATTCCCGGTCGGGCCAATGTAGAAAACATACTTTACTATATTGTATTGGGTGTAGTGGTGCCGTTCGTTGTTTATAATATCTATAATAAAAATGCTTTAGCTACTTAGCTTAATTTTTTGACATACAAATCATATCGGCTGATCAGTTTTGCAAGTAAGTTAATCTGCTAAAACTCCAGTTCATCCGTGATCCTCTTGCAACAGTGACGAAACATCAAATATTCATATAAAGGTATACATACATTAAAACGCATAAACGTTAGGACGGCACCACGGCACTACGAGCGTTACATGTAATGCTCGTAGTGCCGTCCTAACACAAAGTTCGCGTTACCTTACATGCTTCATTACATTATGCGCTACGCCCGTCTGCACCCGGCTAAAGTTCGGTCGTATTTCAGTGAATAGTCTTCGATGTTAGTTTCTTAATAAAGGTTGTTATAACTAGTATTTGAGCATCAGAATAAGCGCTTAAGAAGTTTTACGGTATTTCGATTAAACTGTATATATTTTTTTTAGTCAGATTTAACCAAATTTTAGATACCTAATCGTTCCTAAATTTTGTGACCCCACAAAGCGTGTCTAATGTAATTGACCAAAATATAAGATGCATAGTTCACTCTGTCAAGTTTGGTCGCCCGAAGCTATCATTTAGTAGGCGGTGCTAACTGTGCGCATTTGGTTATAATTGTTGCCCGCAGGCGAAATTCGTGTTATTTCAAAGAAGAAGCGTCAAAAGGTATGTTCAGAGCATAAACGAATAAAAACTGAGGACACCACGTTGCCTAGTACTCAAGTGAATCAGGCTTACTTTAAAATATGTGCGTCGGAATTTCGGTCCGCCCGTGCTAGTCGGCGGAATGGATGACGACCGACGATAACAATTTGAGTCAGTGTCCAATCTAGTCCAATAATATTATTTTGTGTCTTATTTTATTTGAATTAACTTTATCATATTGAGGTGTGCAGTCCATTTTAATTTATAGGTTTATGGCTTATTGTGATGTATTAAATACTTATAACGATTTACGAAACTAATATTCATAAAATGCTCATTTTATTTTCTGACATTGCATCCATAGCAAAAGTTCTAAAAATGTATAAAGAACTAGCTGACCTGGCGAACTTCGTACTGCCGTCGCACCCTGTTAGAGAGATACAAACAGTTTGTATAGGAATGCAAATTTTATTTTATTTTTTCACCGTTTAATCCTTTCATAGACTTCCAAAATAATAGCAAAACTAAAATTTGCTAAATGGGTTCATCAGTCAGCCGTTCTCGATGAATAATTTTTCATTGTTTCATTCATGTCCCTAGTTCATTCATCATCATTTTAGTTAAAAGACATTCATTGCTGAACACTATATTTTAGCGCTCTCAACGATTTCCAGGATGGCCGGTTGAAGCGACCTGTGTAGATCGACCTCTACTATGTCGTACCCTGTCCGCCTGGTGGGTGGACATCACGCTGCGCTAGCCGGCACGTGGTCTTTATTCTAGATCTTTTTCTGTCAATTCTGCCCCATCGGCTGTCAGTTCTGCGTACTATGTAGAGACATAGACGTAGAACTAAATTCATAGAGAGAAAAGTTGAGCTCCTTAGTTCAACTTTACTTAATGGGTAAATACTTATAGGAGTACTTTTTAGGGCGAAATGATAGAGCCGTCGGCATCTGTTTTCGAAATACCCTATCTCTTTGTAAACTTAAATTATGGAATCCCTTAAATGTTTTAAATGTGTCATTCAAATAATTTTAGGTGCTTAATTTTGGATTTAATTAATCTAAGATTTTCAGATTCAGAATGATGAGGCCATGATTCAAGTTATGTAATAGGTAATTTAAAGAAGAAAAATAACTCACTTCACCTAGGTCCTATAACCCAACCCAATAGGCTAGTTGAAACCACCTATCAATTGTCATACTTTTTATGACCTGTCAAAACGCACCTCTTCCATATAATTTGTTTGACGATGGCGAACTATGACTTCACTGCCTTAGTTTTTATTGATTTCGGAGCAATTAAAAAAACTGATTTTTCTAAAAAAAAAAAAAGTTATATGATAATGGTTATTTGGTCTTAACAGGATGTTAGTTTTAATAAATTATATTATGTCTTACAATTAATTATTTAAGAATGGTGTCAATATCCCAATTAGTTTTTTTTTTGTGTAGCAAGGAAAAGAAAAGATGAGTGCACTTTATAATGTTAACGATTCTAAAACACTGTCATGTTTTATACTCAAATTCTCAAGGGAAAATATTTTATGACTTATAAAAGTACAAATGAAAAAGATTGCAAAATGAAATTATGTAAAATATTTATCATAAAATTCGTTACAAAAGTAAATTTCGTATGCATAATATTGTTTTATTGTAGATAATAAAATACCTAATTCTATCTACTTTCAGTTGATGCATTATTCAGAGATCATCAACATATAACAAAATTGCTGTTTTGTAAACGCTATAAAATCTTGACACCTAGGGTCAGTCATCCCGCTGGGTTAATTTCAAATATTTTATTCCACATTAAGACAAGTGTAAGAAATGGACTTGTCCCTGTGAAAGTAATAATAACTAAACAGTTATTGATGTGGGCTGTCGTACAATTATGATACAATGCAACAATGACTTTGAATTAGAATCACATGTTTTTTATTCATGAAGTCTGGTATAGTGGCGTGAAATGGGAATATTATAGCGTTTTATTATAGCATTATATTTTATTTCCTGATTCGAAGTGTAAAACATTATCAAAGTGACTGTGGCTCAACAATAATTTAATCTGCAATAGCCTAAGGTTTACTGTATTTAAATACCTTAAAGGAAAAATTCAAGCCTTTGTGTATCAGGATTTATCTCCTCAGTAGGCAAAAAGAGACAGAATAGACATTTAATTGTGAATAGGGACAAATGCGCTTATGCCTCCCTGACCGGCTATGAATAACTATTTCAGCTTGTTTTTCTCTCTCTTAAGACTTTGTGTAATGTAAAACAGTGGTACATCGCATAAATGAGGGCAGCGCAATTCGCGATATATGAGTGTGATTTTACAACAAATAAGAAAAAAAGTTCAAAAATTATAAAGTACAGAATTTGAACAGAACATTTTAAATAATTTATTATACTCGGGTCTCAGTCCTGCCCCGGTACGCATGCAAATATCAGTTGACATCGTATCTGCTACGTAATACCACTGGTCCGTTAACAAATGACACTCATCTTTCACAGGCATCATTAGTTTAACTGAACCACTATATCCTGGTCCTCTTTCCCCCGTTTACTGTTCCGAGTGAGGGCTTTAGCGACGTAAGCTCTGTATACCAAAGGACCCAGCAAAAGTGGCTGCTCCTTTGCAACTGAGTAAAAATACAAAACGTTCTGTCTACTGTTCTCTTAGGACCCTCACGTTGCAAACTAATGAAGGAGCGGATGTATGAACAGCGACCAAAACCAGTGTGGGTTGATACTTGATCGTAAAATATTAGAAAATACTTAATTTTTTTATTGTTTTGGAACAGGATTTCAAACGATTTCCAGCGTCATAAATTCATAAACAGGAATTTTCTAAATTGCCTTGAATCTGGGAATACCTTAAGTAAGAGACACCTTTGGTTTAACTAAAAGTCGTTGTGCGGTCGCACATGGAAGTGAATTCCTTTCTTCAACGCCTTTATAAATTGATGATGTCTGGCGCAAACATGGAATAAAACATTGTTGTTTTCCTGCCAATACTGCTAAAAACTAACCTTTTTTACGCATGACAATACAGAAGCCGCTTAACAAGATTTATGTAAGACAGATAATGTTTTATTAGCGTATGTTTAGTTAAAAATAGTAATATTCGACTAGTTTCCTTAAAATTCACAAATATTTTAACTGACGGTTTAAAACTATGACTATAAGTGTATAATATAAAGACAAGTTTGAAAAAGATACCAATTTAACAAAAAAAATAACTGTTCAGTTGAAAGTTCTATTAAGTATTTTACCGTCGTATTTATTCAACGTAGAAACCATAGTTTGAGAAGTTTTCTCGGAACCGACTTGATTTATTCTATAAACAATAACTCTTCTGCTGCGTAGCTGAGATAGCCAAAAATCAACATTGAGTTGCTGGGTCAAGAGAAACAGACAGGGAAATCAATTCTTATATAAATATAAATCTAGCTTTCATAGATATGAGTTTTCGTGAATACAAACATTTAAAAGTTAAGGGAAATAGTTATGGCTAAAACTGACAACATATTTTTTCCTCATCTTAATGCAATATATTATATCAATTAGCTACACTCTAAACATTCTGAAGATTATGAACTTTCCTATAAACCACATTGTTTGCCTGTATTGTACTTTATTAAATTAATTCAATTTAAATTATCCATTAAAATAAGTTATAACAATATACATCATGGTTCTTTTAAAAGGATTTCTTAACTTTTGCAGTGGTATAATATACTTTTAAAATTTTCGACATCTTCTTTACCTACATTAAAGCGATTGTAACAGCAGGAATAAAATCTCAAAAAATAAAATTTGGTAGTTACTCTGTGTATGGCCTGTATTACCTACGAGTCAAGCCTGCAAGCATGACAAATACCCCGTGCTGGCTCCAGATTCCTCATCCACAATGCATTGCGGTGCACAGGTCACACGACGTGACGTGGTTTACCAATAGGCGCCTTTTTTTTACAGAAATTGTAGATTTTCGGAAAAAGTATAGGAAAGTAGAGTTTGCAACATAATCCTTAGATTTAACGGCTATGAATATTAATACTATATTTTTACCGAGTCATGCTTTTGATTATGCGTCTCCGATATTTCGGGATGAAAATAATCCCGAATAATTTATATTAGATCGTCAAACAAACATTTGGTTTACTTTAGAGATACCTAATATTAAAAAGTAACCAATGCACAGTGGAATATTTCTTGATTTGTTATCTATTATCATCATCATCGTCATTTCAGCTAAAGAACGTCCACTGCTGATCATAGGTCTCCTCTTATCCTGTCTCCTGATTCTGATTTGATCGCGCAAAGAAAAACTAAGTATAGGTCTTTCCATGGCATAGTGATGTATGATCAGATGGAAATAGGTAATTATGACCGTCACAAGAATTTCTGAGTACATATTTTGAGGCAAATATCTGTTATTTGTTTCCTATTGTTGGTTTTTGAAATACTCCCTAGAATCTCATTCATCCACATGTTATTCCGTCGCTCGGACGGGCGGAACGGGGCGTGCAGAGCCAAATGAAATTTATGCGAACATTTTAGCGAAATTACTTCAGAGATTAAATACGGTACGTGTTAAAATGCATTGTACAAATGCACATTTAAAATTTTAGTAATTATTATGATGGGATGCATAATTCCTGTCAAAGAATAAATGCTGGGAATATTTGTGAAAGTAAGTATATTTATGTAGAAACAGTAAAGTATTTAGTTGTCCATAAACACATATATTCATTGCTATAATTATGAAACCAAACTGAAGAAAACGAAAAAAAATATAGTAAGCACGTGCCATTATGATGAAAGTGAAGATTCTATAAAGTTAACAGGATCAGGCGTTCCTTTGCGGAAATCCATAACTAAGAAAGATAAGATTAAGATTCTAGCAATTGCGCAGGCTTACAGTAAAACCTAAGGATTTCAGGAAATAAAAACACATGTACTTGGCTTGACTTACTACTAAATTTAGCACACTAAGTCTGTGCTGAATTTAGTAATACATAATTATCTATAACCACTAAAATACCGTATTTTTTTTGTACATAGACTGGGGTAAAACAACACTGGTTGTAATGTTTTGCTTTTGTGATAGGTGTGCAAATTTGAACAATCCCAAAATAAGCAGTCTATAGTCACACATGAAATTACTTTTAGAAAACAATAGCAACTCCTAAAGCCAGTCTAGTCTCCGAGTGAGCTGCTCGACGGTCTGAACCGCCAAGATAATACGTCTGCAGATATTTGCTTGAACCTTTGTCCGTATCGCGGTATTGCAGGCCCCACTGGGCACTTGGGCAGTCGCCGCTAGCCTCTGTTCAACGTTCTCGTATAACAGTTTTACCAACTTTACAGTTAGGCAACGTATTAAAGAAAAATAATTATGTTGTAAGGCTAAAAATGTTTAGGACGACAAATATTGACGATACGATTAGTACCTCGACGTCTTAAACGCATTTATAGCTTACATTGACAATAATAATAATAATGGTCTTATACTTAAGGATTATGGATATCAATTAATTATTTTAAGACCTTGACAATTGGTGAAAATGTTTGGTAAATATTTACCTATTTATTTATTTATCACTGCGGAAGGCCTGGTAAGCAGGTTTTTTTTTGGAATTATGTACAATATTATTTATGAGTAGTCAATGTTTATTGAATTGGTTCAGATGCTGAAAAGAACATCTAAAAATAAGACTTTAGAGCCCGGGAAAACGTACGAGCTAGGTCAGTGATAACAAATTCCATCTAGTTATAAAAGTAACTAGAAAAGGCGTTTTAAAATATAAGAGCAAAATGCCATATCTTGCTTTGCGAGGTTAATTTTAGTAAAATTAACTGAGGCGGTGACTTAATCTGTCTGTGCAGCTGGTGTTTTTAACAAAAAATATAAATAATTTGTTACCTTGTTGAGTTTACTAGTAGACTATTTTAAATAAGACTATAAAAATTGGTATATTCCGTTTCCTTAGAGTATATATAAAATTTGACAAGAAAATTGTAAATTGTACTACAAGCACAACCTAATTAACAATCGAAGAAGGCTATAACAAATGCTACAAGGAATACATTCTGTCAAAAAAGTTTCGGGAATTGATGATTTGTTTATGGTTCCAAATTCAAAATTATATATTTTTTGTTGTTGTTAGATTGGCACAACTGTTTTCCATTTTGGCGCGGAGTTTGAGTTACATCTGATAATTAGATTAAATACAGTATTGTTTTTAGTTATACCATATCTAGTGTGTATTGCGAATTTCATAGACGTGAGTTTACGAGTTTGACATGCGAACTAGTCAACATGCTTCGGAGTGGCGCCTTCCAACTGAACCGAAACCGAAGAAACCGCGCCAAACTCGATTTAAGTCAAAGTCATGTTGACTGTTTTCTTTGACTGTCGCGGTGTTGTGCACTCAGAATTCTTACCAGAAGGTCAAACGATAAAAAAAGAGTATTATTTAAGCGTTATGCGGTGTTTAAGAGAGCAAATTAGACGAAAAAGGCCAGATTTGTGGAATAAAAATTCTTGGATTTTGCACCACAATAATGCTCCTTCCCACAAGGCCATCATTGTGAACGAATTTTTGACCAAAAACTCAACAAATACCATCCAGCAGCCACCTTATTTACCAGACATGGCTCCAGCCGACTTCTTTCTTTTTCCTAAACTCAAATTACCACTCCGTGGCACCCGGTTTCATTCGGTAGAAGACATAAAGGAGAATTCGCGGCGAGAACTGAACTCGATTCCGGAAAAAGCGTTTAAAAAATGTTTTGATGATTGGATTATTCGTTGGCGTAAGTGTATCGCTTCTGAAGGAGTATACTTTGAAGGTGATAAAATAAATTTGGATGAATAACTAACATTTTGTGCATTATTAATCTTTTTCCGTTACTATCTTGACAGAGTAGTATAATAGTTTGTTAAACAAGATAAGGCTTCTTAAATTAAACACAATTATGCAACTGTCTTCGTACGGTCTAAGCTCCGTCACTTAAGCTAGGAGCGCAATAATGGTCGCCTAAAGGGATTGCCAAAATGCTGTTATGTGGAGCTAAATAATGTAATTGGTTAAATCTAGCCGCTTTATGTGCTGGTTCAAAGGCTCCGGTCGGTTTAATTAAACCTATTGTAACGTTTCCATACGAAGCAATAGCGATTTAATATCAGAAGCAGTCATTGATATCACTAATTAATTGCGGGAGAGGCTGATTTATAAATGAATCAAATTAACTGCGAATGTTTAATATTTGATTGTTATTTCAGTAGGTTTGTTTGACATTATGATTTGAAGATTCTATTATATTCGTTTAATATATTATTATAATTCGTACCGTATAATTTATTATACAAACAAACTATACTTAGCACACATCAACGTTAGGCACCTAAATTATATTGTACCTATACTATTTGTGCTTAAATACCATGAAATAAAATTCCTTTTAAGGATTTATCTGTTGCTCAAATACAACGAGTTTATTAGGAATGAAGAAATTGCTATTTGAATTAATTTTCCATTACTAATCAACTGTTTTGTGTATGAGAATAAACACATTTTTTATTATTACAATACCCATGGGTAATACTCGTATATCCAGGGTTCGATTTTGTTGTACATAATATAAACTATGGAATCATTACTTAAAAAAACTAATGAAGTAAAATATAAGGTTCGATTTTATTAGTGTTCATCCTGTTAACCTGCGACTATATAGGTGAAAAGCAATCGTAAAAACCAACTTTCAAATGTCTATCATAAAAACAAAAAAAGTTAAAAATTAATTACAAAATAACAACATCGACTTCATATTGCATAAACTCGTCCTATCTTCCACTCTTTCTCGCTCTGTACAAGGGGAAGGAACGACGGTTAAACGTAGCAAAGATAGGACGAGTTTATGCAATATGAAGTCAATGTTGTTGATTTTTAACTTTTTTAGTTTTTATGGTACACATTTGAAAATTGGTTTTTAAGATTGCTTTTCACCTATATAGTCACAGGTTAACAGGATGAACACTAATAAAATCGGACCTTATATAGGGCCACTAAAATTCACCAAAATGAGAAAAACATGTCCACACTCTAAGGTTTTTTTTCGTAAGCATCAAAGAGTTCCACTATCCACCTCCTATCTCTATCAGTAATATACGCACCGCTAGCGTACTAAGATGATGTATGTACCTACCTAAGTTGTTTAAAGTGTTTTGTAGGCCTACTCACGTATACTTAGCAAAAACACTCAATAAATTGGATCACAAGGTCGAACAATCGGTACAAAACACAATCGAATGGAAGTTGGCGTAGGTACAGTTAGAAGCAAAAATGAGTAGCATTCACGGCTCGTCTGAAACTTAATCAAAGATCATTAGTTAATCTGAACTGACTGAAACTCTTCTGTTTAAAACAATACCTAACTACAAGGTATGAAATAATATATTTTTAGGAAAATAAAATATATACAATTATATTTCTGTTTCAAAAATTTGCGAAGTCGATAACATTTATGTGTCTAACGTCGTTTCTAATAAGACGACATGTTGGAATGTTGAAGATTTATCCTAGGTTAAAGACCTCTCGTCTCTTGAGCGGTAATGACCGGCAATTGCACAGTTGGCCGGGATCAGGGCAAAACGGAGAGAAATCAGCGGACGATGCGTGCGGTATATATAGCATAAGCACCGGCCGCCTTTTGGCCCTTCTGCATCTTTGCTGGGATTATTATTATTAAAATAACAATTTTCGTGATTCATTTCTTTATAATACTAAAAAACAAAAATAAACTTGCTGTTCCGAGCTTCAGATTAAAAAATGTTTTTAATTCATTTATTGGGTAAGGTATAAAATTTTTCAATAAAATACCACAAACTTTTTTGAACTGCCTTTTCATGAGTTCAAAAACCACATTGAAAATCCATATGCAAAAAGGGTATTACAAAAAAGAAGATTATTCAAACGACAAGAGTGTATGGACGTTATAACCTGCCTAGCTCGCATTTACTAATGATGTCTTGTAAAATGTATTTCCTGCAAAACCAGGCTGACAAATATTGTGATTGAGTTTGTTGCGCCGTTTCTACTGATCACCAGCCGATATGTAGTCCTGTAGCGGTGGTAGGGCTAAGTTATATTTTGGGACGTGTAAGTGCCCGGAAGAGGGCCTATGTACCGAATAAAGAATTTGATTTGATTTTGTTTCATTATATACCACCATTTCCATTCATTATATACCATTTTGTTACATAGTATACCTAATGTTGGAAAGGTTCAAAATATTGTTGGGACTGACGTTACATAAAGCGAGAAGGGTAGGGCGCGTCGGACAATGGTTTCGCTTTGTTCATTTGGGCCTTCAATTTATTGCGATTCCAAAGTGGGAAAATAAAGATTTTATTACGTAATATTCATAATTGTTTACGAACAACATAAATAAATACAACAATTTATTTCACAAAGTTTAATTTTTTTTCGGGGACCATTTCTTGTTGGAATTTCATAGCCAAATAAAACGCTGAAACCATACAATATATAAATCAATTCTTCAGTTTTGAATATATTGTTGAATGGACTATTTTAGACGGCACAGTCTTAGATGATACAATCTTAGGTGGGACAATCTTAGGTTAAACACATTATGTAAAAAAAAAACCGGCCAAGTGCGAGTCCCTCGAGGTAATAGGGTCCCGTTTTACCCTTTGGGTACGGAACCCTAAGAATGACGTTATTTATTTAAATACTCTTTCATAATAAAATCCTATGGATTATTTATGGGGATAAGTACTAGCTATAGTTACTACATTTTAATCTGTTATAGTCCAGCTTTAATGTATTGAAATTATGAAGTTGGTAAGACTACTCACCAACTTCATAAGTTCAAAATCTGTTTTGAATATTAAATCAAGTCCTTTAGTATCAAGCGTTATTCTCCGAATGACATAATTATAGATTCTAACGCATTCCAAAAGAATAAAATCATGATTATGTAAACTTAGGTTAGAAATTCAGACTTCAGATCAGATTGAACATAAATTAGGTACGGTGTGCCGCCACCCTCAACACTAGAGCTCTTTAGAATAACTTTACATTTTACATATGAAACAGTGATTATGGCAGTCTTTATTTTGTGCGGTATAGAGTTGCAAATAGCATGCCAACGGCCTTTAGGGTGCTAGACAACTTGGCTCATTTGTCATTCAACGGGAGTACAGCTTAGAAATGGACCACCTACGACATTAGACTATTCGTAATGATCAATTGAGCGTAAATGTTTTAGCTCACGTGTAAAGTAAGTCAACGCATTTTGGTTTCTTAAATTATGATACCCACCGTAGCCGAGAGGTAAGCACGCTACACTTGGCGTCACCATCTCTGAAGTTCCGGGTTTGATTTCTGGTTGGTTATTGTAGAAAACTAACTTTTCTATATTGTCTCGGATCTGGATGTTGTGGATTTCTATAACACAATTGCTTTAGCTACTTACCTTACATCAGAGTAATGTATGTGATGTTGCCCATTATTTAGTTATAAGGTGGAAAGATTTTTCCATGCTACTTTGAGTTCTTGCTTGACTGCAACATAGATCAGCAGGGCAGCGCAACACGATAAATGTTTGTGGTGGCATTTTATCGACTTTTGTCATAAATATGTCGTTTTATCTTCGACGATAACAAAGAAAAAACCAAAATATCATGGCAATGCCGTGTTATAACGTAAAAACAAGTGGCTACGAAGAACGGGAGATCCTGAAAATAAAAGAAAAAGGATTCGAGACGTCTGTGATCTTTTAGGTTAGGGAAAACGACAAAATTATCGTCGAAGACAAAATTTGTCTTGTCTATCGATAAAATAACCGATGCGCGCATGCTAGCCCCCTGCAGGTCATAAGTCTACCGGGAGGTCGACCCCTTATTTAATAGATTTAAAATATCGTCCCAAAACAGTTTCACAAGTTTCGAAATTAGTTCCCATGATCCCGGTCTTTCCTGTGAGAACTTTTGCCCTTCTTATTGACAATGGACATGGCACGCGCCACTATAGAATTTTCGTTTCAATTGAAATCAGGTAAAGTCGAGGGGTACTCGACAACCCCTGCAAATAGCTTTTAAATGCGCTTGACTACAGTCGAATTTCGTGGTCTTGAATTAAGGAATAAAAATGTTACTATTACGTGGTATTAGACATTAAAATTTTGCCAGGGGCGTCCTAGGATACACAGTTGCGAGCAAACTTTGTTTTTTTCCTTAATTAACCCGATCAGAAATTATTTTTCTCAACAATGCCTTTGTTTTTCTGTATAAATTTAGACGTATTAATAACTCTGTACTATTTAGAGTTCATGGTTAAACCCAAAAACCCGAAATACACAATTACTTCCGTAGTTAAGTAAGTTTTTGATATTATTTTTTTCTTTACTGAAGTATGCTCATGCTAATCTAAACAACAATCTTGAAAACATCACCTACTTATGTAACTATAATTTTAAAAATATCATTTCAGGTACTATGTATAAATCTTTTTATAAAGAGTTCCCATTCACGCCACGACCCGTCAGTTCCCAGCGTCGCGCTTCCTGGGAACGAGGAACTGTCGGTTTCCCAATCTCTACAAAGGGTGTGGCACGCGCCTCTATTGTTAATGCTCAACATCATAATGTAACGAGAATAGAGGGAAGATGGTTTCCACCAAAAAGTCAATAGCAACGCTTTGAAATTATTATGTCAGCAACTCAGTATTTATGTGTTATTTTTGAAGATAAATAATACGCAAAGCTATTAGGTTAGCTAGGTTTATATTTTGAAATTTAAACTACAAAACGGTTATATTTTGTCTTACCCTTGACATATGTTTTTTGGGTCGTTTTTTTATATATTTTGATTTCTATTCTTTATTATTAATTTCTTTACTATTTTTAACCGACAAACGATCGATAAGATAATGTGAAATAGTTTCATAATTTAGGTTTGGCTTAGTTGCGAAAGTTTTGCATCCCATATACATGCATCGTACGTAGCGTGTACAACTACAATCGAAAAATCCCATTAATCACGCCACAGATTTCTTGTTTGATATTAAATTTAGTTTTGCTATGCCAAACTAATAAAAAACCCGATCACAATCAAAATCGAAAACGCGTAACGCAAAACAGTTGTGCTGCAATCATCCTGTCACATTTCGCGTAATCAGATTCGCTTTTAATTAAATCGCAGATTCCGCGCTGCATTTCCTACTTCGCGGATATGAAACTTCCACGGATTATTGTTTTCTGGGATCCGCAGAAGTATGTATTGTAACTCTCTCTTCTCAAACACACGGCTACTAGACAATCTAAGTACATTAATTCCATTATAAGCTGAGCTCTCGCAACAAGACCTGCCTCTTCAATGAAAATCTTTAAAATATAGGCACAGCTAGATTTCTAAATGCAATTCCGTCCCCATCATTTCCAAAAATTAGCAATCAGCAATAATCGCGCAGTAATCGCTTGATTGATGCTTAGTGTCAAAATCTATTGGAAGTAGGTATATTGTCAGTAGATTACTTTGTTTTTGTTTTTTGCTATCGATCTGCGATTTTAAAAACAGGATTGCTCAATTTTCGCTAACGCATTGCTCTTGCAAGAGACGTTAAGATGCTTCTGTTCAAAAATTTAATAAAAGAATTTACGATTGTCTAATTTTAGCGTTTTTAACGTTTAAATAACCCTCGTTTGGCAGTCGGGTAAAAGGTTATTGATTCGGTTTAACGTAGTACAATTTTAAACACTGTAAAGATTAAGACGTATTGGTCGTAGAAAAAGTACACTAAACATCTCAATTTTGTTGTATGAATTTGTCGTGTGTTGTGTGTGTTGTATAAAATTGATCCCCTCTCAATTAGTATTTAGTCAGAACTACCTAGTTGCATAAATATTTTTGATTTTTATATTTAACGGAATTCTATAAGCACTAGTTTAACGCGAACTCTGCCCTTATCAAATAGTTAATTTAAAATTTTCAATACACGGTTTGTGATTATTGCTCGAACCAGGTTATAGCCAATTCCAAACAGTTGCTTTCACTAAACCTTTTTGGTAGATTGCTAGGTACCTAAAATAACTTGTTTTTGTTTACCCTCGGATTCCTACTCCTAGTATAATATTTGATTTTGTACCTAATTTGTTAAAAGGTCAACAGTTTTAGTGATTTATCTTAATATTGTGCTAAAATTTGACACAAGTTTAATAATATTATGTAATTCCTTGGTTGCCTATTTTTTAAATGTTAAATTTGAGATAGACAGAAGCTTTCCGCGCTCCACTTCACCAATGACAAAGTTTTGCTGAAGCACCCTTACTTACTGCTTGCTAGAGAATACAACTAATATTCCATCTCATTTAAAATTCAATTACTAAGCGACAGTTAAGGAACAAAACCTTCTAAACAGAAATAAAAGAAATAAATTCTTAGCTAATAACCTTTATCTACGTAATGTTGACAGTTAGACAAGATAGAAAGTATTGTTTTTAATCATGAAGTAGGCTCGCTTTACCCCTGAAAATAATTACAATATATAATTTTATTTTTAGTTCCTATTCTCAAACAAAAGAGATAGGGAACAGTAGTACCTATTGGAAACATAATTATCGGGGTTGGCAGCGGCTATCGTTTAACCAGTCATATTCGCTTTTACATTGCTACCTATAAACTACTATATTCTGTATGTTGAACATTGAAATTTCCCACGCAAATGACACCCGGCTGACAAACTAGAGTAGTAGTAAGTTAAAAAACTGACGTGTTTTTACCGCCATGTTAATTAATGCCGTGGAAAAATGCCAGCTACCGATCGGTGTGGAGTATTGCACGTGAACATTGGGAACCCGGACAATGTCGTGTACACATGACTGTTCGCGGGTTTGTGTAAAATGGGTAATTTATGCGGTTCATTTTCTAATACGTTAAAACTGATTGGACAGTCAACAGCACGTCGACCTACCCAAAAAGTTAAAAGTTCTCCAACAGATTTTCAACTTTAAGCCTGACATGTAGAAATCATTTCCAGTTGAGAAAATTTGTCTTTTTGTGGTAGGTCGACGATCTGTTGTCTGTACAAACAAGTTAAATTAATTTTGTGTGGTTGAATTTAGCATATTAACCTACACTGCCAATTTGGTTTGGTTTATTAAATACTAACAAGGTAAAACAAAATTGCAGTTGGATTTAAAATGAGGTGATTATAAAGGTTTTTACAATGGGATCAACATGGAAAACACAAAAAATATTAGTTTTTCCATACAAACTCCAAAATGCCGACTAGCTAATTTTGTATTGAAATGTGTTTTGTCTGTGAGGTTTTGATGTTGGGTTTATGTAGAAAGTTTCCTATTTGGGCAGTAGAATAACCGTTCGATCAAACGGGTTTTTTTAAACCTTGTTTATGTAAATATTAGATAGATAAAAATACAACATAAATTCAATAATTCCTAACACTATTCTACCCCAAAAACGACTAAAGACCATCCTAGACTGTCGTCATTACACACAAATTTATTTTTCGTAACATTCATCTATTTAGTATAAAATACGAAGGAATCACTCTACTCGCTTATCGGATAAATTGTAAAACACGCAAAAATGTACCTCTATTATGCAGACAATTTGCAAGTTATTTCAATAGACCCTATCTGTAGTAGCCCAACAAAAAAATACAATATTACAACGTCGTATATGCCGACTTCAACCTGTTTATTCCCTTTTGTGCGACCAACTTTGCCAGTTCATTATCTCTCCAATAAGAATCAGACAATAACTTGGTAACACCCTTAAGTCAAGCTCGTTAAAGTTCAAAATGTAGGTAATCTAATTTTCTTTTGCGTCTGTATGGTTCCAGTTTTGTACCTACCCAATATCTGCACATCGGAATAATTCCATCTATAATATTCCTTTATAGGAAGGCACGCTATGGTTTAAGTTATTATGAGATAACAGCATACAAAGGAGGTCGATGCAGGTGATAAGGTTTAAACATTGGGTTCAAAATGAACTATAAAACCTACATTTTGGCACTAAACGAAGTAAACGTCGCACTTGTCGCACGAAGTAAAATGTGGTATCTTAGATAGGGCATACAGTAGTAATATTGTATGTAACTTTTCTGGCAGTATCTAAGATGTGGAGTTGCTACTTAATTTTCATTAAGTAGCGACTCCACATCTCAAAATAGGGACTAGATAAGATTGCTAATATGTAACATACTCAAAAATATTACCTATCATACGTACGTTTTCATCAATATAGTTTTCAATTGTTCCGGGAGATTTTTTTTATTATTAGCTGGTACAAACATAATATACATAAACATAATAAACCCAATGATGATCATTTACAGTTAAAATCTTCTACAAATTGAGAACAAGTGAACCTACCATTACAAACTTATATTGTAAGGCTTAAAACAAATAATAGGTAAGTATATTCGAATGTAATATCGTGTGACAAAAAATTGTTATAGTAAGCTGCTATACCTAGTCAATATACTACTACTACTTCTTTATTATTACTAGTGAAAATGGGTTTCGTTTTTAAAGTACGAAGATACTCTGTATACGAAGGTAACGTACAGTCACTTCATCAAATTTATCTTAAACATGCGTGCTTGTAATTTTCAGTTAATAGACATTCAAAAGCCGAATATAATACTATACAATACTAAACCTAGATCTATCGAGAAGTGCGCCGCGCGGCCGTCGCGTGCGCAGTGCAGGTCGTCAACACGAAACCAGATCGAACCAGTCTCTAGATAGATACGCTAGGTGCTACCCCCTATCTTATTACACGCTCCTTACAGCGTTCCAAAGCGTTTTATTGCCTCGGCATGCGAACTTTTGTTTCTGTTTTACTAGATAATGTTTGTTAATGCTAGAACGGACCTCGACGAGAATATTTAGCGTCCATGTAATTTTTTACAAGCTGTTTTGTTTGGTAGCTGTTTGTGTTTGATAACCAATACTATAAAAGGGATATAGCATTTTAGGTTTTAAAATAAAGAATATTTATTTACAAGGGATCACTTGATTTGAAAGTGGGTAATTTCAAGCAGGTTATGTGCAGTTATAAGTGAATTAATAAGAACTGGCCAACTGTATCGGTACCATACACTTCTTTTGTTCAGTTTGGGATCTTTAGCGCGAGCGCGACTCATACTTGATCAGTTTTTGATATTTTTTGTTTCACTACAGGGTTTGCACTATCACATCAAGTTTGACGCTTTCATGTTATACTATCCTTGCCACCCCATAAAAAAAGTCTAAACTGATTTAAATTTATAAGATTACAAGGACTAAAGTGTAGCTAGAGTGAGAAAAAGTCAACTTCAAGTCTGTAACTTATTTCGCTTACGAGCTATAAACGCCTGACATACGGACTAGGGTTTGAATATTGAAATATCGAATATCGAAAATATCGAAATATCGGGGCTAAATTGATAAATCAAAATATCGATTTTATTTTTGACGATATCGAAATTTTCGATATTGACGGCATTTTGTGCAAAAAATTTCGTTTCCTTACAAATTGTGGAAATTTTCCGCAATTGGCAACACCGGCTTGTCGCAGCGCAGCAAACATGACCATAAATATGGTAAAAATGCGAATCGTCGTCTCTGATTACCATGCCTATACCAGCAGTGCAGTGACGCGATCATTTTTAAGTCAGGGGTTTTTTAAAATGTTAATTTTTATACGACTAGCCCCAAGGGCTCTGTCATTATCTATCTTACATTCACTAATAACCACCATTCACAAGAGCCCAAATACGCTGTATCGGCTGAAAGTTGCCAGGGTGTTCGGAATCCCACAGACAACTTGATGTGCAGCATCAGCACAGTGCCTCAACAATCATCTATCCCATTTAATTACCCACCTTCGAAATCTAAATGTTCTAAAAATGACATATTTAAAGTCATGGTTACCTTACCATGTTCTTTCAATATCATTGAAGTGATACGGTACCAAATTTTGAATCGATCGGATATAAGAAAGTTACTCGTAGTGAGAACTCCTCACCAACTAGAAAAGAAATGATGATCTTCAAACGCTAAACAGATTTTCATGAAACAAGGTTAAGAACACTCGGGATTAAATTATCGGTTCATCCGTTTGGGAGCTACGATACCACAGACAGATACACAGACAGACACGTTTAAACTTTTATCACCCTCTCTTTTTGCGTCAGTAGTTAAAAATGTTGTAGGTATAAAACAAATATTGTTAAGCCAAATAATTCTAAATTAACGATTTAAAGGTTTTTTATTCATTTGTTGGCGTTAATCGAAAATATCAAAAGTTCGGTATTCGCAAATCTTCAATATCGAAAATATCAAAATTGATTATACTGCCCGATATTGCGACCCCTAATACGGACGCACAGACAAATAGACAGCACGTGGGGTACACCCTAACAATGAAAAGATAAAACCATAATGTACACGGTACACTTACGTGTTCATTTTGGCTTTGCTTTTTATACCCTTGATACTTGGGGCTCGTATACCTAAACACGTTACGACGTCGCGTCATGCATCGTGATTCGTGACACGTTGCGACATTGTTTCGTGGAAATCTTCATAGTAAAAAAACATGAAACGACGACGCTACGTAACTATCACATTGCACGACGCGACGTCGTAACGTGTTTATGTGTAAGAGCCCTTAGTCTGGTGTAGTGCAGATGCAACCAGTGTCGAAATGAAATGAAATGAAATTCTTTATTCTGTATATAGGCCCTCTTCCGGGCACTTATACACGTCCCAACATATAACTTAACCCTACCACCGCTTCGGGACAACATATCGGCTGGTGATGAGAAGAAACGGCGCAAGAAACTCAGTCACCTTTGTCAGCCTGATTTTATTACAGGAAATACAATTACAAGATAGTGTAAGTGCGAGCTAGGCAGGCTATTAAGTCCATGCACTCTTGTCGTTCAAGTAATCTTCAACTTTGTAGTATCCTTTTTCCATAAGAATTTTTTTAATGTGGTTTTTGAACTCATAAACAGGTAAGTCAACAAGAGTTTGTGGTACTTTATTGAAGATTTTTATACATTTCCCCAAAAATGAATTACCCACTTTCTTTAATCTGAAGCTCGGAACGGCAAGTTTATGTTTATTTCTAGTATTATAATGATGTAAATCACATTTAAGGCTAAACGAACTTAGGTTTTTTCTAACATACATAAAATTGTCAAAAATGTATTGTGACGCTACTGTTAATATTTTAATATCTTTAAAGACCTCCCTCAGAGAGTCGCGAGGCCCAAGACAGTATATTGCACGTACAGCTCTTTTTTGCAACACAAAGATTGACTCAATATCAGCAGCTGAGCCCCATAGCAATAGACCATACGACAACAAGCTATGAAAATAACTAAAGTATACTAGTCTTGCCGTTTCGACATCAGTTATAAGCCTTATTTTCCTCACAGCATAAGCCGCCGAACTGAGCCTTCCTGTTATGTTCCAAAATCTTTGCGGCAAGCGCGTTTCGCTTGAATTTCTGTAAGAAAAGTTAAGCTTCAATTACCCACCGGTGGCCGCGAATAATAGATTTCTTATTGTGTCTCTTGACCTTGGCCTGACAGGTTAACATTTTCGTAAGTATTCTCAGAGCGAATGAATTGTTAGTAGTTCACAACAACCGCAAGGCTTTAAACTAAGTCCTGCGTAATGCAGCAACTGCTTACAGTTTCACATTCAGAAGTGGCTGAAGAGCTCCGAAATCTTGCGGTAAGCGATTTTAGCTTGCATTGCTGAAAGAAATGCATTTAGCTATTAAAATAATATTTCCAGAGTCGTGCTGAAGAATGTTATTGGCTCATTCGAACTGAGTGCTGACCTGATTTCGTTGCATTTCTTCGGAAATAAAATTTGTTTGAAACGAGGTTTTCGGAGGCGGTATGGTATTTGTGATCGTTGCAATTGTTAACTAAATTAAATAAATTATTTTAAAGAATACCTATACTTTTATACATTTTCAAGTGCTATTTTACAACATTTTTTTGTAAAGGATAGATGCAGTAATCGGGAAAAAAAACTGTTGAAATCATTATAATTGTTGTAGGTAACTGACATTTTGGTTTGTAGAGTTATTTTACTTGAAAAAAAAAACTTGACATATGTATATTACTAGAGAAGAAAAAGAAATAATTATATTGATAATATTTATTCCACGTGCAAACAATTAAAGCTTGATAGCTTATTACAGCCTAGTTATTACAAAATATACAAAAGAGAGTCTTTTTTTGGTATTTAGAACTACGTAACAATTTTAAACACATGATAATTTGCCGGTCATAGTATTTTGAGGGACGATCAATCTCAAATGGTATAATTACAACAATTAATCTTTACTCTTCAGACGCCGTATCAAAGTTTTGACATATGGAAAATACTATATAATTATGTAGTTCAAAATACAAGCATTAAACTGGACTTGATTAGTAACATTTACAGGCAAGTTTTGGATCCTATTTGTCTTGTCAACGAATTATTATGTGCTTTATAACTGTCACTCGTTCTCTATTAGACGTGTCTACAAAACAACGTATGTTGGTTCTGTCATGACACCACAGGTGTTGTCAAGAGCTGATATGTGCATGTACCCGTCGATTCCCCATTTTCTTCCCCAGGAATTCTTCAGAATCCAGAAGGTCTGTCCATTGTCTTCTCCGTAACCAACGAGGGTAACTTCGTGATTAAGGTACTTTGGTCTACTGTGAATGGATATTATGTTTATTATCATTTATCAGCTTGGTAAATAAAACAAGTAATCCTAAGCAGGAGCTATTCAAACAGTATTACTGTAACCTTGTTTTGGTTTTCTGTAAATACTTGGCCATTTTATTACCACTTCTTGCTGCTTGTAGTCAACTCCAAACAACAATCACAATTCAACACCACAACATTACAATCATCAATTTAGAATAGAATAGAAAATCATTTATTAGGTACAAGACATACATTTCAATAAACAAATCTTATAATAAAACTTATAAAATAAGTCGCGTGTGTAGAGTCAGGTACCTAAATGGTATCCGCTCAATATAATTTGGTTTAACTATCAATGGTTAAGCCTTAATGGTAAGTTCCTACTGAGCATATACGTTAATAAACTTAACCGTGGTACCTTCTATGCCAACTACGTTTTACGTCTGGCAAAGAATAAATAGGTACTACTAAGTAAGATTGAAGTACTGAATAAATGAGTGTGTCAAAAAGTAAGGATGGCCAAAATTGATTTTCTTTGTATTTTTAAATTCAGTTAAAACACGAGACAAAGGTTAAATGACATTCGAAAGAGCTGTAAAACACAGCCTTAAAATTTAATCAGAAAATTAAATTTTGATTTAGATCGAGAAACATACCAGTGGGCATCGTAGAAGATGCCAGATGAATACATAGTGAATTGCCTATTGGCGTAGACGGAGACTGATAAGGGTCCATGGTTCACCAAAGCTACCTGAAATGGTTAGTATTATAATATTAACTTAAATAAAAAGATTTTATTAAAAATACATTTTATCATCATCAATTTAGTCACAGGACGTTCACTGCTGAATATTGGCCTCCCCCAGTGACTTCCAGATTGGCCGGTTGGAAGCGGCGTGCATCCACCGGCTTCCTGTAACCTTTACCAGGTCGTCTGTCCAAGTCAATTTTATTTGTCAACCTTGTGGACAAAAAAAACATTGTGCGGTTTTGACACTTATGGATTGACTTACTGGATGCTATTATAGAGAATCACTATCCACTCCCTAGCTCCATCATCAAGTTCGCATGATGGTATTATAATTATTGTATAGAATTATTTTTTAACAACATGACAGTTAGAATTGGGTTAAAAACGTTTAAAAAAAAAGATTTTACAACATGACAGTTAGAATTAGGTTAAAAACGACTTCCTAGATTTGATGACATACTTGCTTAGTTAAGTAAAAGTGGAGTTTATGTGTTTTTGAGTTCTGAGTACCTCCTATACCTAGTATATTGCAATAATCGCATTGTTATTTTAATTATTTCACTTACTTTAAGGGCATTAACGCTGAACGGGCTTACGTCTGTGAAGCCTTTAATTGGGTAAGTCTGAGTCATGTTTTCAATGCGACAGAAGCCATCCTGCAAATGAACATAAAAATGAATAGAAAACTTGTTTTATTAATAATGATTAGGTTATATTACTTATATTTAGAAAAATAATATTACCGTGTTCGTGTACTGGCCGTATTCTGCTTCAGTTGGCAAGCCGTATTCCATCATCCACTCGTACGCAGCATTGTCAGTACCACCGTCGCAACCTGCCGCACCGAAACTAGACAATACAATATTAATTAATGTAAATAAAAAACGATTATAAAACTAAATGAATCTTAAGATTACCGGCACCGCAAACCATCTACTCAAGGCACTGTTTGCCCTTTAGAACAATTATTATTTTTAGAAATGTAAGATATCTACAGTAACGTTATTTAATACACACCCCCAAGCACAGTCTACTAGGGCCTGGTTACTGAGGGTCACCAGTCTGCCAATGGAGCGAGCAAGAGCGCCTTCCATCGAAGCAGTGGTGCCAAAAGTCCAGCATGATCCACAAGTTTCTTGGTCTGAAACATATATTGTATAGAAGTTTCATGTTACATTGTCACCTTCAGCTAGTTATAATACTGTAGGTAGAAGATTAAAGAGTTTCTTATCGTGAACTTTCATCACCATTTTGGCCTTAGATTTAGGAATGTTTACTTATTCTATTTTTAATAACGAGAACATAGTATCCATTCTCATTCCTACCATATAAAAGCAGTAAACATAAACCACAGGGTAGGTCCCCTAAAATGGAGCGATGAAATACGCAAAGCTACTGGCACGAATGGAAAAGAAGAGCCAAGGATCGGGCATGAATTGTGTGAGTGAGGTCTATGTCGAGCTAATTATGATTAAAGATCGTAATTAATGATACTTACTCCTGACCGGCGTGACTAAGCCGTACAATCTAGTATCGTATTCTGTAGGCAAATCCTTGACTAAATCCTTCAGTTCAGCCTCCGTATACGGGAACGGTACGTTGCCAACTTTGCCCTGGGGCCTTGCATGCAGACCCTTGTTTTTAATCATCTCGGCTTCAGAGCGATCAGCGAACTGATTAATGGCTAGTTTGTAGCCTAGATTCTTCCGATTGGTCTGGGCTACGAGCCTGTGTGTTAAAGATTTTAATAAATATGTATAGATTTTCGTCGTTGTTACTTTCGAAGCTCAGAGTGCAAAGTAAAAAGATTGCATAATACTTATTTTAATTTGACTACCTCACCTCATGTTCTTCCTGAAGATAGATTTTCTCATTTCATGTTCTCCTTCGGAGTAGTCTTTGCCGTACTTCTTCTTGAACCTAACAAAAAAGTTTCAGATTGTATTCTTTAAAACATCTAAGTATTATATCAATAAACTCCATATAAACACTTACGTTCCAAATGCGTGCTCTACATGCGCGTCATTTTCTGGGTTCAAAAACAGAAGACCTTCTGTAACTGCTTCGTCGTTGATTGTGTAGGTTTTAGCGTCGTCACAGTCTATTTAATTAAAAATATGTTTTAGTATTATGATTTTATATATATAATAACGACATTGTTTGAATAAAAGAAAAACAACCAACTTACATTCATCCGGGTCAAATGCACTGTCGTCATCTTCAAGACCTGTTTCGAAAGTCGTGAAGTCCCATATTTCATGTTTATCCAAAGTGCCTAACCATGTATTGTATTCTTTCTCTTCATATCTTAAAATTGATTTTCGATTAATATAAATATCCTCAACAATTAAGAGTTTATTTGATATAAACATGGTATAAAAGGTTTATTGATCAAACAATTTAAGTAATATTATTTAAAAAGCAACTTACACAATTTTATTAGGAAGGTATGATACCTTTTATTTAAGGTTGTTTCCAATTATACTGTAAGTTAGTTACTATAATTAGCAGTTTATAAGACTCAGTTACCTTACTGGTATCCAGGCTTTGACATCAGAATCATAGGTTGCCCAAAGTGTGTACTGCAGGTCAACATTCAGTCCTTTTTCTTGATGCCAGAATTTAGTTGTATCTTTGTCGTACATGAGTTCATTGCCTAAAAAAAATATGTAACTTGTTCGTTTGTATCTACCAACGTATTTCAAATAAGGTGTGGTGATTCTAAAATAGATATAAAAAAATAGAACAGAATTTTCTTACCAACTTTTTCGAAATCTAGGTCGGTATCTGGCAAAATATCTTCAGGGGTTAGTCTGCGGTACCTACTGCTACCCATTTTTTTACAAACAAGCTTCGTATTTCCTTCTTTGTCAGACTCTGGATGAATCTGTAAATTAAAAACTCTGTTATCCTGAACAGTCTATACGTGAACTGCACAACCATGCCCTGCTTATGCAGTGCTGACTGTGTTTGTAAGTACACGAAAAGCGGCATGCAGTTCGAACTTGAAATAGCCATTAAGCTGACCGTGATTTGAAAACCAGACGACACACAGCAAAAGACAGCACAAGTAACACAAAAGTTAGTAGATAGGCATAAAATGTAAAATGACAGTACAAATAAGCACAGAGCTGTGTATTCTGCAAGAATATAAAACACACAAAAAGTATAGTCAATAACGCTAGCGGTAAATCTCTTGAATTGGGCTATTTCCCCACCCATCCATGCGTCCACCAAAAACGAACTTCTTGAACCATAATTTATAGGTATATTAAAGAGGCTTTCTGCATGTGGTAGACCGCCAAAATAGAGTATCATGCTGACACATAACATTTTAGAAATAGTATACATATAAATTTTATATTGCTGTATGTATGCTCCACTATGCTTTTTGTTGCTAAATCTTTCTAGCTAATAGCTTCAGTTAGAGCCGTTTTAAACGATATACACGTTACCTGGTACTGAACGCCGTATCTGCCTTTTGTTATGACATAAGACTTAACTGCTCCGTTGTTGTAATCTATTCTTGATGACTTAAGTGTTCTCCTGAAAATATTTAAGTACTTAAATGTAGTAAATAAGTCACGAAGCTTCTAAAAAACAATATTTAGTGTCCTTCACTGATAAAAGAATTTTTGAATTTGTATTTAATTTATTTTGTCTCTTTTTTAAACCGGTTAGTCAGAAATACGTTTGTCCCATACTTTTCATAAAACCATGCGACATAAAATTTTAAAATAAACGGAATTAAAAGCCTCTAAGGAACAAATTGTCATAACGGGAACATACCACATTTGGTATTCTTCAGTAAATCCGGCAAGGAGGTATATGCGAGTGGCTTGAAAACTATAGCTATCTGGCCATTGAAGGTCTGGAGTTTCTTCATCATCTTTTACCACTGACAAATAAAGCAAATGGTAAATTGTTACCTTAGTCACAAATAAATATATAGAGGTTATGTTATAGATTGCTGTGTGAAATGTTAATAGTATTAATTAATAATTTCCTTTTAGTTAACATTTAATTAGGTCACAACTTAAATTTTTGAGTGTCGTTGGATAGGTCGTTTATGTTTTTTTTGTATAGGATTAAGTTTTTTTAAAGTGCTTTTGTTAGAGTATCCCAGCGTAGTGGTTGCTTTAACGAATTTGACAAGAACATGCCAATAGAATATACAATGTGAAATGGGCGGTACTTCTAACCCGTTAAGGCTAAGTTCGGTATCTAATTTTATTTACAAAAAAAGTAATTTGGGGTCAAAACAAATCTAGAAAAAAAAGGAATTTTTCGAAAATAATTTATTGAATTATTATTTTCCTAGCCAAGGAAAACCTTAACACCAGAAATGAAGTTTATGTTCAGTTACTCTGTTATTTAAGCTATCTTGTGGTATTTCTTTTTTGTTACTACAACACATAAAACCTTTGTTATGGCCTAAAGTGTTAAAAAAAACAAAATGGCCGCTATTCATAGGGGGTGAGGGTTTGATCCCCCAAATTATTATTTTTGTCGATAAAATTAGATATCGCACTTAGCCTTAACGGGTTAGAAGTACCGCCCATATCACATTGTATAACGACGTTAAACGGAAAACTATCACAGTAGGTAAATTTTACAAGTTACCGAGTTAACTTATAAAATATGCTTTTAAAGAATACTTTGATGATGTTAGTTAATTATTATGTTAAACAGGAAGCAAATACCGCATATAACAGAAAACTACGGCACCCTACACATTGTGCGTGGACCAAAACGCACATATCCGTTTTCGTAAATAAATAAATAGTAAATTAAATAAATAAATTGTTTTCCACAATCACACCAATGATCTAGCCCCAAACTAAGCAAAGCTTGTGCTATGGCGACTAGATAAAGGATAAACATACTTAAATACGTTTATAAACATCCATGATTTAGGTGCAAAATGCTCGTGCTCATCACACTAACATTCGCCCCTCGGATTCGAACCCGCAACCGCCAGGCATTGTAGTCCGGAGCGCGAACCACTACACCAGGCGGTCGTCGTCTAAACAAAGTCATTAAATAAATTGAAACTTGAATGTAGAAACTCGAAACGTTAAAGTCTGTTGTGGTTTTATCCTACACATAAATACTAGTACTTCTCAAAAATTAAAACAAAGTGCTTACCAGATTTCCCGTGGGCGAACAGCAAAGCTGATAAAAATAAAATATGGGAAAACCACATATTTGCACCGTGGTATGTGGTTTGTGAAATACTATTACGGGAAAAATGGACATTCAGTAGTTTTTATACTCAATCTGTGCTATCACGATTTTTGTTAATGAATTGCATGAGTTTGTGCGCACATTCATTTAATATAATATCATATTTGTGCTAAAGATTTTTATGGATGTGTTGAGTATAAAAGTGTGAAAAATCCTAAAATTCATGGGAGTTTGAATAAACTCCACTGTCAGTATAAGAATTGGTACTTAATAAGTTGCAAAAACTATTGTCATCTCCTCATATTCTTATAAACATTTGGACATAGATGCTCTCGGAATTGCAAGTTGGGATGTTGACACCATTCATAAATGATTCTGAGAAGTCTAATAACATGAATAACTCTAAATTATTGTGAAGATCGATTTTTAATTGCTTTGAAATTAACTAATTTAGTCATTTGACTATATTTTAGGATACATTAAGTAGCGTATTCCCATTAAAAGTCTATGAAGAGGTCGCTCATAACAAGTACGACAATTAAGATAGATGAGTTAAAAATGCTGATTTAATGTCAAATTTAATAAATTTAGAAATTTATGATATCTTGTGGAATGTCCACACTATTGTTAGGTTTACCCCTCATGTACCCAATTTGAAACGCTATTAATGATCTCGCTAAAAATAGTTGCTCATTTTGATATGATAAATATTACGACACCATTAGTAGCGAAATAAATCAGATCCCGTAGGTAAATTTGTGTATACCTAGATCATTATTTTATATTTCTGGTGGGAGATTAAAGTCTGAGCTTAGATTTACCGTCTCGATGTCAGAAGAATTACTACAAGGTTTGAAAGGTGACATAGAATCTATAATTAATGTGACCCTCGTTTTTACTATATCCTGGTTTTTTACTTGTTCCCTATCCCGGGGTGCTGGTATCCCGTATTGATCAGAGAACAGCCACTGAAGGTGGTGCCTCACCGTCATCGTTTTTTCTCAGGAGATTAGCCCGCAGAGACTAATCGGCTATTAGTCTTTTAGTCTTTTCCATTTATTTACCGCCAGCAGCTTTGCGAATATTACCGCTTTACGTTGGGCGCTCTACGCTGGATTCGCCAAGTCGCAATCTCCATTTAAGTATTATTATTTTTTCGTTTACTCTATCAGGTTTTGGTTCTACTCGTATACCGCCTTAACACCATAACACCGCGTAAAAAGGCTCAAATAGTCGACCAAGGTCTTTTATTACATGCATAGTAGCGATATAGGTAAGCTTACTACATAATCATACTGAATTGAATGGCAATAAATAAATCTTGATAGTCAGGATATTAAAAACAACCTTGTAGAAGTCACAAAAAAAAAAATACTATGGCCTGGGGACAGGCGGTGTAGTATGATTAAAACATGCTCTATATTTAATTTCGTTGCCGCCGAAGATTAGATATAATCAATCCAAATTGCTTATGTTAATGAACGACTAAAAACTCAATCAACAATCGTGTCCGTACAGAGTAGCTACATAAAAATAAACTATAACAGAAGTTTTGTTAACCCTCGTCCAAAATTTTCGTTGTTTTTTGGTATGAAGTCGGAGGTAATACCTACTTATGTTTTTACCAATGAAAAATCGTCTGCCTCAAATCTAATGTCTAGTAATATTCTCGGCAGCATTGTTCGAAAAGCGAGATGACATGTGTTTGATACCCAATTTCCTACCAACATTTCAAACGTTTTCTTTTTAGGGTTCCGTATCCCAACGGGTAAAATGAAATAACCTATTACTAAGACACCGCTGTCCGTCCGTCCATCCGTCTGTCTGTCTGTCCGCCTGTCACCAGGTTGTATCTCATAAACCGTTATAGCTAGACAGACAGTTGAAATTTTGACAAATGACACTGATTTTTTTTTTTGCTCGTTTTTATAAATAATGGTACGGAACCCTTCTTGCGCGAGTCCGACTCACACTTGGCCGGTTAAAATCATGAGGAAATCTGCACATTAATTAACACCGGATGTGTAGCCATAGTCTATGTTCTCTGTCTTAGGGTTACGGGAACTGATGGGAACCACGCCAAATGTAATAACAGATTTACCGCATCGAGGATTATTGTCAAGCAGGACATAGCAACTAATAACTAATATAACCTGCACAAGTACATACTTTACCCTGCATGTGGTAGTGTATAGCAAACGATAAACATAGTTTGACATTCGATTAGGTATATGGATATTAAAAAAAAAAAGGATCTGGTCAAAAGCTCTAGAAGGGATTCTTACGCAAGCTATAGGAAAAAGTAAACACGTAAGCAGACACGTCTTGTAGGTATCTCTATTTCCTGTAACCAACCATCACCAGCTGGTATGCACCTAGTCCCGAAGCGGTGGTAGGGCATAGCTATATTTTTGGGTCTTATACTAAATAAATAATAATAATAAGCTATCAACGCCTTCCGTTACAGCTTAAGATATTTGTCAAGTACATCTTAAAAACTCACATTAAAATTTAAATAATTCATGACAGATGTATGAATGTGTGTAAATGACTATTATGTATTTTGACTTGTGTATCTAAAGCCGTACTTATATATGTGAATTTATTTCACTTTTTCCATTAACGTCACACGCAAAGGTATCAATAAGATTTTCAATATATCCAGTAAATAAATATATTCTCTCAGTGACTGCACAAATACATAATAGCTCCACTGAATGTAAACAGGATCTCGCCGGAAACGTAACTTGGAACTAGTTTATTTGTAGAGCCTGCTGTAATAACTTCGATTACCAAATGATTTATTATAGTGGCGGGCGGCTAATTAAACCAGCGGGAACACTTTAAACGAGACCAAGCCTCGTGTTTGTAAACACCCTTATGATATCTATTGCTTGCTCGGTAGTTTATTGAGGCCCGATTTGACCAAACACAGAGTTATCCCAGTTTAACTATTACAAGAATAACTTTACTCGTTGAACTCAAGTTGGAAAAACGAAACCCAAGTTAGGTTACGTTTTTACTACCCTAATCATAGATGTGTGGTTGGTTAAATGAAAAATTGGCTTACTCAAGATTTATCAGTAGTTAGCACTCGAGTAAAAACTTAAAAATAAAAAATAAATAAAATAATCTTTATTTGCTTAAACATGGTATACAGAGGTGTTTTAAAATGAGCGTTCCAAGCATGTTTAGCCAGCATGAGGCATGCAAATTAAAAAATTGAATTGAAATTAAATATAAAATTGGGTCTAAAAATTGGATTAAATTAAATTAGGTACATAGATTCTGATATCAGTCGTATAATGATTATGTTGAAATGAATATTAATTATTTAAAAAGCTCCTTTAAATCATAAAAGGTATGTGAGATTAGCCACTTATTCAGTTTTGTTTTAAATTGATTTATATTCAATGTCTTGAATTCATTAGGTATATGATTGAAGATTTTTATACTCATAGTCATACAGCTTTTTTTATAATGCATTGTTTTTGGGGTTTCTGGTATTACCAGTCTATTTGGATTTCTTGTGTTTCGTGGATAAATGTCACATGCCCTTTTAAAATGATGCTTATTTTGCATTACAAATACACATGTTTCAAAAATATACAATGACGTCAATGTTAGCAATTGCAACTGTGCAAATAGAGGACGACATGATGTTCGTGGAGAAACACCACATATTGCTCTTATGCATTTTTTTTGGGCAATAAAAGCTCTATTTATATTAGTGCCATTGCCCCACATCAGTAAACCGTAGCGTAATATAGATCCAACATATGCATGATAGGTAGCAATCGCAGTTTTTAAATTTGTCACAGATCTAACCTGCTTTAAGGCATAAATAAACTTATTGACTCTGTTACAAATATTATCTATATGCGTTTTCCAATTTACTTCTTGTTCTATAGTTAAACCTAGGAATTTAGTTTGTTTTACTTCGTCAATTTTGGTGTCTTTATAATGAATATCAATTTACTTCAGCTTGGTAGAATCGGGCCTGAGACTGCTATTTAAAACTTAGAGATAAGTTGGGAATAATAATTGCTAGGTCATTTAAGGTCATTTTTGTAAGTGATTGTGCTATCTAAAATTTTTTTGGACATTCTGATAATATCTAGCCATCTAGGATGTCTAGCCATGGTCAGAAAATGGTCTGGTTACCCTGTCTGAGGTTACGAAGAAGTCTGATGGCAATCGCGGTAAATAGGATTATGGCCAACGCATTTAATATTATATATCTTTGAGTCAAGTCCTCCAGGGTAGGCCTCCAGGCCTAGCACGAAAATGTATCTTTCAATCGGTCGTATAAACCTAACAAATTGAAATAGCCAGTCTCATGTGTCAATCCTTTGATAAAATATGACCATTGCAATCTAGCCGTGTAAAAAACCCGACCGTTTTCAATTGTTCTTAAATTGTAAATACAGGTGAATAGATATTTCAATTGGATCGGATCATACGACCGAACGAATAATGCGCTTCCGTTTTGGTTTGGAACGGGACAAAGTGCACAAAAGAAAAATATATAACCGTAATAAATATAATAAAGTTCTTCCAACAGCATCAGAATCCACCACAAATGTCAAAAATTCTAGATTACTTTTTAACGAGTTCGCGTCGCAAGTGGTCTATAAATTTTTACATACGTTTATTTTATTATTAGATTAAATGTTCTATCAGAAGTGTGAGATTTAATTGACTTGCTTGTTACTGTTGTTGTTAAAATCTGCTTGCCTTGAGTTGTTTATATAGTGGTCTAATTATGTTAGATGACAAAACACTTTCACGTCCACTATCAATTTGCCAACGAACAGGTTAATTTTATTACGTTTTTTTATTTAAGATCTATTAAAGTAATACTCGTATACAACTTCCTTATTTTTATTACTCAGACTTTACTTGTACTTTCATATGGATTAATTTACTTTAAGATATTTCGAGCACAATATTTTAATTGCATGCAAAACTTGTTATTAAGATCAAGATATTGGCCGCAATTTCCTTACGATAATTACAAAGAACATCTGGCAGTAATATTTAAAAACAAAAAAGACAAGATCTCGACGTACTAATTTAATTGCAAATTCCACAAAGGTAAGTAATCTGCGATAAATAACTACTTTACTTACATACATACAGTAATAATTTTAAAGATAATTAACATAATTAATAACTACTTCAAAATGTACAGACAACAGCTCTTCGACCTACCACAAATCGTCAAATTTTCTTAATTGAAAATGATCGCTACATGTCAGGCTTAAAGTTGAAAATCTGTTGGAGAACTTTTAACTTTTTTGGTAGGTCGACGTGCTGTTGACTGTACATCATTTATTTGTTTTAGCATACCTAAGTGTAACAAAAATTTACATTCGTTATGCTCAATTGAAAAAAAAGTTTACTATGCAGCTAGTGAACCGTCAAATTAAGATTAATTAGCCGATGTGGCTATCGAAAGAGATTCGATTTTGTGTTTACAAAGTTAAGTTTAAGAAAGGTAGCTAGTTTGTTTGCCTGGTTTGCAGATAGTACAAAGAATGAGTACTGTCTGTAGTTAGAACCGCATTGAGGAATTCATAAGTAAACAGACCGCGTTACTGTTCAGGCTATCGATTCTGTTAGAAACGAGCTGATGTACTCGCTCTAAAACTGACCTAAGCGATACTAACGAATTTAGTAATGAAGTTGAAATTACCTACTACACTACTGATCATCGAGTGAGTTTTTGTTTAAGAAAGCGCGGTTTTGTTTAAAGAATAGCACGGTTATTTGGAGTTTCACGATTAGGAGAATTTGGACGAGAAATACGTAGATGTCCAGTTATCCCTTTGAATTCCTGATATTATACTGTGATAGTGTCTTTCAAACTAATATATTGATGGTCTTTACCCGTGCTGGTTATCGTTTACATCTATTGTTTAGTCCGGTACTGTCCGAGTTTCTATTAGCATTAGAAAGGTGGTTGATAGCGAGAGGTTGAGCAGCTGTTACACTGTGGCGTGTGGTGCAAGGCATACGGTTGAGCAAAACTATAAAAATGTACAATATTTTAAAATACTGTCAAGTAAGTTTGTCGTGTACCAGTGAATCACTTGAAGAGAGCACGGTTTGCCTGCCCAGCACACTGTTTGCAAAAATACGTAATTTGTGCTGTTTGCGTCTGTCAATTACAGCAATTTGATTGCGGATTAGTGTCTATTTGTTACGGTTAATTTGATGAATTAAAAATTATTAATAATTACCTCGTGATTTTAAAAATGTGAATATAAAACTGAAATTCATAAATTTGAGCAGTTGTTATTAATAATTAACTACTCTCGTCGGTAAAAGTAATACAATAAAATTAGAACCCTAATTGGAAATTGAAAATTTCAAAATAATGATATCAAGTTTCTAACTTTTCCATTGTATAAGTGCAATTAATTTACATTACAATATAACTAAGCATAAAAAAGGTTCAACTATTCAGATTAGTATTATATAAATAAACCGAAAAATACCGGAATTTGTACATAGGATTTCTAAGGTCGGTAAAGACGCGCACGCCACTTGCGAACTAAACTAAACTGTGTGTGATCGTAAAGGTATAACTCTGATCTTGGCAGTCGTGGCTCGGCAGTGGCTGCCGGACTGGCGCTCCTCTCCGTAGGGATTTGTATCACAAAATAGGACGCCGCTGCTATACGTAATTTGTGTTTGTATGAAGCGGTGCTTGCATTTCCGATGTTGGCTGCTGAGTCGCGACGTTAGGCAGTCGCTCGCCGAGTGAATCAAACATTAACTGCCGCACTCAGAAAAAAACAATTAACAATAAAATGTGGATTATCATTTTTGTTCATTTAATTATGGTCTTTATTCTTATCGACTTTGGTATCACAGATTTATCTTCAATGATTAAGTGCGGCAGTAAGGTGGTCAGTCTAGAAGTTATTCTTGGATTGATTGGACCTTATACAGGAGATTAGGAAACTAGATAATTTTTGACCATCATTGCACATCCAGTGTGCAGATTCCCTCTCAATGTTTTACAAGAGGTAATAAATAAAAATAAGTCCAAAAAAACGCTTTTACCTTGAACCACACGCTATAGAAGTCAGTGCGCCCTATTTAAATCAGCGTGCCTCGGCGACTCGGGCACGCAAATGCAAATTTTATCTCGATCGGGAGTGAAACTGTCCCCGCAACATTTCCACTTCTCCGCGCCGGACTAGTGGTCGAACTTATTGATATAGAGTCCTTTCTAAACGAAATGTGGAACTTTCTATTTATGTCTTCTACTGAATCGAAGCCGTGGAAATTTGAAATAGGACTAGAGTAGGTAAGCGTTTATAAAAGTATCATCCCTTTTCTTTTAGATTCAGATGAATAGCAGATACTTTGGCGTAAATATTGAGAAAGAAAGCAATTGGAGACAAAAATATGTAGGTTGCATTCCTGTTATTGTCGTCAAAGAGTAATTTGCAGAGATAGAATTACAAACGTCTGAAACAAAAAACGACTCGTTTTCGTTAACCTTTTGACAGTAATTGTTGTTAAAGATCTAGTAGGACGTGCGTTAGAATTGGGCCTTATTAACTTGTTATTAAACAATCACTAAGCTAAGGTCATTAATGTTTTCATATTAGCAAAACACTTTATCATCTAACTACGGCAAAGCGTACGGCAAACATGTTTTTATAAATTGCCTTCAAAGGCAATTTATAAAAACATGTTGATGACCAATTTTCCGCCACACAAACCACGCTTTTGCTGGCGCGCATCATTTAACTGAACTCTGTAGAGACATCATCACGTCATGGTGAAAGAAGGTGATACTAGAAAAGTGCAAATGTACAAAAGCCGAAACTGTTTCGTCATCGTCTTACGCACGACCTATATGGAGCGTCTTAGCTAATAAACCGTATCCAATTGAGCCCATCAGGCCAATTGCTCTTAATACAGGGATTGCTGTGGGATTGCTCATACCCAAACGCGAAATTTTTAATTGCCTAGCGCTAAGGGGCGATGGACGGTTTTAATTGTACACTCGATTGGTACAACACTTTAAATGGACTGAAATTTTAGGCACCGTTACACGGATGGTAGAAACCAAGTGTTAATGGATCTCGTTCTAATGACCCGTGTTAAGGGGCATCCACACTGCAGTTTCTATTTGTTGAGCAGTGAGCTACGTTTCCGAGTCATATAACATCTAATTGGCAACAGACATGAATTACTAAAGAATGTTACTCTAAATTACTCAATGATGCTTCATAATTCCACAATCAGTAACTGCGGTGAACAATTGTTATTACCTAAGTCGGAAATATTTAACACATTTTTATTTGTTATCATCATCATTCAGGCTTAGAACGTCCTTTCTGCAAGCTTTACCAGGTCGTCCACCTTGTGGGTGAACAATTTGATGAGTACACAATAATATTATTATTACTAATTTAGGTTAACCAAGTACATAAGTATCAAAATTTGCACAGTTATACATAACTTTAAGAACGTTTAAGAACACCTTAAACACGAATGCATGTAGGCGTTTTCTCGATTTTGACTTTAACAACTAATCCAACGCAAGTGATAGACACTCTAAATCGATTTAATTACTAAGTATTTTAGAAGTTAATAGTGAAACTGAAAGCATTAGCCCTAAAAAAATATAATTTATAGTCCTCATTTGTTTGAGCAGTTTAAAAGAATTGACGAACCTAATTAAAAAGTTTCAGTATCGCTTTATAAGCATCTCTATAAAAATATTATGGATTTAAATGAAAATTGTAATTGGTCACATGCTATTTACAACCATAAATTCGTACAATTAAAATTATCTAAATTATATCTACGACTATCAAAACAACAAAACGGGTTTAAATAAAAGACATTTTTAGTTTTTAAGCGTAGGTTCATTAAAGTTTATTAATATTATGAAGATGCTCTTTATGGAATATCTATAAAAACTTAATAAAACCTGTCAAGATAATTACTCTTCATTCAAAATGAGATCAGTAGCAACAAGAACTCAACAGTAATTTGTTATAATATATTAGATTGTAACAAGAAACGAATTATAAATTGGAATAAGTATAAAAAGCGGATTAATTTTATTTCATGTTTGCTCTCTAATATCAACATCGGCAAATTCGCTGTAAACAATACCTTTTTTAGACTTGTTACCTTTTTGGGTTGGACGACTTCTTGATAACAAAATGAATTAGGATGATTGACAGCTCTGATTAAGGAAAGCTGCCTTGTTGAAATCATCATGAGCTGACTGGATATAATTTAAATAAACAAGACGATTTTACTTAATATATTCTATTTCTACTGTCTATTACTTTGTTCTGATCCTAGTCGGGTAACACTTGATCATGATTGGCACGTCATTTGACCCTTGGAATCGTAACCCAGGAGAATTAGACCATTTAAATTATGCTATCATCAACATCATTATTGAAAACTTCATTTAATATACATGAAATAATGACTAACCTACATAGTTTTTTTGGTGTGTTATCTATGAATTTTGTTTCTCTGCGTATTTTGCACAAACACCACGTAAGTGTAGGATTTTTGTTTTTATTTACTTGTTACAACTATCGGGGTTTTTACTCATGCACATGAGTGTTATGCCTGTGATGTAATCGTAACATTAATTAAGATATTGTCGTGAGAATACATTCATGAGATAACGAGTTTACAACCTTGATAGAGAGTGCATTTTCACCAAAATTTTCCCGGACTTCAACCAGTATCAATGCATTTACGTGCATGTACGGCCCGGCTGGTACGACTCGTGGAATGAAGCGGTTCGTTGGAATACCGCGCGTTGGCGGCGGGCCAGGCGCTGCTAATGTCTCGCTAACGCTATCAGCGCACTTTGCATTAGAACTCGCGCTGCATTTCAAATATCCTGTGTAATTAGGGAATGAAGACTCGTGTCCTTCCCAAAGAATACGAATGTAGAAATGTTCATACGTGATATCATCTTTACCTATTGCATTATCTATAAATTTTGTACGTCAAGTTTTGCACAAAAAGCACATAAAAGTGAGAACATTTTTTTTAATTTTCGTCACTACCATATTGTTTGCACATAAACTTATAAGTAGTGCTTGTGACATAAGCGTAACGTTTACAAAGGTACTGTCGTGAAAATTCATTCATATGAGATTAGGACATTACAATTTACAACGATGCAGAGTGCATTTTCACCCAAATTTTCCCGGACGTCAATCAGTATCAATGCATTTACGTGCACGTACGGCCCGGCTGGTACGACTCGTGAAATGAAGCGGTTCGTTGGAATTCCGCACGTTGGCGGCGGGCCAGGCGCTGCTAATGTCTCGCTAACGCTATCAGAGCACTTTGCATTAGAACTCGCGCTGCATTTCAAATATCCTGTGTAATTAGGGAATGAAGACTCGTGTCCTTACTAAAGAATACGAATGCAGAAGTGTACATACGTGTTCTTTACTTATTTTATTGTCTGTGTAGGTATTGTATATTTAAGTCAAAATTTGCGCTAAAATCACGCAAGTGCAAGAATATACTTAACTACCTAACACTTACTTGTATCGGAAATAGCTAGTTTTCATATGGGTTTTTATTAATAAGTTTGCGAGTACCTAAATTGGTACCTTATATGTAACAATGTTGACAATGTTGTTGTTGAAAAGCTTAAGAGTTTTTACACTTACTTCCAGAAGACCGTGAAGTTTGATGACTTTAAGCATTTAATTCCTCCATAGTAATACAGACTGGAGAACTACACCGTAATTATCAGTGCTTAAACAATATTTGGCATATGTTTCTTAAGAATTCTAAATTTATTTACTTAAACTTTATTTTACAGGTGAGTACAACTGGCGAAGTTAATGCTATACAGCATTTTCTACCAGTCAACCTTGAGGTAATGCAGATAATGAAGTAAGTTAGGTACGTCATCAGGATGAGTGGATGCCTTAGCTGATAGTTAAACATGGTGAAATTAACTAAACTAAACATACCTTTTATTCAGATAGGTAATATTCTTGTAAATATAAAGCAACAATAACATTTCTTACCATTAATTATTTGGAAATTAATTTGATTTTGTAAATTAACTATTCTTAACAGTTACTATACCCATTTAGGTATTGTTTTTAAGCAAAATATCTAACGTGTATCATGGACTAAGTTTAGTCCATGTGTGTATTAAGTCAGTCGGCGTTGATAAGATCAAAAGCGCTGATAATCTCTACGGCGAAACTTTAACAATCAATTAAACATTTTAGTGTTCAGATTCGGCCGTTTAACAGTGACTATCAAAGCCGATGGCAATATATTCTCATTAACGTCAGAATATATCGGCGTTTTTATTTGCCTTATCAAAATCGCAAGCCATTAATTTAATTAAAGCATTCCAAACGATGCTCCCATAGATTCTGATACTCACTGAAACATTCTCAAAATATTTGGACGAATCCTTTTTGTTTTGGTGACGACGGCGGAATTTTAATTGAGTCGAACAAGATTTGAAAAAGAGAATATTGTTAGGAATTTATGCTAATCTCAACATTAAGTGTGACTGTGGCCAGTAAAAAGTGTATTTTAAAATAAGTAGTTAGCAAATTGTTTATGTAATACAATGTACTTGACAGCTAATACATACTCGATATACTATTGATTTAACTACGTAGTGGAAAATATAAACGAAAGCAACAAACATCTACTTTCGACCAACTTTAATTTTCATTAGATTTCCCAATGGATTCCTATCGTAACTACTGCACTTCTTCAATTAGAAATTGTAACTGCAAACGCAAGGATTGATTTTTAAAAAGAAATACACGTTGAAATTTAGGTATGTTTGTGTTCGCCAACTTCGTAATAGCTGGACTGATTTTGACGGTTTCTCATAATAGCAAAGAAGTCTTAGGCAAAAGCTAGCCGCTAACAAGAGGCTCGCTTAATTAAGGGTAGACTCGTACTTAAAAAACTAGATCTATTAATAAGCTATCTAGAAAAATATCTTACGACTTGTTGGAACTTGAAACCTGCACCACCGGTTAGTAGGCCTTCAACGTCCAATGCCTTGAAAAACGACTAAAATCAATAAAGTGTCCTAGAACCAGATAGAAATAAATGCATTGAATCAGTGACAGGACAAGGCTGCACCACATTATTGATTCCATCTATTAATGGAGATTGAAGATTATAGAGTAGAAAACACCACGTTACTATAAGCAGTCTATGAGAGTAGGCCGGTTATGTCACGAGCACGACTAAGCTGTAATGTGCCGTGAACTTGTGACCCTGATTTAAACGTGTTGTTTTTATTCACCTCTCTATTCAGTTGACATTTGTGCCTCTGGACAACATGCATGGTGACTGAATTCGATTTGTGTAAATCATTCGGAGAGAATCGATTCTGTAAATAAACTCCTCTTTAACTAAAATAAATACACAAACAGCTATAATGAATCAGTAATCATGGAACATTTTTTTAGCGCCTTAGTTTTATTTTATTGTGTACAACAGTTTACATATTTACTGTGTTCATTGGACTAATCTTAACGAAACAAAATACCTAATAGCACATCAATCATGAAGACACATTCTGAAAATAAAATAGAATAGAAAACGGTTTATTTGACACAAAGTCATAACAAGAAAAATACAAGAACAAAATAGGTATATTACATTAAGTGTTATGTCAAAAAGGCCCCCGCTCAGCATTTGTCGTGACAGCCAGGGACTTATCACAACGCTGATTTTTAGCGGGGACTCCGACGTTAGGCGTACAGCGAGTGTCGCGACGGCACATAATTCGGATCATTAGTTCCTAAAATACTAAAAAAAAACTTTATTTTTATGATATTATAATAGCAATATTTTGAAGGCTTTCAGAATGATTCAATATTGAATATTACTCTAGAAAGATATTATACATACTCAGCTTTGTAACCAAAAGATAGTACAGACAACATCTGGTCCGTCTTATACTTTTGACATGGGGCGCCTGGCGATGGCACTTCTCACGGTCATTGAAGCTATCTTTTTCTACTACACCCCTTTTAGTCTTATTCTCAATGTAATGGAAAACAGACGCGTCGTTCAGTTCTCGAGTTTATCAATGGGACCGAACTTGAATACGTTATACCTTTTTGGTGAGTAAAGATCGAAATACGAAGAAAATCTGAATATTGTCACATCTACAAAACTGGTTTATAATTTGAAAATCATTCGAGTTTATTTGATCAGTGATAATTCGTAGCAGTATCATAATGAAGTAAAATCGTTGTTATTAAATTCACATTTTAGAAAAATCAAATAACACTAGCAACATTGATGATGCAAGGCTACAGGTGACTACCCAACATAAAAGACATTTAAAACTTTTAAAAGAGCACAACTAAATATTGCCATATTGCTTACAAAATTGTATAAAAATTGAGCATTGAGCAGATATTATTCCAATAATGTAATTATTACAACAAAATCTTGTAAAACCTTTCCTGGCATTGTTAATTTTTCAATATAATACAAAACACTACTAAAATTGACAGTGCAAAGCAACACTGCAGGGTAAGGTGAATTTTAACAAAACAACATTTCCGAAATGGGGTCGCCCTAAAATGGGATCGACAAAAAATTTGACGTGGCACAGGTGTGTTCCGTAAGTGGGGACCATATTATTAGGGCAATGCCCTTACAGATGATGTCAATAATGACAACAAATCTACTGAAAAAACTTAACAATAACTTAGATGTTGCTAATTGTCGTTTTTTCTTTATCTTTTACATCCATTGATTTCCTTAATTAACATTTTTTTGTCTCCCACGGATCATTTTTTTAACCAAGCAATTTTTTTACTAACATAGCTTGAATAACTGATGACAACTAGGTACTAGGGCTCTTATCATATAGTTAAGTTATTTTAAGACTACTGAACCCTTTGCAGCGCAACACGCACTTGGCCAATTCGTCAATCCGAAGATCGCCTACCTAGAAAAGACCTTTATAAAATCCGATTCAGCGTCCAAATGTGTTTATCCATTATTAAAAGCCTTGGTTTATCCCTAAAGTTTAGTGTGGATGTGCGTCAGGATTGTCAGGAACAAATGACGGGTGTCGAGACTCGAGACACCCCACACTTACAGAGCGTTTTGTTTGCGCAGTTAAGCTCAGCATCGCATTGACGCGCACGGTACGCATCGTTGTTATGGTGTGGATATGACACGTTTAAAATAGTGATGTGTCCATCGATATCCATGTCGATAAATATAAATAAATATGCGCCAGACAAAATACCAATTATCATAGTCTCTAGGAAAATAATAAACAAACTTGGGTTACGATGACTTTTTGCTGAAAGTGTCTCTCGGGACTCCTAGAATGGAGCCGCATTTGCAACAAATTATAAGAAAAATATGTACAAAATGATCGGACCAGGAATTAAGCCCGGGATGCACACAGTGCAGGATTATCCAATCACCAAATATTTGTTTTGGGATTTTTTATGATTTCCATTTTGTCAGGGTGCCAATCAGAGAAATGGTTTATTACTTACTTTTATTTAACTTTTTTACTTAGGTCTGTCTGGTTTTTAATTATTTATTTTATGATCACTTGCTATAACCGATTGCTTATTCGTAACTTTAATTCGATAATGCAATACGATGAAATCAGCACAAAAATAATCATGACCTGTATAAATGAACTGATTACTATTCTAACGCACTTAATAAATCATTCATTTAGTTCAGGAATCTTCCCTGACACATTAAAGCTATCCATCGTGAAGCCTCTGTACAAAAAAGGCGACAAGGAGGACGCTAATAACTATCGTCCTATTACACTTATTCCGATACTTTCAAAAGTGTTTGAAAAATGCATGTACTTTCAACTTATAGGCTTCTGCAACAAATTTAATATTATCAAAAAAGAACAGTACGGTTTCAAAAGAATAAGTCAACAACACTTGCAATTTTTAATATTTTAGATGCAATATTGACTAATATTAATAACAATAATTTGACTACTGCTATATTCTTAGACTTATCTAAAGCTTTTGACGTCGTGCCGCATGATCGGCTTTTAAGGAAACTTAAAGTCCTGGGTATCAGAGGTCTACCCAATCAATGGTTGTCATCTTATCTACACGATCGGAAACAACGTGTTGTAATAACAAGGGTACAGGATAATGAAATGAAGGTCCACTACTCTCAATATAGAAATAATTATTATGGTGTCCCACAGGGCAGTATACTGGGCCCCATCTTATTTATTTTATACATAAATGACATAATTGATACAGTGGAACATAAATTTATTTTGTATGCTGACGATATTTCTATATTAGTGACATCTAGCAAACATCATAATTCAATTATTAGACATGAAAAGGACATCAACGATACTCTTGACAAAATTATTCAATGGCTAGAAGATAATAATTTAAAAATTAATTGTAATAAATCAAATTATATTCAATTTATTAAATTCAAACATTCCAAATATAATTTTAAACTTAACATCTCAAAAATCAAAGAAGTATCCCATGCAAAGTTTTTAGGTGTTATCCTAGATCAGGATCTAAACTGGAAAATACATATCTCTGACCTTTGCATTATTATAAATTTGTATACGCTATTTACCAAATCAAAAACATTACTGATAGAAAGACCGCTATTTTATCATATCACGCATATGTGGAGTCGATACTTCGCTATGCTATCGTTATCTGGGGTAATAGCACAGAAAAGAAAAAAACATTTATTGCACAAAAAAAAATGCATGAGGGCGATCTTTGGGATTTCACCAGAAAACTCTTGTGAACCACTCTTTAAAAATCTTGCTCTACTGCCAATGCCATGTTTATATATATACGAGGTATGCAATTTTGTAACCAAACATAAGAATTTGTTTATTTTTCCTGTGAGTTAAAAAACTCGAGAGTACGCAGAGATCCCTATAGACTTATTCTAAAAGACAATCCCAAGTCATCAAAATATAATAAATTTGCTTTGCTATGTGCGTTAATATTTACAACAGAATACCAAATGTAATGAAAAAGCACAGTGCCACGGTATTTAGAAGGCATTTGTTTCGCTGGCTCAATTTTCATAATTTTTACAGCCTTAAAGATTTCTTTAACCTTAAAAAATGAGATTCCTTGCCAATAGGTTATAAGAAAAGGACTATTTAATTATTATTTTTATAAATGCGTTCTGATAATGTGACATGATGATAATGACATTCTGTATACATATAATAATTAATTTGACATTTATATATTCGAGTTGACATGACTTATAATAATTTTTAATATTTTATTTGCTGTAAAATTTGCATGCTAATTTATATAGCCCAATATGTGAATCAATACCTCTGTTACTTAAGATCTTGTATACCATATTGCCGCAAATAAAGATTTATGATTTATAATTTATGAATATAAATGACAAAAAAATTAAATACCTTGTCAATTTCAAAATAATAAAAGTCCCAGTAAGTCTTTTTGTTTGTTAGTATGTAGAACACTTACAAAAAGAGTATATTTATAGTGATACAATTAAACTAGATTTTTTGTAAGTAAAAAATCGATAACTCTCGGGACGTCTCTACAAACGAGATTATTTTAAAGTCTAAAATAAGCTCGCACAAGCCTCGTTGGATAATACCAATTAAGAGTCTGAGCACATGGATCAACTAACGTTGGTCAGCTAAAAATCTTTTCGACACTACACGTGCTTAATGTATTAAAAACGGATCCTAGATCAAATGCATCTGATATATAGATATGAAAGTGCATTAAAAAGACATCTGGTCTATTATGGCTTTAATAATAGTGAAAGGCCTATTGTTTTCGATTCGCGCCATGATATCAATATGAGTATCGATTGATTGATCTAAATGTAAGGTACAGTTAAGTTTTAACAATAAAGCAACTCTGGGTAATTATTGTAGCGCTGTAGTTCAGATTTGTTAATAGTACACTAAGTAATGAGCTTCCTGGTGAACTACATCATAATATAAATAATTATATTATCGCAGAACCGATGAAAGGTGGAGTAAACGGGTGCTCGAGTGGAGACAACGTCTAGGCAAACGTAGTGTAGGACGACCCCAAGTTCGATGGACCGACGACCTTAGGAAGATGGCTGGCAGTGGATGGATGAAAAAAGCGGGAGATCGTGCTCTTTGGTGCTCTTTGGGGGAGGCCTACGTCCAGCAGTGGACTGCAATAGGCTGAGATGATGATTATATTATTGATTAACCTAGTTTTACTCGTAGAAGTAGGTGATACTACGAGTCTACGAGTATAGTTAATCCATTTAAATGAAAAAAAAAAACATAATCAAAATCTTGTTATAATACTGTTGATGTAGCTATTTAGCCATCAAATACCTACTGCATTCAATTTTTATTATAGTCTAAGTTTAATTAAAATAGATCCTAATGTGTCAAGAACTTAATGTTAACCTTCTAATTAATTAAAATTAAATAACATAGTTAGTTAATATGGTGATTTAGGATAGATTATGCCATGTCAAATAATAATATCATTGGAGTCAATAATATGTTAGGTAAGTACTCATGTCAGTTTGGAATTTCTTAACACTATAATTGTTAAGTATGCGTGTATTACGTCCCACTGCAGGGCACAGGACTCACCCACCTATGAAGTGGTTTGGGCCCTAGTCTACCAATCAAGCGCACCAGTCCGGGTCGGTGGAGGGGTGTTGTAAGGCCAGCGACTTACTGTCAAATGTATTCAAGCCGCCCTAAAGCTACTATAATAATATTTTGAGTAAATTAGACTAAAAGATAGACCATTTAGATTAAAACTTGCCTCATTGCGGTCGAAACGTTCCGCTTTCACCATCTCCGTAAGTCCTAATCTCATAATGCCACAAATGCTCCGATTTCACGGGCAACTAATTCTCCCCCTGTTTACGGGTCACCTTCATTGTGCGGAACAATGATGAGACAAAAAGCGTCTGGGGTAAAGCGAGCAACGCAACAAAGGCGTACGACACACCAACCGCAAATGTTTGGCGTGAAATACGTCATTTTATTTAGGTGCTGTGGTGGTGGTTATAAAAACGATAACATTTAAAAAAACTATAATACCGAATACCTGTGGTGTCCCATAGGGTACCATAATAAGGCTTAGTAGCGGCAGTTGAACCGTATAGTTTCTAGTTAACGCTAAACAGTGTTGTTTTTACGTCAAACTCTATAAAGAAAACAAAATTAGTTACAAGTAATACTGATATAGGAAATTATGGTAGACGCCAGAGACGGATTCGGTCATGCAATTTATAAGGATCGATAGAGAATGATTGTTTAACCGTTTTTATGGTGCTTTTTGAGGTATCTATATTTTCTAAATTGACCCAACCGGTAACAACCCCGGGATCCTTGCGCTTAATGTAAAGATAGGTAGAAAATAAACCGAATAAGGTAAGCATTCGCCATAGACTTCACCATAAATATTGTAAGAAAACTATTTGAATAAACCATCATAGAGCTAACTGCTTGAGTTCATTAGAGCATGCTCGTACCTCTTTTGTCAAGGAAAATATCTCTAAAGTATTTTGTAAGAACATATATCTTACGTCTTGTGGTTGACACAATTTATTAAGAAGAACTAAGAAAAACATCTTAAACCTGCTGTGATAAAGTAAGATGTGGTTTAAACAGAAGCGTGTGCTTCATGCAGCATTTACGTAAGTAAAGCTCATCATACACTATGGAATTGATAAATGTTTTTTACTCACCTAAATATCCTGTCTGTATTTAACGTTCAATGAATTGCACAATATAACAATTGTAGTCTAGTGTATTCTGCCCCTTACTTCGCATACGCGGTCGCTGTGACAAATCGTCGGAACGAACTAGATGGTTCCTGTCATTGTGTATCGCAAAACTACCGTGAATCACTTGTAAGGGAACTCCAATAACACGGCCGAGGGTTCCCACGGTTTTCATAACATGTTTGCGAATTAGAAGAAATGCTCTTTCTCTTCCTGATTGTCTGCTATTTGCGGGAAAAGTTACGGGAAAAGTTCATGTTGAACTAATATTATTGTTATTTTTCCAATTTTGATAAATTTTGTTTCTATCCCGTATTAAAGAACAGGGTACGTAATACATATAAATAAGTTGTTGATACTTACGTTTTAACTGTTACCATAGGAGCAATACTGAAATCACGAAAAAAAACATAAGTATTACGAGTATTAAATATACCTAAATAGATGGTTTCAGAGCTCCGAAGATATGATACAGATTTAGCCATAATCTATGACATGCAAAATTAAAAGTTTTTTTTACATAAAAGTTATTTTAAAGTTAATTCTACGCATCAACAATATTAAATATAACATTCTTATTCAGAGTGCATATGCTAGTCCGGAACTAGGGTTAATTCTCTGTACTGACGTAAAGCGAGTGAGTATCGAACAATGGGTTAACCTTAGTCCCGGACTAGCATATGCGCTCTGAATAAGATAGTAAATGATGTTAATGACTTTATCATTATGGAAAGACAGTATTCGCGATTTCGATGTTGCTACCATGGTAAAGGGCATTGTATATTAACAGCTGATTAATTATTGGGAAAGGAAGGTATAGCTTTAGGTTCACCTGTATGGATATCACACACAATAGAACAATAAAGACACTCAAATTTCATGGGTATAAGTAAATTAAACAGCAATAATTGCTTTAAAAAAGTAAGACAAGGCATCACAAATATTTATATTTCTCTTACAGGCCAACCATGAAATTTTAACAACACCTAAAGAATGTCGTTTCAACGACAAACTCTATTAAAGAAAATTATAAGAAGATTGAAGTAATATTGATTATTGGCTGATATTGGAATTGATCATGGTGGGTCCCCAAGATATCTGCTATAGTTTAATAGTAAAGATACAATATCACATCACACACCTTAAGTCAGTGGCGTGCGGTGCATGCAATTAGGAGTGCTTACCTGGTAAATGAAATGAGATAGTCTGTATGTAGGTTATACTTACAAATGTGTGTCGTCGATAAAAAACACTGATTTTCATCAATAAAACACCTAAGTAAGTATCTACTGCCTACCCCAAAATAAAACTAATGCGCGCCACTGCCTTAAGTTAAAAATAACATTTCAAATGCGATGCTGTGCAGGCACCAAATGTTGTCTGAAGGGCGTTTCGTCTAGACCTATGCCGATACAAAGTGACTTCTAGGACAGGGTGCATCGACAGGAATAAAATACAAAGGCGATAGATTTGCTGAAATACGTTCGTATCGCATTTCGTAAACTAAGCGCCTTTGTGCGCCGTGTAATTTGATAACAATGATAATACAATATAAGGCTATCCTATGAATGCTCTAAGATCCTATTAGACCACGTCATTAGCATGTATTATGAAGCGTAAATCTTATTATTACGACGCTAGAGTATTATTTTATAGCAGAAGAGTTTTGTTACATTATGTACTGATTACATTGTACATGTAATCACTTGAATATGATACAAAATAAAACTTTAAAAAATTACAGAAGCCTTGATTTTGTTAGACACGCGCAGATGAACTCGCAATAAAATTCACCTAAGCGCTACAAACGAACTCACCCCCTGTTTTTGTTATGAAGTAAGATCATATTACTTACTATGCGTGAGTTTAGTGTTGAAGGCAGCGAGGTTTTGTTTACAGAGTTGCACGGCAGTTATCTAGCCCCGAACTTAGCGAAACTGACAATTTACTGAAACGGGAATTAACGCTATCATAATAATAATTTAGGTACAAAATGACCCTTTTCAGTGAGTTAAATAATGTCTAAACTTTAATAATAATAGTTCTGCTAATAATAATAGTTTAAAAGTTATTATTAGCAGAACTTGTACTAGGGCTCATTATTTATTCCGTAAGTACTATGGCCACAAAATATAACGGTTCGACATAATTAAATGCAAAAAATCCACGACTTACGTACTTGTACAAAATATGCATATACTTATTACACATTTGCTTATTGCAGGAGTCGAGCCCGCAACCATTTTGCATGCCAGCGCGGGAACCTACGTTAAGGGCACCGGCCCGAATGACACCTGAGCGAACGGCACCTGTGTTATTCCTTTACGACTCCCACATAAATTTTGTTGTATTCTTTTGTGCTATAGTTAATAATAGTATGTTGTACTTTCATAAACTTATTCAACAGAATTTCATTTGTAGAGATTACAGCGAGTGATCAGAGGATATCTTATAAATCTATTACGTACAACAGCATCGTCCGTCTATTTTTTAATCTAGATGATTGCTTTGTTTGCAACGGTCCACAGACGCCTACCTTTGTTTATAGCTACGCTGAAACGTTTATTTTCATCACGTACCCAACAGCGCGTCACGTCACCGCCTTTTAACCAAAATAAAAAAGGAAAATCCCAAATCCCGTAAGCACAGCGACAAATTTAACCTTTTCATTGCGTCATTATATTTAAATGCTGCAGGGTGTCGGCACATTTTTACCAAAAAAACAAGATCACCTGTCGTCAACCAGTGTGGACTAAAATAACTCCTATCACAAAGAATCAAGGGACAATTTTGCAAAGCAATATGAAATCACAATTTAAGTTCCGCTTAAATAGAGAGATAATTTGGAGCTCGAGTTTGGTGAAGTGAATTTAGATCATGGAGTCATAATGATAAAGTGCGTTTCAGGGTGTTGGGAGATGAAATTTTTACTGGACAATGGAGTAAGAAGTTGGATTAGGGCTAGGGGAAACACGGTGTCAGCGTGCTACGCTACCGTTTTGTGGTGTATTGTCCTCCGCGTCGCCCCTAAAGAGGCCGGAGTCTTGAAGACACTTGATTTTTTTTTATGCAAGCACTTTTGCTCCTTATTTGCACAACCTGTGGGAATACTCTGCTTGCTTGAAAATTGTGTTGGGAGTTTGGGATTGAGGGAATCCTTGTAATCCATTTTCTTGGAGCTTCTTTACACATTTTCAATTTGTTTAGACGTGTCATGATTGTGTCTGCTAATTTGGATTTACTTAAACTTCAAAGAGAATTCATTTTCGTTTTGCGTGCCTTCAAAGCTTCTTTAGTCGATAGCAAAATCAGCGATTTTGATGATCGACTTCAAATAATTTAGTTTTTCAATAGATATAGGTATTTGTTTTGTTAATGTGAGAGACCAAAATAAATACCATAGAAAATTAACCATACAGTCGCAACGTTGTAGAATCTCGATATATTTCTGTGTGTAGAATGCTCCAAACATGTGATTCTATCTTTCAAATGAGTTGGTTTCCCATTAACATAATATTTTTATAGTCTAGAAGTTATTTATTTCGATCTCATCATCAGATTAACTCGTGTGTGGTCATGGGACATCATCACCTCATAATCAGTCACGGTGATTATCACCGGTCACGTATTCAATAAAAACGGTCATTATGGCAACTTATCAAATTGCATACGGGTAAGAAGCCCAACTCATCACGGAAGTGTGGGAAACCATCAAGTTTATGGCTCTAAAACCATTACTATGCTTTGGAAATGAAAGGGCGTTAATGAGTTAAAACATTGTCTCTAGGTGATAATAAAAGTAGTTGATTTATCTTTTCTCTGTCTCGGGGTTGAGACAATAGGTGAAACAATTAACGCCAGACGTAATGTCTTTTCTGCAGTTTGGATCTAGGTAAAAATCAAGGAAGTCATTTAAGATAAATAATAAACTTTACCAATATTTTTCTAAGGTCAATGGCGTCTATACAATAGATAAACTGAAACATAATGTGCTAAGGCAGAATGAGTGTGTTGAGTTGTGATGGTAGACGTTTTTAAAACATCTACAGCTTAGGTAAAAATGCTTGTGCTTAAAACACATTCGCACCCGCCCTAGCGTGATTCGAACCCGCAACCGCTTGGCTTTGTAGTCAGGGGCACAGACCACTAGTCCATTTGGACCGTTAATCGTCAGATGTTCCATACTCCGGAATGCGTCTCCATTAAAATCTTTGGATGTTATATTTGCACTATTCTCAAATGACACCCATTAACTTCTCAGTGTGTGATTATCGGTGCCCGTAATTATTGTTCATTTGTGATCGAACGCTCTTCTAACGCAAAAACTCAATTGCTGATAATTATTCTTAATTGCAGTGTTGGAGCGAATCGGCACATCCGCAGTGAGTCTCGTGAGAAAGCCGCCCGCTTTTTATTTGCCATCTGGTTTAGGAAATAATGCTCTTAATATCGTTTTAGTACCTTTTTAACAATTTAAAACACAAGTTGTGTTTATGCAGTTAGTTTTGCTTATGCAGTTACTTACTTTTTTCTTGGTTGTGTTAAATATATAGATAAGCCTTTGACTGCCAGGAAGCTAGATTTGAAAATCCGTTGTTCGGGGGTCACCGGACCACCTGTTGTTGGAATCAATTTAATTCAGCAAATCAATCTATTTGAATTTCGAACTAACGTCTTTTCGTTATCTAAGCGTCTTTTAACTGACATATTCATTTTCTCATTGAATCCTGTGAGTGGAACTCGGTAAGTAAGGCGTCCGTTGTAAAAACAAGTTGAAGCACCAATTTTGAGGTAACAGCGTAAAATATAATTGTAAAACATTTTCTCTGTGAGGACTACAAAATGAAGTCATTTTAGCAAATAAACTCTCTGTTATTTCACCTGTACAAAAAAGATTGTAATTTTGTTTATTTTGCCTTCTTGTCCGACGAGGCTCTTGAAAGGGTAACATGCATCGTTGGAGCTATTTATAAGCGGTCTGCTTAACATTTTTTTGCTCTGCTCCCGCGCATCGGCGCGCGCACCTGCGCGTGGGGCTCGCATGATTGGTCCGCGGCCCGCGCGCAGAGTGATGCTAAATTATCAAAAGTCGATATCGATAGTTGACCTTGAGTTTCAATTAGTAGTAGAACTATCGAGATATCGATTGTATCGATATTATCGCAAGCACTAATATGGTTTAGCATACTTTTGATAATATTAACTTCTTAAAATCCAAACGGTCTCATGAGACCGCGTAACAATGGAATATCTATTGTGTCTCGATTCTCGATAAAACATAGCTGATTAGTTAATTTTTACAGCTTTTTCCTACCTTAAAGTTGGCTTAATATTAATAACTGACTGTCTGAATATCAAGTAGGCAATCGGTTTATCGATTAACTTCAATCTGAATTCTTAATTTTTCCCTATTAATTTATGTGTTATGATAATGTCTGAGGTAAAGCATGCGTAATACTTTCTCAAATAAGTTGTCGATATCAAAAAGTAAGTACCGGACATAATAATCGAGGCATCACTAGTTCGAGTCAATAACATCTAACTCTCAGGCCACCCTTGTGTTCTTAGCCCTTATCTTGTCTGTGAGTAATTGAGTTGTGCTGTTCTGTTATGGAGTGTGTTTCACTCAATTAAAACGCTAAGGTCATTTAGAACGGCTAAAAGAACAAATGAGAATTATTTAGAACGGCTAAAAGAACAAATAATATTTAAGGGGGCTCCCGTTGGGGTTCCCATACAACAAACGTGTTTTTTTTTTTGCCGTTTTTATAGAAAATGGTACGGAACCCTTCGTACGCGAGTCCGACTCGCACTTGGCCGGCTTTTTTAGTTTTTGTTGTTGTAACGGCAACAGGAATACATCATCTGTGGAAATTTCAACTCTCTATCACGTATCATGAAATACAGCCTAGTGACAGACGGACAGACAGACAGACAGACACACAGACAGACGGACTGCGGAGCCTCAGTAGTAAGGTCCCGTTTTACCCTTTGGGTACGGAACCCTAAAAATATGTTCCACCATTTTCACACACTACATTGAATACCTTACACAGATATCAAGGTCGTCAACCTTTTTTAGTTTCATTGATGCAACCACTTTAAACCTTTACATTGAGCTATCCAAAAGGAGCGGAAATATTGTCCTTATAATCAGACTTGGATTAAAAATAAATGTTTAACCAGTGATCCTCTTAGCTTCACAATGAGCCCCGGGTAGCACTGAGTATCGACAGGAACTCTCAAGAGAATTTTTTCATCGTAAATTAATCTTTTCTCCCTTGGGATTTTGTCCGTAGGCGTACGGTTGATTATGATCCTAGAAGGGGCTTGTCTAGTATTTTTTTGTGTCTTTAGATATTCGAAAAAATCGATTGCGATAAAACATTTGAAATGTAACCCGTACACGAGAAAATCATTTTGGACTTTGGTTACACAATGTCTCTGATTGAATGTGCGAGTTCCTTTACGATGTTTTTTCTAAGCGAAGTCCAGTGAATCAGTTTATTTACTAGTGAAAACTGTATCCAAATCCCTACAGCAGTTATTAGACAATACAGAGAGTCAGGACGAGAAACAAATTCATTTGCTTTTAATAACCGGATAAAAGTACTTTCGGAAGATGTATGTAAGTGTTTAATTGAATAAAGCAAATATTTATCTCATTTTACTATTTACCAAAGAAAATATATGTGCCTTTCGAAGCTAGCCTTTGATCAAAAGATACACAAGTACAAAAAGTGACAAAGCAATGCCGCGTCAAAACATTTATTTTGTCCGATACATTAGTCTCGGGACCAATCATAACGTTTGATCTCTTAGTTCCAATTCCTTGTTACAAACGGTAAGGCGTATATGAAAAGCTATAGTAATTTTACGGACGCAACGTTACAGACGCCACACACCTGCGATTGACTGATAAGTCATACCCCTAATTAAGACGACGTTGAGAGAACATTGTAAATGAAATTTCTTATCTTCTTCGTAATGCATAAATAAATTGTATAAATAAAACAATGTCCTTCATAACACACTTTTTTCAGCATTGTTGTTAGCGAGGTTGCAAACTTATCACATGCATTAATGGTATTATTAATAAACAAATCGGTTCAAAATACAAACCTGCGGGTGCAAAATGTGTGGGAAACGCTAAGAAACGCCGCTGGCAAAGTTCATTGTTTGGTAATGTTAACTTCTTACTTTAAGACTATGATTATTAGTAAGTTATCTGGCGCATTTGAAAAAAAATCACACCGTGACACACCTAAAAAAACAGGTGATTGTCATCGTTTTTACCAAGCCAGACGCATCTCAATGGCACCAGTGTTCTTAGATTCAAGTGGTTATGTAGACATTCACAGATTGACAACCACTGATAACATTTAGCTGCTGCCTCGTCTATAGCGGGCCATTAAACAAATGGACAGCTAAAACACGGCAAATTGATTATTATGATAAGTCATATTAATTGCATAAAAAGTAATTGTTGTGGGTTAACTCATACGTACAACAGAACCTTAAATAGGTACATGTGACTTTTTAAGGTTCTGTTGTAGTTGTAGTTCTCTACCCTTTGAGTACACCATAATAATAAATCGGTAAACCTATAATTTGAATCGAATCCGAAACTTTAATTAGAATTTAAATTGTATTAGAAATATAATTTTATGTTTTACTGATATCTTTTTGTCTTCAAAAGTAAAAGAATAGGGTTCGTGAAAGTTAACCATTGATTGTGAAACAAAAACAGTAATAATCGTACAACGAGGCGTCGAACTCAGTGTGGTTATTTGACAAATCATAAATCAATAAAATATAAGAAAAACTGGTTATATTTGTATCAGTCTTGTGCTAAGAGTCTCGAACTGCATGAATTAACCCATTAACGCCCATAGTAAAACTACAGTAAAAAATTTATATTTTTTATTATTATTATAATTAAA